>CAWUFW010009404.1:0-600000 GCA_963921515.1 Calotriton arnoldi | reverse complement strand
TTTGTATTTGTGACCGTAAAAATGATTCATACATCTAGCCCCAGGTTTGGTGAGGTCAGTGGCCCAAATTGTTGCAGACATCAAGAATCAAACAATTCTAATGAGGGTGTGAATTTATTACAGACATCTGAGGTTGTGCTTCTTTTTGCATCCCTGCCAGCATGGATACTCTACTACATTTAATTCAGGCTTTAGTGTCATGCCACCTGCATGTTGAAGGTAGTTTCAAACTTGGGATCATCTCCACTATCTGAAGAGATGTTAATCCTTGATTATCCCTGCTACAATTTCCATCACTGTAAGTAGTTGGGCCACTTCAAAGGAAGAGGGATAATGTCATGTGATAAAGTGTCCAGGCCTGTTGTTTCAGGGGTACCTACTTAAGATTGGTTGCTCTTAATCCTGTTTGGCATTCCTAAGTGCTGGCCTGGCAGTGTATTCTGACAAAATATTGTGAAAAAAATATTGTGGCATAAAAATAGTGTGTCAAAAATATCTCAATGTCAAGAATATTGGGGAATTTAATATAGAAGGTAAGAATATCATGTGTTTTTAAAATAAAGTTATACATAATATTTTTTATATATGTGGTTGTATTTACTATAGTTTTTTAATTGGTTTCATACATGTTAGGTATTTTTATATTTTAAGTTGTTAGTATCAGTAATAAAAATTGTGCTCCATTGTATTTAATTTCTACTGCTACTAATTTGGACTGGGATTAGCAGTAAATCTGACCCCTACAAAGTCCAGCACTTAAACTGTTGGTGCTAAGATTACAGCAGGAATAGTAAATCTGTCCTCTCAAAAGTCCAGCATCTTCCTTACATGTGTTAACATTGGAGCACGACTAGTAAATCTGACCCCTCCAAAGTTCAACACATTTCTTATGTTTGCTTATGTTGGAGTGTAAATATTAAATCTCAGCCCTCCAAAATCCAACACTTCCCCTATGTTTACTCAGATTGGAATTGGAATACTAAACCTAACCACTCCGAAGTTAACACTTTGCCTAATTTTGTGTATGTTGGAATGGGAAAAGTAAATCTGAACTTTTGCTTAGATTAAGGTGGAAATAATAAATCTTACTGCTCCCCAGTCCACCACTTTCCCTACTGTTGGCCAGGTATGAGTAGTGAATTTGAACCGTGTAAGGGCAATTTTATAATCTGACTTTTTAAAAATGGTTTTAATGTATTTTTTTGTTTTAATTAAAAATTGTATAATGCATTTTTTCTATTTTGTTTTATTGTAGTAGTCTTTTCTGAATTTATTTATTTTTAATTTTTAGAGTTATTTTGTATTTTTGTAATATTGTCATGTTTGAAAATATCGTTATTATCAGTTATTTTGTACTATTGATGTTTAAATACTAATTTTATTTTTACAGTCTATGTGCAGTCTACTTGCAACCTGTGATTTGTGTATATTAAGATTTTCTAAATTGTAAAATTAAACAAGAAAAAGCATTGCAAAGTGATTAGGTCTTGGCTCTTAAAGGCCAAGCAGTTTACTTGCTTTAAAAAGCCAATGCTTTTTTATATCGGTAATAACTAATCCAAAAATGAGGACACAAGAAGCCTACCATTAAAAAGCAGATAGTAAATGAATAAAACATTGAATACAGAAAAGTTTCAGGTAGTGGGGCAGTTGAATAAGTAGAGAGCATGTAGTGGGCAGGGGCATTGGGATTCTAGGAGGAACAAAGGCGGAAGAATCAAGGAAATATATGCACTCCCATGGAGTGCTGAAAGGTAAATAAAACAAGCACTGGCAAAGCCAATAGTATTAATTGTAGGTGAATGGGTTCTATGTTGTGTTGTTTGTTGTTGTATGAAAGAAAAACGCAGATTACAAGGTAGCCGAAGGGACCAAGAGTATTAAAAATGTACTTACACAACTTGTACTTGAGAGCAAAATGTAATTCTCTGGGCACCCTATGGGAGGCATTTTAAAGCCTCCATAAGTTTACATTATTAAGTTTTCAGTGTTTGTCACGATCCTAGTCTCAATGTTTCGCCCACTGCCACATTTTTAATTACAAGACAAAGAAGGTGTCACATGTCCATTGTTGATGGTCCAATGATTTATTCCAACAAATCACCTGGAGAGCGCCAGCAGTCCCTCAATGAATAGAGCTTTGAGTGTAAGGCCTTTACCGGTTACTTTTTGCACATTTTGCTTAGTCATAACATATGTGGGGTATCTAGGTGTGAGGTATGTGTTGTGTGAATGTAACATGCATGAGTATGCTGCAAAGTATTTTGACTAGGTGATGGCATCTGTGCTGCAGACAGTTCTGAGTGTATCAGTGATCCAGGAGAGCCAGTTAGGGAGCGCATGAAGAGAAGGCCCTAGTTGCATTAACATCTAATACCTAGTGAGGGGTTTGTATATATGCAACTGACTCATCAACTTGTACATAGTTTAATAAACCAACTGAGCTGAAACGCCTGCTTATGGACAGTGAATACTACAATATGCTAAATATCAATGACAAACACAAAATTTTCAGAGTGTGGTACCACAATATTGACGTTCAAAGATGTGCAAGATATCGACTTTTACAATATTGTCTAGGTAAATATGTGTGTTACAATAGTAAATCCACACGTCCCTAAGTGTGCCTCCCATGGTGATATTGTGCAAGTCAGTGTTTTGACTTTTAAATTGTTGCAGGTCACTATTTTATATTACCATATATTGACACAGAAGCTCTTTTTACCTTTATTAATTATTTACAGCTAATGCTCTGAATAATGTAATCAGGAGGAACTGTCAGTTTAAAAGGAACAGTCAACAAAACACATTGCCTTTTCATCTGGGATGTAAATTTAATTTACTTAAAAAAGGTATCATCTATAAAATGTTTAGGGTTAGTCATGTAGCCAATCATAACTTGACAAATTATTTAACCCAAATTTATTAGGGTTTGAGATTTGTTGAGAGTTTATGAAAAGCTTAACAGAGTAAACAGACTTTGAAATGTTTAAGTGGTTGGTGTGAAATTAACAATGCGTTCACACCAGTTAATGTAACTTAATGTTTGAGTAATATGTATTATGTATGTCGTTGTTGTTTTACACCCCTTCATTAGATTGATGTTATTCTAAACTTTTGTTTGGAGTCACTGAAGCCTTTTGCTTGGACCTTAATTCTGGTGTGAAATCCACCCGCAAAGGGTCTGCCTCTGGGACTGTCTCATGTTTAGATTATCAGTGGCACCATGTGTTATAGACACTACAAGCATAGCCAGGCATTCATAAATGGAGGCATTACAGTTCCACCTGCAGGGGCAGCGAATCTTGCACTTTATTATTGGGAGGCAATGCACCACAAGCAAAAATGCATTTTCACCAATGGAGCCAGTACCATATGCACAGTTCCTTGCTAGGTGTTTCTCGAGTTCATGTGTACATTTTTAATACTGCTGAGCATTGTCAAACACCTTACTGCAAGAACCCACTTATCGATGAATAGTATCAATTAGCTCTGCAAGGTGAGCATTTGACCAGGGTTTAACCGCAGTATTCTAACCCATGTAGACTTGTAAGCAATGTTGTCATTGTATATGGTAATGTTATACCTGCTGCTCAGCCAGTGTGAATGTGGAGTGGAATGTTGGTGTGAGAGGTGACTGTGGAATGTTGGATGAGTGAGGATGTCAGTTGGTGTATGGGCTGAGCAGCAGGGAGGCTGCTCCTGGTGGGGCTCTTCTACTTAAGATCTTACTTGGAATAAATCTACTAAAGAATCTACCTGGAATGGACTTATCTTATTTACAACAGGTAACACTGTAAGAAGGGGTTGGGATGCATAGAGGGTTTCCTTTCTTGTAGGAAGGAACCTGCTCCTGGTGAAGCTGTAGTTATTCTCTCCTTCATGAAGCAGCCTGGTATTATTGAGAGCTGCAGTGACTTGTCTCCACAGTGACAAAGGACCATTATGTAGGACACCAGTGAATTTAATGGATTATCCCCTTAAGTGATGTTGGGCCCTCCTCCAGGTACGGAGTAGTCATGTAAATAACCTGTTAGCTTTCTTAATTTGAAAGCATGCAAAATTAGGGATGTGTAAAATTTGCGTAATTTGCTTTTGCATAATTATGGCAACATTGTGCAAAATGACATGTAATTATGCGAAATGCAAATCTGTCTTTTCTTGCTATAGTTTAGCGAGAAATGCATCCTCGTGTCAATTATTGATGCGAGGATGCATTTAATCAAAAATACTGGACACAACAGTCGCTCGTGTTCTGTTGTTTCTTTGTGGTACATTTTTACTGCGAATGGCACGTAGTTAAGTAAAGTGGCATAATGGTGGAATTTCAGGAATTTTGTGTAACAAGCGTAACACGAAGTTCACAAAATCATACACATTACACTGGTGTAGTCTAATTTTTGCCGAGGCCCAGTGCCAATGTGAAAATACACCATGCACAAATGCAAATGTTCCGCTTTTATCTTTTCATCTGACTACACCTGTGGTGCCTTATTAATTGCAGAGCTTGAAATAACAATAATAAATAACTTATTTTTATATAGCACCTGATACCGCACGTCTACCATTTTCAAATGCTGTATATAACAGGTGTCACTAACATCCAATGTAATATTTACATTTTTGAACTTAGAAGGATGAAAGGCCACTACTGGTCTTGCTCATCACGTATATCTGAGCAGATCTTTAGCTCACTGAACCATCCTGTTAAACATACACAGAGGGAACAACCCCAAAAATGTTTGCCCCATTCAGAAACAAAGTAAATGTTACAATTAGCCAATGCAAGTTATCTTTTCATTACAGCATGCAGGAAAAGCACACATCTTTGCGCGTTAATGAATATGCACATAAGCACTCATGGGAATCTGTGACAGACACAGCTTCCAGGGAGTACTCCATCATACATGCTGATAGACCCGATTCAGGCAGGAGACTCCCGATTTTTTAAAGTAAAAAATGCCTTTGTTTTAGCTGTCTCCTGTCTGAACTTGCCTCTCCAACAATATGTCAATGGGGAAAATACATTGCCCCGATTTTTATTTCAAAATCTCCCACTTGCCAGTTGAAAAATGTTGGCATTGCATGCTCCATGTATTCTTTGAGAATACATAGAATGCCCAAATTGTATGCAAATCGAAAGTCAAAACATGCAAGAATAGATTACCGACTTTTCACAGTGCACTTCTGTGATTTGGCCCAGCTTGAGCACATGGGGTTTTGGAACATGTGACGTTGCATGACAGAATCAGAAGGAGGGGGCCTTCCTCTGCCCACCATCTCTCACTCTGCGGCTGTAAATGATACATTGTTTGCTGACAGTTCGCACCTGGGAGCACATACTTTGTCAGAGAGTAAAGAGATACATTGTTTGAGAAATTAGCAACTTCTCTTAAAGGACTGGCTCTTAATTACCTACGACTGTGCCTGTACAAAATAGAAAACCCTCTGACCAAGAACGTTCTCAGAGGTGGATCCTCAGCTCATGTGGAGGAGCATCCCCCCACTGGTTTTCAGCACATAAAAAAGGGAAAATAAAATGATAACACGCTGTGATTATCATTTTATTTTTCCGTGCTGAGGCAGTCCGGCAGGAAGGGGCGGGGCCGGGCTGCTCACAGAGCAGGGGGAGGAGTGGTTGGAGCACTTTCTAAGTGCGCATGATGGTAAGGCCAGCCGTCTTGGGCCGGCCAAACAGTCATGCACCCTTAGCATGTTCTCCACTGGGCTGTAATACACAGCGTGGGTGGAGAACATGCACAGCCTCCCAGTCCCCATCTGAGCGTCGACCCACGGCGCTCAGACGAATCCCAAGCTGCTAACAGCAGCGTTGTGATTGGTTTAGGAGAGTCTGTGAGCCTGTGTGCTTCCGGTCCACACAGAAGGAGAGGATGGAGGAGAGGCGGCAGTGATCTTTGAGTGATCCAGTGAGTTGTTTTTTTACCCCCCACCTCACTACTACTGGCCGGGAGCAGCCGTCACTGAACTTACTACACATATTCAATATTCATCAAATAGGACAACATATTTAACATAGAGCCGACAGTGCCTTTTTAGTCATAGAAGAACTGTTTTCTAAACCCCTACAAATTGTATCCATAATTTAAGTGGAACTCTCATTCCTGGAATTTCACAGTGACGAACGAGGTTTATGAGACTCATGTCTGCCCCATGTCTGCTAAAAGTGGCCAACGATAATTGTATATATCAGTACATAGGGCCTTCTTTAGAACTGGCAGAATGGTGCATCCTCCATAAGTTACCAGTGCTTTTGGTAAACTCAAGATCCCCCGCTCTAGTTAGAGGGGGAAACTGCAGGTTTACACCGGCAGTGCCTCCTCTGTCTCCACAGGTGTACATTTCTGAACTGGCGATCTTTCACCAATGAGTTGCCAGGTCATTGTGGCGGTTGTTTTGCCTGATTGATGGCAGGTGGACCATGGTTCATTTTCTGTTATGTTTGTTCACAAACATATGAGGCAAACCATACCTTTCTTAACCACTCCTCATCTTTTGTGTGATTTATTACTGTGTAATTCTAGGCCCTTGTGGCAGAGAATTACACATTTGTAAAACCATTTACACCTGACAAGAATAGTTAATTTACAAATGGAGCTACTTTCAGTCATAAGCCTATATTTACGGCAAAAGGTGTCTTTGAGAAAAGGGTCCTTTAAGCATGGAGCAAAGTGCAAGGATCTTAGAATGACAGCAGCTGTGAGTGAGGAGGTGGTTGGCTAGAAACTCCCTTAATTTTCCTAAGTATTATTTATGCTGGAAGCCCTGAGATTTCGGATCTCGATGGACAGTGCTATTGAAGAAGAGGACCACACTCTCTTTGGTTTGAAAACAGGTGGCTGCAGGCAGCAGCAGTATCCATCATTGATGATCTGCCCTGAATTGCAAAGGTCTGTCCTTCCGCTAAATGAGAGCAGATTCCGTACCATCTTTGGGGCTTAAGCCAGATTGATAGCTAATGGGAGCCTAATGAGAATTCAGATGTTTTCACAGCTGCTTGCACAGCGTGACCTACTTCCCCAGTTGAGACTGTCCTTGGAGTACATCGGTTTTTTGCACATGCAATATAATTTTATGGAACACCCACTGGACAATGTTACAGTCAAGTCTCTATGAGTCCTAGCCTGATTTCCCCCTTTTCCTTCTAAGATGTGTACAGCCTTAATGAAGCACTATAAATCTTCTGTGAAACATATTCTTCCTATGAGTAGGATGCAGAGCCAATGGCACATCAAGTACGCAGTCATAGCATATCATAACACCACCCTATTTAATGGAATGCTAGTAACTAAATCGCTAGTTTATTGCTTCTTTACATTTTATTGTTTTGTAATCTTGCATATAAACTAGGTTATTGACTTCAATTATACAGTTTCATGTGATGCCAACAGCTAAAAGGGACATGCCATCACTCACTTTGATGTTAATGGGGTCAAAGATCAGATGTCACTTACTGTGATTTGATCATGGGTCAGAAGTTGTTCAATATTATTTATCCTGTCCCTGCCAGAGGTGAACTGACATATTTGGTCATTTTGTCCCCGAATCTACATCAAGGCCTGACCTGAAGCAGTTGCAGTAGCTAATTAAACGTCCTTTTTTAAAATGTAAAATGCAAGAATGAAAGTTGGCTGTTATTTTGACTTATTTAAGTGATTGAATTTAAAATATATGACGCGCAAACACCTTTAATTTGAGTGCAATTGTGCAGACATTTAAGCCTGGCTACACACCTTTAAACGTGTGCAGTTGTTAAAGCCTAAATATCTCTAACTCTAGTTAGGAGATAGGTCTGGTAGCAAAGCCATTCACCTGGCTCACTACTAACTAAAGAAAGCAAGATGTACCAGTCAACAGAGACTGTGTTATACCAGTTTCTTCTAGGGGGGGCGTGGCCGACTGCCGATCATGGCGGACGCAAGCTAGAGAGGCTCCTGCGCCCGAGCACAATTATCCTGATATAAAGTCAAAAACTGCAGTTCCTTTGTACTGTACTGAACGTTTGTTGGAGAGCGGACAAGCAGCGCTGTACTTTGGCACCGGGACTTCGCTGATCAGGCGACGTGCGGAGAGTCGAGCTCTGGGACTTTCACTCCGGCCCGGCGCCCCGGGCCGACAGGGCCGAGGCCTATGTGATGCGGAACGCGTCCGTTCCCGCTGGCGTCTTGTGCTGCAGGCCGCTGGGTGGTGTTGTGCCTCTTTGTCACTGAGCCGTTAATTACTGGATTGGACCTGAGTGGAGGCATCGGTGGGGTGCTGGCGGCTGCGGCTGTTGCAGACACCACTAAAGTGAGGGGGAGGCCGCGGTCGAGCCTGGCAGTGGCGTAGACTGAATTGCGGCCCTGAAGACGCTGAGCGCGACGCCGGTGGAGGAGGCCTCCCCCGCATTGTGGACGGCGGCCGCCCGGTAAGCCTTTGTTTGTCTACTAGAGGGGCGCGAACGGGCATCGTCATACTGATCTCCGGTTGTGAGATTAGCAAACCCAAGCCCCAGAACAGACCGCTGACAAGGGATGCGCACAGGCTCCGAGGTTTTTTGACTGCCTGATTGCCTCTGATCGGGAGGTGGATTGCCTCGAAGGCGTGGGTGACATTGGACGTACAGCGTTACCCTGCCAGTCAGCAGGAGTGCTACTATTTGGGATTGTGGCATGCACAGAGGAAGTAAGAAGCGAAGTGCGTAGCTCCTGATCACTGCAACACTATAGAGGGTCATAGTGCGACATAGACTGAAGGTACATGTCTAGAGGGCCCGCATAGAGCACAAGGGACTGTGGGCCTGCCTGCATGGACGTAATCTGATATTTGGGCATAGACAGTGTTACCAGGGCAGTAAACCTGTGCGGTCCAGTAGATGCGGGATGCCACAGCAGCGCCTAACATACACGGAACACCCTATACCTGCTCTCTCATAGTGTGTTACCTTAACCCACGCACCCTCCTAATGCATGTGGATTGACATTAAGCGAACCTCAGTTGGTGTGCGAAGTTATACTGCACTGAATATTATCGGACAGGAGTGCATGCTTGCTATGCACCATGTGTCGCCCTAGAGGTAAACAGCAGGAACCGGCTGCCACTGGTACGACAACGATGGCTGACCAGGAGTCTGACGCCACTCATCAGACGCTTAGTTGCGTGCCCCCCACGAATGACCAGGATCCCCCAGACAAATTGGATTTGATTCTCAGCGAGGTCAGAGAATCCAGGAGAGCAATAGAACAACAGCTTGGCACCCTCACCACCGGTTTCACCCTGCTCAAGGCGGATCACGACAAATTAACTACTAAAGTGAAAGATAACAGTCTTGCTCTGGAGGAAATGCTGCCCCAACATAAGGAACATGCAACGCAACTTCAGACCCTACAAAGACAGGTTACGGGGCTCCTGGACAGGGTCGAAGACGCAGAAGGGAGGGTCCGACGAAATAACATTCGCGTGGTGGGGCTCCCGGAGCGAAGCGAAGGGCCTGAGTCCACCACCTTCATGGAGCAGTGGTTCCGTACGCATGTTGCCCCAAACGGACTGTCGGAATACTTCTGTGTAGAAAGAGCCCACAGAATTCCTACTGGAAGACCAAAGGTAGGAGCGCCACCACGACCGCTGATTGTTAAAATCCTCAATTATAGAGACCGTGATGTCCTTTTGCAGCAGGCGCGTGAGAAGGCGCGGATTAAATTTGAGAACTGCCAAATCTCATTGTACCCTGATTATACACTAATGGTCCAACGACGCAGATCGTCCTACCAGGCGGTCAAGAGGAAACTCCGAGACTTAAAACTGAAATATGCGTTGCTGTTTCCTGCGCGCCTAAAAATAATATATGAACAAAAGACATATTTCTTCGAGAGCCCGGAAGAGGTGGAGGAATGGTTGGAAGTTATGGACCCTATGCCGGTGTCTAGTCAGACCTCTCAGAAGTCATCATCTAATCCCAGTAGGTCAAGGGGCGAGGGACTGCGTCGCCCAGCAAAGACTGCTGGCCTACCAGCATCACCGAGTCCCACATCGGAACAGGTGCAACGGAGCAGAGATGCGGCCCTGGCAGCAGTGACCACATTCCGAGATAACACCTCACGGCAGATTTTGGAATCATCCGACGAAAGCGCAACGAGATCGGACTCGGAGAACAGTATAGCCTTGTTCCCTTCTGTAACGCCGCAAACTGCAGATGATTTGCTTGGCACATGATCATGTGCAGAAATCTACAATGCTACAAGATGCAGTGACATGAAAGTGCAGACATGTGGACTCATGCATGCATGTATCCTTTCTTTTTCTTGTATTACTAATGTGTATGGCATGTTCTTACATAATTCATTAGCTCGGGCTCATGGGAGCCATTGTATGTGATCACAGTACATGACGGCAAAGAAAGTCAACCCCCTAGTTGCGAATGCCACAATTTACTGCAACAAAGTTCGATGTGTATTGTTTTTTGGTTTGGCTTTGTTTAGTTTTCAAACAGGGCCTAGTATTCATGTTACTATGGGTGTTTGTGGGTTCAGGCAGACAACAGCTGAAACGTTCTACTTGTGTACACGGTTGTTCGCTCGGAACATGCACGCTGCAGTCCATGCACAATGTATACACTAGACACATATAATATAATCACATGGAATATCCGTGGCCTGGGATCTGTGCAGAAACGGCACAGAGTGCATGCGCAATTACTACGGAGGAAAGCGCAAACAGTATTTTTACAGGAATCTCACCTGATGGAGACTGAAGCCGCAAAAATGCGGAAGAAATGGAGGGGTCAGGTCTATTCCACTAATTACTCGGCGTTCGCCAGAGGAGTGACGATTTGGATTAGACATGGCGTCCCGTTCATAGTATTAGACAAAAGAATAGACGCACAGGGCAGGTACATATTCTTGAGGGGCAATTTGGATGGGGTTTCTATTATACTGGGGGCTGTATATGCCCCGAACTTTGGTCAGGACAAATACTTTCTGGGTCTAAATACAATACAAGTGGGCTGGGAAGCATACCCGTGGATAATAGGAGGGGACTGCAATGCAGTTATGGACGTAGAGCTCGATAGATCACACCAGCCCCTACATTTTACCATGGCCAGTAAACAGGCGGAGGCACTGAATAACTGGGTGAATGGGTGGTCACTCTGCGATATATGGCGACAACAGAATCACACCCACAGGGAGTATTCTTTTTACTCCCCGGTACATCAACTGCATACTAGAATAGATAGAATACTATGCTCCCTCTCCATAGCTGATCAAATAGCTTCCACTACATATTTAGCAAAGCCCTTTTCAGCTCATAACCCGTTAGAGGTTTCCCTTAATTGGGGTAGAGTCCCCACCCCAGTGCCGACGTGGAAACTTTGGCCACAATTACTGGAGGATGCAGTGTTCCGCACTACCCTGTCTTCTGCACTTACAAATTACTTCTCTGATAATAAGAACACAGCTTCTACGATACAAATTGAATGGGATGCACTAAACACAGTTATCCGGGGAACGGCGATCGGAACTACTGTAGGTGCGAGACAAGAGGTTCATAAGAAATTAAAGGCAGTTGACGACAACATGACAGCCTTAGAGTCTGCCGCGGTGACTGACCATACCAAACGCACTCTATTACAGGAGGCATGCAGATTTACTGGAAACTCTTAGATTAATTGACTATAGGGCCTACACCCAGTTGTGGCACTCTGACGTGGATAAATCAGGGACTCTACTAGCCAAACTGTTGAGAGACGATCCCCCTGCTGTTATTATTAATCAAGTTACCACACCCAGGGGACAATCGGTATGTACACAGTTAGAAATTAATGAAGCCTTTAGCTCATATTATGAAGTGTTATATAGTAAGCAGCCAGCGTCGGACACTACACTTATTGACATGTTCCTTGCAGACTTACCCTACCCTCAGGCCCCGCCAGGAATGAAGGATGCCCTAGCAGGCCCCATTACCAGAGCGGAAATTACGGCAGCTATTAATGGGCTCCCACGTAATATGGCACCGGGTCTAGATGGCCTACCAGTAGAATTCTTTGAAACATATTCGGAGATTCTCCAACCTCATCTGGAGGAGCTATATAATAAGTCGCTTGAATCGGGCTACCTCCCATGCACCACAATGCAGGCGTTGGTGGTGTCTTTGCCGAAACCAGGTAGAGATTTGACTGATATGTCGAGCTATCGTCCATTATCGCTGTTATCAACTGAATATAGAATATTAAGTAAAATTCTGGCTAACAGGCTTCAACCCTATCTGAGTGCATGTATACATATCGATCAATGTGGTTTTATACCGGCCCGCAGTACTTCTTTAAATATACGGAGGCTGCATCATATTATGGCATCTAATATAGAGCAGTATCAACACCCTGGCTGCATAGCGCTGGATATGAGACAGGCATTTGATACGTTGTCCTGGGACTACATGTTCAGGGCCATAGAAAAGTTTGGATTACCCCCTGCATACCTGAATTGGGTAGGCCTCCTGTTAAACACCCCCACGGCTAGGGCTAGGACTGGGAAGCACATCTCCAAAGAATATCAAGTACATAGAGGCACACAACAGGGCTGCCCCCTGTCCCCATTATTATTTGTGCTGGCGTTAGAGCCATTGGCTCTTCGACTGCGCCAAATATCTGCTCAATGTGGAATACCAATTGGCACGTCTACACATCTGGTCTCTGCATATGCAGATGATATAATAATCTACGCTAGGGACATATTGCACGGGCTGGATCCGATACCGGAGATATTTGCCACTTTTGGTAGACTCTCCGGCCTGGTAATAAATGAAACAAAGTCAGCCGCTTTCTTTTTCCGTGAACAACCAAGCCCAGACAGACTCTGTTTTGGAGCACTGTCTCTACCAGTGGCGCAACATACGTTTAAATACCTGGGCATCAATATTTATCGCTCACACATAGACATGTTGGAGGGAAATCTCAATAAAGCTATAAGGGAGTACGATCACAGGTGGCTTTTTGGAACACATTACCTCTCTCAGTGATGGGGCGAGTGTCGATCTCAAAAACTGGTGGTCTTACCGAGACTACTTTACTACTTCGCTAACTTACCGATTGTGGTTCCCACGTCCATTTTTAATACCCTAGACGTACTACTGTCAGATCTGATATGGGGCTCGGGCCGTCGCAGAATAAGCCTCAAGAAGCTGCAACTCGGCACAAAAGAGGGTGGATTGGGTGCGCCGGATTTCCGGGCTTATTATTATGCGTGCCAGTTGCAGTGGCTATCTTATTGGACCGCGGGGCGAAACCTCCAAGAGATTGGTTATACTATGACACATATAGAACGGGGCTCACTACACGCTCTATTACTACCCCCCCTTGGCCCCCTTTCAACATTACCGCCTTTATTGCAAACTGCACTGGCATGCTGGAAGAAGGCCCTAAAATATACCTCCAGCTGTAGTCCTTACTCGGACAACATTCCATTACTGGGAATCCCTCTGTTGAGCGGCAGGCTAACGACATACAAACTCAGGCCCTGGCAGGAGGCGGGGGTGGAGACAGTGGGAGCACTCTTCAGCGGGGGGGTTCTGATGGATCATGAAAACTTTGTGCGAGAAACAGGAGCGCCGAATACGCTATATATGGTACATGCTGCGCTTTCTCAGTATGTTAAAAAGCTCTGGTCCCCGAACCGAGAAGAACCCACAACACATGACCTAGTCAAAACCTTATATTACATGGGGCGGGGAAGTCATCTTGTTAAATGGCTCTACCTGAGTATACGGACTCACGGCCGGCTCCCCCTTGAGGCTCTGCGGGCCCAGTGGGCAATAGATGTGGGTAGAGAGCTCACAGACAGGGAGTGGAAGGATATTCTAGAGCGCCCGCGACAAACGTCCCGTAATGCAAAATTCAAGTTTATTCAATATATGGTATTACACAGAGCCTACCTCACACCTCTTCGATTACAGAGAATGTACCCAGAGACAGCGCATCATTGCCCTAGATGCAAACTGGTTTAAGCGGACTTAATACACATGCTGTGGGCATCTCCGGGTCTTAGAGCCTTCTGTGGTGGGGTAGGGCGCTTACTTGAGGAAGTTACGCATCTTCCCATGAGTGACTCGATTCTGGACTGTTTACTGGGTGCGCGGAAGCGTAAGAAATCACTGAAGGTCCACCACCGATTTATAGATTTAGCGCTCATATTGGCCAAGAGATCAATCACAATGCGCTGGAAATCAACTAAACCTCCTACATTAAACGCGTGGCACAGTGAATTAGAGAGATGGGGTAGCGCAGAAAGTTCGGCCTTGCGTAGGGAAGAGGCTCGCGGAATGCGGAAGCACCTGATCGCATTGGAGTGGGACATGCTGCTGGAAGCTCACAGAGCCACTGACCCAGATAGTACGCCAGGGATATCACATTCACAATAAATGAAAGCGCATGAAGGACACAAGTAATATTTATAAGCACTGGATGAAGTGAACATACAGTGTACACGGGCAAGTAATGGACAGGTTACACAGCGCATGCTTGCGTGAGGAATAAACCGATATGTTGGAAATGTCAGGACCCTAGGGAAGGTGGGTGGGATGGGAGGGTGGGAGTTTGTTTAAGTTGGGTGTTATTTTATAATACATTGTATATAGGCAACAGTCAAACTTGTACACTGGCACCCTTTATAGGAATACACGATGTCAAAGTGGGACAACTCAGACTTCTGGAAGTGATTCTGTTCTACAAAACGTATAACTGTTAGTAGAAATTAATCAATAACTCTGATATGTCTGTAATGTACAGGTCTGTTGAGAAAATCAATAAAATATGTTTAAAAAAAAAAAACAGTTTGTTCTAGCTCACTAGTTAATTGTTGTTTTCTTTCACATCTCATTCCCTCCCAGGAGAGGTGCCCTACCACAACATTCAAAGGTCTCCCTAGAAACAACCTTTCCTTCCTGTTATTGCCCTTTGTTTTTGTGTTTTTGAGTGAAAATGAATGATTTGCAGGTGAAACATTCTGGAGACATTGCCCATAATCACCTGGAGTGAGGAGATCATCCTATCAAGCACCCATCATCCTGATATGTGGATGTGGGTCTTGACCGGGTGGGATTTTGCTTTGATCCCTTTAGGGCCAGAGGAAGGGACTTTGTGAGGAGGTAGGTGAGAGTATGAGGAATCAATCCTACACCAAACACAGTTTTGCCATTTCACGGAAAATAAAGAACAAAACTTTGTGGCTTACCTTTACCATAAAGTGCCTAACTGGGACATGAACCAGATAATTGCGCTTTGAAACATTTATCAAACACAGTTTGGTTCATCTTCTGAACGTCTGCAATCACTCTCAAGGCAGAAGTCTGCTATGGACAGAAACAGTGATGAGTCTGAATGGCTGTAAACTGGAAGTATTGCGCTCAGCGTGGAGAAAGGAGTGTAGAGTGGCTGGCTCCAGCTCTGCTCTAAATCTCTGGACCTGCAACACTTCTATGATGCCCAGAGGAGCTTACTTACCTCTAGCTGACCTACAAGGGCAAAATGTGCCCAGAATGCGATGAGAAGAATACCTGCCTTGGAACATCTTCCCTATGTTTTGAAACTGTAGGAGATCTAAGGAACAGTGACAGTTGCATCTGCCTGGAAGACAAAACAGCAAGAACAGTGGTGACTGGAGATTTGACTGTGCTCCTGTTTGGACATGGGTTAAAGCTTTTCCCCAGTTGAATCTGTAGCCTTCTGTAACAAAAGCCTTTCTTCGAAGTTTGGGAAATTTTGGAGCCCCATGGATTTTGTCAGAAATTAAACAAGGAAATTTGCTGTGAGCTAAAGAGTATTTAAAAGGATGGTATTGCGACAAACACTCTTCCACTGCAGGGGGGAGGTTACTTTATTTCAGTGCCAGAAACAAAGGCACTGCTACCATTGCGTAGTTATGTTTGTGAATTTGGAGAACCATAGCCAGTTCCTTGGTGTGCTTGAATTTTTGCAATTTGCACACAATTTTTGTTTTTAAAAACCTTTCATTAATACATCAGATTTGTTTCATTTTTGTGTCATTTGATGATTCAGTTTTGTAATAACTAAGGGGCTCATTACGATGGCGGAACGATCGCCACCACCGGGCCGGCGGTAGCGATCGTTCCGCCATCGTAAGGAGATTTACCCACCACCATATTAGGATGGCGGTGGGTATCACGGCGGACGCAAAGTCTGTCCGCCGCTTTTCCGCCGGTGGCAATCGTTGCGATTGCCTGCCGGGCGGAGCTGGGCCACTAATATGGTGGCGGTGCCTAGCAGGCACTGTCCGCCATATTAGGATGTGGGTGTTGGAGAGGCCTTTCCATGGCGGCGATGCTGCCATGGAAAGGCTGGCGGGGATTGGCTTTGGGGGCCCGTTGCGGGCCCCCTCTGTGGGGGGTGGTTCACTGGGGGGTACCCCCCTGCAGTTCCATGCACCAAGTGGCAGGCACCGCGTGGTGCCTGCCACGTGGTGCAGGGAAATGCTGTGCATGCTCTTTTACCATTGCGGACAGTGCTGCAGCCAGCAGCACCGTCCGCAATGGTAAAAGGCCAGGATGCGCCCGCCAGTATGGCGGGCGCATCCTAATTGCACTGGTGGGACCGCCGTACGTCTGGCGGTCGGTCCCATCACCGTTATGATGGCGGGCGGACTGATGTCCGCCCGCCATCATAATGAGTCCCTATGTTTGGGGATTTAATATTGTTTATTTCCGAACTATAATTTTGTTTTGTTGCTGTTGTTCATGTACCACATACAATTTCCCCCCCTAATAAGACCTTGCTTCTTGTGTCTGGCTATTGATAGCAAGCTTGTAATTTCCCACAGAAACCTGTGACTTAGGTTCTTTTGAATTTGTTGGAGTGTAGCCACGGTTCATACCTAGACTAAGGCCGAACTCCCTAGTGTAAAAGGGAGTTAGGTCTTGGTTTGGTTCAGCACTCCACTTAAGGGAAAAGAAATGCAGGAAATATAAAAATCTCCAAAGGGGCTGGCAGGTGCAATCACCCATAAAGAGGTGCACAAACGTGAAAGCTAGATACTATAATATGGGGCTGTGTTATGCGTTGTTGGATGTTGTTGCTTACTTCCAAGATAAATTTGAATTCGAGATCTCTGGAACCTGACCATGCCTGGCAGTCATTAAAATTTTAAATTGAGGTCCACTCCTGATCAATTCACGAGAGGGCTGAAATATTAGTCACTTGAATCCCTTTGCTTAATTTCAGCAAATGAGTATCAGGCTACCTTAAATTCCTGACCAGTTTTATTAACCTGTATGGCAGAGGGAGAGGGGCTTTCTTTCCCCTGAACCCCACACAAAATCGCACGTATATGAAGACTCGGAGCCAGAAAGGGTGGGATTAACAGACAAAGCACCAGTTATCAATCTGTCTAACAGACCATTGACTCAGGATGAAATAAAAGTTTTAGAAAAAGGCTTAGGATATGCGATAGTCTCACCTATAGATAAATACAATTTAGAAAGAGACCTACAAAGCTTTTTTAGAAAAATAAGACTTAATTCATTCTTTGAGGGTAAACAGAGACCAATTACAGAGAATAAATCAAGTTTGAGACCTAAATCCACCTGGACCCCCCCTATTAATCTAGTCAATAAAGACATTGAGCTTTTCGAGAAAGTAGTAGAGAAAGAAGTTGAGGAACTTTTAAATAAAAAATTGTGGATTGATAAAAACCTGACCCTGCAGCAAAACATTGCACTGAAAACATTAGAACAATGTCATAGCCTAACAATTAAACCAGCAGACAAAGGAGGTAGTATTGTAGTAATGGACACTAATGACTACAACAATAGAATGATCTCTCTTCTAAATGTAGATTCTCACTATCAGAAATCCAATAGGGATGAATGGAACAAACTGATACATAAGGTTAATAATCTATTGTCATTAGCCAAGGAGGATGGTATTATATGTGACAATGAATATAATTACCTTAGAAACACAAACCCAACTATTCCAGCACTGTATGGCCTGCCTAAGGTCCATAAGGATATGACAAATCCTCCGATGAGACCTATAGTCTCCAGTATTAACTCTCTTACTGAACCTTTAAGTAAATATGTTGATGTTTTCCTTCAGCCCCTAGTGATACAACAGAAAGCTACTTCCATGATTAGTAAAGTTGAAAATCTCCAATATAACATAGACACTCAATGGCTCGTGACATTAGACATCGAAGCACTTTATACAAATATACCACAGGACGACACCATACAAATGGTTAAAGATCTCCTTAGTAACAATGACTGTGATTTGTCATCTCACGCAAATTTCATAGTTGAATGTGTTGAGATTGTACTCAAAAATAATATTTTTTATTTATTGAAACCTATTTTAAACAAACTAAGGGGACTAGCATGGGAGCTACCTGTGCTCCCAGTCTAGCATGTCTATACGTTGCTATGTTTGAAGACCGACATATTTTTAATACACTCGCTCCTTTTTATGAAAATATTTCTAACTGGTCACGATATATTGATGATGTCTTTTTTATATGGGAAGGCACCAAAGAATCCCTGATGGAGTTCATTGAGTGGCTTAACTTGGGTGATGTCAATTTACGGTTTACGTCATCCATCAGCAAAAACTGTTGTGCTTTCTTGGATATTAAAATCAAGAACGTGGATGGTTCACTGAAAGTTGAACTTTTTTCCAAACCTACAGATCGTAATACATTATTGCACTACAAAAGTAACCATCCTGCCTGCCAAAGGGATAATATTCCCCTAGGTCAATTTCTTAGAATAAGACGGAATTGTTCCAAGATACAAGATTTTAATGCACATTCTGACAAACTCACCAAGAAATTGATGGACAGAGGCTACCCAAAGAAGCTAATAAGACAAGCGTATAAAAGAGCAAAATACTATAATAGGGAGTCAATGTTCGATGATAAGATAGAGAAACCATATTCCAAAAAGATGCCACTAATTTTTGTGACAAACTTTAGTTGTATAAGCAACAAAGTTAAGAATACCATACATAGGAACTGGCATCTGATTACCACACAGAGCAAGGATAAATTGGATAAACCGATGTTTTCCTTTAGGCGTAATAAAACCATTAGAAATTGTTTGGTCCATACCTACAGGAATAATAGGGAGGATAACCAACTGGGTATTACTAATGCCCCGTTACCAAAAGGTACATTTCCCTGCAGCTCTTTCAGTAACTGTGTAAATATCATCAAGGGCCCTAAGGTGGTCCATAATGGAGTAAGCCATATCTTCAGGAATTTTACTAATTGTCGTTCGAAAAATCTCGTTTATCTAATTGTATGTCCTTGTGAGTTGTGCTACATTGGAGAAACGTCCAGAGAGATCCGTATCAGAATTACAGAACATAAATCTGCTATACGGACCAATAAAAGAACTGCCCCACTAGTTGAGCATTGGATGGACAAAGGACACAAAATAGAAGATCTGAAGTGGTGTGTGGTTGAACACATTGAAATGAATGCCCGTGGTGGTGACTGCACGACAAAAAGAAAAAAACGTGAACAATTTTATATGTCGAAATTCAACACATGCAGACAGGGTCTTAATAGCAGAGAGGATTGGGAAAAACTAATTTAGTCCCTATCCTTAGACAACCTTACAGCATGCCCCTAATATGGTTTGTTTTATAGTTAATGAAGAGAGGGCGGTCCTGTACCAAGAACTATTCATGGCTGATGTAAGATTTAATGGAAGGAAGTACACCAGGGGCTCTCTGTTACTTAGAGTGAGCTCTTTGATATGACTCGTAACCAGACGCGATTAATATATTTATGCGTATCTTAGTTTAGCGCTTTTAGATGTGAATTTATTTTTCTACACAATATGGTTTGTTAAATCATATTTTACACTCTGCGGGCCGTTATGTTTAAATTAGGTTTAAATTCATCTTTTAAAATCGTTTAGATTAGCTAATATGATTTTAAGGTACCATTCTAATATGGCCGCCACTGTAGTGATATGAGCCCGACCGAAATACTCTTAGCCAATATGCATAAAAGATGTTAAAATTCCCAATATTAGCATTATGTTTTAGCGATTTCTTTAATATTGCCAAACTACATCTGCGGGTCTAAATTAAAAAGATAATAAGATAGGGTTGTCTTGAATCCCTTGATATCTTTAAATCTTTATTGTTAATTGGTCCGCGCACAATCATGTGACATAGCGGGAGTGTGTATAGAACGCCTTCCGGGTCTTCGTGACTTCGTAAGCTGACCCGGAAGTCGTGACGTTGGAGCAGGGAGGCCGATACAGTATTTTATGGTAAGACCTCTGACATTGATTAGTGTAAACGATACAATGTTAACGAGTTAGCGTGCAGTTAGCTATAGTTGCATATAGTCCTTTATTTAAGAACAGATCTTTGTTTAAAGGTGTTACAGTCATGAACACGTCTTAAGACGCCTCGATTTTTATAAGGTCTCAGTTTAACATTATAATGCTACATTTACATTTGCGACCGCACGAGACATCCTTAAGCGGCGTTTAGTACTGAGAGTAACCGCAGTCCTGATGTATACAGTGAGGTATTGTGTAGCGTATTATATAAAGTTACTTTACCCCATTGAAAAAGAATATGCTGATCAAGTAATTTCTTTGAAGTTGAGAGGCAGCACTGGATGAGATTCACATTTTTTCTATATATGATCATAAGGTTCGCTTGGCAGTGAGTGAGTAAGGATTAGGACATTACCGAGCAGGATTGCATTAATAATACTGCCCTTTGGGTTTCTATCTGTTTAGAGGGAACCAGACAAGGTCCATTTATCGGCAAATATACGGAGTGGAACAGTAACATCCTCTGTTCAATGATATATTACATCGCTTTCCTGATCGATAGCAGCTCAGATTGCGCTATCCAGCGACCATAATTTAAATTGGTAAGCCCATAATGATAAACCATGGGTATAATACACCTATCAAATAAGAGATGTTTATAAATGCTTTTGGTCTCTATTTTTCAAAGGTTTTGCCAAATCTAATTGTAAACGGTGGCTCCAACGAACGTAGTGATCTGATGATTTAAATCAATTATGAAGGTATGCTCGAATATGTGATACATAGACCGTTTAGACAAAGTTATACTTATATACATGTATGTGCTGGTGTCCTAAAAGGTTTCTTTATTTACTAATATAGGGGATATCTAATCATGCCATGTGAATAAGTTGGGGCGAACATAGCAAAACCAAAGGAGATGATGGACGGAGTGTTGAACATTGCAAGCACTCACCCCCAGTCAACTAATCTGGGTTTAATCCATCATCATTCTTTAGCTCACTCCGCCACCCCAGTTCAGACATGGCCATATGCAAATCAGTCTGACCCTGTGCCTCATGGGAACAATCCAGCCCGAACTGCCAAGCCATGTCTTCCCTGGACCGGAAACAAGCATCCTGGGACCGGTTTCGGGTTCAAAACCCTCAACAGCCAGGCTATTTTGAATCCAGTGGCAAAGTGAGCAAGGGACCCACGTCTGGGCATACCCTTCCAACTTAGGGCGAACATAGCAAAACCAAAGGGGATGATGGACGGAGTGTTGAACATTGCAAGCACTCACCCCCAGTCAACTGATCTGGGTTTAATCCATCATCATTCTTTAGCTCACTCCGCCACCCCAGTTCAGACATGGCCATATGCAAATCAGTCTGACCCTGTGCCTCATGGGAACAATCCAGCCCAAACTGCCAAGCCATGTCTTCCCTGGACCGGAAACAAGCATCCTGGGACCGGTTTCTGGCTTACAGCCGTCATCAGCCAGGCTATCTTGAATCCAGTGGCAAAGTGAGCAAGGGACCCACGTCTGGGCATACCCTGCCAACTTAGCGCGAACATAGCAAAACCAAAGGGGATGATGGACGGAGTGTTGAACATTGCAAGCACTCACCCCCAGTCAACTGATCTGGGTTTAATCCATCATCATTCTTTAGCTCACTCCGCCACCCCAGTTCAGATATGGCCATATGCAAATCAGTCTGACCCTGTGCCTCATGGGAACAATCCAGCCCGAACTGTCCATCATCCCCTTTGGTATCGCTTTGTTCGCCCTAAGTTGGCAGGGTATGCCCAGACGTGGGTCCCTGGCTCACTTTGCCACTGGATTCAAGATAGCCTGGCTGATGAGGGTTTTGAACCCGAAACCGGTCCCAGGATGCTTGTTTCCGGTCCAGGAAAGACATGGCTTGGCAGTTTGGGCTGGACTGTTCCCATGAGGCACAGGGTCAGACTGATTTGCATATGGCCATGTCTGAACTGGGGTGGTGGAGTGAGCTAAAGAATGATGATGGATTAAACCCAGATCAGTTGACTGGGGTGAGTGTTTGATTTGCTCTAACGCTCCGTCCATCATCCCCTTTGGTATCGCCTTGTTCGCCCTAAGTTGGCAGGGTATGCCCAGACGTGGGTCCCTTGCTCACTTTGCCACTGGATTCAAGATAGCCTGGCTGATGAGGGTTTTGAACCCGAAACCGGTCCCAGGATGCTTGTTTCCGGTCCAGGGAAGACATGGCTTGGCAGTTTGGGCTGGACTGTTCCCATGAGGCACAGGGTCAGACTGATTTGCATATGGCCATGTCTGAACTGGGGTGGTGGAGTGAGCTAAAGAATGATGATGGATTAAACCCAGATCAGTTGACTGGGGGTGAGTGTTTGATTTGCTCTAACGTTCCGTCCATCATCCCATTTGGTATCGCTTTGTTCGCCCTAAGTTGGCAGGGTATGCCCAGACGTGGGTCCCTTGCTCACTTTGCCACTGGATTCAAGATAGCCTGGCTGATAAGGGTTTTGAACCCGAAACCGGTCCCAGAATGCTTGTTTCCGGTCCAGGGAAGACATGGCTTGGCAGTTTGGGCTGGACTGTTCCCATGAGGCACAGGGTCAGACTGATTTGCATATGGCCATGTCTGAACTGGGGTGGTGGAGTGAGCTAAAGAATGATGATGGATTAAACCCAGATCAGTTGACTGGGGGTGAGTGTTTGATTTGCTCTAACGCTCCGTCCATCATCCCCCTTTGGTATCGCTTTGTTCGCCCTAAGTTGGCAGGGTATGCCCAGACGTGGGTCCCTTGCTCACTTTGCCACTGGATTCAAGATAGCCTGGCTGATGAGGGTTTTGAACCCGAAACCGGTCCCAGGATGCTTGTTTCCGGTCCAGGGAAGACATGGCTAGGCAGTTTGGGCTGGACTGTTCCCATGAGGCACAGGGTCAGACTGATTTGCATATGGCCATGTCTGAACTGGGGTGGTGGAGTGAGCTAAAGAATGATGATGGATTAAACCCAGATCAGTTGACTGGGGGTGAGTGTTTGATTTGCTCTAACGCTCCGTCCATCATCCCCTTTGGTATCGCTTTGTTCGCCCTAAGTTGGCAGGGTATGCCCAGACGTGGGTCCCTTGCTCACTTTGCCACTGGATTCAAAATAGCCTGGCTGTTGAGGGTTTTGAACCCGAAACCGGTCCCAGGATGCTTGTTTCCGGTCCAGGGAAGACATGGCTTGGCAGTTTGGGATGGACTGTTCCCATGAGGCACAGGGTCAGACTGATTTGCATATGGCCATGTCTGAACTGGGGTGGTGGAGTGAGCTAAAGAATGATGATGGATTAAACCCAGATCAGTTGACTGGGGGTGAGTGTTTGATTTGCTCTAACGCTCCATCCATCATCCCCTTTGGTATCGCTTTGTTCGCCCTAAGTTAGCAGGGTATGCCCAGACGTGGGTCCCTTGCTCACTTTGCCACTGGATTCAAGATAGCCTGGCTGATGAGGGTTTTGAACCCGAAACCGGTCCCAGGATGCTTGTTTCCGGTCCAGGGAAGACATGGCTTGGCAGTTTGGGCTGGACTGTTCCCATGAGGCACAGGGTCAGACTGATTTGCATATGGCCATGTCTAAACTGGGGTGGTGGAGTGAGCTAAAGAATGATGATGGATTAAACCCAGATCAGTTGACTGGGGGTGAGTGTTTGATTTGCTCTAACGCTCCGTCCATCATCCCCTTTGGTATCGCTTTGTTCGCCCTAAGTTGGCAGGGTATGCCCAGACGTGGGTCCCTTGCTCACTTTGCCATTGGATTCAAGATAGCCTGGCTGATGAGGGTTTTGAACCCGAAACCGGTCCCAGGATGCTTGTTTCCGGTCCAGGGAAGACATGGCTTGGCAGTTTGGGCTGGACTGTTCCCATGAGGCACAGGGTCAGACTGATTTGCATATGGCCATGTCTGAACTGGGGTGGTGGAGTGAGCTAAAGAATGATGATGGATTAAACCCAGATCAGTTGACTGGGGGTGAGTGTTTGATTTGCTCTAACGCTCCGTCCATCATCCCCTTTGGTATCGCTTTGTTCGCCCTAAGTTGGCAGGGTATGCCCAGACGTGGGTCCCTTGCTCACTTTGCCACTGGATTCAAGATAGCCTGGCTGATGAGGGTTTTGAACCCGAAACCGGTCCCAGGATGCTTGTTTCCGGTCCAGGGAAGACATGGCTTGGCAGTTTGGGCTGGACTGTTCTCATGAGGCACAGGTTCAGACTGATTTGCATATGGCCATGTCTGAACTGGGGTGGTGGAGTGAGCTAAAGAATGATGATGTATTAAACCCAGATCAGTTGACTGGGGGTGAGTGTTTGATTTGCTCTACCGCTCCGTCCATCATCCCCTTTGGTATCGCTTTGTTCGCCCTAAGTTGGCAGGGTATGCCCAGACGTGGGTCCCTTGCTCACTTTGCCACTGGATTCAAGATAGCCTGGCTGATGAGGGTTTTGAACCCGAAACCGGTCCCAGGATGCTTGTTTCCGGTCCAGGGAAGACATGGCTTGGCAGTTTGGGCTGGACTGTTCCCATGAGGCACAGGGTCAGACTGATTTGCATATGGCCATGTCTGAACTGGGGTGGTGGAGTGAGCTAAAGAATGATGATGGATTAAACCCAGATCAGTTGACTGGGGGTGAGTGTTTGATTTGCTCTAATGCTCCGTCCATCATCCCATTTGGTATCGCTTTGTTCGCCCTAAGTTGGCAGGGTATGCCCAGACGTGGGTCCCTTGCTCACTTTGCCACTGGATTCAAGATAGCCTGGCTGATGAGGGTTTTGAACCCGAAGCCGGTCCCAGAATGCTTGTTTCCGGTCCAGGGAAGACATGGCTTGGCAGTTTGGGCTGGACAGTTCCCATGAGGCACAGGGTCAGACTGATTTGCATATGGCCATGTCTGAACTGGGGTGGTGGAGTGAGCTAAAGAATGATGATGGATTAAACCCAGATCAGTTGACTGGGGGTGAGTGTTTGATTTGCTCTAACGCTCCGTCCATCATCCCCCTTTGGTATCGCTTTGTTCGCCCTAAGTTGGCAGGGTATGCCCAGACGTGGGTCCCTTGCTCACTTTGCCACTGGATTCAAGATAGCCTGGCTGATGAGGGTTTTGAACCCGAAACCGGTCCCAGGATGCTTGTTTCCGGTCCAGGGAAGACATGGCTAGGCAGTTTGGGCTGGACTGTTCCCATGAGGCACAGGGTCAGACTGATTTGCATATGGCCATGTCTGAACTGGGGTGGTGGAGTGAGCTAAAGAATGATGATGGATTAAACCCAGATCAGTTGACTGGGGGTGAGTGTTTGATTTGCTCTAACGCTCCGTCCATCATCCCCCTTTGGTATCGCTTTGTTCGCCCTAAGTTGGCAGGGTATGCCCAGACGTGGGTCCCTTGCTCACTTTGCCACTGGATTCAAGATAGCCTGGCTGATGAGGGTTTTGAACCTGAAACCGGTCCCAGGATGCTTGTTTCCGGTCCAGGGAAGACATGGCTAGGCAGTTTGGGCTGGACTGTTCCCATGAGGCACAGGGTCAGACTGATTTGCATATGGCCATGTCTGAACTGGGGTGGTGGAGTGAGCTAAAGAATGATGATGGATTAAACCCAGATCAGTTGACTGGGGGTGAGTGTTTGATTTGCTCTAACGCTCCGTCCATCATCCCCTTTGGTATCGCTTTGTTCGCCCTAAGTTGGCAGGGTATGCCCAGACGTGGGTCCCTTGCTCACTTTTCCACTGGATTCAAGATAGCCTGGCTGTTGAGGGTTTTGAACCCGAAACCGGTCCCAAGATGCTTGTTTCCGGTCCAGGGAAGACATGGCTTGGCAGTTCGGGCTGGACTGTTCCCATGAGGCACAGGGTCAGACTGATTTGCATATGGCCATGTCTGAACTGGGGTGGTGGAGTGAGCTAAAGAATGATGATGGATTAAACCCAGATCAGTTGACTGGGGGTGAGTGTTTGATTTGCTCTAACGCTCCGTCCATCATCCCCTTTGGTATCGCTTTGTTCGCCCTAAGTTGGCAGGGTATGCCCAGACGTGGGTCCCTTGCTCACTTTGCCACTGGATTCAAGATAGCCTGGCTGATGAGGGTTTTGAACCCGAAACCGGTCCCAGGATGCTTGTTTCCGGTCCAGGGAAGACATGGCTTGGCAGTTTGGGCTGGACTGTTCCCGTGAGGCACAGGGTCAGACTGATTTGCATATGGCCATGTCTGAACTGGGGTGGTGGAGTGAGCTAAAGAATGATGATGGATTAAACCCAGATCAGTTGACTGGGGGTGAGTGTTTGATTTGCTCTAACGCTCCGTCCATCATCCCCTTTGGTATCGCTTTGTTCGCCCTAAGTTGGCAGGGTATGCCCAGACGTGGGTCCCTTGCTCACTTTGCCACTGGATTCAAGATAGCCTGGCTGATGAGGGTTTTGAACCCGAAACCGGTCCCAGGATGCTTGTTTTCGGTCCAGGGAAGACATGGCTTGGCAGTTTGGGCTGGACTGTTCCCATGAGGCACAGGGTCAGACTGATTTGCATATGGCCATGTCTGAACTGGGGTGGTGGAGTGAGCTAAAGAATGATGATGGATTAAACCCAGATCAGTTGACTGGGGGTGAGTGTTTGATTTGCTCTAACGCTCCGTCCATCATCCCATTTGGTATCGCTTTGTTCGCCCTAAGTTGGCAGGGTATGCCCAGACGTGGGTCCCTTGCTCACTTTGCCACTGGATTCAAGATAGCCTGGCTGATGAGGGTTTTGAACCCGAAACCGGTCCCAGAATGCTTGTTTGCGGTCCAGGGAAGACATGGCTAGGCAGTTTGGGCTGGACTGTTCCCATGAGGCACAGGGTCAGACTGATTTGCATATGGCCATGTCTGAACTGGGGTGGTGGAGTGAGCTAAAGAATGATGATGGATTAAACCCAGATCAGTTGACTGGGGGTGAGTGTTTGATTTGCTCTAACGCTCCGTCCATCATCCCCTTTGGTATCGCTTTGTTCGCCCTAAGTGGGCAGGGTATGCCCAGACGTGGGTCCCTTGCTCACTTTGCCACTGGATTCAAGATAGCCTGGCTGTTGAGGGTTTTGAACCCGAAACTGGTCCCAGGATGCTTGTTTCCGGTCCAGGGAAGACATGGCTTGGCAGTTTGGTCTGGACTGTTCCCATGAGGCACAGGGTCAGACTGATTTGCATATGGCCATGTCTGAACTGGGGTGGTGGAGTGAGCTAAAGAATGATGATGGATTAAACCCAGATCAGTTGACTGGGGGTGAGTGTTTGATTTGCTCTAACGCTCCATCCATCATCCCCTTTGGTATCGCTTTGTTCGCCCTAAGTTAGCAGGGTATGCCCAGACGTGGGTCCCTTGCTCACTTTGCCACTGGATTCAAGATAGCCAGGCTGATGAGGGTTTTGAACCCGAAACCGGTCCCAGGATGCTTGTTTCCGGTCCAGGGAAGACATGGCTTGGCAGTTTGGGCTGGACTGTTCCCATGAGGCACAGGGTCAGACTGATTTGCATATGGCCATGTCTGAACTGGGGTGGTGGAGTGAGCTAAAGAATGATGATGGATTAAACCCAGATCAGTTGACTGGGGTTGAGTGTTTGATTTGCTCTAACGCTCCGTCCATCATCCCCTTTGGTATCGCTTTGTTCGCCCTAAGTTGGCAGGGTATGCCCAGACGTGGGTCCCTTGCTCACTTTGCCACTGGATTCAAGATAGCCTGGCTGATGAGGGTTTTGAACCCGAAACCGGTCCCAGGATGCTTGTTTCCGGTCCAGGGAAGACATGGCTTGGCAGTTTGGGCTGGACTGTTCCCATGAGGCACAGGGTCAGACTGATTTGCATATGGCCATGTCTGAACTGGGGTGGTGGAGTGAGCTAAAGAATGATGATGGATTAAACCCAGATCAGTTGACTGGGGGTGAGTGTTTGATTTGCTCTAACGCTCCGTCCATCATCCCCTTTGGTATCGCTTTGTTCACCCTAAGTTGGCAGGGTATGCCCAGACGTGGGTCCCTTGCTCACTTTGCCACTGGATTCAAGATAGCCTGGCTGATGAGGGTTTTGAACCCGAAACCGGTCCCAGGATGCTTGTTTCCGGTCCAGGGAAGACATGGCTTAGCAGTTTGGGCTGGACTGTTCCCATGAGGCACAGGGTCAGACTGATTTGCATATGGCCATGTCTGAACTCTGGTGGTGGAGTGAGCTAAAGAATGATGATGGATTAAACCCAGATCAGTTGACTGGGGGTGAGTGTTTGATTTGCTCTAACGCTCTGTCCATCATCCCATTTGGTATCGCTTTGTTCGCCCTAAGTTGGCAGGGTATGCCCAGACGTGGGTCCCTTGCTCACTTTGCCACTGGATTCAAGATAGCCTGGCTGATGAGGGTATTGAACCCGAAACCGGTCCCAGAATGCTTGTTTCCGGTCCAGGGAAGACATGGCTTGGCAGTTTGGGCTGGACTGTTCCCATGAGGCACAGGGTCAGACTGATTTGCATATGGCCATGTCTGAACTGGGGTGGTGGAGTGAGCTAAAGAATGATTATGGATTAAACCCAGATCAGTTGACTGGGGGTGAGTGTTTGATTTGCTCTAACGCTCCGTCCATCATCCCCCTTTGGTATCGCTTTGTTCGCCCTAAGTTGGCAGGGTATGCCCAGACGTGGGTCCCTTGCTCACTTTGCCACTGGATTCAAGATAGCCTGGCTGATGAGGGTTTTGAACCCGAAACCGGTCCCAGGATGCTTGTTTCCGGTCCAGGGAAGACATGGCTAGGCAGTTTGGGCTGGACTGTTCCCATGAGGCACAGGGTCAGACTGATTTGCATATGGCCATGTCTGAACTGGGGTGGTGGAGTGAGCTAAAGAATGATGATCGATTAAACCCAGATCAGTTGACTGGGGGAGAGTGTTTGATTTGCTCTAACGCTCCGTCCATCATCCCCTTTGGTATCGCTTTGTTCGCCCTAAGTTGGCAGGGTATGCCCAGACGTGGGTCCCTTGCTCACTTTGCCACTGGATTCAAGATAGCCTGGCTGTTGAGGGTTTTGAACCCGAAACCGGTCCCAGGATGCTTGTTTCCGGTCCAGGGAAGACATGGCTTGGCAGTTTGGGCTGGACTGTTCCCATGAGGCACAGGGTCAGACTGATTTGCATATGGCCATGTCTGAACTGGGGTGGTGGAGTGAGCTAAAGAATGATGATGGATTAAACCCAGATCAGTTGACTGGGGGTGAGTGTTTGATTTGCTCTAACGCTCCGTCCATCATCCCCGTTGGTATCGCTTTGTTCGCCCTAAGTTGGTAGGGTATGCCCAGACGTGGGTCCCTTGCTCACTTTGCCACTGGATTCAAGATAGCCTGGCTGATGAGGGTTTTGAACCCGAAACCGGTCCCAGAATGCTTGTTTGCGGTCCAGGGAAGACATGGCTAGGCAGTTTGGGCTGGACTGTTCCCATGAGGCACAGGGTCAGACTGATTTGCATATGGCCATGTCTGAACTGGGGTGGTGGAGTGAGCTAAAGAATGATGATGGATTAAACCCAGATCAGTTGACTGGGGGTGAGTGTTTGATTTGCTCTAACGCTCCGTCCATCATCCCCTTTGGTATCGCTTTGTTCGCCCTAAGTGGGCAGGGTATGCCCAGACGTGGGTCCCTTGCTCACTTTGCCACTGGATTCAAGATAGCCTGGCTGTTGAGGGTTTTGAACCCGAAACTGGTCCCAGGATGCTTGTTTCCGGTCCAGGGAAGACATGGCTTGGCAGTTTGGTCTGGACTGTTCCCATGAGGCACAGGGTCAGACTGATTTGCATATGGCCATGTCTGAACTGGGGTGGTGGAGTGAGCTAAAGAATGATGATGGATTAAACCCAGATCAGTTGACTGGGGGTGAGTGTTTGATTTGCTCTAACGCTCCATCCATCATCCCCTTTGGTATCGCTTTGTTCGCCCTAAGTTGGCAGGGTATGCCCAGACGTGGGTCCCTTGCTCACTTTGCCACTGGATTCAAGATAGCCAGGCTGATGAGGGTTTTGAACCCGAAACCGGTCCCAGGATGCTTGTTTCCGGTCCAGGGAAGACATGGCTTGGCAGTTTGGGCTGGACTGTTCCCATGAGGCACAGGGTCAGACTGATTTGCATATGGCCATGTCTGAACTGGGGTGGTGGAGTGAGCTAAAGAATGATGATGGATTAAACCCAGATCAGTTGACTGGGGTTGAGTGTTTGATTTGCTCTAACGCTCCGTCCATCATCCCCTTTGGTATCGCTTTGTTCGCCCTAAGTTGGCAGGGTATGCCCAGACGTGGGTCCCTTGCTCACTTTGCCACTGGATTCAAGATAGCCTGGCTGATGAGGGTTTTGAACCCGAAACCGGTCCCAGGATGCTTGTTTCCGGTCCAGGGAAGACATGGCTTGGCAGTTTGGGCTGGACTGTTCCCATGAGGCACAGGGTCAGACTGATTTGCATATGGCCATGTCTGAACTGGGGTGGTGGAGTGAGCTAAAGAATGATGATGGATTAAACCCAGATCAGTTGACTGGGGGTGAGTGTTTGATTTGCTCTAACGCTCCGTCCATCATCCCCTTTGGTATCGCTTTGTTCACCCTAAGTTGGCAGGGTATGCCCAGACGTGGGTCCCTTGCTCACTTTGCCACTGGATTCAAGATAGCCTGGCTGATGAGGGTTTTGAACCCGAAACCGGTCCCAGGATGCTTGTTTCCGGTCCAGGGAAGACATGGCTTAGCAGTTTGGGCTGGACTGTTCCCATGAGGCACAGGGTCAGACTGATTTGCATATGGCCATGTCTGAACTCTGGTGGTGGAGTGAGCTAAAGAATGATGATGGATTAAACCCAGATCAGTTGACTGGGGGTGAGTGTTTGATTTGCTCTAACGCTCTGTCCATCATCCCATTTGGTATCGCTTTGTTCGCCCTAAGTTGGCAGGGTATGCCCAGACGTGGGTCCCTTGCTCACTTTGCCACTGGATTCAAGATAGCCTGGCTGATGAGGGTATTGAACCCGAAACCGGTCCCAGAATGCTTGTTTCCGGTCCAGGGAAGACATGGCTTGGCAGTTTGGGCTGGACTGTTCCCATGAGGCACAGGGTCAGACTGATTTGCATATGGCCATGTCTGAACTGGGGTGGTGGAGTGAGCTAAAGAATGATTATGGATTAAACCCAGATCAGTTGACTGGGGGTGAGTGTTTGATTTGCTCTAACGCTCCGTCCATCATCCCCTTTGGTATCGCTTTGTTCGCCCTAAGTTGGCAGGGTATGCCCAGACGTGGGTCCCTTGCTCACTTTGCCACTGGATTCAAGATAGCCTGGCTGATGAGGGTTTTGAACCCGAAACCGGTCCCAGGATGCTTGTTTCCGGTCCAGGGAAGACATGGCTAGGCAGTTTGGGCTGGACTGTTCCCATGAGGCACAGGGTCAGACTGATTTGCATATGGCCATGTCTGAACTGGGGTGGTGGAGTGAGCTAAAGAATGATGATCGATTAAACCCAGATCAGTTGACTGGGGGAGAGTGTTTGATTTGCTCTAACGCTCCGTCCATCATCCCCTTTGGTATCGCTTTGTTCGCCCTAAGTTGGCAGGGTATGCCCAGACGTGGGTCCCTTGCTCACTTTGCCACTGGATTCAAGATAGCCTGGCTGTTGAGGGTTTTGAACCCGAAACCGGTCCCAGGATGCTTGTTTCCGGTCCAGGGAAGACATGGCTTGGCAGTTTGGGCTGGACTGTTCCCATGAGGCACAGGGTCAGACTGATTTGCATATGGCCATGTCTGAACTGGGGTGGTGGAGTGAGCTAAAGAATGATGATGGATTAAACCCAGATCAGTTGACTGGGGGTGAGTGTTTGATTTGCTCTAACGCTCCGTCCATCATCCCCTTTGGTATCGCTTTGTTCGCCCTAAGTTGGTAGGGTATGCCCAGACGTGGGTCCCTTGCTCACTTTGCCACTGGATTCAAGATAGCCTGGCTGATGAGGGTTTTGAACCCGAAACCGGTCCCAGGATGCTTGTTTCCGAGCCAGGGAAGACATGGCTTGGCAGTTTGGGCTGGACTGTTCCCATGAGGCACAGGGTCAGACTGATTTGCATATGGCCATGTCTAAACTGGGGTGGTGGAGTGAGCTAAAGAATGATGATGGATTAAACCCAGATCAGTTGACTGGGGGTGAGTGTTTGATTTGCTCTAACGCTCCGTCCATCATCCCCTTTGGTATCGCATTGTTCGCCCTAAGTTGGCAGGGTATGCCCAGACGTGGGTCCCTTGCTCACTTTGCCATTGGATTCAAGATAGCCTGGCTGATGAGGGTTTTGAACCCGAAACCGGTCCCAGGATGCTTGTTTCCGGTCCAGGGAAGACATGGCTTGGCAGTTTGGGCTGGACTGTTCCCATGAGGCACAGGGTCAGACTGATTTGCATATGGCCATGTCTGAACTGGGGTGGTGGAGTGAGCTAAAGAATGATGATGGATTAAACCCAGATCAGTTGACTGGGGGTGAGTGTTTGATTTGCTCTAACGCTCCGTCCATCATCCCCTTTGGTATCGCTTTGTTCGCCCTAAGTTGGCAGGGTATGCCCAGACGTGGGTCCCTTGCTCACTTTGCCACTGGATTCAAGATAGCCTGGCTGATGAGGGTTTTGAACCCGAAACCGGTCCCAGGATGCTTGTTTCCGGTCCAGGGAAGACATGGCTTGGCAGTTTGGGCTGGACTGTTCCCATGAGGCACAGGTTCAGACTGATTTGCATATGGCCATGTCTGAACTGGGGTGGTGGAGTGAGCTAAAGAATGATGATGTATTAAACCCAGATCAGTTGACTGGGGGTGAGTGTTTGATTTGCTCTACCGCTCCGTCCATCATCCCCTTTGGTATCGCTTTGTTCGCCCTAAGTTGGCAGGGTATGCCCAGACGTGGGTCCCTTGCTCACTTTGCCACTGGATTCAAGATAGCCTGGCTGATGAGGGTTTTGAACCCGAAACCGGTCCCAGGATGCTTGTTTCCGGTCCAGGGAAGACATGGCTTGGCAGTTTGGGCTGGACTGTTCCCATGAGGCACAGGGTCAGACTGATTTGCATATGGCCATGTCTGAACTGGGGTGGTGGAGTGAGCTAAAGAATGATGATGGATTAAACCCAGATCAGTTGACTGGGGGTGAGTGTTTGATTTGCTCTAATGCTCCGTCCATCATCCCATTTGGTATCGCTTTGTTCGCCCTAAGTTGGCAGGGTATGCCCAGACGTGGGTCCCTTGCTCACTTTGCCACTGGATTCAAGATAGCCTGGCTGATGAGGGTTTTGAACCCGAAGCCGGTCCCAGAATGCTTGTTTCCGGTCCAGGGAAGACATGGCTTGGCAGTTTGGGCTGGACAGTTCCCATGAGGCACAGGGTCAGACTGATTTGCATATGGCCATGTCTGAACTGGGGTGGTGGAGTGAGCTAAAGAATGATGATGGATTAAACCCAGATCAGTTGACTGGGGTTGAGTGTTTGATTTGCTCTAACGCTCCGTCCATCATCCCCTTTGGTATCGCTTTGTTCGCCCTAAGTTGGCAGGGTATGCCCAGACGTGGGTCCCTTGCTCACTTTGCCACTGGATTCAAGATAGCCTGGCTGATGAGGGTTTTGAACCCGAAACCGGTCCCAGGATGCTTGTTTCCGGTCCAGGGAAGACATGGCTAGGCAGTTTGGGCTGGACTGTTCCCATGAGGCACAGGGTCAGACTGATTTGCATATGGCCATGTCTGAACTGGGGTGGTGGAGTGAGCTAAAGAATGATGATGGATTAAACCCAGATCAGTTGACTGGGGGTGAGTGTTTGATTTGCTCTAACGCTCCGTCCATCATCCCCTTTGGTATCGCTTTGTTCGCCCTAAGTTGGCAGGGTATGCCCAGACTTGGGTCCCTTGCTCACTTTGCCACTGGATTCAAAATAGCCTGGCTGATGAGGGTTTTGAACCCGAAACCGGTCCCAGGATGCTTGTTTCCGGCCCAGGGAAGACATGGCTTGGTAGTTTGGGCTGGACTGTTCCCATGAGGCACAGGGTCAGACTGATTTGCATATGGCCATGTCTGAACTGGGGTGGTGGAGTGAGCTAAAGAATGATGATGGATTAAACCCAGATCAGTTGACTGGGGGTGAGTGTTTGATTTGCTCTAACGCTCCGTCCATCATCCCCTTTGGTATCGCTTTGTTCGCCCTAAGTTGGCAGGGTATGCCCAGACGTGGGTCCCTTGCTCACTTTGCCACTGGATTCAAGATAGCCTGGCTGATGAGGGTTTTGAACCCGAAACCGGTCCCAGGATGCTTGTTTCCGGTCCAGGGAAGACATGGCTTGGCAGTTTGGGCTGGACTGTTCCCATGAGGCACAGGGTCAGACTGATTTGCATATGGCCATGTCTGAACTGGGGTGGTGGAGTGAGCTAAAGAATGATGATGGATTAAACCCAGATCAGTTGACTGGGGGTGAGTGTTTGATTTGCTCTAACGCTCCGTCCATCATCCCCTTTGGTATCGCTTTGTTCGCCCTAAGTTGGCAGGGTATGCCCAGACGTGGGTCCCTTGCTCACTTTGCCACTGGATTCAAGATAGCCTGGCTGATGAGGGTTTTGAACCCGAAACCGGTCCCAGGATGCTTGTTTCCGGTCCAGGGAAGACATGGCTTGGCAGTTTGGGCTGGACTGTTCCCATGAGGCACAGGGTCAGACTGATTTGCATATGGCCATGTCTGAACTGGGGTGGTGGAGTGAGCTAAAGAATGATGATGGATTAAACCCAGATCAGTTGACTGGGGGTGAGTGTTTGATTTGCTCTAACGCTCCGTCCATCATCCCCTTTGGTATCGCTTTGTTCGCCCTAAGTTGGCAGGGTATGCCCAGACGTGGGTCCCTTGCTCACTTTGCCACTGGATTCAAGATAGCCTGGCTGATGAGGGTTTTGAACCCGAAACCGGTCCCAGGATGCTTGTTTCCGGTCCAGGGAAGACATGGCTAGGCAGTTTGGGCTGGACTGTTCCCATGAGGCACAGGGTCAGACTGATTTGCATATGGCCATGTCTGAACTGGGGTGGTGGAGTGAGCTAAAGAATGATGATGGATTAAACCCAGATCAGTTGACTGGGGTGAGTGTTTGATTTGCTCTAACGCTCCGTCCATCATCCCCTTTGGTATCGCTTTGTTCGCCCTAAGTTGGCAGGGTATGCCCAGACGTGGGTCCCTTGCTCACTTTGCCACTGGATTCAAGATAGCCTGGCTGTTGAGGGTTTTGAACCCGAAACCGGTCCCAGGATGCTTGTTTCCGGTCCAGGGAAGACATGGCTTGGCAGTTTGGGCTGGACTGTTCCCATGAGGCACAGGGTCAGACTGATTTGCATATGGCCATGTCTGAACTGGGGTGGTGGAGTGAGCTAAAGAATGATGATGGATTAAACCCAGATCAGTTGACTGGGGGTGAGTGTTTGATTTGCTCTAACGCTCCGTCCATCATCCCCTTTGGTATCGCTTTGTTCGCCCTAAGTTGGCAGGGTATGCCCAGACGTGGGTCCCTTGCTCACTTTGCCACTGGATTCAAGATAGCCTGGCTGATGAGGGTTTTGAACCCGAAACCGGTCCCAGGATGCTTGTTTCCGAGTCCAGGGAAGACATGGCTTGGCAGTTTGGGCTGGACTGTTCCCATGAGGCACAGGGTCAGACTGATTTGCATATGGCCATGTCTGAACTGGGGTGGTGGAGTGAGCTAAAGAATGATGATGGATTAAACCCAGATCAGTTGACTGGGGGTGAGTGTTTGATTTGCTCTAACGCTCCGTCCATCATCCCCTTTGGTATCGCTTTGTTCGCCCTAAGTTGGCAGGGTATGCCCAGACGTGGGTCCCTTGCTCACTTTGCCACTGGATTCAAGATAGCCTGGCTGATGAGGGTTTTGAACCCGAAACCGGTCCCAGGATGCTTGTTTCCGGTCCAGGGAAGACATGGCTTGGCAGTTTGGGCTGGACTGTTCCCATGAGGCACAGGGTCAGACTGATTTGCATATGGCCATGTCTGAACTGGGGTGGTGGAGTGAGCTAAAGAATGATGATGGATTAAACCCAGATCAGTTGACTGGGGGTGAGTGTTTGATTTGCTCTAACGCTCCGTCCATCATCCCCTTTGGTATCGCTTTGTTCGCCCTAAGTTGGCAGGGTATGCCCAGACGTGGGTCCCTTGCTCACTTTGCCACTGGATTCAAGATAGCCTGGCTGATGAGGGTTTTGAACCCGAAACCGGTCCCAGGATGCTTGTTTCCGGTCCAGGGAAGACATGGCTTAGCAGTTTGGGCTGGACTGTTCCCATGAGGCACAGGGTCAGACTGATTTGCATATGGCCATGTCTGAACTCTGGTGGTGGAGTGAGCTAAAGAATGATGATGGATTAAACCCAGATCAGTTGACTGGGGGTGAGTGTTTGATTTGCTCTAACGCTCTGTCCATCATCCCATTTGGTATCGCTTTGTTCGCCCTAAGTTGGCAGGGTATGCCCAGACGTGGGTCCCTTGCTCACTTTGCCACTGGATTCAAGATAGCCTGGCTGATGAGGGTTTTGAACCCGAAACCGGTCCCAGAATGCTTGTTTCCGGTCCAGGGAAGACATGGCTTGGCAGTTTGGGCTGGACTGTTCCCATGAGGCACAGGGTCAGACTGATTTGCATATGGCCATGTCTGAACTGGGGTGGTGGAGTGAGCTAAAGAATGATTATGGATTAAACCCAGATCAGTTGACTGGGGGTGAGTGTTTGATTTGCTCTAACGCTCCGTCCATCATCCCCCTTTGGTATCGCTTTGTTCGCCCTAAGTTGGCAGGGTATGCCCAGACGTGGGTCCCTTGCTCACTTTGCCACTGGATTCAAGATAGCCTGGCTGATGAGGGTTTTGAACCCGAAACCGGTCCCAGGATGCTTGTTTCCGGTCCAGGGAAGACATGGCTAGGCAGTTTGGGCTGGACTGTTCCCATGAGGCACAGGGTCAGACTGATTTGCATATGGCCATGTCTGAACTGGGGTGGTGGAGTGAGCTAAAGAATGATGATCGATTAAACCCAGATCAGTTGACTGGGGGAGAGTGTTTGATTTGCTCTAACGCTCCGTCCATCATCCCCTTTGGTATCGCTTTGTTCGCCCTAAGTTGGCAGGGTATGCCCAGACGTGGGTCCCTTGCTCACTTTGCCACTGGATTCAAGATAGCCTGGCTGTTGAGGGTTTTGAACCCGAAACCGGTCCCAGGATGCTTGTTTCCGGTCCAGGGAAGACATGGCTTGGCAGTTTGGGCTGGACTGTTCCCATGAGGCACAGGGTCAGACTGATTTGCATATGGCCATGTCTGAACTGGGGTGGTGGAGTGAGCTAAAGAATGATGATGGATTAAACCCAGATCAGTTGACTGGGGGTGAGTGTTTGATTTGCTCTAACGCTCCGTCCATCATCCCCTTTGGTATCGCTTTGTTCGCCCTAAGTTGGTAGGGTATGCCCAGACGTGGGTCCCTTGCTCACTTTGCCACTGGATTCAAGATAGCCTGGCTGATGAGGGTTTTGAACCCGAAACCGGTCCCAGGATGCTTGTTTCCGAGCCAGGGAAGACATGGCTTGGCAGTTTGGGCTGGACTGTTCCCATAAGGCACAGGTTCAGACTGATTTGCATATGGCCATGTCTGAACTGGGGTGGTGGAGTGAGCTAAAGAATGATGATGTATTAAACCCAGATCAGTTGACTGGGGGTGAGTGTTTGATTTGCTCTACCGCTCCGTCCATCATCCCCATTGGTATCGCTTTGTTCGCCCTAAGTTGGCAGGGTATGCCCAGACGTGGGTCCCTTGCTCACTTTGCCACTGGATTCAAGATAGCCTGGCTGATGAGGGTTTTGAACCCGAAACCGGTCCCAGGATGCTTGTTTCCGGTCCAGGGAAGACATGGCTTGGCAGTTTGGGCTGGACTGTTCCCATGAGGCACAGGGTCAGACTGATTTGCATATGGCCATGTCTGAACTGGGGTGGTGGAGTGAGCTAAAGAATGATGATGGATTAAACCCAGATCAGTTGACTGGGGGTGAGTGTTTGATTTGCTCTAACGCTCCGTCCATCATCCCCTTTGGTATCGCTTTGTTCGCCCTAAGTTGGCAGGGTATGCCCAGACGTGGGTCCCTTGCTCACTTTGCCACTGGATTCAAGATAGCCTGGCTGATGAGGGTTTTGAACCCGAAACCGGTCCCAGGATGCTTGTTTCCGGTCCAGGGAAGACATGGCTTGGCAGTTTGGGCTGGACTGTTCCCATGAGGCACAGGTTCAGACTGATTTGCATATGGCCATGTCTGAACTGGGGTGGTGGAGTGAGCTAAAGAATGATGATGTATTAAACCCAGATCAGTTGACTGGGGGTGAGTGTTTGATTTGCTCTACCGCTCCGTCCATCATCCCCTTTGGTATCGCTTTGTTCGCCCTAAGTTGGCAGGGTATGCCCAGACGTGGGTCCCTTGCTCACTTTGCCACTGGATTCAAGATAGCCTGGCTGATGAGGGTTTTGAACCCGAAACCGGTCCCAGGATGCTTGTTTCCGGTCCAGGGAAGACATGGCTTGGCAGTTTGGGCTGGACTGTTCCCATGAGGCACAGGGTCAGACTGATTTGCATATGGCCATGTCTGAACTGGGGTGGTGGAGTGAGCTAAAGAATGATGATGGATTAAACCCAGATCAGTTGACTGGGGTGAGTGTTTGATTTGCTCTAACGCTCCGTCCATCATCCCATTTGGTATCGCTTTGTTCGCCCTAAGTTGGCAGGGTATGCCCAGACGTGGGTCCCTTGCTCACTTTGCCACTGGATTCAAGATAGCCTGGCTGATGAGGGTTTTGAACCCGAAGCCGGTCCCAGAATGCTTGTTTCCGGTCCAGGGAAGACATGGCTTGGCAGTTTGGGCTGGACTGTTCCCATGAGGCACAGGGTCAGACTGATTTGCATATGGCCATGTCTGAACTGGGGTGGTGGAGTGAGCTAAAGAATGATGATGGATTAAACCCAGATCAGTTGACTGGGGGTGAGTGTTTGATTTGCTCTAACGCTCCGTCCATCATCCCCTTTGGTATCGCTTTGTTCGCCCTAAGTTGGCAGGGTATGCCCAGACGTGGGTCCCTTGCTCACTTTGCCACTGGATTCAAGATAGCCTGGCTGATGAGGGTTTTGAACCCGAAACCGGTCCCAGGATGCTTGTTTCCGGTCCAGGGAAGACATGGCTAGGCAGTTTGGGCTGGACTGTTCCCATGAGGCACAGGGTCAGACTGATTTGCATATGGCCATGTCTGAACTGGGGTGGTGGAGTGAGCTAAAGAATGATGATGGATTAAACCCAGATCAGTTGACTGGGGGTGAGTGTTTGATTTGCTCTAACGCTCCGTCCATCATCCCCTTTGGTATCGCTTTGTTCGCCCTAAGTTGGCAGGGTATGCCCAGACGTGGGTCCCTTGCTCACTTTGCCACTGGATTCAAGATAGCCTGGCTGATGAGGGTTTTGAACCCGAAACCGGTCCCAGGATGCTTGTTTCCGAGTCCAGGGAAGACATGGCTAGGCAGTTTGGGCTGGACTGTTCCCATGAGGCACAGGGTCAGACTGATTTGCATATGGCCATGTCTGAACTGGGGTGGTGGAGTGAGCTAAAGAATGATGATGGATTAAACCCAGATCAGTTGACTGGGGGTGAGTGTTTGATTTGCTCTAACGCTCCGTCCATCATCCCCTTTGGTATCGCTTTGTTCGCCCTAAGTTGGCAGGGTATGCCCAGACGTGGGTCCCTTGCTCACTTTGCCACTGGATTCAAGATAGCCTGGCTGATGAGGGTTTTGAACCCGAAACCGGTCCCAAGATGCTTGTTTCCGGTCCAGGGAAGACATGGCTTGGCAGTTCGGGCTGGACTGTTCCCATGAGGCACAGGGTCAGACTGATTTGCATATGGCCATGTCTGAACTGGGGTGGTGGAGTGAGCTAAAGAATGATGATGGATTAAACCCAGATCAGTTGACTGGGGGTGAGTGTTTGATTTGCTCTAACGCTCCGTCCATCATCCCCTTTGGTATCGCTTTGTTCGCCCTAAGTTGGCAGGGTATGCCCAGACGTGGGTCCCTTGCTCACTTTGCCACTGGATTCAAGATAGCCTGGCTGATGAGGGTTTTGAACCCGAAACCGGTCCCAGGATGCTTGTTTCCGGTCCAGGGAAGACATGGCTTGGCAGTTTGGGCTGGACTGTTCCCATGAGGCACAGGGTCAGACTGATTTGCATATGGCCATGTCTGAACTGGGGTGGTGGAGTGAGCTAAAGAATGATGATGGATTAAACCCAGATCAGTTGACTGGGGGTGAGTGTTTGATTTGCTCTAACGCTCCGTCCATCATCCCCTTTGGTATCGCTTTGTTCGCCCTAAGTTGGCAGGGTATGCCCAGACGTGGGTCCCTTGCTCACTTTGCCACTGGATTCAAGATAGCCTGGCTGATGAGGGTTTTGAACCCGAAACCGGTCCCAGGATGCTTGTTTCCGGTCCAGGGAAGACATGGCTTGGCAGTTTGGGCTGGACTGTTCCCATGAGGCACAGGGTCAGACTGATTTGCATATGGCCATGTCTGAACTGGGGTGGTGGAGTGAGCTAAAGAATGATGATGGATTAAACCCAGATCAGTTGACTGGGGGTGAGTGTTTGATTTGCTCTAACGCTCCGTCCATCATCCCATTTGGTATCGCTTTGTTCGCCCTAAGTTGGCAGGGTATGCCCAGACGTGGGTCCCTTGCTCACTTTGCCACTGGATTCAAGATAGCCTGGCTGATGAGGGTTTTGAACCCGAAACCGGTCCCAGAATGCTTGTTTGCGGTCCAGGGAAGACATGGCTTGGCAGTTTGGGCTGGACTGTTCCCATGAGGCACAGGGTCAGACTGATTTGCATATGGCCATGTCTGAACTGGGGTGGTGGAGTGAGCTAAAGAATGATGATGGATTAAACCCAGATCAGTTGACTGGGGGTGAGTGTTTGATTTGCTCTAACGCTCCGTCCATCATCCCCTTTGGTATCGCTTTGTTCGCCCTAAGTTGGCAGGGTATGCCCAGACGTGGGTCCCTTGCTCACTTTGCCACTGGATTCAAGATAGCCTGGCTGATGAGGGTTTTGAACCCGAAACCGGTCCCAGGATGCTTGTTTCCGGTCCAGGGAAGACATGGCTTGGCAGTTTGGGCTGGACTGTTCCCATGAGGCACAGGGTCAGACTGATTTGCATATGGCCATGTCTGAACTGGGGTGGTGGAGTGAGCTAAAGAATGATGATGGATTAAACCCAGATCAGTTGACTGGGGGTGAGTGTTTGATTTGCTCTAACGCTCCGTCCATCATCCCCTTTGGTATCGCTTTGTTCGCCCTAAGTTGGCAGGGTATGCCCAGACGTGGGTCCCTTGCTCACTTTGCCACTGGATTCAAGATAGCCTGGCTGATGAGGGTTTTGAACCCGAAACCGGTCCCAGGATGCTTGTTTCCGGTCCAGGGAAGACATGGCTTGGCAGTTTGGGCTGGACTGTTCCCATGAGGCACAGGGTCAGACTGATTTGCATATGGCCATGTCTGAACTGGGGTGGTGGAGTGAGCTAAAGAATGATGATGGATTAAACCCAGATCAGTTGACTGGGGTTGAGTGTTTGATTTGCTCTAACGCTCCGTCCATCATCCCCTTTGGTATCGCTTTGTTCGCCCTAAGTTGGCAGGGTATGCCCAGACGTGGGTCCCTTGCTCACTTTGCCACTGGATTCAAGATAGCCTGGCTGATGAGGGTTTTGAACCCGAAACCGGTCCCAGGATGCTTGTTTCCGGTCCAGGGAAGACATGGCTTGGCAGTTTGGGCTGGACTGTTCCCATGAGGCACAGGGTCAGACTGATTTGCATATGGCCATGTCTGAACTGGGGTGGTGGAGTGAGCTAAAGAATGATGATGGATTAAACCCAGATCAGTTGACTGGGGGTGAGTGTTTGATTTGCTCTAACGCTCCGTCCATCATCCCCTTTGGTATCGCTTTGTTCGCCCTAAGTTGGCAGGGTATGCCCAGACGTGGGTCCCTTGCTCACTTTGCCACTGGATTCAAGATAGCCTGGCTGATGAGGGTTTTGAACCCGAAACCGGTCCCAGAATGCTTGTTTCCGGTCCAGGGAAGACATGGCTTGGCAGTTTGGGCTGGACTGTTTCCGTGAGGCACAGGGTCAGACTGATTTGCATATGGCCATGTCTGAACTGGGGTGGTGGAGTGAGCTAAAGAATGATGATGGATTAAACCCAGATCAGTTGACTGGGGGTGAGTGTTTGATTTGCTCTAACGCTCCGTCCATCATCCCCTTTGGTATCGCTTTGTTCGCCCTAAGTTGGCAGGGTATGCCCAGACGTGGGTCCCTTGCTCACTTTGCCACTGGATTCAAGATAGCCTGGCTGATGAGGGTTTTGAACCCGAAACCGGTCCCAGGATGCTTGTTTCCGGTCCAGGAAGACATGGCTTAGCAGTTTGGGCTGGACTGTTCCCATGAGGCACAGGGTCAGACTGATTTGCATATGGCCATGTCTGAACTCTGGTGGTGGAGTGAGCTAAAGAATGATGATGGATTAAACCCAGATCAGTTGACTGGGGGTGAGTGTTTGATTTGCTCTAACGCTCTGTCCATCATCCCATTTGGTATCGCTTTGTTCGCCCTAAGTTGGCAGGGTATGCCCAGACGTGGGTCCCTTGCTCACTTTGCCACTGGATTCAAGATAGCCTGGCTGATGAGGGTTTTGAACCCGAAACCGGTCCCAGAATGCTTGTTTCCGGTCCAGGGAAGACATGGCTTGGCAGTTTGGGCTGGACTGTTCCCATGAGGCACAGGGTCAGACTGATTTGCATATGGCCATGTCTGAACTGGGTTGGTGGAGTGAGCTAAAGAATGATTATGGATTAAACCCAGATCAGTTGACTGGGGGTGAGTGTTTGATTTGCTCTAACGCTCCGTCCATCATCCCCCTTTGGTATCGCTTTGTTCGCCCTAAGTTGGCAGGGTATGCCCAGACGTGGGTCCCTTGCTCACTTTGCCACTGGATTCAAGATAGCCTGGCTGATGAGGGTTTTGAACCCGAAACCGGTCCCAGGATGCTTGTTTCCGGTCCAGGGAAGACATGGCTAGGCAGTTTGGGCTGGACTGTTCCCATGAGGCACAGGGTCAGACTGATTTGCATATGGCCATGTCTGAACTGGGGTGGTGGAGTGAGCTAAAGAATGATGATCGATTAAACCCAGATCAGTTGACTGGGGAGAGTGTTTGATTTGCTCTAACGCTCCGTCCATCATCCCCTTTGGTATCGCTTTGTTCGCCCTAAGTTGGCAGGGTATGCCCAGACGTGGGTCCCTTGCTCACTTTGCCACTGGATTCAAGATAGCCTGGCTGTTGAGGGTTTTGAACCCGAAACCGGTCCCAGGATGCTTGTTTCCGGTCCAGGGAAGACATGGCTTGGCAGTTTGGGCTGGACTGTTCCCATGAGGCACAGGGTCAGACTGATTTGCATATGGCCATGTCTGAACTGGGGTGGTGGAGTGAGCTAAAGAATGATGATGGATTAAACCCAGATCAGTTGACTGGGGGTGAGTGTTTGATTTGCTCTAACGCTCCGTCCATCATCCCCTTTGGTATCGCTTTGTTCGCCCTAAGTTGGCAGGGTATGCCCAGACGTGGGTCCCTTGCTCACTTTGCCACTGGATTCAAGATAGCCTGGCTGATGAGGGTTTTGAACCCGAAACCGGTCCCAGGATGCTTGTTTCCGAGCCAGGGAAGACATGGCTTGGCAGTTTGGGCTGGACTGTTCCCATAAGGCACAGGTTCAGACTGATTTGCATATGGCCATGTCTGAACTGGGGTGGTGGAGTGAGCTAAAGAATGATGATGGATTAAACCCAGATCAGTTGACTGGGGGTGAGTGTTTGATTTGCTCTAACGCTCCGTCCATCATCCCCATTGGTATCGCTTTGTTCGCCCTAAGTTGGCAGGGTATGCCCAGACGTGGGTCCCTTGCTCACTTTGCCACTGGATTCAAGATAGCCTGGCTGATGAGGGTTTTGAACCCGAAACCGGTCCCAGGATGCTTGTTTCCGGTCCAGGGAAGACATGGCTTGGCAGTTTGGGCTGGACTGTTCCCATGAGGCACAGGGTCAGACTGATTTGCATATGGCCATGTCTGAACTGGGGTGGTGGAGTGAGCTAAAGAATGATGATGGATTAAACCCAGATCAGTTGACTGGGGGTGAGTGTTTGATTTGCTCTAACGTTTCGTCCATCATCCCATTTGGTATCGCTTTGTTCGCCCTAAGTTGGCAGGGTATGCCCAGACGTGGGTCCCTTGCTCACTTTGCCACTGGATTCAAGATAGCCTGGCTGATGAGGGTTTTGAACCCGAAACCGGTCCCAGAATGCTTGTTTCCGGTCCAGGGAAGACATGGCTTGGCAGTTTGGGCTGGACTGTTCCCATGAGGCACAGGGTCAGACTGATTTGCATATGGCCATGTCTGAACTGGGGTGGTGGAGTGAGCTAAAGAATGATGATGGATTAAACCCAGATCAGTTGACTGGGGGTGAGTGTTTGATTTGCTCTAACGCTCCGTCCATCATCCCCCTTTGGTATCGCTTTGTTCGCCCTAAGTTGGCAGGGTATGCCCAGACGTGGGTCCCTTGCTCACTTTGCCACTGGATTCAAGATAGCCTGGCTGATGAGGGTTTTGAACCCGAAACCGGTCCCAGGATGCTTGTTTCCGGTCCAGGGAAGACATGGCTAGGCAGTTTGGGCTGGACTGTTCCCATGAGGCACAGGGTCAGACTGATTTGCATATGGCCATGTCTGAACTGGGGTGGTGGAGTGAGCTAAAGAATGATGATGGATTAAACCCAGATCAGTTGACTGGGGGTGAGTGTTTGATTTGCTCTAACGCTCCGTCCATCATCCCCTTTGGTATCGCTTTGTTCGCCCTAAGTTGGCAGGGTATGCCCAGACGTGGGTCCCTTGCTCACTTTGCCACTGGATTCAAAATAGCCTGGCTGTTGAGGGTTTTGAACCCGAAACCGGTCCCAGGATGCTTGTTTCCGGTCCAGGGAAGACATGGCTTGGCAGTTTGGGCTGGACTGTTCCCATGAGGCACAGGGTCAGACTGATTTGCATATGGCCATGTCTGAACTGGGGTGGTGGAGTGAGCTAAAGAATGATGATGGATTAAACCCAGATCAGTTGACTGGGGGTGAGTGTTTGATTTGCTCTAACGCTCCATCCATCATCCCCTTTGGTATCGCTTTGTTCGCCCTAAGTTAGCAGGGTATGCCCAGACGTGGGTCCCTTGCTCACTTTGCCACTGGATTCAAGATAGCCTGGCTGATGAGGGTTTTGAACCCGAAACCGGTCCCAGGATGCTTGTTTCCGGTCCAGGGAAGACATGGCTTGGCAGTTTGGGCTGGACTGTTCCCATGAGGCACAGGGTCAGACTGATTTGCATATGGCCATGTCTAAACTGGGGTGGTGGAGTGAGCTAAAGAATGATGATGGATTAAACCCAGATCAGTTGACTGGGGGTGAGTGTTTGATTTGCTATAACGCTCCGTCCATCATCCCCTTTGGTATCGCTTTGTTCGCCCTAAGTTGGCAGGGTATGCCCAGACGTGGGTCCCTTGCTCACTTTGCCATTGGATTCAAGATAGCCTGGCTGATGAGGGTTTTGAACCCGAAACCGGTCCCAGGATGCTTGTTTCCGGTCCAGGGAAGACATGGCTTGGCAGTTTGGGCTGGACTGTTCCCATGAGGCACAGGGTCAGACTGATTTGCATATGGCCATGTCTGAACTGGGGTGGTGGAGTGAGCTAAAGAATGATGATGGATTAAACCCAGATCAGTTGACTGGGGGTGAGTGTTTGATTTGCTCTAACGCTCCGTCCATCATCCCCTTTGGTATCGCTTTGTTCGCCCTAAGTTGGCAGGGTATGCCCAGACGTGGGTCCCTTGCTCACTTTGCCACTGGATTCAAGATAGCCTGGCTGATGAGGGTTTTGAACCCGAAACCGGTCCCAGGATGCTTGTTTCCGAGTCCAGGGAAGACATGGCTTGGCAGTTTGGGCTGGACTGTTCCCATGAGGCACAGGTTCAGACTGATTTGCATATGGCCATGTCTGAACTGGGGTGGTGGAGTGAGCTAAAGAATGATGATGTATTAAACCCAGATCAGTTGACTGGGGGTGAGTGTTTGATTTGCTCTACCGCTCCGTCCATCATCCCCTTTGGTATCGCTTTGTTCGCCCTAAGTTGGCAGGGTATGCCCAGACGTGGGTCCCTTGCTCACTTTGCCACTGGATTCAAGATAGCCTGGCTGATGAGGGTTTTGAACCCGAAACCGGTCCCAGGATGCTTGTTTCCGGTCCAGGGAAGACATGGCTTGGCAGTTTGGGCTGGACTGTTCCCATGAGGCACAGGGTCAGACTGATTTGCATATGGCCATGTCTGAACTGGGGTGGTGGAGTGAGCTAAAGAATGATGATGGATTAAACCCAGATCAGTTGACTGGGGGTGAGTGTTTGATTTGCTCTAACGCTCCGTCCATCATCCCATTTGGTATCGCTTTGTTCGCCCTAAGTTGGCAGGGTATGCCCAGACGTGGGTCCCTTGCTCACTTTGCCACTGGATTCAAGATAGCCTGGCTGATGAGGGTTTTGAACCCGAAACCGGTCCCAGAATGCTTGTTTCCGGTCCAGGGAAGACATGGCTTGGCAGTTTGGGCTGGACAGTTCCCATGAGGCACAGGGTCAGACTGATTTGCATATGGCCATGCCTGAACTGGGGTGGTGGAGTGAGCTAAAGAATGATGATGGATTAAACCCAGATCAGTTGACTGGGGGTGAGTGTTTGATTTGCTCTAACGCTCCGTCCATCATCCCCCTTTGGTATCGCTTGTTCGCCCTAAGTTGGCAGGGTATGCCCAGACGTGGGTCCCTTGCTCACTTTGCCACTGGATTCAAGATAGCCTGGCTGATGAGGGTTTTGAACCCGAAACCGGTCCCAGGATGCTTGTTTCCGGTCCAGGGAAGACATGGCTAGGCAGTTTGGGCTGGACTGTTCCCATGAGGCACAGGGTCAGACTGATTTGCATATGGCCATGTCTGAACTGGGGTGGTGGAGTGAGCTAAAGAATGATGATGGATTAAACCCAGATCAGTTGACTGGGGGTGAGTGTTTGATTTGCTCTAACGCTCCGTCCATCATCCCCTTTGGTATCGCTTTGTTCGCCCTAAGTTGGCAGGGTATGCCCAGACGTGGGTCCCTTGCTCACTTTGCCACTGGATTCAAGATAGCCTGGCTGTTGAGGGTTTTGAACCCGAAACCGGTCCCAAGATGCTTGTTTCCGGTCCAGGGAAGACATGGCTTGGCAGTTCGGGCTGGACTGTTCCCATGAGGCACAGGGTCAGACTGATTTGCATATGGCCATGTCTGAACTGGGGTGGTGGAGTGGGCTAAAGAATGATGATGGATTAAACCCAGATCAGTTGACTGGGGGTGAGTGTTTGATTTGCTCTAACGCTCCGTCCATCATCCCCTTTGGTATCGCTTTGTTCGCCCTAAGTTGGCAGGGTATGCCCAGACGTGGGTCCCTTGCTCACTTTGCCACTGGATTCAAAATAGCCTGGCTGTTGAGGGTTTTGAACCCGAAACCGGTCCCAGGATGCTTGTTTCCGGTCCAGGGAAGACATGGCTTGGCAGTTTGGGATGGACTGTTCCCATGAGGCACAGGGTCAGACTGATTTGCATATGGCCATGTCTGAACTGGGGTGGTGGAGTGAGCTAAAGAATGATGATGGATTAAACCCAGATCAGTTGACTGGGGGTGAGTGTTTGATTTGCTCTAACGCTCCATCCATCATCCCCTTTGGTATCGCTTTGTTCGCCCTAAGTTAGCAGGGTATGCCCAGACGTGGGTCCCTTGCTCACTTTGCCGCTGGATTCAAGATAGCCTGGCTGATGAGGGTTTTGAACCCGAAACCGGTCCCAGGATGCTTGTTTCCGGTCCAGGGAAGACATGGCTTGGCAGTTTGGGCTGGACTGTTCCCATGAGGCACAGGGTCAGACTGATTTGCATATGGCCATGTCTAAACTGGGGTGGTGGAGTGAGCTAAAGAATGATGATGGATTAAACCCAGATCAGTTGACTGGGGGTGAGTGTTTGATTTGCTCTAACGCTCCGTCCATCATCCCCTTTGGTATCGCTTTGTTCGCCCTAAGTTGGCAGGGTATGCCCAGACGTGGGTCCCTTGCTCACTTTGCCATTGGATTCAAGATAGCCTGGCTGATGAGGGTTTTGAACCCGAAACCGGTCCCAGGATGCTTGTTTCCGGTCCAGGGAAGACATGGCTTGGCAGTTTGGGCTGGACTGTTCCCATGAGGCACAGGGTCAGACTGATTTGCATATGGCCATGTCTGAACTGGGGTGGTGGAGTGAGCTAAAGAATGATGATGGATTAAACCCAGATCAGTTGACTGGGGGTGAGTGTTTGATTTGCTCTAACGCTCCGTCCATCATCCCCTTTGGTATCGCTTTGTTCGCCCTAAGTTGGCAGGGTATGCCCAGACGTGGGTCCCTTGCTCACTTTGCCACTGGATTCAAGATAGCCTGGCTGATGAGGGTTTTGAACCCGAAACCGGTCCCAGGATGCTTGTTTCCGGTCCAGGGAAGACATGGCTTGGCAGTTTGGGCTGGACTGTTCCCATGAGGCACAGGTTCAGACTGATTTGCATATGGCCATGTCTGAACTGGGGTGGTGGAGTGAGCTAAAGAATGATGATGTATTAAACCCAGATCAGTTGACTGGGGGTGAGTGTTTGATTTGCTCTACCGCTCCGTCCATCATCCCCTTTGGTATCGCTTTGTTCGCCCTAAGTTGGCAGGGTATGCCCAGACGTGGGTCCCTTGCTCACTTTGCCACTGGATTCAAGATAGCCTGGCTGATGAGGGTTTTGAACCCGAAACCGGTCCCAGGATGCTTGTTTCCGGTCCAGGGAAGACATGGCTTGGCAGTTTGGGCTGGACTGTTCCCATGAGGCACAGGGTCAGACTGATTTGCATATGGCCATGTCTGAACTGGGGTGGTGGAGTGAGCTAAAGAATGATGATGGATTAAACCCAGATCAGTTGACTGGGGGTGAGTGTTTGATTTGCTCTAACGCTCCGTCCATCATCCCATTTGGTATCGCTTTGTTCGCCCTAAGTTGGCAGGGTATGCCCAGACGTGGGTCCCTTGCTCACTTTGCCACTGGATTCAAGATAGCCTGGCTGATGAGGGTTTTGAATCCGAAACCGGTCCCAGAATGCTTGTTTCCGGTCCAGGGAAGACATGGCTTGGCAGTTTGGGCTGGACAGTTCCCATGAGGCACAGGGTCAGACTGATTTGCATATGGCCATGTCTGAACTGGGGTGGTGGAATGAGCTAAAGAATGATGATGGATTAAACCCAGATCAGTTGACTGGGGGTGAGTGTTTGATTTGCTCTAACGCTCCGTCCATCATCCCCCTTTGGTATCGCTTTGTTCGCCCTAAGTTGGCAGGGTATGCCCAGACGTGGGTCCCTTGCTCACTTTGCCACTGGATTCAAGATAGCCTGGCTGATGAGGGTTTTGAACCCGAAACCGGTCCCAGGATGCTTGTTTCCGGTCCAGGGAAGACATGGCTAGGCAGTTTGGGCTGGACTGTTCCCATGAGGCACAGGGTCAGACTGATTTGCATATGGCCATGTCTGAACTGGGGTGGTGGAGTGAGCTAAAGAATGATGATGGATTAAACCCAGATCAGTTGACTGGGGTGAGTGTTTGATTTGCTCTAACGCTCCGTCCATCATCCCCTTTGGTATCGCTTTGTTCGCCCTAAGTTGGCAGGGTATGCCCAGACGTGGGTCCCTTGCTCACTTTGCCACTGGATTCAAGATAGCCTGGCTGTTGAGGGTTTTGAACCCTAAACCGGTCCCAGGATGCTTGTTTCCGGTCCAGGGAAGACATGGCTTGGCAGTTTGGGCTGGACTGTTCCCATGAGGCACAGCGTCAGACTGATTTGCATATGGCCATGTCTGAACTGGGGTGGTGGAGTGAGCTAAAGAATGATGATGGATTAAACCCAGATCAGTTGACTGGGGGTGAGTGTTTGATTTGCTCTAACGCTCCGTCCATCATCCCCTTTGGTATCGCTTTGTTCGCCCTAAGTTGGCAGGGTATGCCCAGACGTGGGTCCCTTGCTCACTTTGCCACTGGATTCAAGATAGCCTGGCTGATGAGGGTTTTGAACCCGAAACCGGTCCCAGGATACTTGTTTCCGAGCCAGGGAAGACATGGCTTGGCAGTTTGGGCTGGACTGTTCCCATAAGGCACAGGTTCAGACTGATTTGCATATGGCCATGTCTGAACTGGGGTGGTGGAGTGAGCTAAAGAATGATGATGTATTAAACCCAGATCAGTTGACTGGGGGTGAGTGTTTGATTTGCTCTACCGCTCTGTCCATCATCCCCTTTGGTATCGCTTTGTTCGCCCTAAGTTGGCAGGGTATGCCCAGACGTGGGTCCCTTGCTCACTTTGCCACTGGATTCAAGATAGCCTGGCTGATGAGGGTTTTGAACCCGAAAACGGTCCCAGGATGCTTGTTTCCGGTCCAGGGAAGACATGGCTTGGCAGTTTGGGCTGGACTGTTCCCATGAGGCACAGGGTCAGACTGATTTGCATATAGCCATGTCTGAACTGGGGTGGTGGAGTGAGCTAAAGAATGATGATGGATTAAACCCAGATCAGTTGACTGGGGGTGAGTGTTTGATTTGCTCTAACGCTCCGTCCATCATCCCATTTGGTATCGCTTTGTTCGCCCTAAGTTGGCAGGGTATGCCCAGACGTGGGTCCCTTGCTCACTTTGCCACTGGATTCAAGATAGCCTGGCTGATGAGGGTTTTGAACCCGAAACCGGTCCCAGAATGCTTGTTTCCGGTCCAGGGAAGACATGGCTTGGCAGTTTGGGCTGGACAGTTCCCATGAGGCACAGGGTCAGACTGATTTGCATATGGCCATGTCTGAACTGGGGTGGTGGAGTGAGCTAAAGAATGATGATGGATTAAACCCAGATCAGTTGACTGGGGGTGAGTGTTTGATTTGCTCTAACGCTCCGTCCATCATCCCCTTTGGTATCGCTTTGTTCGCCCTAAGTTGGCAGGGTATGCCCAGACGTGGGTCCCTTGCTCACTTTGCCACTGGATTCAAGATAGCCTGGCTGATGAGGGTTTTGAACCCGAAACCGGTCCCAGGATGCTTGTTTCCGGTCCAGGGAAGACATGGCTAGGCAGTTTAGGCTGGACTGTTCCCATGAGGCACAGGGTCAGACTGATTTGCATATGGCCATGTCTGAACTGGGGTGGTGGAGTGAGCTAAAGAATGATGATGGATTAAACCCAGATCAGTTGACTGTGGGTGAGTGTTTGATTTGCTCTAACGCTCCGTCCATCATCCCCTTTGGTATCGCTTTGTTCGCCCTAAGTTGGCAGGGTATGCCCAGACGTGGGTCCCTTGCTCACTTTGCCACTGGATTCAAAATAGCCTGGCTGTTGAGGGTTTTGAACCCGAAACCGGTCCCAAGATGCTTGTTTCCGGTCCAGGGAAGACATGGCTTGGCAGTTCGGGCTGGACTGTTCCCATGAGGCACAGGGTCAGACTGATTTGCATATGGCCATGTCTGAACTGGGGTGGTGGAGTGAGCTAAAGAATGATGATGGATTAAACCCAGATCAGTTGACTGGGGGTGAGTGTTTGATTTGCTCCAACGCTCCGTCCATCATCCCCTTTGGTATCGCTTTGTTCGCCCTAAGTTGGCAGGGTATGCCCAGACGTGGGTCCCTTGCTCACTTTGCCACTGGATTCAAGATAGCCTGGCTGATGAGGGTTTTGAACCCGAAACCGGTCCCAGGATGCTTGTTTCCGGTCCAGGGAAGACATGGCTTGGCAGTTTGGGCTGGACTGTTCCCATGAGGCACAGGGTCAGACTGATTTGCATATGGCCATGTCTGAACTGGGGTGGTGGAGTGAGCTAAAGAATGATGATGGATTAAACCCAGATCAGTTGACTGGGGGTGAGTGTTTGATTTGCTCTAACGCTCCATCCATCATCCCCTTTGGTATCGCTTTGTTCGCCCTAAGTTAGCAGGGTATGCCCAGACGTGGGTCCCTTGCTCACTTTGCCACTGGATTCAAGATAGCCTGGCTGATGAGGGTTTTGAACCCGAAACCGGTCCCAGGATGCTTGTTTCCGGTCCAGGGAAGACATGGCTTAGCAGTTTGGGCTGGACTGTTCCCATGAGGCACAGGGTCAGACTGATTTGCATATGGCCATGTCTGAACTCTGGTGGTGGAGTGAGCTAAAGAATGATGATGGATTAAACCCAGATCAGTTGACTGGGGGTGAGTGTTTGATTTGCTCTAACGCTCTGTCCATCATCCCATTTGGTATCGCTTTGTTCGCCCTAAGTTGGCAGGGTATGCCCAGACTTGGGTCCCTTGCTCACTTTGCCACTGGATTCAAGATAGCCTGGCTGATGAGGGTTTTGAACCCGAAACCGGTCCCAGAATGCTTGTTTCCGGTCCAGGGAAGACATGGCTTGGCAGTTTGGGCTGGACTGTTCCCATGAGGCACAGGGTCAGACTGATTTGCATATGGCCATGTCTGAACTGGGGTGGTGGAGTGAGCTAAAGAATGATGATGGATTAAACCCAGATCAGTTGACTGGGGGTGAGTGTTTGATTTGCTCTAACGCTCCGCCCATCATCCCCTTTGGTATCGCTTTGTTCGCCCTAAGTTGGCAGGGTATGCCCAGACGTGGGTCCCTTGCTCACTTTGCCACTGGATTCAAGATAGCCTGGCTGATGAGGGTTTTGAACCCGAAACCGGTCCCAGGATGCTTGTTTCCGGTCCAGGGAAGACATGGCTAGGCAGTTTGGGCTGGACTGTTCCCATGAGGCACAGGGTCAGACTGATTTGCATATGGCCATGTCTGAACTGGGGTGGTGGAGTGAGCTAAAGAATGATGATGGATTAAACCCAGATCAGTTGACTGGGGGTGAGTGTTTGATTTGCTCTAACGCTCCGTCCATCATCCCCTTTGGTATCGCTTTGTTCGCCCTAAGTTGGCAGGGTATGCCCAGACGTGGGTCCCTTGCTCACTTTGCCACTGGATTCAAGATAGCCTGGCTGTTGAGGGTTTTGAACCCGAAACCGGTCCCAGGATGCTTGTTTCCGGTCCAGGGAAGACATGGCTTGGCAGTTTGGGCTGGACTGTTCCCATGAGGCACAGGGTCAGACTGATTTGCATATGGCCATGTCTGAACTGGGGTGGTGGAGTGAGCTAAAGAATGATGATGGATTAAACCCAGATCAGTTGACTGGGGGTGAGTGTTTGATTTGCTCTAACGCTCCGTCCATCATCCCCTTTGGTATCGCTTTGTTTGCCCTAAGTTGGCAGGGTATGCCCAGACTTGGGTCCCTTGCTCACTTTGCCACTGGATTCAAGATAGCCTGGCTGATGAGGGTTTTGAACCCGAAACCGGTCCCAGGATGCTTGTTTCCGGTCCAGGGAAGACATGGCTTGGCAGTTTGGGCTGGACTGTTCCCATGAGGCACAGGGTCAGACTGATTTGCATATGGCCATGTCTGAACTGGGGTGCTGGAGTGAGCTAAAGAATGATGATGGATTAAACCCAGATCAGTTGACTGGGGGTGAGTGTTTGATTTGCTCTAACGCTCCGTCCATCATCCCCTTTGGTATTGCTTTGTTCGCCCTAAGTTGGCAGGGTATGCCCAGACATGGGTCCCTTGCTCACTTTGCCACTGGATTCAAGATAGCCTGGCTGATGAGGGTTTTGAACCCGAAACCGGTCCCAGGATGCTTGTTTCCGGTCCAGGGAAGACATGGCTTGGCAGTTTGGGCTGGACTGTTCCCATGAGGCACAGGGTCAGACTGATTTGCATATGGCCATGTCTGAACTGGGGTGGTGGAGTGAGCTAAAGAATGATGATGGATTAAACCCAGATCAGTTGACTGGGGGTGAGTGTTTGATTTGCTCTAACGCTCCGTCCATCATCCCCTTTGGTATCCCCATGTGAATAAGTTGGTTCACTACAACTTTCGAGTGATTTTAATACAAACTCGTTAAGAAAATAGGTATGTTTGTAATATGTTTTTCTCCAAATAGTAATTTCTGATCATGTGTTGAGACTAGGATTGCATTATAATATTGGTGACATTGTATCTGTAGTAAACTTTTATTGGTGACATTGTATCTGTAGCAAATTCCTATTGGGATAACATAAATAAATAAAGCATAAGAGGTATAAACTGTGGGTACCAATATCGAAATTGACTACTCTAGACTTATGTCTTTGATATATGTTTTGTAGCCAAATTGTTTTAGAGATATTTATGTAATGGCTCATTTGTTTCATGTTCATAATTAATTTTTAGAAAACTCAGTCCTGAAGAAGGTGAAGAAGTGATTACGCTCGAAACGCCTCGCGTCGACCTTTTTAGTTTTCTTGTCTATTTATACTTATGTATTCCTTTTAACATTTTTATTGTGTTCTGTTGTTGATTATTGGTATGAAGATTATTAATGAAATGGTTTTAATGATGTATGACATGATTTTATTCAAATAAAATTTCTCTTTTATGCCTGAAATCTTATCCCACTATAGTGTTTTTATCATATGGCTGCAGTGTACCTTTTTCAGATAAACACAGTGTAATTCCTCATTTTATGTTTCTCCACACATGATCAATAGATTTGAATGTCAAATAAGAGCAGGTATTGTTTGTGTTTTTTCTTAAATTTGTAACACACAGATGAAACAAAATGTATAGGTAACACATTTGTTTCAACCTACTGCTAATATTTGCATCGTAGATTAGTCACATGTGTATGCATAAATAATAATTATAATAATTAAATATACAATAAATATGTAAATGCACATTTTTTCTCTGACCAGTACATTTTTTAATGTGTGCAGATTATAATAATGCAGAAGATTTGTTGCACATTCTAAAGGATGATGATCTATTGCATAATGTGTACGGCAGATCCGAACAGAGGCCGGTGTTGTTGTGGTTTATGGAGACAGCACCAAAAGTGCTGATAAAGTCGGGCGTAGTGCTCACACTAAGCAGGAGGAACTGTGCACTCTCCAACAGTAGACTCACACCAAAAATGGAGAAAAAGGCATGGCCATGTAAAATGATGGGCTCCACCCTGCCATAGATGCTATGATAACATAAGCCATGCAGTTTTGCCAACACACCCTGCCTGGTCATGGGATGGCGAATGTGGAGGGTTCATTTAAAAAAGAGGGTGTCTCCATACACCCACTGGCCTGCCCAAAACCAGTGTGGGTTTTATACTGCCCACAGATTTGCCCAGGGGCTGGGTGCACGTGAGGTGTCCCTTTGCACCCTGACCCGATGTAAAACCGTTATTGCCTGGCCCTGTAATGGGGGAGGAATTCTTGTGGGGCTTCACACCCCCTCCTACAATCTTTGTTGCTTCCCTCTGTATCTAGTGGATGGAGAGCAGCCATGAGGGGAAATGCCCCATAACACTTTTAGTACAGCAGCCTGGCCCAGAGGCTATGGTGCATGTACCCTCCTCATTCCATAGCCCTTTGTTTGCCCCCAGATCTGTCCAGCAATGGGAAGCAATATATTGTGCACTCTTGTTAGTATCCAGGCTTCAATTCATAATGGAACAGTGAACGCACAAGTCATTCACTGTCCCTCCATGCATTTCAGGAGAGAATCTAGGCGGATTAAAAGGGGGAGATGATAGTACCCTGGACTCTCAATGTCACTAGGATACACCTCACTATTTCGTTGGAGAGCTCCAAGGCTTCCACTAAATGGATGCCCAGAAGCCTGCCTTTGACATAAGGATGCTGGACACCTGACAGTTTTCCATTCAATACTCTTTCACAAACCACTACTCTGATGGCGTAAGACAGGGATCACTGACATAATACTAATGCATACAATATTGAAACACCAAAATATCAGATATTAAATATCGCTAATAGATATTGACTTCCTTTACTTAACTAGTAAAATCACAAATATTGAGAACACAAATATAATTGTTAAAAATATCGATTTTTGCCTAGTTTAAAAACAAAAATATCGGTAACAAAAATATTGTTACCTTTATTGTTACCGTTAAATAATATGTCAAAAATATCGATTCACACAGTATCAACTATAATATTATCTCCAAAATAATGAATCATTAATGAATATTTTAAAAAAAACACTTTATACATAAAACAGTTACTTCAAATAAACCCAAAATAATCGATACACATATTTGAATTAAATAAAAATATTTCACATCAACAAAATATTTACGGTACACCCCAATAAATTATCTAATTAAAATATTACCAATACAACTCCAAACAAATAGCATTAACTACACACATTTCAACCCCAACCTAAATATCGATAAATATGTATAAATCTAAATCAATTTATATTCAAGCCTATCAAACTATATATCATACATCAAAAATAAAACCTTCATTAGCGTTTACCATAGAAGGACTCAACTGATAAAAACTATCTAATTAAAACTAAAAATAATAAAATATAACTATAAACAACTTTAACCAATAAAATCAATCAAACAATGAAATCAACAATATAAAAGACACACTAATTTGAACAACTAAGGGGCATATTAACAAGGCGGCGTTAATGAATTATCGCCGCTTTAGCGTCCGTTTTCGGACGAAAGCGGCGATAATTTTATCGCCGACTACCGAGGACACGCTAGCGCGTGATTCCTGACTTAGCGTCCGTTTTCTGCACGCCTCCCATCGCATCGCTAATGAGATGCAAAGGGGGCGTGCCTGTGAAAACAACAGGGGAAATATCGCTAACCCAGGTATCGCCATATTAGCAACGTGGGTTAGCGATATTTTAAATTGCGTTAAGTATGCCTTAACGCAGGAATTTAACGTCTGCTAAATTCCTGACTAAGGCATACCTAACATGGGGGTGGATTGTGTGGCTAAGACCACAGGCCCTATCACCAAGTATATCGCCGTTTTCCATGGGACATCGCTGGAAAACCAGCGATGTTCCATGTAAAACATCGCTATCACTGGAAAATTATCGCCTTTGCGCTAAGCGTTGTTAATACAGCGCTAGCATGGCGATAATTTCCAGCGATAGCCGGCGATAGGATTCCTCACGCTAACAGCGGCCAGCGATAATTATCGCTGCCGCTTGATAATATGCCCCTAAATACATAAAAAACAACAAATGCTGCAAGATGAGGAAACTATACCAGATTTTCTCCCATAGACCGTAAAAGAAGAAATATATACATCTAAACAACTAGCTAACCAAGTAAGTAACATTTTTATTTAAGCTAAAACGTAAATGTTATGAAATGTAAAAAAATAAAATAGCAAATAAATATTAAAACATTGTCCTACGCCTATCTCATTACAAAGCCTTCCTAGAAATAACTACAACGTGAAAAACCAATAAACTGCCAAAAAATAACACTATTACAAACCAGCAAAAATATACAAGAAAATAAGTATACATAAATGAATAAAACTATAAACTCACCCAAAAAGCAAGCAAAAATAAATCTAATGACCTCAAACTCTAGACACTACCAACAAATTAACATGTAAAATGAAACTAATGTTTTTTTTCCAAACAACAGAAAAGAAAGCACCTGCTCCTCAATAGAACACCCCAAAGGAAAAGCTGCAAAACCACGTGAAACATCTAAACAGAACATATACATAAATATACAAAAAAGAAGCAGTTGCATATTTTTACATGTAAATAATAACAAACATACAAACTTTAAATTATTATGTATATTTATACTATTAAACTATTTACTTATTTATTTTATTTTACTGTATTTGTAGAGTGCTACAATCATCCCTAAAGGGATATACTGGCGCTGGATCAAAGTATAACATTGCACCTTGCTCAGAGAACCACTATAGGGGAAATAGTCTAGTTTTCAGTTGATTATGAAAAGTAAGAAGGCCTGGTGTGAGGCAGAAATTAAGAGGCAGAGTATCCCAATGGGTGGCTGCTAAATGGTTAAAGGAGCAACCACTCATTCTGGCTTTTTGATGCGTTTGGAATTCACTGTAGCTACGTTTACAGATCAAAGTGCCCGTGACGGCTTGTTAAAGACCACTCAGTCCCGTAATGTTGCTCTCCCAGTGCCTTATAGCACCCTAAGTACATGCCATAGAAGCTTGAATTTGGCCCTTTTGTGTACTGGTAGCCAATGGAGTGAGTTTAAGCAGGCAAAAGCAGAGGTGCTTTGTGAACTATTACAGATGTTTAGCTGCTGTATTCTGAATTGATTGCAGATGGGAGGAAAATAGTTGGTCATTCCTAGGTATAGAGCATTCTCATAATCCAGCCTTCTCATAATTAATGCTTGAGTGACTGCCTTGCGCCATTCTACTGGAATCCAGTGAAAAGGTTGGCGCAGAAGGCCGAAGCATTTGCCACAGGTCTTGCATGGATAGAGTGTCATGTATTAGAAAGGCCTTGGTTCTTGGCTGCCCTCTTTGGTGTTGGGGTGGGGCCGAGGATCGATGGCCACCCGGTGTCATTCTCAATTTTGCAGGCTCCACCAAAGAGCAGCATCTCTATTTTCTCAGTGTTAAGCTTCAAACAGTGGAACTGCATCCATGTGGAATCTTCAGATAGGAAGCCAATAAGATTGTCTTGTGTCTCACTGTGTCTTTCACCCATGGAGATGATAAACTGAGTATCATCTGCATAAGAGAGGATCTCAAAGACCCAAGCCCTGACAATATCCGCTTGGGAGGACACACAGATATTGAACAGGGTGTGGCTCAGTGGAACAATTGAGGGTTGGACCTGAAAGGAGCCAGTTGGACTGATCTATTATTTAAGAAAGATCCAAACGACTGCAAGGCTTTTGAGTGTAGGCCAATTTCATGTAGTCTCTGCATTAGTAGGCTGTGGGAGACCGTGTCAAATGCTGCCGGCAGATCCGCAGCCTTACCCTGGTCCACCTCTGATCTAATGCTATCCAGGACTGCAGAGGACTGTAGAGTGGACTTAGTGCTATTTCTAGCTCTAAAACCTGTTTGGGTTGGGTCCAACAAGTTATTGTTTTCTAAATAGGGAGTTATCTTGGCATTGACAAGCCTTTCTAGAACTTTGGACATATAAGGCAGTAATTAGATCGGGCGATAAGTTGACAAGGTGGAAGCGTCTATGCCCGCTTTCTTTGTCAAAGGCTGGATCAGGGCATGCTTCCACATGGAAGGATACTCAGCACTATTTAAGGTAACACTACTGTCAGATACAGTGACAGAAGCTGCAAAATATATCACTTCACGGAAAAGAAAGCATTTATTAAATTACATGGGCTACAGCCAAGAAAGTGCATCATCAGAAAATATAAACTGGAAATGTACTAAACCTAATTCTAATGCATGCTATAGGAGGGCAACTACAAAGGATGATGTTGTAATTCATGTAAGAGAGCACGCCCCCCAACTGTGAGATAAATAGAAGTAAGGGTAAATTTTAGACTATAGGAGAGGCAAGCACTAGCTCGCGGGAACCCACAACCAAAATCCTTAAAAATATACTATCTAAAGTCCCCAAACATATAACAGGTTAATTACCACCTATCCCCACTTTGAAATGTTTAACTGCAATCAATCAATCACAGAATTTGTAGAGCGCACTACCTACCCGCGAGGGTCTCAAGGCGCTGGGGAGAGGAAAGGGGGGACGGGGGGTGCTGCTACTGGTCGAACAGCCAGGTCTTGAGTAGCCTCCTGAAGGTCAGCAGGTCTTGGGTCTGTCGTAGGCTTAGTGGAAGGGTGTTCCAGGTCTTGGCGGCGAGGTGTGAGAAGGATCTGCCGCCGGTGGTTGTTCTTCGAATGCGAGGGACGGTGGCGAGGGAGAGGTCGGCGGAGCGGAGCTGGCAGTTGGGGACGTAGAAGAAGAGTCGTCTGTTGAGGTAGGCTGGGCCAGTCTTGTGGAGTGCCTTGTGTGCGTGGATGAGGAGTTTGAAGGAGATCCTCCTGTCGACGGGGAGCCAGTGCAGGTTCCTCAGGTGGGGGTTGATGTGGCTGTGGCGTGGTATGTCGAGGATCAGGCGTGCGGAGGCGTTTTGTATGCGTTGCAGTCGTTTGATGAGCTTGGCCGGGGCTCCCGCGTAGAGGGCGTTCCCATAGTCAAGTCTGCTACTGACGAGGGCCTGGGTGAGTGTCCTTCTTGTGTCTGTCGGGATCCACCTGTAGATCTTGCGAAGCATGCGGAGGGTGTTGAAGCAGGAGGAGGAGACTGCGTTGACTTGCTTGGCCATTGAGAGCGTTGAGTCGTGGATGACTCCCAGGTTGCGTGCGTGGTCGGTGGGTGTCGGGGCTGCTCCCAGCGTCGTTGGCCACCAGGAGTCGTCCCATGCTGAGGGGTTGGAGCCGAGGATGAGGACCTCTGTCTTGTCCGTGTTCAGCTTTAGTCGGCTGATCTTCATCCAATCGGCGACCGCCTTCATTCCTTCATGGAGATTGGATTTGGCGGCGAGGGGGTCCTTGGTGAGGGAGAGGATCAGTTGAGTGTCGTCGGCGTAGGAGATAATGTTGAGGTCGTGCTGTCTGGCGTGCGTGCGAGCGGGGCCATGTAGATGTTGAACAGTGTTGGGCTGAGGGAAGATCCCTGGGGTACGCCGCAGATGATCTCGGAGGCTTCGGATCGGAAAGGTGGGAGGCGGACTCTCTGGGTTCTGCCGTCGAGGAAGGAGGTGGTCCATTCCAGGGCCTTGTCTCGGATCCCTGCGTCATGGAGGCGTGCGCGTAGAGTGCGGTGGCAGACAGTGTCGAAGGCGGCGGAGAGGTCCAGCAGAATGAGGGCTGCGGTCTCACTGTTGTCCAGCAGGGTCCTGATGTCGTCGGTGGCGGCGATGAGGGCAGTCTCAGTGCTGTGGTTGCTGCGGAACCCCGATTGGGATGGGTCCAGGATGCTGTTTTCTTCGAGGTATTGGGTTAGCTGTTTGTTGACGATCTTCTCGATGACCTTGGCTGGGAACGGAAGCAGGGAGATGGGCCGGAAGTTCTTGAGGTCTCTTGGGTCCGCCTTGGGTTTTTGAGTAGGGCGTTGATCTCTGCGTGTTTCCAGCTCTCTGGGAAGGTCGCGGTCTTGAAGGAGAGATTGATAACGTTGCACAGGTGGGGTGCGATGGAGCTGCTGGCTTTGTTGAAGATGTGGTGCGGGAAAGGGTCTGACGGGGAGCCGGAGTGTATTGTGCCCATGGTCTTGATGGTGCCATCGATGTTCACGCTGGGCCAGGCTGGCAAGGGGTCATGGTCGATGGTGTGCGGCGGGTCTGGTGTATCTATCTTAGTGGGGGCTGTCTGGGTGTTGAAGCTGTCGTGGATGTCGGCGATCTTGCGGTGGAAGAAGGTGGCGAGGGAATCGCACAGGGCTTGCGACGGCGGGATGTCGTTGGTGTTGGAGCTGGGGTTGGAGAGTTCCTTCACGATGTTGAAGAGCTCCTTGCTGTTGTGTGCGTTGTTGTCGAGGCGGTCTTTGAAGGAGATTCTCTTGGCGGACCTGATGAGGTGGTGGTGGTTACGGATGGCGTCTTTATGGGCTGCGTGGCTGTCCGATGTCTTATCACTGTGCCATTTCTTCTCAAGTTTCCGGCAGGTACGCTTGGAAGCTAGGAGTTCCGGGGTGAACCAGCTGGCTCTTTTGGTGGTGTTGCTGTAGGTGAGTTTTTTCAGCGGGGCGAGGGTGTTGGCACAGTCGTCTATCCATCGTCTGAGGTTGCAGGCAGCGTCGTCGGTGTTGGATGGGTCGGAGGGAGGGCTGAGAGCGAGGTTCTGCACAAACTAAAAACTAAAAAACCCACTAGCAATACCCCACCTACCCCTAGAAGATACCAAGATATACACATACCGGAACATTTAACAATGACACATAACGAGGAATCTATCAATTTACATGGCAATCTAAATAATGAGAAATGAATCCTAATGTTCTCTACAGCAGATAACGTAGTAAAACTTAGCAATAGGACAGGACGCCGACAGCCCATCGGTTGTGGTCCGACTGTCGACAGCCCATCGGTCCGACTGTCGCATTACAATGCCGGTGCTCATACCCTATTCGGTTGGACGAAAGACCGCCACCTCCGCCAGGATCATAGATCCCGACACGGCGGCAGCCGTACCAACGTCCAACAATGGTGGTGGTGATTTGGATATCCCCTTCCGACTGCCTTTTCATGGCGGTAACACCGATATGAAAAGGTTGTCGGAAAGGTATATTGGGGGCCACAAACAGGGTCTGCTCCCATCATAGGCCACTGAAAAGTGGCCCTGGGGGCACTTGTATTGCCCCCACTCACCTCCGTGCACCATGTGCCATGCACAACATGGTGCATGACACACGGTGCATGGACGTGCAGGATGTGCTGCACTGCAGCAGCATTTGCTACTACGGCCGCAGCATACCAACACTGTGGTTCTAACACCTTTATGACGGCCATCCCGGCGGTGGCATCTAAATGAGGCTGTCGGACCGCTGCATGCTTGTCGGCACAGCCTCCTGACCACCGCAGTAGCGGGCGTCAGTCCGACCGACCATCATCGTAATTGGAGCCTTAGTCCCCTAATGGACTATTTCGAAGATATTTGAGTTGGCAGACTGCATTACTCCAGTTACAGACGACAACCCAAATTCCAAATATGACAGCACCTTGGCACAGGAAGCCAAAACAAACAGCCAAGTGGAAGGATGGCACAATGCCTTCAAATTAACACTAGTTAGAACCAGACCTACACTCTACAAATTTCCAAGAATGGAACAATCTGTCAGCCAAATTTGCCCTAAACTTAGCAAACAAACCAAAAGAATGTACGAGATGTTACAATTTAATGTCAAACTTTTCATAAATAACAAAGGAGTAGATTACTTAAAAATCATAGCCAAAAGCATAATATAAAATAAATATTGACATACCAAAGTCCTCAAACACACCACATATTTTTTATGTTAAATAATAAATATATTATTGCATTACATCAGTCAAAAAATGTATTTCAATTACAATGTTAATGAAAACTGATGTAATAAAATTATATATAAATTATAGTTTTTTTAAATGTAACCGTGAACAAACAAGAAAGTTAAAAACAAACTCAATCCATCACATAAAATAATTACAGCACATAAACCAAACAAATCCACATAACAATCACATAGGGGCCCCATTAGGATGTCGGTCGGAAAGCCTCTGACCGCAGGTTGGAGGCTTACCAACCGACATCCGTTGGTTTAAAGACCGACCGCCTAATTACAATGTAGGCGGTCAGAGTTTAAACTGGCCAGTCGGCCCGACTGGCTTCCAGTGAGGTCAAGGAGCCCGTTGAGCAGTAGGGGTCGCGCATAATCCCCCACGGACGACGTTTCCGCAGTAGGGATTATGATGTTGGTTTCCGACTGGCTTTTCATGTCGGGCTTTCTGACATGAATAGCCTTTTGGAAAGCGACTTCCTCCGTGGCCTCCGGTTGGGGGCCTGGGGGGGCAAATCCCTGCACAGTGAGGCAGGCACCGTGAGGTGCCTGCCACGCAGTGCCGAGATTTACAGGAATTCCCATTTCTCTATGGGAGCTTGTGCTGCAGCCGGTTTCTGACTGATGCACAAGCTCCCTCCCATAGTGAAAAGGGAGTTTGCGACTGTACCATGTGCGGTCACATTGTAATAGGGTGTTTCGGAACCAGCGACCGAAACGGTGCACTTGACATCATAATTAGGGCCATAATGTTTACACAAACAATACAATATCACATTTCCAACCCAAATAAAAGAAATAAATCAAATTTACTGTTTTGTAGCTGCAGATCTTTGTCTGTATCCATGTAATAAAAAAATAGAAATCTCCCACAAATGGGAAAAATATTGTCCAAAAAGTCCCCACCCAACAAATGCAAAAATGAAACAAAGCGAAAAGAGATCCCTCGAAGCAGTCGAAAGTATCTAGGAACCATAACAAACCCAAAAAAGTGTTTGAAATAAAGAAACTCGCCAGGAAACCTCAGAAAAGGGTCATCAAAGTACGAAAAACATTGGTTTATTATAAAACCAGAAATGATTTCCTTAAAAAAATATATATAAACTCCCACTGTCCATAGGACACACTTGTAGACAAAAACCTGTGAAGCAAATGAAAAAACCTACCAGCAAAACACATTACATTTCCAAAAATACATATACATGACCGTTAGTCATCAAAATATAACTAACATAACACAATTTAACATAACATAGTAATAGGTTACTAAAATAGTGCACAAAAAGCCAAAATGACAAACTAGTGAAAAACAGTAATACTAATACATCTAAATATAAAAAAGACCCACAAACAACATTATAACTCACTTGTAGGCCTCCCCCCTAAACCACCCTTAACCTCAAAACACTTACAAATATCCTTAAAAAAGGACTTACCTGTTCCAAGGACAGTAGCACCTTACAGTGACCTGGTTCCGGGAAAACAGACTAAAAATAACACAAAAAGGTTAAAAAGTAGATGGCAGCAGTAGGAAAAGATGGGTGCTAAATGAAACTTAAAAAAAATTACTATCTCCCCATAGAAATGAATGGAAAATATTGCAAATATGTTGAATAAGTATATTACAAAAATGTCAAAACAGATTATTGAACATGTGAAAACGTGTCAAACAAATGTTGTGATAAAATGTAAAAAATTATAAAGTTATAAATTAAATAATAGTATAAAATATATACAATTATTTAGGATATACTGAACATTACGTATATTAAAATAAAGTTGAAAACAATACATATAAAAAAGTTACGAAAATTGAAAAATCTGTTAAACAATGGAAAATAAAAGTTTAAAATATACAACATCCAATACTATTGAAATATAATTTATATCGTTTTTTATTAAATAAAAATGTTTAAAAATGTTGTATTTAACTGAACTTTATATAAATGTTTACTTTTAATTTGATGTATATGTAATTAAAAATGTAAAGGTGTACAATAAATAAACTTTGGAAACATTAATAAAATTAGAAAATGTGTCACATGTCTTCATTATCCCAAAAAATTTTATTAATAATATTATTGGTTACAAACATACAGTAAACTATTTTTATTATATTTCTAATTTCCCACAATACTACTAAAATAACATAAACTATTTCTGCTACATACAAATAAAAGCAAAATAAAATATTTCAGAATAAAAATATAAACTTCAATAATCACGCTCCAACATAAATTATTTTCAAAAATAGTTAGACAATATGGGGGTCATTACGATGATGGACGGACTTCAGTCCATCCGCCATCCTATCGTATTTGGGACCGCCCGCCTACAAGGTGGCCGTCCCACATGGCAAATTATGATGCAACCGCCACGTGGCGGTCCCATTGCTCATATTTTGTATTGCAGCGTGTGCTGCGCTCTCCAGCACCCGCCGCAAGACAAAACAGACACCCCACACATATCCCTGCACTACGTGGCAGGCACCATGCAATGTCTTCCACATGGTGTAGGGATATGGTGCCCCCCAGTGCCTAGGTCCTTGGCCCAGGGTGATAGGGGGGGCCCCCAAATCTGTTTCCGCCTGCCGTTTTAAGGTGGTTGACCGCCGCAGAATGACCAGAATAAAGGGATATTGTAATCCCTATGGCGGTGCTTGACAGGCACCACTGCCATTCTGGGACTACAGGGAGGTCCGACAGGTAGTCGGATACAGACGGGACCGTGGCAGTCGGAGTTTCCGACCGCCACCAGTCCAGAAGCCATTTTGATATGGCGGACGGAAATTCCTGTTCCGATGGTGGGGAGACTGCCACCGAAAGCTTGTCCGTGGCGGTCTCCACGCCATCGTAATCAGGCCCTAAATGAGTGACATTTACTATTCCCACTCCAATCTAGCCTTATTGCTGGAAGGTGTTGGACACTAAAGGGGCGACATTTACTACTCCAAGTACAATCCAAACCAATTTGTGGAAGGCATTGGACACTAGAGGGGTGACATTTACTTATTTATTTATTTATTTGGTGTTTTATATAGCGCCAACATGACCCTAACCAGAGTATCAGAGCGCTTCACATTTACATAGCCTTAAACTTAGAACAGCATGTTTGACGTGCAATTAAGTAACAATAACAATCGTACAACAATTTGCTAGAGAGACAGTTGTGCTACAAGATCCTATGTAAATATACATCGATTTGAGAGAGAAACATTTGTGCTTTCACACTCATATATACACGTCCAAACAACTGCTAGGGGTCGAATTGTATTAACAAGGTGTATGACAAGAAAGTAATCTAACAGTGTCTAGTCCGCTGAAATTATGGAAGGAATTTGCTCATAAAAAAGGACTTGGCTTCTTTTTTTGAAGGCAGAAACGGACGATATTCTTCTAATGTTTACTATTCCCACTTCAACCTAAACCAATTTGGGGAAGGCATTGGACCCTAAAGGGTTGACATTTACTATTCCCACTGTAATCTAAACCAATTTGGAGATGACATTGGACAATAAATGGTTGACATTTACTATTCCAACTCTAATCTAAACCAATTTGGGGAAAGGGGTGACATTTACTATTCCCACTCCAATCTAAATCAATTTGGGGAAGGTGTTGGACACTAAAGGGGTGACATTTATTATTCTCATTCCAATCATACCCAATTTAAGGAAGGTGTTGGACACTAAAGGAGTGACATTTACTATTCACACTCCAGTCTAAACATATTGGGGGAAGGTGTTGGACACTAAAGAGGTGACATTTGCTTTTCTCACTCCAACTTAAACCAATTTGGGGAAGGCGTTGGACATTAAAAGGTTGACATATACTATTCCCACTCCAATCTATACCAATTTGGGGATGGTGGTGGACACTAAACGGTAGACATTTACTATTCCCTCTCCAATCTAAACCAATTTGGGGAAAGGGGTGGCATTAATTATTCCCACTCCAATCTAAATCAATTTGGGGAAGGTGTTGGACACTCAATGGGTGACATTTATTATTCTCATTCCAATCAAACCCAATTTAAGGATGGTGTTGGACACTAAAGAGGTGACATTTACTATTCCCACTCCAATCTAAACAAATTTGGCGAAGGCGTTGGACTCTAAAGCGGTGATATTTACTGTAAAGTGCTTCGACTCCTTATCTTGGGTAGTAAGCGCTATATAAATGCAATTACAATACAATATTCTCACTCCAATCAAAACTAATTTAAGGAAGGTGTTGGACACTAAAGGGGTGACATTTACTATTCCCCACTCCAATATAAACCAATGTTGTGTAGTTCCTATAAACCTAAATAGGATCTGCACGTTTAGACAACATAGACTGTGGGATTGGTGCCCAGACTGATTCCAGACACCCCCACCGGGTATGTTTGCCTGTATACCAGCTAGCTCACAGTGCCACTAGAAACACCTCTTACCAAGGAGAGAATAGTTCTTGGCAAATATCGAACATGACAACTCTGTCCCAACAGGGATCGTGGAAACAGTACAGTACTTTTCACTCAGTCACTCATGCTCACTTTGCCTCAGAGAGATACACAGAATAAACGGTGGGGACGTTTTCAATAAGCATTTATTGAACCAGCGTCATTCTAGTGCAAAATAGGTGTGCTGAAACAACCATAAGACAAAAACAGATATAGATGATTATAAGCACCAACAGAGTAAAAGGATGGTAGATTCCTACCATAGTGCTAAAACAATGAATACAGTCAGGTATAAAAATACATGACAGTAATAATGCGTACTCCTACGATGCGACCCTTACTAGATGTACCTAAGTGTACCTAGCATGGATGTCGGTGTAGAGCCAAGAATCCCTCTAGGATAAAGCCAACCCCATTACCTGAAGTGAGAGACTGTGGGACCCCGTCTTGGTCTCAAGATGGACACCCCGCGAGGAATGTCAGACCACTGCGAGCTGGAGTGTCTGCACGCAGGAAACTCAGCGTCAGTGTGTCAGCATGGAAGTCCTTTTTCTCCTCTCCCTGCCTCAGCAAAGATATGGTGTTTATATACCCAAAGTGGTACCCTCGGGTGATCTACCTTGCTGTGTCATGTCAGACTAGGATGACGGAAGGAAGGACCCTTATACATAGTTATTATGCAGGAGATGGTAGTCCTGCTGAGATTCCAAGAATCCTTATGCATAATGAATGAGGCTAGTTTTCAGAGAAAACCCCACGTCACATAAGCAGTACCGTAACTAGGTAAAAGGTCAGTAACAAGAACCGTTATGTAGTGTAATGGCGGGGGAAATATAAGTGAAAGGTCTGGTTACTACATGAGCCTATATCAGGGTACCTGTAGGAAACATAACCCCAATTTGGGGGAAGGCGTTGGTCACTAAAGGGTTGACATTTAGTATTCCTACTCCAATCTAAGCCAATTTGGGGGAAGGTGTTAGACATGCAAGGGGAGAAATTTACAATATCCACTTCATAATATAACATTTTACATAAGATAATACAAATTAAACATTTAAAATACACAATCAATGCTCCATAATTTTTTTACAATAAAATTAAATAAAATTGTATTTAAAAACATGCAAACAAAAACTACAAACTTATAAACACATATTTAAATATTATATCGACAAAACTGATTACTAATAATAATTCATATTTTTTCAAAATATTTACTACCACTCATAAAGATGAAACCATAAAATGACAAATAAAATCATAATGCAAAATTACCAATCATAAGTGAAAAAATATCTATAAAATATTATTATTTAAAAAAATGTAAAAAAGTATTTAAATTAATTTACAATTTTATAACCCCAAAAATTTAAAATATTTCGACATTTTTAAAAGATTTGCTACAAATATTTTAAATTTAGACACTTAGGGGCCGATTCCGATCTCGGCCGGTAGGGCACCAAATCGGATTCGGCTCAACCGGATCCAATTCGGAGCCCTCATTCCCGACCGATTCGTACGTGCGTCCGGCCCAGCGAGTACGATGCGAGCGCACGCGAAATCGCCGACAGACTCGTACGCGGGTCCGAACCGCTCCGACCGACTCGCACGGACACGACTCGCACCGCTCAATGGAGACGTTCCCCGGCCGGGCAAGTACGATGCGCACCGCGAGCAGTCCGACCGACTCGCGCCGTCCGGCTCGAAAGAGCAGTCGGAGCCGGACTTTGGGGGTCCGTGTCAGACCCCCCCTGTACACATAGCCACGCGAGTCGCACACAGGGGGGACCCATAGGTCCCCCCTACCTGTGCATGTACGCCGCGAGTCGCATCGAGGCGTACCCGCTGTAGGGGGCGCCCTTGTTTGCCTCGCACCCATTGAGTCAATGGGAGCCCGCGTACGCGTTGTACGTCCGGCTCGCATTGACTTCAATGGGAGTCCGACCGACTCGAGTCCGATTGCATGCGTGCGCATCGTACTCGTTCGGTCGGACTGCCAGAGTCCGATTCGGTCGGAAATCTCTCCGGGTCCGGCTCGGTCGGAGTGATTTCCGGCCTGAATCGGAATCGGCCCCTTAACAGAACAATATTTCTAAATATTTAACTGTACTTCAAGCTTTGTTATATATTTTTTAATGTTATACTATTTAATTTAAATTTTTTACTTAATACCAATAATACATATCTTCATCAATATGAAATTAAAATGTATTAAAGATATTAATATAACAAAATACATTTTAAACTTCTAAGGGGCCAATTACGAGTTTGACGGTCCTACAGCGAACGGTGCATTGCATCATCCTCTGTAGGACCGCCAAACCCATGGTGCGATCGCCTGCCAGATTAGGACTTCATTCCTGTCGGGCAGTCGTGCGGTGGTCTGACGGCGGCGATCTGTTAGGCTCGTAGAAGAACCTAACATGCAGACCACCGTTCTCAAAGCTCTGACTGCACCTTCCTATACAGCTTCCTTTGCTTTTCCCATGGCGCAATGGGAGCAGCAAAAAAAGTTCTGGCATGGATGATGACGTCCATGCTGTGCTGGAACTTTGGGGGGGAATACAGACGGGGGTACGTGTTGTGCCCCCCTGAATGTATCCCTATGGCAGGGGGCATGAGGGCCATGTAGGGCCCCCTTTGTTCCTGCACCACCAGCCTTTCCATGGCGGGCTCCTGCCATGAAATGGCTCACGGTGCAGGAACTTGTAATATGCTCAGCGGGACTGGCGCTGTCCCGCTGAGCATTTTACATTGTGACGCAGCTCCACCACAGTCAGAAAACTACTGTTTCCTGGCGCAGCCAGTGGTCCACCGCCGGTACGACTTTGAAAGTCGTAATCCGGCAGACGGTGAAACGCCACTGCTGCGCTACCATGAGTGCGTCAGTCAGAAGATCGCTGCAAATGTAATCAGGCCCTATATTTTTACCTTCGATAGCCTTCAATATGTTTGATATCCCGATATTCTTGACATGATATTTTTGTATCATGATAAATTCTTTCCAATAATTTGTCCAAACACCAGAAGAGAAAGGGAGTCCCAATCTTTCTTTCTACTAGTGCAACTGTGCTATGGGCCTTATGCCATGGCAGCAGGGGTTCTTTGGGCAGTTGTTGTTTATTAGTGATTGCAACCTTTAACGTTCGACATCAAGAAAAGACGTTGATGTTCCGTACTGCCAGGGGCATCTGAAGATCATCACTTCCAGGATTATTTAAAACTGGCAAAGGCCATATATGTTCAATACTGTCACAGGCCATTAATATTTTACTCTACCAGTGGGAGTTTATGATTTGATGTGCATTATTTTCCAGAGTCATTGATATTCAGGGGTCATTGATGTACAGCATGGCCAGAGGCTTTGATGTTCATTATTCACAATGATCAGTGATGTTCAAGATGGCCAGGGGCCTTTGATGTTAAATACTGTGAGAGGCGATTGATGTTTAATATTGATATATTGATTGGGGAAGAGGATGTAGCCTAACGGTTAGGGCGGTCGACTTCAAATCTGGGGAACCGGGTTCAAGTCTCGGCAACGACGCTCAACATCCTGTGATTCTGGGCAAATCACTTAGGGGCATATTAGCAAGACCCACGTTAAAATTATCGCCGTTTTAGCGGCAGGAAACTGCCGCTAAAACGGCGATAATGGGCTTGCTAATATGCGTTATGGAATTCCAATAGAAGCCCAGGTTAGATGTCCTGCACATCTAACCTGGGCTTCTATTGGAATTCTATAACGCATATTACCAAGCCCATTATCGCCGTTTTAGCGGCAATTTCCTGCCGCTAAAACGGCGATAATTTTAACGTGGGTCTTGCTAATATGCCCTTAATCTTCCCATGCCTAACAAAAATGAATGTGTCCTCATGTAACGCAACTGCTGCTCATGTAAAGCGCTCTGATACCTGATTTCGGGTCAAGTTCCCGCTATATAAAACTTCAACAAAAAAAAAATATATATGTGCCTATGTTGTTCATTAATGTCTTAAGCAATTGCTGCTCATTACTGCCTGGGGACATTAATGCTTATTACTGCTTGATGCTTGTTACTGAGCTGCCATTGCTGTTCATTACTGTATTGGCCTGCGTTGCTCTGGAGTCAGTAATGTTTGCTATTGCTTGGTTCTATTGGTGATGCTTGTCACTGTTTGGGGTATATTGGTGTTGTTTTGGGCTGGCACCAATTTTTCTTTATTGTCTCTGGCCATGTTTGAATGTCCTGCATTGGACCACTCATGCTTGCAACTTTATGAAGACATCCTGATCCTTAATGTGGGTAAAAATGTTCTATGAGGCCTGTCCTCCATACAGAGCAAACACAGTAATTAAAACACATTGTCAAATACCATAAAGTTTGACAGTGGCTAAATAGTTGGTAATTTGCTATGTTCCAGTGTTCCTTAGCTTTCGGTCCTCTACTTCCATTTTCTTCCTGGGCTTGCGGATCTGTAGCTGGTTTTGTAGAGCAATAGTCTTACTTGTACTGTTGGTTGCCTTAATCCTTGGCAAGAGGACAGGATTATTTTTCAGGTCCAGCCTGCACACTACTGAACCTTCTTCTGACTAGAATGGAACGGCAGTCCTTCAGGAGTCTTTATCCCCCTCTCAACATTGTGTGGGGCTTGTATGGCTTAATTTGAGTACCTTTAAAAGGGGAACTTAATTAGGCCTATGCCAAAATTTAAATTACACCAGCGTAGTGCTTGTCACTTTAATTTCCTCAAATTTTGTCATTGAGACACTTTGGGGCTTATTTCGATGTTGGGCGGACTTGTGTCCGCCCGACACTGTCGCGGAAATGGGACCGGCTAACCTCCGGTCGGCGGTCCCAACCGCCTAATCACGATGCGACTGCACTTGGTGGGGTCGCATACTCCCATTCCTCTATGGGAGCTCGTGCTACAGCCGTAAACCGGCCAAAACACATGCTCCCATAGAGGAATGGGAGTCTGTGTTCATCCCTGCACCCCGTGACAGGCACCTCAAGGTGCCTGCCACAAGGTGCAGTGATCAACAAACCCCTTGACCCCCAACCAAAGGCCGAAATCAGAAGGGCGCCCTGCTAGGGGCCCCCAAGCATGCTTTCCGACAGGGTTTCCATGTCAGAAAGGCAGGCATGGAAATCCTGCCAGGAACCGCGCATCGTAATGCAGAAGGCGGAAACGCCCTCCATTTGGATTACGGGCCAGTCTCCTGTAGCCTGTTGGAAGCCAGCCGGAATGACCGGCCAGTTTCAATTCCGACCGGCTGTATTGTAATCAGCCGGTCGGAATTTAAACCGTCGATGTCGGTTGTAAGGCCTCCGACCTTAGGACAGAGATCGCAATTGGGCCCTTTATTTTATTGCTTGCGATTCACTGTAAAAATGCACTGCAAAAGTGCAATTCACAGTAAAAATTCAGCTGTTGTTTGCGGTGCTTTGGTCTTTTGCTCTATTTTTTTGTGCAACATGTATGCTAGTATTAAAAAGTTATGCAAGGGTGCATTTCCCACTAAAATATAGTGGTAGGTGAATAATTTGCATTTTGTGTTATTATGCATAATTTTTCCTAAATTTTGTGTAATTATGCGAAAGCAAATTACGCAAACTTGACACACCTCTTCAATTGATGTACTGACCAGAAAGGTATACATGTGAGAGTCAATAGCATCACTGCCCAAATTCATCCCAAGCAAATACACTCCTGGATCTACTTAACTTCGTAGTATGTTTTGTGAAGCACGCCAATGGACTGTGTACACTACCTTGCTGATTCTTGTTTGCAGTGCTGAATTATTTTGAGCCACTTCTCTATTTCTTACAGCACCTTTGTTGTACTTGACAGGCGTGTAGTAGTTCTCTTCAGGTTCCTTCTTTGTATCTGGCCATGTTCAGCAGTTCCTTTCATATTGTTCAAGTCTGGGAGAATTCAGAGTTCAAGGTGTGAACACTCTCCTTAGTTGCATGCAGGACAGTGTCACCAAACTTCCTTCAGGGGTTCTCCCTTGGGGCTATTTACAGTTTCGTTTGAGGGAAGCCATGTCAGTGCTCTTCTTTCTGTCCAGTCAACACCAGAGACAGTGGTTGAATTCATGTTTTGTGTGCGCCTGGTTAGGTCTTGCTTATGACATTTTGTTACCTTACAGGATTCTAATAGGCTGCCCGTTTCTTACCGTTGGTAGGCTTCATTGTCACTCTCATTTGCTTGCATCCTATTCATCAACTTCAATAGTCTTCATTCCTCTTCGTACGTTTGTGCTTTCCCTGAAGCACATATGCCGAACTTGTGTCCTACCACTAGTCATCTTTCAAGCACTACTTTTTTCTGTTGTTTAAACACTCCACAGGAGTATGTGTGTTTTCTACTGTCTCCCTCCCACCTACCCTCTTTTATCCGTCTTCTTGCCCACAGCCCCTCCTAACCACCCTTCTTGTCCATGCACTTCCCTCAGCGCTTCCCTCAGCTCCTCCCTGACCATTTGCTTGCCCTTAGCCCCTCCCGCCAACCATCCATTGTCTTTCTGCTTGCCTCCAGTCCCTCCCGACCACCCTTATTTATTTGCATGCTTTCCCCCAACCCTTCCGGTTACACTCTTTGTTTTCCATGTGCTTGCCTTAAGCCCTTCCTGAACACCCTCTGTTGTCATCTGGTTGCCCTCAGCACCTACTACCCATTCTCCATTGTCCATCTGCTTGCCCCAGACCCACCCGACCGCCCTCTATTATCTGCCTGCTTGCACCCATCCCCTCTTGCTCACCTTCCATTATCCATCTGCTTGCCCCAGCCCCTGCTGCCCACCCTCCATTGTCAATCTGCTTGCCCCCAGCCCATCCGACCCAACCTCAATCAATCAATCAGGGAATTGTAAGCGCGCTACTCACCCATGAGGGTCTCAACGCGCTGAGGGGGGGTCCGCAGATCTGTTTAGCCGAAGAGCCAGGTCTTGAGGGTCTTCCTGAAGGTGTTCAAGGAGGGGGCGTGTCTGATGTCTGCCGGGAGCTCTTTCCAGGACTTGGCTGCAATGTGAGAGAAGGATCTTCCGCCTGCTCTGGCTCTGTGGAAGCGCGGGGTTTCGGCCAGTGCGAGGTTGGAAGATCGGAGGTTTCTTTTGGGTACGTGGAAGTTGATTCTGTCGTTGAGGTATTTGGGTCCGTTGTTGTGTAGGCATTTGTAGGCGTGAGTGAGGATTTTGAAAGTGACACTTTTCTCCACAGGGAGCCAGTGGAGACTTCGTAGGTGTTGGCTGATGTGTTCGTGTCGGTGGATGCCGAGGACGAGTCTGGCGGCGGTGTTCTGTATTGTCTGGAGTTTGCAGAGTAGGGACTTGTTGATGCCGGCATAGAGTGCGTTTCCATAGTCCAGTCTGCTGGTGATGAGTGCGTGGGTGACTGTCGTCCTTGACTCAGGGGGAATCCACTTGAAGGTCTTGCGGAGAATGCGGAGGGTGTTGAACCTCCGCTGTCCTTGTGCTCCCACATCCCCTCCCTCATCTGTCGTGTCCCCCTACCACATCCTTCTCACCTTGTTGTCTCAGAGCACATGGCTGCAAATCATAGCAATATTTTTTTTTGTTTTCGCTATGCTGCACAGCAGACTGACTGCTGTACAGCATATCTACAAAACAGTGCAAAAACCAATAGCTCTCATAGGCAAGAACTATTGGCTTACTATTGGCTTGTTTTTAGATTTGATCTCAGCAAGTGTTGTGATTTTTCATGGGCATCCAGGGAATCATGTTGAGCATGGCGGTACTTTGCATGGCCAAGGTTTGCTGTGGAGTTGTGTGGTTTTGCATTTTCTAAATATAATTCTTATACCAAACTCTGCTGTTCCAGCTGGAAGTTCTGCAAGTCAGTCACATGTCTTGTCTCCTTCTTCAATGATCCATATTAGTGTGGTGGGTTCTCCTCAGCACCCTGTGGGATCTTTGGTTCTGACAGCTAGAATCTGCAACAATTTGCATTGTGGATATGGAACATGCACTCAGTGTTGGTTTCATGTATGTGGTTGTCCTGCGGTCAGATACACTAGCTGCTTAGCCACTTAACCGCGGCGGCAATTCCGCCGCGGTGCGGCGGTTTACCGGAGTGGGCGGGGCCGCGGCGGCCAACGGACGTGCGCAGCACTACGGAGGTAGTGCTCGCGACGGCCGTTGGCCGACAGAAGCAGCGAAGGGGTTAAGGAAATCATCACTGAGGTGGGAAAGATGGATGAGGAGGTAATAGCCCGATTAGTTACCTGTAATGTTAATTATTCTGATTCCTGGTCTTCTTAACAGTCCTGGCGTCGCCTCCCTCCTGTGCATATGCTGATCCTAACTACAGGTAGGGCAGGGGCATAATTCAAGATGTGGTTGGAGTGAAAGTCCCTTTTATGATGGCAGCAAGGGGAGGAGCAATCTATAGCAGTGAGTAAATAATGGAAAAAGGTTTTACTTTGTACAGATTAGTTAGGAAATGATGTCTCCTGGGCGTATGCATTCCTCGCTTGGTAAGACTGTGATGAGGGGTAACAGGATAGTAAAGGAGATTACCAATAAGTAATTGAAACACCTGTAAATAAATACATAAAATACTTCTTAAATTATGTTAGCACATATCTTGCAATTTGCAAGTCACATTTGAAGACATCATTTATATACGTTTCCTGGTACACGTGCTATATTTTTGCCAATTGTATGTCTGATTTTACATTTGCAGTGTGCTTCTACTCTTTAAGTCAGCCATTTTTGTTGCCCATTGAAACTGATTAAATGTGTTGCTCTTGTTGTTTGGGTGCTTGATTATCCTTACAGTAATGATAGATCATTCTAATCCTGAAATAAATGCATATGATTGTTGCTTGTAGTAGAACATATTTTAGTGATAGAGTTGTGCAGAAGAAGTCAGGGCCAGCTCCACACCAGGATAGATTGTGGGTAATGAAGAAGTTGATGTACAATCAGAGAGCCATTAAGTTCTGGTTTGAAAATGCTGTTCCTAATTAGAACAAATAGAATCAGATAATTAACATTGGAATGGAAGAACGAGACAACCAGCAGAAGTTTAAAACTTGATACATTTATTTTTACATCCAAATAGATTAGTTATCTATATGTATGTGTGTACATTCACTGAAAAAAACAACGGTTGAAGATGTTATAGTTTCAGAAAATCACTGGAAAAAACAAAGGTTAAAGTGACATTAGAGTTGGGTGAAAATGTCAATTTAAACTGAAGTTTTTAAATAAATAAATCCACTGAAATTCAGCAGTTTTAGTTATTTCAAGTAACTATAACCCACCATGCACACTGATGTCATGAATGATGTCATGTCAGATGTTATCAGTCATGTTATCGATGATGTCATAGGCTATGTCATGAGTGATGTAATATGTGAGGTAATAAGCAGTCCATGGCGAGGGATGGTTCTCAAAAACTAGTGAACGGATTTGCACAAGATCACAAAACACATATTTTCTGGGTAAAGATCTAGCTTTCTGCCAAATTTGGTGTAATTCCATAAAGCCATTTGGGCTGAAGTGCTGTTCAAAACTCCCTATGGAAATTGCATAGGGAAATTGTATTTTGGGGCCTCTCTTTATTCTTGACCCCCCCACATGACGAATCACCTCGAAACTTTCAAGGAAGGAGCTGAGGTGAATGAATATTTTTTGGGGAAGCGTTTTGTGAAGATTCTTCAAATGACGCCAAAGTTATTAGGAAACCCAAAACAAAACATGCACAATATCGTAACTAGATCCTTACTATAACTACACAGTGGCAACCATAAAAGTTAATGAGTTAGAACTGAACATTTGGGTCCTCTGTGTCTTTATCAAGAGAGCTGTGATAATACTAAACATTTCTATGTAACTGAAATATATTCTGAGAATCCTTACTTGATTGCTTAATTGTGACTTCAAGTTTGAAACTTCCCTTTTAAATTTTTATCATTGTTTGTAGAATATGTATCCACTATCATGATCCTCTTCTTGCTGTATTGTTCTTTGTGCTGACCAGCAATTGCATCAATATTTGCAAAGGAATTACATTACAATGTTGCTCAGGTGTTCAGTCTAGTTGTTTTCTTTCCACTTAACTAGATCTTTTGGATAATGTATGACATCTATTAACAAACGTGCGTTAGGAGCTTTATGAGACATTTAGTTCAGAAATTGTGTAATTGTGACCCTACAAGTGTTAAGTGCAAGTTGACTTGAGGTTTGCCATTAGAGGGCTAGAAAGTGAGCATGTGTTAAGTTATCAAAGAGTATTTTTCGAACTCTGACCTCTTGGTTTGTATCACTTGAATTATTTTCTGTCAAGTTTCCAGTTAAATTCCACAAGCATAAGATAACTAATGACTGTAGTAGCAAAGCGCTCCGCCTACATCCAAGTTGAGTGTACTATTACAATCCTTAATCCTTACATACATCCTTAACCCCTTGCATGCTCGTGACGGCCGGGAGCCGTCACGCGTCACGGTGGGCGTGTGCGGAGGACGGCCCCCGGCCGTCTGAATCCCGCCCACTAATAAAAACTCCCGCACAGCGCGAAAATTCGCTGCGCACGCAAGGGGTTAATAATGCAGCATTTTCCAGACCACAAGGAAAATATTTATTTTAGGAGTTTTATATAGCGCTGGCCGGACCCGGGGATATCGGAGCGCTTCACAACAGTGTTTTGCAAGAGTTACATAGTAGAGCAGTCCTAAGCATAAAGGTTCGGGAGTCCAAGAGAGCAGTGCATTCTTGAGGTAGTATTTGAGTCCTGAGGTAGCCTCATTGTATGCTTTATTGAGGTAGTACGTGAGTTCTGAGGCAACCTCCTTTTTTGCACAATTGTCATGAAGCGAGCTGAGGTGGATCTGTGTGATGCAAAGTCAAAGAGTAACGGAGTCAGGGTTAGCATAAGGCGGCGGCTAACCATTCTGGAGGGAGCGGTTGAGGAGGAGGGCTTTTAGGTGTTTTTTGTATTTTGTGAAGGACGGGATAGTTCTTATATCTACTGGGATGGAGTTCCAGATTTTGGGCGCGTTTCCAGCGAAGGACCTAGCAGTGGTTTTTTGTTTGCGTGTTTTCATTGGGATGAGAAGGAGGGAGTTGGGGCTCCTGAGGTTTCTTGTCTGACCGGCCCTCCTGAGTTTGGCGGCCAGATAGTCCGGTTTTCCTGTGTGTAGGGCTTTGTGCGTGAGGCAAGCAGTTCTGAAATTAGCACGCTGTTCAACTGGGAGCCATTTTAGTTCTCTTAGTGCTGGTGAAATGTGATCGAATTCCTGATTCCTGTGACCATTCTGGCTGCTGCGTTGAGGGTTGTTTTGAGGGGAGCTAGGTGGGATTTAGTGGAGCCAGTTAAGGTTGCATTACCATAGTCGAGTCTGGATAGCACCAGTGATTGGGTGGCTTGTTTGAGGTCCTTGGTAGGGATGAATGGTTTAATTTTGTGAAGAAGCTTCAGGTTGAGGAAGGCACTCTTTGCGGAGTTTTTAATGTGGTTGGTCATGTCCAATTTTGGGTCCAGGGTGATTCCTAGTGATTTTACGGAGTTAGCCAGGGTGAGATTACCGTTCAGAGCATCCATAGCTTTAAGCCAGTCTGCAATTTGAGGGTTCTCTTCTTTGTTGGAGATGAGGAGGATCTCCGTTTTGGCTTGATTGAGTTTTAGATGATTTTGGGCCAACCAGTGTTGGATTTCTTTTAGAGTGTCATTTAGTCTAAGGATGTCGTCTGGGGAGGAGGTTTCTAGATAGATCTGGGTGTCGTCAGCATATAGGTGGAAGGGGATGTTAGCATTTTTAAGTATGGTGGTGAGGGGTTCCATGTATATGTTGAACAGTTGTGGTGAGAGCACTGAACCTTGGGGTACACCCCTGCTGACGGGGTGAAGGTCGGAGGTAAAGTTTTTGATTTTTATCCTTTGCGACCGGTTATGCAGGAAGGAGGCGAACCAGTGTAGGACCACCTCATTGGCACCTACCCTTTCTTGTAGGGCCTTGATGAGAAGTTGGTGGTCAACCGTGTCAAAGGCTGCCGATAGGTCAAGGAGAATGAGTAGGCAGCAGTGATCGGTATCAAGTGATTTGTGAATATCGTCTGTGATGCTGAGGATCGCCATCTCGGTGCTATAGCCTTTTCTGAATCCCGATTGGTGGGGATCAAGAAGGTTGGCGTTGTCCATGTGCTGAGTCAGTTGTGAGAGGACGCATTTTTCGAGGATTTTGGATAGGAGGGGGAGATTGGAGACGGATCTGAAGTTATTCAGGTCCATGCAGTCAAGGCATGATTTTTTTAGTAGTGGCGTTACTTGGCCGACTTTAAGGCATTCAGGTATGATGCCGGTTCTCAGGGAGCTGTTGATGATTCTGCACCAGAACGGGGCTATGGAGAGTTTGAGTTTTTTGGTCAATTGGGTGGGTATAGGGTCAAGGACGTGAGAGGCGGGTTTGGAGGTGGAGATTAGCTTGAGGATCTCGGCTTCCGTGATGGGATTGAAGGACTTCCATGTTTTCGTGTGTTGCAGGCATGTGCTGTCTATTGTAACTGGGGGCAGGCTTTCGCAAGCGGGGTTGGTGCTGCTGTCTAGTGAGAGCTCGATCTTGGAGATTTTTTCTTCGAAGAAGATGGCGAAGTTTTCGCACAGTTCCTTGGAGGCTTGCATAGAGGGTACGGGGGGCTTGGAGGATTGTTGCTTGATGATTTTAAACAGTTCATTGGGCCTGTTTTTTGCATTGTCCAGGGCGGAGCAGAAAAAGTTGGATTTTTCACTGCAGATGTGTTTTTTGTATTTTCTTCGAGCTGCTTTGAGTTGTTCGAGTAGGCTTGTGGAGGGGTTGCTTCTCCATAGTCTTTCTGTGGCTCTAAGTTGTCTCCTTTCGTTGTTGATGTCCGAATTGAACCAGGATCTGGATGGGATGTTCCTGGTTTTTTTAGTTTCAGAGGGGCTATCTGGTCTAGAATGGATGTCAAGGTTGTGTTGTAATGGTCAGTGAGTTCTGTCGTGGATAGATCATCCGCGGATGTAGTGGGGAGGGAGTTGACCTTTTCCTCCAGGTCAGCCATGTCGATCTGATTGAGGTTTCTGGTCCATTTGGGCTGTTCTTGGGTGGAGGGTTGTAAAGTGACTGGTTGAGTGAGGTGGAAGAGGATTAAGTGGTGGTCAGACCAATCCATGGGCAGGGTGTGGTTTATCGTAACTGTGTTGCGTTTGGCGATAATGGCATCCAGGATTGATCCTTTGTTGTGAGTTTCTTCTGTGCAGTGTTGGGTGAGGTTGTTGTTGTGTAGCAGCTCAATCAGGTTTTGGATTAGCGGGTTGGTGTCTTCATTCCAGTGTAGGTTGAGGTCGCCCAGAATTAAGTTATTCACATCACGTAGTGAGCAGTGAGCAATCAGGTCAGACAGGTGTTCAGTGAAAGTGGTGGAGTTGCCTGGGGGGTGGTAAATAAGGTGGCAGGTTAGTGTTTTGTTGTTGCTAGTGCTGATGTTGACGGTTAGGCATTCAAAGGTGTTGTAGTTGAAGGAGTCTGTTTCCGTCCCGGAAATATTGTCTCTTTGGATGATTGCTATGCCTCCTCCTCTTTGGTCTTTTCTATCTTTGTTGGTGATTATGAAGCCTGGGGGGACGAGAGTGTCCAGGAGTGGTAGGGAGGAGTCATTAAGCCAGGTTTCGGTGATGAATGCTATGTCTATGTCGTGAGTGAGGATGGATTCTGCTAGTTCTGTGGCATGCTTGGTGGCTGATCTGCAGTTTATGAGCATGCAGTTTGTGGGGGTCGTCCCTGTTTTGGATTTCTTAGTTAGGGGGGCTGTGGGGATGCTAGTGCGGGTGGTCGGCGGTCTGGGTGATTTCGGATGGGCTTGGTCTTTTCCTAGTCCGGTGATCACCTGGATTTTGGATTGGAGGGTGACAGTAATAGGATTGTCGTACGAGGAGGCGAGATCTGCCGCTTCACTCTCAGACATAGCGTCTCTAGTTCTTTTGGGTCTCTGTGTCAGATTGGGGAGGGGGTTAGCGACCCATCTCTGGTGGGGGACTTTGGACGGTTTGTTGTGTATGGGTGGTGAAAGAGTGGGTGCGCTGAGGCTGCTGGGGCGCGGCGAGGTTGGCTAGGATTTCACTAATTCGTTGAGGTACCGGGACTGGTCCTGTGCGGGTGTGTTGGGCCGAGGGGGGGAGAGTCTCAGGGTGTTGGGTAGCTTTGTAGTGGTTGTGTTGTCTGTGTCGGGTCTGGGGGGAGAGAGTCTCAGGGTGTTGGGTAGCCTTGTAGTGGTTGTGTTGTCCGTGTGGGGTCTGGGCAGGGCCGTGAGTGTAGGGTGGCGAGGGTCGTGTTGGGGTGTTGGTGCTTTATTGCCTGTGGGTTTGGGGAGGTGGGTGTTCAGGTTGTTCGTAGTGGATTGGGGTGTGTGGAGGGCAGGTTGCGGGTGGGGGTGAGAGCCAAAGGGGGGAATTAGAGGGGTACTGTTCTCCCTGGGGGTGGTGAGGGGGATGTCGCGTGGTGAGGTGCGTGTGAGGTTGCTATGGAGTACCGGAGCGGTAGGTGGCGAGTGGGAGTGAGAGCCGAAGGGGGGAAGTAGAGGGGTCCTGTTCTCCCTGGGGGTGGTGAGGGGGATGTCGCGTGGTGATGGGCGTGTGAGGTTGCTAGGGAGTACCGGAACGGGAGGTGGCGGGTGGGGGTGAGAGCCGGATGGGGGAGGTGGAGGGGTCATGTTCTCCCTAGGGGTGGTGAGGGGGATGTCGCGTTGTGAGGGGCGTGTGTGGTTGCTAGGGAGTAGCAACCATAGTGTGCATAAAAGCAATTTATCAACATGATGAACATGTGGAGTCAGCTTGCACTGGATCCATAATGGATCAGCCTCTTTTAAACCTTTTAGTTTATTTTCTGCAAAAAATTGCATAGTTTTTAGATGGGTTTTTTGTGTAGCATAATATCACTATAGGGATTCAATGAGGAGGAATTATTACCATCCATGGTACCACTCCATCTAATCAGAACTCACAAAAAGGTAATCGAATGGTGTATCTACACTACTTGACAAACATTCACTGTGAAGGTAGGAGGGACAGACACACACATGTGTTAAGACGAGAACCCTCACTCACCCTGAGGTGACATGCTTCATCATTGGGTTCCTTCTTGCACACTGGGACAGCAAGGTACCCAGTGTGGGCTACAACTCTCCCACAGGAGAGGAGCGTGAGGTGTTTTATGTCATCCAATGTAGGGTCAAGTGAGAGGCAGAGTGGAAAAATTAAAAAGTGAGTTTAAAACTATCTCCTGGATGACAAAGTCTTTTATTAATGTCTCCAGTGGATAGATTAAAAACAGCTAAGTGAGAATAGGGATATGGATGTTCCTTATTAGGATGTGGTCAACATGTTTCTGCTTACTGGTATGGCACTGATCTGTGGAACCAGCATCAAGTCAGGCCCACAATCTGTAGGGATATAAGAAAACACATCACAATACAGTATGCATAACAGAATGTCCCATTCTATCTAAAACACCAGTGTCTATCACCATCACTGCAAAAGTGTATGGATGCAAATAAAAACAAACAGTTGTATGAAGTCTCACCAATTTGGGACCGCTAGTCTACATCCACCTTCATAGATCCTTTAGATAGCAGGTTTTCAGGACTCTAAAGGTATAAAGGGTACAGTAGCACATAGTCAGACACAACAAGAATGTATTTTCTTCTAACCACCTTCTCCTTTTTAGAACATTCGAACTCTTATATCTATGGGGCCTAGTGCGTCCAGAGTAAAGCACCCTTCGGTGAGCATACACCAATAGGGGGTGTATGTCAGGGTGTATCAAGGATGGGTTAATAGCATGATGCATTACATACAGTGCCAGGTGTGGCCCTAGTCCATGTGACCGGTGATGGTATCTCATATACAGCGCTTCAGTATATACTCAACGTGTAGTTAATTGTCCAGCCTGATAACATGATAAACTGACATTAGCCCTCTGTGATACAAGCGAGTGGCTTGCCCAACCGTTTCTCATGATGTACAATAGGGAGGATATAGCCACTATGGACACCGATCGACATAGGTGCAGGGCTATAGAAATGAACTTCGCCCCAGACATGCTACATCAAGTCCAACATACGCTTACTTAGCCGCGTATGACAAGTGAATACTAGGCAGCCAGTCATGCATGCTGTGTGATTTCAGGTAAACAAGGTCAGGTAGTGCAACCAAGGCCGATGTGCCAGGATCCTCTTCATGCGGAGCTCACCATCAGTAACATGGTAGAAGTGCTGGAGTACACACGAATACTACAACGGTTACCAGTATTCGCAGGTTGTAAGTTGCAGACACGCTGCCCAAGGTCTAGAGTGCTGTGCACCATCCATGGTGCGTGCTGCTTATGATCGTAGGAAGCTCTGCTCCCAAAGTTAGCCGAGAGGCGTGTAGTATCAGAGTGGTCGGGCAGTGTGTCCGACGTGCCTAGGACCTCTCGTGGGGTACTCGCCACTTATGGCAAGGTATACGTGCCGAAGTTGTACAGGGTGCTATTCCGGTCGCCAAATAATGGTGGTGGTGCGTCTCGATCGATCGGGCCGTCTAAGTAGACTTGATGCGTAATGTACATTTTACCGATCGAGCTGATGCTAGTGTCTGTAAGTGCATCGCGGGGTTACAGCAGACATGACTATATGTCGGCAGTGCCGCGTATGCGTGCCGCGGGGTGCATCGACAGTGACTCAGTAGTGGTTGTGCTGAGTACACGTTTATGGCTTACGGGTGCGATAGAGGAACAAACTACAAATGTTTTGCTGGGCATGCACCATAGGTGCCTTACCTGATTCTCCTGTCTCCTGCCGCGTTACTGCTAAAGGCTGAAGGGGGAGAATCATGACGCCACTCTCCTGGTTAAGAACACGGCAGCCCGGAAGTAGAGAAGACTATTTCCGGTTCACAAGGGGCTCATGGATATTGTAGTTTCTAACAAAAGACTGGCTAAACAACCGGGGAACACGGCTCAAAATATGTGCTGGGGGCAGTGAAATTATTACAAACACTGGGGTAGTGGTGCCTGTTTGGTTCCAAGGTACCGACCAGTGCGTTGGTAACGATAATAATTGGGTCTAAATGTGCTCCCAATGGGGGTCCCAATACTGTGGTGTAATCAAGGACTCAGCCAAAGCTATGGAGACTGTGGGGCCATGAGTATGGACTGTGTATTACTGGGTGTTAGTCATGTTGGAGTCACATGATGTATATCTCTGGTCCAAAATAATTATAATAGAGTAGTAGCGTGCCTACCCAAGGTGCAGAAGGATCACCTACACTTTTATGTGAGTCTCCTACAGCGAACACCACGGAATATCATCATTGAGTCCCGTGATGTGACTATTAGTACGGAACACCCATCGTTGCTCTCTCCTGAAGAGGACTCTTTCTAAGGGACCCATCTGTGTGTCATATCTGGGTTTCTCAATAACCACCTAGGACAGATCGTCCTCTGTATGGGACCTTTCAATATAGAGTCTTGTCAACCGGGTGTTTGATTTTTTTACACCGCATTGAACTCCGGTGTTCAACAATTCTGTGTTTGACCTTGCGTGTGGTCATCCCAATGTACTTAAGTGAACAGGGACATGTGATCATATAGATCACCCCCCATGAGTTGCAATTCGTGTGGGTGTTCAATTGCCACAGTGTTTGTAAGCCCAAGTCAAGTTGTTTAATAGGTTGAGTAAATGGGCATACCGAGCAGGACCCACATGGAAAGTGTCCTATTACAGGTGTACCACTCCATAGGGATTGTTGTCTCTCTTGTGTCTACCTACATTTCGGTCGTATGTGCACCAACAGGTCCCTGAGATTGTTGCTCCTTTTAAGAACAAAGTGGGGTTTCTCCAGGGATAATTCACCTGTGTTGAAGATGTGCCAGTTTTTGCTTATTTCTCTCTTGATGTTGTCCGTCAGGTTGCTAAATGTGGTCACACACTATTCTGTTGGTTTTGTCTTTTTGGTGTGTCTCGAGGAGAGCTTCCCTATTATTATTGCGTGCTCTCTTGGCTGCTCCACGCACAAGATGTTCAGGATATTGCCTTGCCTGTAGTTCACTACTCAGATTGATTGCGTGATTTTTATATTGAGCTATCTCCGTACAGTTCCTCCTCAACCTCAAGAATTGTCCTACGGGTAGGTTGTTAAGAAGTGAGCGAGGGTAAAAACTGGAATAACTCAATAGAGAATTGCATGCCATGAGTTTTTGATAAAGTTCTGTGTAGATTCTCCTATCCTTGGGATAGAGCCGGAGATCCAAAAGAGAGACCTCTGTGGAACTCGATTCGCTAGTGAAACGTAAGTTCCGGTCACGAGAATTTAACCAGGTGGAGAAAATATCTAGGGACAACCGGTCACCTTCCCAGATGACCAGGATGTCATCTATATACCGTCTCCACAATTTCAGATTTTGTTGAAATTGGTTCGTGACAGAGTAGATGTTTTTAGTTTCAAACCCGTGCATATACAAGTTAGCCAAGCTGGGGGCACATGTGCTGCCCATGGAAGTTCCTGTGGTTTGCCAGCAGAGTTGACCTTCAAAAGTAAAGAAGTTATCTTTGAGTGCCAGCCTTGCACACCGCATGATGAAGAAATTGGGTGTCTGATCCTCGCGGGGGTACTGCTCAAGGAGGTGATATATAGTGTCCAGAGTGTCGTCTTGGGGAATATTCGTTTGGAGTGCTTCGACATCATATGTCACCATCAGGTTCGTATGGGGGTCAAAGGGTACTGTTTCCAAAAGTGATAGTACATGCTTTGTGTCTTGTAAAAAGGAGGGCATATCAGCCACTATAGGTCGTAGAAAATGATCTACAAATTGCGAGAGGGGTTCTAGGAGAGAACCTTACCCCGAAACAATAGGTCTTCCACATGGGGGTCTTTGTTCCTTATGGATCTTAGGTAAGGTGTAAAAAGCTGGTGTTCTAGGATGTTTCTGATTAAGGAACTCAGCTTCCCCTTTCGTGTTCCAGTCTGCATCTCTACCTTCAGCACTAAGAGGCTTGATTTCACGTTGCAATCTGGTGGTGGGATCCCGTTGAATAGGTTTATAGAATTTGATGTCTTTCAGCTGTCTCAGGCATTCATTGCAGAACACCTCCGTGTCCAGTATGACCGTGGCTCCGCCCTTATCAGCTGGTTTGATGGTGATAGTGACATCATTCCCTAGTGCATCGACACACTTCCTCTCTTCTCTGTAAATATTGCAAAATGGTCTCTTTGCACTGTCCTTGTTGGATTCATATTCCTTCATCACCGCCTTCTCAAATGTGGATACTTCAGAAGGTACCTGTTGTAATGAAGGGAGAAATGTCGATTTTTTCCTCAAACCCGTGTTGGATTTTGGCAGCGGGGTATCACTCCCAGTATCGGAAAAGAAAAAGTGCAGGCGTACTTTGCGGAAAAACTCAGCTAGTTCTTTGTGTATCATGAAATCATCACCTAATTTGGTGGGTACGAAACCCAGGCCCTTACCTAGGACTCGATTTTCCAAATCTGTGAGGGTTTTGCTGCTTAGGTTCACAATCAGGTTGTCTGGTCGCTTGTGGACGCCGTTGGTTCCCTCGTCATGTTCCTCGTGACTCTCTGTTCCAGGGCCGGGTCCCAGTTCACTTGGTGTTGATTCCATGCCGACCGACCTCTGTTGCCTTTTCTTCGGCCTCTTCTCCCTCTGTCCTGCCCAAAAAAGGGTTGGTAGGAAGGGCCTCCAAAAGGAGGGCATGTGTTGAAGGGTTGTGGTGGAAAAGCCAAGGTTGCAGTGGCCACCACGCTGCCTGTTAGTGGAATGGTTGTGGTGTACCTCGACCTCTCCCTTTCCTGTTGTTGGGTCTTATTGAGAGGTCTGAGTCAGAGTCATTGGAGTCGCTCCACTCGTATGAATTGGACGTCCACTCGTCGGTATCTTTACGCCAACCTCTTGTTCCTCTCTTATTCGTTTTCTTGTTCAATGTCGTCTGATATCCATCAGCTGTATAAGGATATACCTTCTCCAAGGAGAATCTCTCCAGATCCTTCTTCAATTTGGTAATCTTGAATTTGACTAGGTCGTCTTTTATCTCGTTCAGGTTTTTCGTAATTTCTTCCAATTTTTTCTTATATGATGTTATTTGAATGCCTGTCTTGAGTTGATTCTCCAAGGTCTGAATCTCTGTAATAAGGAGATCAGCAGTTTCTTCAGCTGTATTTATTAATAGAACCAGCCAATCTCTGGTACAACGCTAGGGTATTTTCGACCAGTTCGCCTTGTTGTCCAAAAAAAGTTGTTCTGCATTGGATATTATCAATCCTTGCGGTTATTCCCTCTGAGGTTCTCCGTTAGTATTGCTGCATGTAGAATCGTTCTAATGTGTTGTTTTTTGATGTTGCTCAGTTTGGTCCAGTCTTCTGTTTGCGACAATGTTTGTGAGATGTGCGTATCTAGTATACTGGGTGTTTGTAGTATTGCCTGTACCATCTCATCATCAAATGTCAAACCTGTGGTATCTGTCATGTCTAGGTTGCTGTGTTGGTTGGTGTTAGACTTGGCATCTTTTGGCGTGTTTCCCCTGACTTTTTGCTTTCTGACCTCCCGATTTTGACTCTGTTTTTGCTGGTGTAATGATTCTGCGCACTTTCCTCACTGCTGTCCAGTGGGAAAGTGCAAGTGCTCCTGTATAAAATGTGTTATGGATTGGCGTTTCCATGATTGGCCTATTTGGTTTATGTGTCAGTCCCTTGTAAAGTGCACTGCGAGTGCCAGGGCCTATAGACCAAATGCTGTTGGTGGGCTGCAGCACTGGATTGTGCCACCCACGCAAACAGCCCGTAAAGTGTAACTCGGGCCTGCCATTGCAGAGCCCGTGCGCAGCCTGGGGCTGCCATATCGACTTGGCAAGTGCACACACTTGCAAGTCCCTAAACCTTCCCTTTTCTACATGTTAGTCAACCCTAAGGTAGGCCCAAGGTACCCCTGTGGGCAGGGTGCGTTGTATGCGAAAGGTAGGACATGCCCTGGTGTGTGTGGCATGTCCTGATAGTGAATTACAGCCTAGTTCGTTTTTCACTATTGCAAGGCTACCTGTTCCCCTAGGCCAGAACGGGCAGTTTTGATTATTACAGCTTATAATCCTAACTGACCCCGGGAACGTGGTAGAAATTCGAGTTTAGTATGCCTGGACTCAGAATGATAACATGCAGCTTTTAGTGAAGTTGGTTTTAACATTCTGTGTTTGAAAATACCACTTTTAGAAAGTGGGTATTTTCTTGTCTAACCATCCAAGCCTCCCTCTGCGAGGTTGTGTATTCCTTGTCTGGAGTGTGAGTGACAGGGGCTGGGGGATGCCGGGAGACAGGGTGAGTCAGCGCAGGGCTGAATAGCAAGATCTACAGGTAGATGGGTGGGAGGGGTCGCACCTGGGCCCTGAATAGGACAGTGCCTTCCCTCCACAATGCTGGCTCCACCTCCTGTGGTGCGTCTGATGTCCCTGGCCTACTCACTGAAAGAAGGAACGGAGACTTGTCAACAAAGTGCTCCAGAACTGGTTTGGACTAGGCAAAGGCCTCTCTGCCTTCAGAGAACAAAGGAATTTGGGATATAAATATTGGGGCCCTGACCCCATGAATTTAGATCTCGCTGGAATCAAGGAACCTGCCAAGACGAAGAGCTGGAAGAGCTGCCAGGAGGAGTACTGCCCCTTTGCTGTGTTGTTGCTTTGTTGGGTTGGCCTGCAGTTGCTGCTTCTGTCTTGGGCAGTGGAAGGACTGGACTGAACTTTCTACAAACTTGTGCTGAGTATCTCCAAGGGCCTGGAACCGAGCTGGCCTCCTGTTAAGAAGTCTCAGGGACTGCAAAGACTTCACAAGCCTCTGGGTACCGCTTCTGGAACGCTGTTTCAGTTGCCACAGAGGAAGGGAACTGCAACCGACTCCGTCAACCGAATCCATCCCTGGCCGATGACCTGTTTGCACCGCAGACCGCATCGCCCCGCTTCGCATCGCAACCCTGGTCTCACCGTGGGCGACGTCCGACGCCGCCAACATCGAGCCGCTGCTTGCACCGTGACCTGTGGGCACCGCAGTTCGCATCGCTTCACTGAACCAGCCGGACCCGACCGAGGCGGTCGCTGCAACTTGCTTAAGAGTCGTGACCGCACCGCATTTGGGGCACCGCTCGCACGTCTGCGACGCACCGCTCCGACTCGCACCGCTGTCCGACGCCAGCTCCCGCACTCCGGCTTGGTCGCCTGCATCGCAACCTGTCAGCACCGCATCGAGCATCGTCTCACCCTGCATCGCACGCCTTGGACTCACCGACCCCGTCTGCACGACGCTCATCGAGCCGCTGCCTGCACCGCATCGAGGGACACCGCACCTTGCATCGCTCCGTCCTGCACCGCAACCGCGACGAACGCCGACCGGCTCATACACTCCGTACCAGCCACCACGAGAAAGGTACTGTAACCGAGTCTGTTCACGACTCTGCTGGCCCGTATCGACGCGGTCGGCTGGAACTGTTAGACTCTGTGGTTTTCAGCATCGCGGTAGGCTCAGACGGAGCTACCGACTCGTACGAACTTTGTTTTTGGACTATTCCTGCAAAGAAGAAGTTACCTTATCAAGTATTCGTTTTTAAAGTACAGTATTGTGGATTTTCGTCATAATTGGTCTTGTCTTGAGTATATAAAATATTGGTTATTTTTCTAAACTGGTGTGGTGTCCGTTTGTAGTGCTTACACTGTATTACTGTTGGTTATGTGCAAATGCTTTACACACTGCCTCTGAATTAAGCCCGACTGCTCGTGCCAAGCTACCACGAGGGTGAGCAGGGGTTACTTCACGAGTGTAACACCCTTACCCTGACTAGGAAGAAGGGTCCCTACTTGGACAAAGGTGCAAACCCTTGCCAACTAGAGATTCCATTTCTAACATTGGTTGTCAGCGGTGAGGATAGGACTTGTGTTTGCACTTGACTTACAGTGATTGGTGTGCACTACTACCATATCGCAGACCATTACGTACCACATACTGGTTCTTTTTCTTTTGGCCTATTTTTGATCTCGCCAGTTTTCAACTCACTACTTTTGTCATGCCTGAATCAATTGCATCATCCGTTGCATCTCTGGAAGTTATCTTTGAGGAGGATAGGTTGGAATCCTACGCCGTAAAGGAGCTACGAGCGATTTGTAAAAACCTGAAAGTCCAAATTAAAGGCCTCACAAGGAAGGAGGAGCTACAGAAGGCGCTGAGGGCCTGGGTAGCAGCCAGACATGCCAATGGGCAGCCTGGTGATCTCAGTGAGGAGGTGGAGGAGCCTATTTCCAGGGTGGATGTGCTTTTGGGTAGGGGGAACCCGCCAGATCAGGCAGCAGCAGTCTGTCCCCAGAGGAGCTGGAGGACAGGCAGGAGGCAAGGCAGTTTGAGCTGCAGAAGCTCAGGCTGGAGAGTGAGCGGGAGGAGAAGAGATTGGCCATAGAGGAGAGGAAGATGCTCTTAGAGCACGAGAGAGAACTGAAGGAGCTAGAACTTAGGAGTAAGTCAGGCTCAGAGGGTGGCAGCAATTCGTCCAGAAAGGCAGACAGGATTGTGCACATTCCCAAGAACGTAGGCAAGGAGTTCAAGAAGGGGGATGACATACAAAGGTGGTTTCAGGGTTATGAGGCAGCCATACACATGAATGGGGTCCCTGAGGAGAATTGGGGAGCAGGATTGTGGCCACTTTTCCCTGAAGAAGCAAGGGATGCTCTGATAGCTTTGGGTAAGGGGTATCACCTCACCTATGCTGACATGAAGGATGCCCTTCTCACGAAGTATGGTCTTACTCCTGAAAAGTACAGGGATCAGTTCAGGTCCAGTAAGAAGTCGGATGCCAACACTTGGTTGGAAAGTGTGGATGTGTTCTGCAGGTCTCTGGATGGTTGGGTGAAGGGCAGTAGTGTAACAGATTTTCAGGGGCTCTACAACTTGATTGCATGGGAGCACTTGTCTAGTCTATGTTTTGCAGATCTGCGCCAGCACCTAGTTGATAGTAAGCTAACTGACCCCAGGAAGCTTGCTATGGAAGCGGACCGCTGGGTGAGTACCAGGGTCCACAAGAAAGCGTTTGGGGGAGACTCAGCCAAAGGTGGGCAGGGTCCCCAGCAGAAAGGTGGGGGGACAAGGGTAAAGCACAGGAGTTCTCTAAAGGGCCCCAAACTAGTACCCAGGGTAAAGGTTCCCAGCCCCCGGTGATAAGAAGAAAGGGGTCTCCACAGGGAAGCCTGTTGAGACCGGCCCCCGCAAGTGTTATGCATGTGACCAGGTAGGTCACTTTAAGGGGGACCCCAAGTGCCCGAAGGGGACACAGCCGCCCACCGGTGGACAGTCCAAAGTGTTGGCTAGTGTAGCGCTTGGGGAGGAGGGGTGCCCACAGGAGGGTGGGGATCCCGCAGAAATGACCCTTGTCTCACTAGGGGACAGTGAGATGGTCCCAGGAAACCAGGTGCCCCCTAACACAAAGAAATATAGCACCTGGGTGACCATTAATGGGAACAGGGTAGAGGCTCTCAGAGACACTGGAGCCAGTGTGACCTCAGTCCGGTGTCACCTGGTGTCTGAGAAGCAAGTAGTCCCAGGAGCATTCCACCAAGTAGTTGCTGTAGACAACTCAGAGCGCCAATGTATGGTGGCGCAGGTTCCCTTTGAATGGGGGGTCTCAGGTCCCTTGAGGGTGGTTGTGAGCCCTACCATGCCTGTAGATTGTCTACTAGGAAACGACCTGGAGCAGTCCTTATGGAAGGAGGTTGAGCTCAGGTCTCACTTGGAGATGCTTGGGTTGCCAGAGTGGGCATGCGTGTCTACTCGGTCAATGGCAGCCAGAAGGGGTGATCAAGAGGACTTGGAGCCTGAAACAGTGGCCCAAGTCCCTGCCAAGAGAAAGGGCAGGGGGCGCGGGAAACCGGCCCCCGAAATTCCCACGGACCGGGAGGAGGCGGACCTCGAGGGGGACGCCCGGTGCCTACAGGGGAGCAGGTAGCCGAACTGGGAGACATCTCTGAGCTGACCCATTGGCAGCAAGAAGGGGGTCCCACCAGGGAGGAGTTCTGCAGGGAGCAGAACGAGTGCCCTACTCTGGAGGGTCTGCGGCGGCAGGCTGCAGACCAGGCAGCTGGTAATCAGTCCGGGTCACATCTGATCTACTGGGAGAGTGGTCTCCTATACAGTGAGCCTAAGGTTGCTGAGCCTGGGTCAGCCCGTGTGCTGGTGGTACCCCAGCGCTTCAGGACCTTCCTACTGGGTCTGGCTCATGACGTGCCTTTGGCAGGACATTTGGGGCAGGACAAGACCTTTGACAGGCTTGTCACCCACTTCTTTTGGCCCCAAATGCGAAGGCAGTCAGATGCACACTGTAGGTCTTGCCAAACTTGCCAGGCAAGTGGTAAGAGTGGGAGGAAGGTCAAAGCTCCTCTCCAACCTTTTCCTGTTGTTGGAACACCCTTTGAAAGGGTGGGGATGGATATAGTGGGGCCACTGGATCCCAAGACAGCCATGGGCAACAGGTACATCCTGGTCTTGGTGGACCATGCCACCCGGTACCCGGAGGCAATCCCTCTCAGGACAACGACGGCGCCAGTGGTGGGCCGGGCGTTAATGGGGATCTTTTCCCGTGTGGGATTCCCCAGAGAGGTGGTTTCTGATAGGGGGACCAATTTCATATCGAAGTATATGACATCCCTGTGGAAGGAGTGTGGTGTAACCTACAAGTTCACCACTCCTTACCACCCACAAGGAAACGGTCTGGTGGAGAGATTCAACCAGACCTTGAAAGGCATGATCAAGGGTCTAACAGAACCCATGAGGCGTAAGTGGGACGTCCTCTTGCCATGCCTACTCTTTGCATACAGGGAGGTGCCTCAGAAGTCTCTTGGGTACAGCCCCTTTGAGCTCCTGTATGGCCACCCCGTCAGAGGACCTCTGAGTTTGGTAAAGGAAGGCTGGGAGGCAGCACCCAGGAAAACTCCCCAGGATGTATTTAGCTACATGCTGGCCTTTAGAAACCAAACTGCCCGCTTCAGGAAACTCGCTCAGGCGAACCTAGAAGCAAGCCAGGAAGAAATGAAGAGATGGTATGACCAGAACGCCACTCTGGTCGAATTTCAACCTGGGCAAAAAGTGTGGGTCATGGCTCCAGTGGCACCTTGTGCCTTGCAGGACAAGTGGACTGGGCCATATGAGGTAAAGGAGCGCAAAAGTGACGTCACCTACCTGGTGGATTTGCAGGCTCCCAGGAACCCTTTGAGGGTCCTTCACGTGAACCGCCTCAAGCCCCACTTCGAGAGGTCCGAAGTGAGTATGCTCTTGGCGACAGATGATGGGGTGGAAGAGGAGAGTGAGCCTCTCCCTGACCTCCTGTCTACCAAGGAGCATGATGGGTCAGTAGAGGGTGTGATCCTCTCCCCTACTCTGACTCAGGAGCAGCAGGGGGACTGTCGCCAGTTGTTGGGACAGTTCGCCCCACTGTTCTCTCTGACCCCCGGTGTTACTCACTGGTGTACCCATGACGTGGACACTGGTGACAACCCTCCTGTGAAGCACAAGATTTACAGGTTGACTGACCGGGTCAGAGCCAGCATCAAGGAGGAGGTCTCTAAGATGTTGGCATTAGGGGTGATTGAGCCCTCCCACAGTCCTTGGGCCAGCCCAGTGGTCTTGGTCCCAAAGGCTGCGGCGCCCGGTGCCACTCCAGAACTCCGGTTTTGTGTGGACTACCGTGGGCTCAATGCCGTCACCAGGACTGACGCGCACCCCATCCCCAGAGCTGATGAGCTCATTGATCGGTTGTTAGCTGCCCGGTTCCTCAGCACGTTTGATTTGACGTCTGGGTACTGGCAGATTGCCTTAACCGATGGGGCCAAGGAGAGATCAGCATTCTCAACCCCAGAAGGTCATTACCAATTCCGGGTGATGCCCTTTGGGTTGAAGAATGCCCCTGCCACCTTTCAGAGGTTGGTCAATCAGGTGTTGGCTGGGCTGGAGGATTTCAGTGCCGCCTACCTGGATGACATTGCTGTGTTCAGTTCCAGCTGGGAAGAACATTTACAGCACCTTGAGAAAGTGTTGAGGGCTCTGCAAGGTGCAGGCCTCACGATCAAGGCCAGTAAGTGCCAGATCGGGCAGGGTTCTGTGGTGTACTTGGGACACCAGGTAGGAAGCGGCCAGGTGGCGCCCCTACAACCCAAGATTGACACCATTCTGGCTTGGGAACCCCCAAGACCCAGACAGAGGTGAGAGCCTTCTTAGGTCTCACCGGTTACTATCGGAGATTTGTTAAGGGCTATGGCACCATCGTTGCCCCCTTAACAGAGCTGACCTCTAAGAGGCAGCCCAGGAAAGTGATCTGGACTGAGTCCTGCCAGAAAGCTTTTGATGCCCTGAAGGCAGCCATGTGCACGGCGCCCGTGCTCAAGGCACCTGACTTCTCCAAGGAATTCGTCGTGCAGACTGACGCTTCAGAGCATGGTGTGGGAGCGGTGCTCTCACAACTGAACGAAGAGGGCCTGGATCAGCCTGTAGTCTTCCTTAGCAGGAGACTACTTCCCAGGGAACAGAGGTGGAGTGCCATAGAAAGGGAAGCTTTTGCTGTGGTCTGGGCGCTGAAGAAGTTGAGACCATACCTGTTTGGGACTCACTTCCGGGTTCAGACAGACCACAGGCCCCTCAGATGGTTGATGCAAATGAGGGGTGAGAATCCAAAACTGCTGAGGTGGTCCATCTCCCTACAGGGAATGGACTTTACGGTGGAACACCGTCTTGGTACAGAACACGCCAACGCAGATGGTCTGTCCAGGTTCTTCCGCCTTAGTGAAGAGAACTCCAATGGGGTTGGGTAGTTCTCCCTACTTTCAGCTGGAGGGGACATGTGTTAGACTTGGCATCTTTTGGCGTGTTTCCCCTGACTTTTTGCTTTCTGACCTCCCGGTTTTGACTCTGTTTTTGCTGGTGTAATGATTCTGCGCACTTTCCTCACTGCTGTCCAGTGGGAAAGTGCAAGTGCTCCTGTATAAAATGTGTTATGGATTGGCGTTTCCATGATTGGCCTATTTGGTTTATGTGTCAGTCCCTTGTAAAGTGCACTGCGAGTGCCAGGGCCTATAGACCAAATGCTGTTGGTGGGCTGCAGCACTGGATTGTGCCACCCACGCAAACAGCCCGTAAAGTGTAACTCGGGCCTGCCATTGCAGAGCCCGTGCGCAGCCTGGGGCTGCCATATCGACTCTGGCAAGTGCACACACTTGCAAGTCCCTAAACCTTCCCTTTTCTACATGTTAGTCACCCCTAAGGTAGGCCCAAGGTACCCCTGTGGGCAGGGTGCGTTGTATGCGAAAGGTAGGACATGCCCTGGTGTGTGTGGCATGTCCTGATAGTGAATTACAGCCTAGTTCGTTTTTCACTATTGCAAGGCTACCTGTTCCCCCTAGGCCAGAACGGGCAGTTTTGATTATTACAGCTTATAATCCTAACTGACCCCGGGAACATGGTAGAAATTCGAGTTTAGTATGCCTGGACTCAGAATGATAAAATGCGGCTTTCAGTGAAGTTGGTTTTAACATTCTGTGTTTGAAAATACCACTTTTAGAAAGTGGGTATTTTCTTGTCTAACCATCCAAGCCTGCCTCTGCGAGGTTGTGTATTCCTTGTCTGGAGTGTGAGTGACAGGGGCTGGGGGATGCCGGGAGACAGGGTGAGTCAGCGCAGGGCTGAATAGCAAGATCTACAGGTAGATGGGTGGGAGGGGTCGCACCTGGGCCCTGAATAGGACAGTGCCTTCCCTCCACAATGCTGGCTCCACCTCCTGTGGTGCGTCTGATGTCCCTGGCCTACTCACTGAAAGAAGGAACAGAGACTTGTCAACAAAGTGCTCCAGAACTGGTTTGGACTAGGCAAAGGCCTCTCTGCCTTCAGAGAACAAAGGAATTTGGGATATAAATATTGGGGCCCTGACCCCATGAATTTAGATCTCGCTGGAATCAAGGAACCTGCCAAGACGAAGAGCTGGAAGAGCTGCCAGGAGGAGTACTGCCCCTTTGCTGTGTTGTTGCTTTGTTGGGTTGGCCTGCAGTTGCTGCTTCTGTCTTGGGCAGTGGAAGGACTGGACTGAACTTTCTACAAACTTGTGCTGAGTATCTCCAAGGGCCTGGAACCGAGCTGGCCTCCTGTTAAGAAGTCTCAGGGACTGCAAAGACTTCACAAGCCTCTGGGTACCGCTTCTGGAACGCTGTTTCAGTTGCCACAGAGGAAGGGAACTGCAACCGACTCCGTCAACCGAATCCATCCCTGGCCGATGACCTGTTTGCACCGCAGACCGCATCGCCCCGCTTCGCATCGCAACCCTGGTCTCACCGTGGGCGACGTCCGACGCCGCCAACATCGAGCCGCTGCTTGCACCGTGACCTGTGGGCACCGCAGTTCGCATCGTATCGCTTCACTGAACCAGCCGGACCCGACCGATGCGGTCGCTGCAACTGGCTCAAGAGTCGTGACCGCACCGCATTTGGGGCACCGCTCGCACGTCTGTGACGCACCGCTCCGACTCGCACCGCTGTCCGACGCCAGCTCCCGCACTCCGGCTTGGTCGCCTGCATCGCAACCTGTCAGCACCGCATCGAGCATCGTCTCACCCTGCATCGCACGCCTTGGACTCACCGACCCCGTCTGCACGACGCTCATCGAGCCGCTGCCTGCACCGCATCGAGGGACACCGCACCTTGCATCGCTCCGTCTTGCACCGCAACCGCGACGAACGCCGACCGGCTCGTACACTCCGTACCAGCCACCACGAGAAAGGTACTGTAACCGAGTCTGTTCACGACTCTGCTGGCCCGTATCGACGCGGTCGGCTGGAACTGTTAGACTCTGTGGTTTTCAGCATCGCGGTAGGCTCAGACGGAGCTACCGACTCGTACGAACTTTGTTTTTGGACTATTCCTGCAAAGAAGAAGTTACCTTATCAAGTATTCGTTTTTAAAGTACAGTATTGTGGATTTTCGTCGTAATTGGTCTTGTCTTGAGTATATAAAATATTGGTTATTTTTCTAAACTGGTGTGGTGCCCGTTTGTAGTGCTTACACTGTATTACTGTTGGTTATGTGCAAATGCTTTACACACTGCCTCTGAATTAAGCCCGACTGCTCGTGCCAAGCTACCACGAGGGTGAGCAGGGGTTACTTTACGAGTGTAACACCCTTACCCTGACTAGGAAGAAGGGTCCCTACTTGGACAAAGGTGCAAACCCTTGCCAACTAGAGATTCCATTTCTAACAGTTGGACTAACAAAATGTTCTCGTAAGAGGAGAGCAAGTTAGAGAAAGGTGTCTGATAACCAAAAACTAAAATGTGAAACCCACGGCCCACAGCTGTACTAAGTATAATCTCAATATAGGGGTTCAATGAGGAGGAATTATTAGCATCCACTGTACCACTCCATCTAATCAGAACTCACAACATATAGTCACATCTGCTGTATACCCGCGATGCACTTAAAGACACTAGCATTGGCTCGATTGGTCAAATGTACATTACGCACCAAGTCTACTTAGACGGACCAATCGATCGAGACACACCACCACCATTATTTGGCGACCGGAATAGCACCCCGTATAACTTCGGCACGTACACCTTGCCATAAGCGGCGAGTACCGCACAAGATGTCCCAGGCACGTCGGACACACTGCCCGACCACTCAGATACTACACGCCTCTCGGCTAACTTTGGGAGCAGCGCTTCCTACGATCATAAGCAGCATGCACCATGGATGGTGCACAGCAGTCTAGACCTTAGGCTGCGTGTCTGCAACTTACAACCTGCGAATACTGGTAACCGTTGTAGTATTCGTGTGCACTCCAGCACTTCTACCGTGTTACTGATGGTGAGCTCCGCATGAAGAGGATCCTGGCACATCGGCCATGGTTGCACTACCTGACCTTGTTTACCTGAAATCACACAGCATGCATGACTGGTTGCTTAGTATTCACTTGTCATACGCGGCTAAGTAAGCGTATGTTGGACTTGATGTAGCATGTCTGGGGCGAAGTTCATTTCTATAGTGCTGCACCTATGTCGATCGGTGTCCATAGTGGCTATATCCTCCCTATTGTACATCATGAGAAACGGTTGGGCAAGCCACTCGCTTGTATCACAGAGGGCTAATGTCAGTTTATCATGTTATCAGGCTGGACAATTAACTACACGTTGAGTACATACTGAAGCGCTGTATATGAGATACCATCACCGGTCACATGGACTAGGGCCACACCTGGCGCTGTATGTAATGCATCATTCTATTAACCCATCCTTGATACACCCTGACATACACCCCCTATTGGTGTATGCTCACCGAAGGGTGCTTTACTCTGGACGCACTAGGCCCCATAGAGATAAGAGTTTGAATGTTCTAAATTGGAGAAGGTGGTTAGAAGAAAATACATTCTTGTTGTGTCTGACTATGTGCTACTGTACCCTTTATACCTTTAGAGTCCTGAAGACCTGCTATCTAAAGGATCTATGAAGGTGGATGTAGACTAGTAGTCTCAAATTGGTGAGACTTCATACAACTGTTTGTTTTTATTTGCATCTATACACTTTTGCAGTGATGGTGATAGACACTGGTGTTTTAGATAGAATGGGACATTCTGTTATGCATACTGTATTGTGATGTGTTTTCTTATATCCCTACAGATTGTGGACCTGACTTGATGCTGGTTCCACAGATCAGTGCCATACCAGTTAAAAGTATGGTATACTTTTTCTTCTTAATTTCTTTATAATTTACTCACATTTATCGAGCAGAGTGACGAAGCGTATGGTCCTGAAGAATGCCGAGAACCCTTTTGAGTCTAACTAGGCAGAAACATGTTGACCAGATCCTAATAGGGAACATCCATATCCCTATTCTCACTTAGCTGTTTTGAATCTATCCACTGGAGACATTAATAAAAGACTTTGTCATCCAGGAGATAGTTTTAAACTCACGTTTTTGATTTTTGCACTCTGCCTCTCACTTGACCCTACATTGGATGACATAAAACGGAGAACAACCTTTACAACGCGGTTGTTACACCGCGGTACATTTAACATCGCGGTCATTACAATGCAAGTCGTTACAGCGACTTGCGCTGGATGGCGCTCTACACTAAGGAATAGTATGATTTACTATTCCAACACCTTCCCTACTGTTACACACACTGGAGTTGGAACAGTAAATCACACTAAGTCCAGCGCCTCTAGCTCAAGTCGTTGTAACGACTTGCGTTGTAATAACCGCGATGTAATGTACCGCGATCTAAATGAACATCATACATTCCATAAAACACCTCACGCTCCTCTCCTGTGGGAGAGTTGTAGCCCACACTGGGTACCTTGCGGTCCCAGTGTGCAAGAGGGAGCTCAATGATGAAGCATATCACCTCAGGGTGAGTGAGAGTTCTCGTCTTAACACATGTGTGCGTCTGTCCCTCCTACCCTCACAGTGAATGTTTGGCGAGTAGTGTAGATACACCATTCGGTTACCTTTTTGTGAGTTCTGTGTTGTGTGTAGCACCATCTTTTCAGAAGCCTAAAGGCTGAGGGTTTGCAGTTTGTGAATTTAAAAAATGCTTTCCTCACTCTAGGGAGATCTGGGCAGAGATTGGGGTCTTGTGGTCAAATTAACATTGTTTGCCACCTCCACAGCCAAACTAGTAACAAAAAGCAGCCCTGGCACGAATGTTCAAATATGGCCTGCTCTGTTTTTCCCCTTCATCTCTCTTTTCATTTATACCTTCTCCATCCCTCTTGTTTTCTTCATTTCTTCTTCCACTTTGATGCCTCGCTACATCTTCCAATGGCGTCAGCTTCCCGGAGAAATGCCTAATGGAATACATGACCTATCCAGCCCTGGACTCTTCCGTCCTGATTACAAGTTTAGGTTCTATATATCGCACCTGATAAATAATGATACCACGTGGTATGTTATTTATTGGGAGCAATAAATAACACCTATTATGAGCTGGTGGGGAATAGCATGTGGATTTTGGTGTTTAACGCAGCACAGTCCACATGATACGTTCAATGCTGTATGCTTTTCCCTAATTAATTTCAGCAGGTTTAACCTGCCGACATTTATCGAAGGTTTCAGATATTTAAGGCATTTGATAATTATCGGATACGTTAAAAACGAACAACTTGTAATTCCAACCCGTGCATAAACAGGGGTTTAGGTACGGGTTGGAATATACTGACCAAGTCTTAATCAGGGCCTTCTTCTTTAAATGCAGGCTCATCCATTTTAATGGACCAAATGAACTGCTAGCATTGCACTCTTCACTGGATAAGTGTCAAACCCCTACTGGAAATGTAAACTGTGCTTTTTTATCCATCAGGAAAGGTAACAAATGGCAAATGATTATATTAGTTTAGCAACATGCTCATTAGGTGGTCAGTTCAAACGTAATTCATATAGGTTTACCTACTTTAAATTTGTTTTCTTTGTATCATACAATTTATTAAGTTGGGATTTTAGATCTGGCAAGACTGGTGGCAGTTTCTAAGTGGATTTATGATCATTGTGCTTGCGATCAATATTTTTTAATAAAATATGCTTCCACCCAGTGCAAAGCCTAGAGTACATGGTTGAACAAAGGGTTTGTTGGTCCTGAGAAATGAATCACGACTCTTTTCTTCTAAAAAAACATGTCCACTCTGGGACATAGTTTTTTTTGGGGGGGTTCGAACGCCACCCCAATAATTGCCTAGTCGGGTCTTGGACTGACAATAACTGTCGGATTAGCCAAGAAAATAGTTGCCAAGTAAATCATGCAACAAACATAATGCAAAAATATGATAAAGTCACTTTACATTTTACGAACGTGTATTTCTTTAACATGCAGAAGTGTTTCACCTCAGTACTTCAGATTATATCACTGCTTTGAGAGGCATTTATTAAAGTGATAGTTTTAAACATGAACTTAGAAATATTCATTTCTTCCCCCGCCCTTACTACAATGCCACATGTGAAATCAGAGGCAAGTCAGTTGTCACGTGTAACCAGTATGTTGCCTTGATTCTTATTACAAATGAAGGCAAAATATACTTATTTGAATCAAATACAAGGTTTTTGTACCCCACACTTCCTGAGCTCTAGTGTTTGAAAGTACTCTAATATGCAATATTAAGGCTTCTGGTTTTTCCGTTTTTACAGATTTTTACAGATAAATACTGACAGAAAACAATGTGTTTCCTGTCTGTATTTTTTTTTTTAAGGTAGAAAAATACTGAATATGGTGCTTTTTGTGAGAAACTCAATGCTGTCTTTCATGAGATAGATAGATAGACAGACAGACAGACAGATGATAGATAGATAGATAGATAGATAGATACTTTATTCGGTTTGAAACAAACCATAAAAGCACAATTTCATACATGAGCGGTGAAAAAAAGTTAATATATAAACAATTAAAAAATCCATCTGATAAACACAATAAGGTAGGCAAATTGTGTCATTAAAACGTAAGTGCAAAGTGCATACGTTTAAAAACTAGCCAGCACAGTTCATTAATACCAACTTAAAATAATTATACAAACAACTTAGCTGGCCACTTAATTATCTCTTTGCCGATTACACTCCTAAGTTTTATGGCAGAGGCAATAAATCTATAAACATTGACACATACGTCCCCTGTTTGAAGCAACTGCAAATGGCCCTTAACCTTCTTACATTTTCTCATGTGAAGATACCTTAATAGGGGTTTTAATATTCGATATCTTTCATGAATTCCAGGCAACAGCTGAGCAGATAGCATGGAGAGTTAAAAAATGGAATGTGATTTACTTAAATACATGCATATGTTAGTATATATTTGTAGTATATCGCTAATATGTACCTGTGATTGTAATCTTTTGTTATATGTGAGTGCTTAATTTGCTAAAACGTGACAGTCATTCATGTATGAGTGCACATCCAAGAGTTAAATTATTTATTTATTTATTTATTTATTTTATGAGTTTTATATAGCGCTGGCTAGACCCGAAGGTATCAGAGCGCTTTACAAGAGTGTCTACAGAGGTACAATAAATTACACAAAGTTACACAGTAAAAACAGGGGTTAAGGACATGATAATACTCGAGGATGGCAAATGAAGAAGCTAGGTGAGGCAACGAAAAGCAGTGGGATAACAGTAAAAGCGGCAGAAAATAGGAGACAAGAACAATCAAAGGGGCAGGGGAAGGAAGAGGGGGGGACAGAAAGAAAGGGAAAGGAAGGCATATAAGGACAGGAAAGTGAGAGTGAAACAAAACGAGGGAGGGAACCAGAGATAATAACAAGATCGACAATGAAGAGTAGGTCAGAGGCACAGAAGACACGATAGAAAGGTCGCCCGGCTGGGGACCGGCTGGGACAGAGGAAGAGGTTAGAGATCGCTAAGATAGCGGATCAGGTACAAGGGAGTAAAAGAACCAAGTCACAAAATGGCGGGGGGCACAAGGGTCCAAGTCAGAAAGTCAAGGGGAAAAAATTCCCCAAAACACCAAGAGCAAATTTAGCAGAGGGCAACCAAAGGGGGAAACGAGCCAGAGAGTCAGGAGGGAGGAAGGCAGTCGGCCCCAAAGTCACAGCCGCACCGTCCATGCGCAAAGGTTCGGGGCAGCGGGGGCAGCAGTGTCCAATCCGGTGCCCATGGGTCAGGGAAGAATGACCACAGGCGCCAAGGCAGCAGTCAGCAGAACGGGAGGCAGCAAAGTCCAAAACAAAGTCTAAAGAAAACCGGAGGGGGCGCCTCTCCGGCACGGTCACAGGAAGATGGGCTCAGATAGCCACGGAGAGCGGTGCAGAGACTTCAAACCTCCGCTATGTCTCCAAATCGGCCCCGATGTCTAGCGAGGAGGCGAAGCAGGCAGCAAAGTTAGAAAAACCGGAGGGGGCGCCTCTCCGACACAGTCGAGGAACGATGGGCTCAGACAGCCACGGAGAGCGGCGCCGGGACCTCTCACCTCCGCCATGCCCCCAAATCGGTCTAGATGTCCTGCGAGGAGGCAAAGCAGGCGGGCTGGCTGTAGGGAAGGGCAGCGGCAATCGGACCCAGAGACAGGAGGGGGAGCCTCCGCCCGGCTCCTCAGCAGCCTTCCGGAGAGATCAAAGAGGCATCGGCTACGTAGCAAAGGGTTCCGTCGAACGTTGTTAACCAGGAAATGAAGAGGAAAAGGCGGGGGAAGACAAAGACGAGCAACGGAGTTAAGAGGGGAACTATGCCCGATGCCCGGCTGGGTAGGTGTCGGCCACGGCAAGATACCTGGGCCAGACTCCCCTATAGCTGAACAGAGCGACTCCACCGGACATCGGCCATGCTGGCTCTGGGACTCTGCGGGAGAAAGCCTCAAGCGCAAATTCTGACGAGAATCTCATGCTCACAAGCGCAGGAATGGAGCATCGAGGACCGCAGTTGAGGACGGAAACCCAGGTGAGTAGGTTTATCCCCGGAGGAGGTGGGAATCCAGGGATTTTAGCCAAAAAGGCTATGTCTGGCCGGGAGCCCCCGGCCGGAGCTCCTCACCGGGCGGCCATCTTGGTCACCCGGTAAATAAAGATGGAAATATACCATTTTACGGCTACATTTATTCTCAAAACACAAAATAAATATGGATGAATATCAATATGGTGGCCAAAAAATAAATATAGATAAATACCGACGGAAATGTTAAAAATATAAATACCATCTAACTAGAAGCCCTAGTTATAATGAAGGCTTGGTGAAATAAAATATTTTTGAAGAATCATACAATTTGTTCAAGCTGGGAAGCTGGGATTGCTCCTAGTGACCTAAGAAGAAGACAATGGATCAGATTGGGCCCGACCCATCACATTCATGTGCTTTACAAGCAAACCAGAACAATGATGCGTTCCCTGTTTGCGTTTCATTTTAACTTCATCTTGCATTGTAATTGTTTTTCCCCACATGTAGTGTTTCTGTAGTTTTTTCATGTAACATATGTCCCTTTTACATGAACCTTGTCACCTCTAGGCATTTGAGTGCATTCTGGTTGTGGGCGAGAGTTCATGACAGCGCAAGAGTGAGAGCTGAAGTGAGAGTAAGTCTGAAAGTAGTGTGAATTTCTCACAGTGCTGGTCAATGAGTCATAAAGCTATTCAGATTTCATTCACATGCAATCTTTGGTCACTCTTCATAGCGCATAAAGTGATGCTCACATTGTGATTTTATTGGCAAAGTGTGCGAAGGAGGTGCACAACTCAAAATATTGAGAGTGCCAAAAGAATAGAAAATGGAGTGTTTAAATCTGAGTTGATGGGTTTTGTGCTTGGGGGGATGGTCAAATGAGGAGATGAACTGAAGTAAGTACAGAAGGGAATGTTTGAGATATACATATGATTTGAGAAAGATGTGGGAAGAAAAAGGGAATAAGGGAAACAGAAGTGATTGAGACACTCTGAAACTACCTCCTTCTCCACAGATCTTAGCAATGTTTAATTCAGTCTCAAATTTTCAGAACTGAAACATGTTCAATTCCAATTATTTACACCACAATCGTTGTTGCTACTCATGTATTTGATACTGCTAAAACAATTTGACAAAGCCAATAGGTCTGGCTTGTGTTTTAGGCTTATGTCTATTGTTGTGTTATATATCTGGATACAATAATACACAACTCATAGAGACTCACCTAAAGACTGGCCATGTGGGATGATTTGTAAAGCAAAGGCTTTTAGTTTTCCACACCCTTAATTACATAGGCCATGCCTCTTGAAAAGGATTCCTAGTTACACTTCTTTGCCAATGCCCGTTTTGAAGTCTCCCCACTTTTTTCTTTCCACTTAAAGCACTGGCCACATGGAATGATGACCACAATGATCTGGTAATACCTGAGAGGGGAATGAAGGTACAACCTTCCTTCATTCCCCTCTCAGGCATTATGTGTATGCTTGGACACTTGGGACACAGAGCTTTAGCAATTGAAATTGCCCTTAAATTTTGTTTTTCCTACTGCAACATCAGTTTTCCTCTTGCTGAATCCGCAGGTATTTGCGAGAAGTATCAGAACCCTAGGCGTAGTGCGCATAGCGGGGCTACGCGGAGTTGGAAACAAACTCCGTGGCACTCCGTGTAGCTCCGCTACGCCGCCCGCCTCCACCCCCCTATTTAAGATATACGTTAGCAGTAATTTAAAACAATTTAAAAACACTTACCTCTTTACTGCGGCGTCCCCGGGCTGCCCTCCTCCTCTTCCTCGCCATTCGGATACTGCTTAAGAAAACTGCCTATTGGAAATAGATGGTGCTGTGGGCTATGAAGATCCAACTTGAATCTGCTGAAAGTGAACAAAGCTGGATTTTGTTAGGACCTCACAGCCTCAGATAAATTCACTAGAATGCAGATCCTACATAACCGTGGGCAGAGAACTCCGCTCCGCCCGCGGAATGTGCAGAGCTTTGCCTACTCCGCGTTCCGCAGAGAACGCGGAGTAGGCAAAACCCCGCACACTCCGCAGCGGAGCTGAGTTGGCCCGCCGCCCGCCTCCACCCCCCTATTAAGATATACGTTAGCAGTAATTTAAAACAATTAGAAAACACTTACCTCTTTTCTCGCGAGAAATGCGCATGCGCGGGTGTGCGCGCATGCGCAGTTTTCTTAAGCAGTATCCGAATGGCGAGGAAGAGGAGGAGGGCAGCCCGGGGACGCCGCGGTAAAGAGGTAAGTGTTTTTTAATTGTTTTAAATTACTGCTAACGTATATCTTAAATAGGGGGGTGGAGGCGGGCGGCGGGCCAACTCCGCTCCGCTGCAGAGTGTGCAGGGTTTTGCCTACTCCGCGTTCTCCGCGGAACGCGGAGTAGGCAAAGCTCCGCACACTCCGAGGATGGAGCGGAGTTCTCTGCCCACGGTTACGTAGGATCTGCATTCTAGTGAATTTATCTGAGGCTGTGGGGTCCTAACAAAATCCAGCTTTGTTCACTTTCAGCAGATTCAAGTTGGATCTTCATAGCCCACAGCACCATCTATTTCCAATAGGCCTGGACTGTTACCCATCTGTCTCTGCAGTGTGGCAATGGGTCACAGTGCCTATGTTTGGGTTGTTCCATATCTACTCGGAGAATAGCAGAGCAAGCAGGTTAACTTTATTGACAGGTCATTAGGATCCCAAAGATTCATTTTTTATAGTGCTTCATGTTGTGTCATTCTGAAACACTGTAAAGAATAAATGTTCTGATAAATCTGGACGCATGGTAAATAGAATTGGTGAAGTCACAGTTGCATGTGAGACCTTAGAACTGGAACCTACATTTCTCCAACATGTTGTACATCATTCTGAGATGGCTCACTGCTATTCTCTCTGTAATAGGCGTCTCTTACAACCAGCAGTGGTGAAGTCACAGTAGCATATCAAAGACATAATATATGTAATTGTAGAATCTTAACTTATTCTGGTATGATTCCTCCGTGCACATAAGACAACTGCCAGTAATTGTGTAGTATCAGGATTCTTGATGAGATCCGGTAACAGTGCTTTCCTATTGCAGAGTTTTCTTGTGCCTTATAGTGTAGCAGGTAGATGTATATCCTCTTCACAGTCATTAGCCTCTTTTACTGCTCATTATGTGCACAAAGGAACCAGCTCGAAATGCAGCAGATTAGTTATGCACATTCATTCACATATGCATCCACTTGGCAACACACACAAAATCTATCCATACACATCCACACACACACAACAGGCATACACATATACAATGTAAACCTTGAGGTACCAATACCTCAAGGTACCATACCAATGTGACCTTTAATCCACCTACACACACAAATTAATCACCAAACATCCTTGCACAAATACCCATCAATACACAGACATTTTCCTTTCACAAGCAATCATACCTTGGGGATATTGGTGGTGAAATAACAGATGTTTATTCACAACTATCGATACTTAACCGTTTCACTTGCTCATCCATCCATGCACTTACCAATCCACACAACCATACTGAAATATTTGGATCAAATAGGCAAGGGTGTTTGCTGTAAACTGTGCTGTGCCTGTTATTTGAGAGTTTAGGCTTCATTAATACTTCCTGAGTTTTACCTGTTCTTGTCTGTGACAGCAGGAAGCTTGTATTGCTGCTGTAGTGTAAGGGAGAGAAGCTTGCACTGCTGTTACCACGATGTACCTTTTCCCTGAAGGAGGGAAGCTAGTCCATCTACCCATGCTGTACCTATTCCTGTGAGGGATGTTGTAGTGTACTTTTATGTGAAGATGAGAAGCTTGTCAACTGATGCCCATGGAGTATCTGTTCTGTGACAGAGGGAAACTTGTACTGCTAATGCCTGGCTGTGCCTGCTCTTTGAGTGGCACTTGCACTACAGATTGTGTGCTGTTCCTATTCTGTGAGGAAGGGAAACTTGCACTCTCATGTTTCATAAGTATTAATCACACACCGGTCTGTTGATGCCATAGGAGGGAGCCACTACTACCTTTCAATGAGGCACTGCTACTGTTTATGGGGCCTGGCCAAACGTTGCTCTGGACCCCCAGTCAATTGCCAAATCGAGAGGCAACCCTACATTTTTGTCTTAGCACCCCTGTCCTGGAGGTTTGGTGAAATAAAATCATAAATCCGGTATTTGTAAAGCGCAAACTAATCACCCCAGGGTCTCAAGGCACTGGGGGCTGTCAGGAGATTAAGTGAGCTATTGCCCAGAGTCACATGGTGCTGAGCTGCCGCCGGCGATCAAAGCATGAGCCCCGCGCACTGGAGTCAGCCACTCTAGCCTCTGCGACACACCTCTCCCTGGTGGTGCAGGCCTCTACCAGTCTTAAATACTTTTCTGACAACTCCCCCCAAGAGGGCGCCAAAAACAAGTTATCCACCAGTTTTGTCCTCAGGTCTGTTAAAGCCAGTTGTTTGCTGGTATGCTATTTCCATGCTCTTTGTGATTCAGTAGCTCAAGTCTTCCCAGGTGTCCTGGAAGATCTCCAACCTATTCTGACACAAGCCATATAAGACCGTTGTGATACAGCCAAGTTCACAATTCATTGTGGCTTGGAGATCAACAATTCCATCGGGCAATCCATTGGAACCAATGTTGCCATTTGCCACCATATTTTGCCAGATGGACAGGGTTCTTGGGTGATGTTTAGTGGTCCTTTATGGACTTGCCTTTTGATGGGATTAATTTCTTTGGAGACAAGCTAGATTCTGCTCTAGAGTGGTTCAAAGAGAGTAGGATCAGAGCATACTCCTTGGGCTTATCTGCACCACCATGCCAGCTGCATCAGCTGTTTTTTTCATGGCTTCAGTAAGAGGTACCCCATACTTGCAACCACTTCAGCCTCAGCAAGGTGATCAGCCATTTTGTGGTCGAGGCAGTGGCAGCCACCATCCCCTCGGACACGGTCAGTGAGCCAATCAGCCTATTGGCCCTCCCCCCACAGTCCCACTCGCTAAACCCCTTTAGCGTGCCCTTAGTAAAGCACAGCCACCTGGTTGGAGGCTGGATCCAATGATTTTTACCGGGTAGGCAAGCTATAATATCAGACAGGTGGGACCTGCAGATTGTGCAGAAGGGATACCCCTTGCCCTTCATAGCCACTCTGCTGCACCTTTCACCATCCCTGGACTGACTGATGGAGGACTATCTGTTTGTCTTAAGGCAGGAAGTGCAAGCCCTTTTGGCAAAAGGGGCTATTAAGAAGGGGCCTGCTCCAGAAGTAGGATGTGGTTGTTATTCTCGCTACTTTCTGGAGCCAAAGAAGTACGGAGACCTTCATTCTATTTTAGACCTGCACCCTCTCAACGCCTTCCTCTGGAAGGACAAATAAAAAAAATTCACCTTGGTCCAGGTCTTGTCTTCTCTTTATTGTGGAGACTGGATAGTGGCACTGGACCTGCAGGATGCCTATTTCCATATAACCATCCTGCAGAATTATCAGCACTAACTGCAGTTCGTGGTGAGACAGGAGCATTTTCAGTTCGGCATGCTCCCTTTTGGTCTCACCAATGTCCATTGGGTGTTCACAAATGTATTGCTGGTTTTTACAGCATACCTTCAGTGGTTGGGGGGGTCCTGTAATCCTTTGCCTTGATGTCTAGCTGTTGAAGGCAGGCTTGCCCCAGGCAGTTGTCAAACACCTTCAGACAATGACAAACCTCCTCTGGGGTTCACTGTCAATGTGGGGAAGTCGCACCTGACTCATTCTTATATGTTCCCCTTCATCTGAGCCATTCTGGATATGGTTCAGTTTCATGCCTTTCCTCTGGAAAGGAGAGTCCAGCACATTCAAACTATGATCCCAGTCTTTCAACCTTGGTCCTGGGCCTCAGTGGGATCAACTCTGAGGCTGCTGGAATTGATGTGCAGCACACCAGGTCGCATATGCAGGTTCTGCGGTGGGATCTGAGTCTCAGTGGGCCAAAAATCAAGGGAACCTCTGCCACCAAGCCCTGATTTTGGAGGAGACTGCAAAAGATCTGCAGTGATAGTTACTGGACCACAATTAGGTCAGCAGCAGACCCCTCTTCCTAGCTCATCCAGAAATTACAGTGGTGACCGGGTTGGAGCGGCCACATGGGAGAGGTGGAAATCAGTGATCTTTGGTCTCCGGTGATGGCCCAGCTCCATATCAACCTTCTGGAGCTGAGGGCCATTTGTTTGGCATGAAAAGCCTTTTATCTGTCCATCAAGGGGAGGCTGGTTTAGGTGCTTATGAGCAATACCACTGCCACGTAGTTTTGCAACAAACAGGTTTGGGTGGGGTCCCGGACCATGTGCCAGGAGGCACTGCACCTCAGAAAATGGCAGGACCATCCAGTGGTGAACCATCTGGCAAGCAATGAAAAGAATTAAGGCAACCAATCTAGAATTGATAATTAACAAAAATATATAAACAATAATAAATGGTAAGAACCAAGGCAACAACTATTTTTCGAAAATACAAAATATAATTTATTTAATTCTTAACAGTTGAACGATCTATAATGTACATACACTCACTTTCATGTCTGTCAATCATTCTTCCATACATACTCAAAACAATTTAAAAGCATTGTTGAAATAGAACCATGTTCCACAAAATTGATAGATAGACACAATATATAGAGGAAAGATTCCAATTGAACACAGTGGCACAAAATCAAATGACTGGTGGTGTTCTAAGCGCGTTTCGGCACACACGGGTGCCTCCGTCAGCAAGAAGGCCACAGTTGGAACATATGAAGATTCTGTAAATAAAAATTATTGCCTTATAAGAGTTGCTAGATTCTTTCCAAAATACATAAAAAACAATAATGGTATTGATAGTTAATAAAAGTCGTTTGCATTGAAGTGAAGAAGATGAGAAAAAAGGAGAGGAGTGCACAAGGTATTGAATAACTGAAATGCCGCGTGACAAGGTTTGTAATAAAAAAATATAGAATAGGTAGGTGACAGTAATGGAAGATATGACCCAATGTAGGTGGTCAGAAGAGAACAGAAAGAAAAAGGGGTAGTGAAACCATAAATGGAAGCCAATGGAAGCCTACTTATAACGAGATGCCATGTTTAAAGATTGGTGATAGATAGATATTTTACCTATTGTAGGTAATTATAGTAACCAGTCATTCTCTACGAACCATCTGGCAAGATCTTTGAATGCCAGGGAGAATAAGCTCTGAATATGACACCTAGAGGATCACAAAAGGCAATTGTACCCGATGAAGGCACAAGGTCTCTTCCGCGAATGGGGAGAATCTTGGCTTGATCACTTCGCCACCGCCAAGCACGTGCATTGTCAGCAGTCAATTTTGCATTTTGGAGTTTCTGAGGCATCTCTCTCTAGGAGTTGCATTTCACCTAGGTGCATTTCACCTAGGTGGAGAGGTGTGGTGCAGCGGCCAGGGCAGCTGACTTCGGAGCACAGGGTTCACAGTTCAATCCCCGGCTCCGGCGGCAGCTCAGCTCAGCACCATGTGACTCTGGGCAAAAGCTCACTTAATTAACACTCCGGCCCCCAGAGCCTTGAGACCCGTAAGGGTGAGTAGCTGCGCTATATAAAAACGGACTTACTTACTAACTCTCAACTTCTGTATTCCTTCCCGCCTGTACCTTTTCTTCCCCAACCACTGGAGACCAGTACAGAGCCGGATCCAGTCATACTAGTGGTCCCAGATTGGACATGGAGAGGAGAGTATAGTATCCAGAGCTCCTGGGCAGTTTCGATCAGGCTGCCTCTCCATCAGGATCTGCTGTTTCAGCAACAGGGTAGCGTTCTGCACCCGGGCCTTCTCAATCTCCACCTTCATGCTTTGAGATTGAGCAGTGACAGCTGAACATCTTCAATCTTCCTTCGGAGGTGGTTGATTATGTCTTCACAGCCAGGCATCCCTTAGCAAAAACAGTATGCACCTGTCATTGGGACACGTTTGTACTTGGTGCTGCATATAGCAGAAAGACCCCCTCCTGGTAAAGTTATCTGTTATTTTGTTGTTTGTTTTGTCCCTCGCCCGGCAAGGCTTTGCTTTGGCACAGTAAAATGTTATCTTTTGGCTCTTTTGGCCACTTTGTGGTTGCCGAACCATTCCCTCATTATTCAAATCACCTGTTATGATGCTTTTTTGATGGGTTTACAACATATGTTTCCTCCCTCTCCCCTTGTCATGCCACAGAGGACCCTTAACTTAGTCCCCACTTATTTGATTTGTACTCCTTTGAGCCACTTTACAGCTGTCGTTTGCTGCTTCTTATAAATGTGTGATGACCTGCACACCTAAGTATTTCAAGTGCTGTTAGTAAAATATTCAAAATTCAACACAAAACTTTAACGTGGTGCGTGCTACTGCGAAATAGGGTATGGCCTAACACCCATGTGTAAGACTGACAATGAAAGGACGCGGAAGAATCCGATCCTATGCAGTGCACAGCTAAGTCCCTGTGGCTTCAGTGAGTTATCAACATTTAGAAACAAATAATTACAAGAATAGTCGCAACAGTTCATGTGATAGGTTCCAATAATGTTTTATATTGAAACATAAGTACTCATAAATGTTATACACAAACAGTTATTTATGATGAACAGAATCAGAATTTAACTCTTTATCACATTTTTTTACATCAAACGACCGAGTGGCTTGATACATCTCATAACCAAACGTTCAAAGGTGACCCAATGCATTTCGGGTTGAAAACCCTTCTTCAGGGGTACAAATTATTCTCTAGGAAGTTAAAGCAGTACACATCATATATTACGATTGGCATCCTCCATTAGGAACTACAGAAAAAACAAGAACAACAGTATCAATGCCGTATATTGAGAACTGAATCAAATGTGGCAAACATAGCAGGGTAGAGAGAGTTTGCACACGAAAAGATCGTTTCCAACTAGAGAAAAATAGAGGTAAGTGAAAGAATACGTGGTGTAGAACGTGCTCTCAAAGAATATTATTCTTAAATCACCTAGGTGTCACCAAAAAAACAAATACCCAATGCTAATCTAATGCGTGACTATGTAACATGCCAGTGACAACATGCGCCAGTGGTGCAATGTATCTTAATAAACAAGACACAAAAGTACCTCGGATACGAACACAACACAGAATATCTGCAATTTAAAAGAATATGTTTCGTGAGTCTACATTCCATGCGTAAACCTGGGTGGTGCAACCAAATTGGAATCACTATAAAGCTAACGGTCTTACCGCCATCTGAATCAAGATTAAGTACAAGGTCTGAGAAAAACAGGGAAACAGAAAGTAAAGGTTACCAAAACGATATACGCCCATGTGTGTATACACCCCGTGACAAATGTACAGAAACGTAGCCTTACCAGGAGGCCAAACTGCAAAAGACCAAATCTGCCGAAAACAAAATCTATATGAGCTGTCTGTAGAACAGAAAAATGAAATAGTAAAGCGAATTACTCCGCCCGTAATACACTCACCACTTCGGCTCGAGAAACGAATTCCGCTGTGCAAACACGTGACCGCTAAAAGACGTGCAACACGTCACCACGTTAAAAGCTGAAATTTATATGAAATGGTATCGCGATATTTCAAGAACACTGCAACTTTATGCAGCTAGATCCAACGAACAGAGTCTAGGTGAATGCTTAATCAATGCTCAACCACACAACCATGTAAACACAAAACACTTATATGCTACTCACGATCAAATGCGAAAAAAGAAAGAAAAATCAACAGTGAAACAGTGTGAAATGCCACCTTAACAAACACAATTGTATATAAAAATAACAAAACCGGAAGAGAAAAAGAGGAGAAATGAACAGATACAAGATGTGAAAGAGTTTGAATAATAAGAATCAGGAATGATAAAAGTTGGACAACAGATCAGTTCGCAAGTGCAAAATCTTTACATAAGTACAGCATTTAAGGATTATAAGAAACACAGTAATTCATAATGATCATTAAGACCACCCGGAATAATGGTCCCTAGATTTTTATCCAAAAAGTTTCCCTGCGTGCCAACTGATTATTAAAATCAATCCCAGGAGTAATGTCGATTTTTTCCAAGATAGTGAATCTGACCTGAGGGATTGTATGCGGTGTGTTAACCCAATGTGCGGCCAAACAAGAATTACAATTACGGTTACGAATCATACTTTTATGTTCAATGATTTTCGTTTTGATCTTACGTGAGGTCCTCCCTACATAAATCAGTCCACAAGGACATTGAATTGCGTAAATCACTCCCTATGTGTTACAGTCCGATGTGTGTTTAAGTGCAATCTTTTTACCTGTCTTTGGATGTGCAAATGAATTACCTAGAATTACATTGCCACATTGGCCACAGTTCCAACATTTTCTCATTCCTTTATGTTCAACGATAGTGGGTGTGTGTGCTGGTTTTAGCAATTCTTTGAGATTTTTCGAACGAGTATGGGCGAACATCGGTCTGCCCAATAATACTGGTTTAAGATCCACTTCATTTTCCAAAATTTCCCACCTTTTCAAAACGATCTTTTTGATCTGTTGTGCTTGCTCAGAATGTTTAATCACAAACACCTCTCGGGTATTGCTCTTCTTAACTGTGGGTTGTAGTAACTCTTCTCTTTTCTTCAGAGCTACCACATCTTTGGCTGATTGTAGTATTTCGGGAGGGTAACCTCTCTTCTTGTATCTGAGTATCTGCTCCTCCATCAATGTCTCTGTGTTTTCATTCTGCGAAGAGATTCTTTTAATTCTGATTAACTGGGAAACCGGCAAATGTTTTTTCAAGGAAATAGGATGCGCACTTGTATAGTGTAGCGCATTGTTCATGTCAGTGGGTTTTCTATATACTGTAGTTTGTAATCCTATGTCTGTTTTCAAAATCTCAATGTCCAGAAAATTAATTTTGTTAGGATGAATATTAAATGTGAATTGAATCCGTGCATTGCAAGAGTTAAGTTCCTTAATGCTCTCTTCAAGTGTTTGACGATTCCCTTTCCAGATCACTAATATATCATCAATATAGCGCATATATGCTACAAGATTGGAGCGCCATACTTCTTTGTGTAATATATGAGAGTCTTCAAAGTATGCCATGTACGTATTGGCATACGAAGGCGCTCGAAACCCATCGAGGTTCCAGTACATTGTAAAAAAATTATCTTGCCAAGAAAAGTAACTGTAGTGAGCGAAAAATGAAGTAACTGCAATAGAAATACATCATTGCCAGGGGTTAGAAGCAGTTGAGTGGAGATTACTTCACAACCCCACAGAAGATGGCAATGATGTATTTCTATTGCAGTTACTTCATTTTTCGCTCTACCACAGTTACTTTTCTTGGCAAGATACATTTTTTTTACAATGTACTGGAACCTCGATGGGTTTTCCGGGCGCCCCTTCGTATGCCTGTTCTGGTGTCAACATGGGCTTCTATTGGAATTCTCAAGGGCATATTATCAAGCCCATTATCGCCGCTTTAGCGGCAGTTTATTGTAACGCCGTTCTTGATAATATGCCCCATAGAGTTCCTGCCCTGGACATCTGCCAGGCAGCTACGTGGATATCACTCCATACGTAACAAAGCTCTATCTGCACAGTCAGTTTCACCGAGAAGTGCATTTCACCTACTCTGTCCAACAGGACTTTTTGGTTTGAGATCACTGACAGACTTACCGTTAGAGAGGTAGTCTTTTGGTATCTATTCAAAAGGTGAGGAATCTGTAGAAATCTCTATCAGAAGAACTAGTCACTCACCTTCAATACCTCTATTTCTGATAGTGTTTCTAACTGCAGATTCCTCACTGACTTACCCATCCTCCCAGTTTTGTGAACTGTACTCCATCCATTATTAAGATCCCAAGTTTAGGAATCTGCACCCTGGTCACAACCAATTTGCTAGTCGGGCTCTGGGAGCATGAACAGCATTGAAGGCAACTGATAGCGAGTGGGAGTGCCGCCTGTATAGTCTTTGCTCATCATTTTCGGAGCTGAACCGCATCAGTGCGGATCCACATGGCAGCGTAGAGGTACTGCTGAAACATTTCTGGATTCAGTCTGATGCCTGGGGAATATCCAAAAGGTGAGGAATTTGCGGTTAGAGTTTCTACAAAAAGAGTGTTACTGATGGTAAGTAACTTGTTTTTTAGCAACCATACTTCTCTTCCCAGGTCAGGGCCATTATTCACTGGTTCAAGTTGATCTTCCATGGCTGTGACTTTCCTTTCTGCAGAAGCTATATAGGATTTAAACAATACTGTATGCTCTCAGGGATTTGGGTTCTGATGCTGTGTGTGTTCTCACAAACTCAATCTATAGCAAGCTAAGTGGAGGTAAGTTTCCTCATCAGTGTTTCTATAATAATCTCTACCTTTTACTCTTTAGTCTTGTGTTGTGTTTTCCCAGATACTACTTTGGAGAAAAGGAGTTGACATGTGTGTTTCTGTTTTGACATGAGCTAGGATAGAAATGTTGTGAGCATGCTACTTCTTTTAGGTAGATAATCTTCTGTTGTAGTTTAGTAGCATTGCTGCTGCAATGGGAACACTTTCTGAAATTCGTGCGGTTATCATTAACCATGAGTTTTTGTTGTACTGTAGTATATTTGCCTCAATACGATAGTGGTCAAAATACTCTGCTTGTCTTTGTTCAAGATATTGATAATTTTAATAGGGACCTCATATACAGCCTTATATATCTACCTTCGAAACCCACCTGCTCTGTTGCACTCCTAAAATATGTCCTTCTCTATGTACAGAATATTGCTTGGTACAGGGATGGGATCATCTGCTATGTAGAGCTTCCAGCCTACCTCTTTCCTGCATAGTTAGCCACTGTTAGAAGGGATCGAACTCCATATGTCTCAGCTGCAGGCCTTGGGCTACTCCTCTCTCCTGGCCCCACCCAGCATAGCTCCTGTCCCCTTTATCACCATTTGTCGTTTCTTCTAGGGGTGGGCGGAGTTCTGGCCAAATTCCACCAGACTTTTTTATTGTGCGCGGCTCCAGCATGGTAAGTTGCTAAGAGGACAGCCGGTGAAATATTTCTAACAGTGGCAGTCACAGGCGTTTGCAACCATTCGCGGTCAGCAGGCTGCCGCTCAAGTAGAAAATGCACTTGAGATGCAGCAAAATTAACTTGATTAGCAGCGCCCTCTGGTGCACCGCATGGTGCCGATCACGAGAAACGCACTACTGCTACTAAATCGCAGCCCGGCATGCTTATTTCTGCCCGTTGGCGGAACTCCGAGGAATCTCATGGAGTTTTTAATGTAACTCCGCTGAATTTTGTGGAGTCAAATTCCGTGAGTTCTGCCCACCCCTAGTTTCTTCAAGACGGAGTCTTCATCAGGTAGGGCAAAGTGGGGGCTGAGGGGAGGGTGGCGGTGGTGGTTCCCCAGTATGTTAATGATGTTCTGCCAGGTGTTGCTGTGGGAGTTTCTATATATTACTCAATGTGGCCTACTGGACGGTGCCAGCTTGTTTCTGTCTCTGCCATTCCTCATCTCCTGCCTCTTGCTTACAGCTCCAAGGCTTTTCTTTTTAGGATGCCTTTGTTTTCCTCTTCATAACCCAATGCCCATTTTTGTACGTTCTATGATGCAAACTCCAATGTTCGTAGATTTGGTTGCGGGGTTTCCGGGAGCTCTCAACAAAAGTCTGCTATCTTGGACCCAGCAAGGTCGAATGCAGTGAAGCGTAAAAGATCTTATGCATGAAATTGTCCTGATGTAAAGGGATCACTGACATAATATCGACGGACCGAATATCGACCTACAACAATATCGAGTCCAGAATATCGATGGACAGAATATCGACATCCTATCTCTACAAAGGAAAGTACTAAAATATCAAAACCAAAATATCGTTGTTTAAAATATCGTTGTATAAAATATCGTTTTTTTAATTGTCTTAAAAATAATATAAAATTAATTAAAAAATAAATATAATGAATAAAAACAGTTACAATTATTTAAAATAGTTAAAAATGATAAACAATAAATGTAATATATAAAAAAATAAAACATACATATTTAAAAAAATTATATATATATTAACTTAAAAATATTAATACATAATTATTTTATTTAATTATTAGAAACATAAAAAGTATAAATACATATATATATACATAAAGCTGTAATATAAATATAAAAATAAATTATATATATAATAAATTAAAATATTAAAATCTTAATATTTATTTCTAAAAAAATATTTTACACTACATTAACTATAACAATAGGAAAATGTTGGATAGCGTAGGGAATAAAATTGCTATTCCCACTCCAAAAACTGCAACAGTAGGGAAAGTTTTGGATAGCGGAGGGGAATAATTTACTATTCCCACTCCAGCAAGTGCAACAGTAGGGAAAGTGTTGGATAGCGGAAGGGAATAATTTACTATTCCCACTCCACAAAGTGTAACAGTAGGGAAAGTGTTGGATAGCGGAGGGGTTAAAATTACTATTCCCACTCCAGTTATTGCAACAGTAGGGAAAGTGTTGGATACCGTAGGGTAAAAATTACTATTCCCACTCCAGCAAATGCAACAGTAGGGTAAGTGTTGGATAGCGGGTGGGTACAAATTACTATTCCCACTCCACTGAGTGCAACAGTAGGGAAAGTGTTGGATAGCAAAGAGGTAAAAATTAATATTCCCACTCCAACGAGTGTAACAGTAGGGAAAGTCTTGGATAGCGGAGTGGTAAAATTTACTATTCCTACTCCAGCGAGTGCAACAGTAGGGAAAGTGTTGGCTAGCGGGTGGAAAAAAATTACTATTCCCACTCCACTTAGTGCAACAGTAGGGAAAGTGTTGGATAGCAGGAAGGTAAAAATTACTATTCCCACTCCAACGAGTGTAACAGTAGGGAAAAAGTTGGATAGCGGGTGGATAAAAATTACTATTCCCACTCCACTTAGTGCAACAGTAGGGAAAGTGTTGGATAGCAGGAAGGTAAAAATTACTATTCCCACTCCAACGAGTGTAACAGTAGGGAAAAAGTTGGATAGCGGGTGGATAAAAATTACTATTCCCACTCCGAGTGTAACAGTAGGGAAAGTGTTGAATACCGGAGTACTAAAAATTACTATTCCTACTCCAGTGAGTGCAACAGTAGGAAAAGTGTTGAATAGCGGGTGGGTAAAAATTACTATTCCCACTCCAATGAGTGCAACACTAGGGAAAGTGTTGGATAGCGGGTATGTAAAAATTACTATTCCCACTCAAGCGAGTACAACAGTAGGGAAAGTGTTGGATAGCGGGGGGGGGTAAAAATTGCTATTCCCACTCCAGTGAGTGCAACAGTAGGGAAAGTGTTGGATAGCGGGTGGGAATAATTTTCTATTCCCACTCCACCAAGTGTAACAGTAGGGAAAATGTTGGATAGCGTAGGGGAATAATTTACTATTCCCACTCCAGCAAATGCAACAGTAGGGAAAGTGTTGGATAGCGGGTTGGTAAAAATTACTATTACCACTCCAGTGAGTGCAACAGTAGGGAAAGTGTTGGATAGCGGGTGTGTAAAAATTACTATTCCCACTCCAGCGAATGCAACAGTAGGGAAAGTGTTGGATAGCGGGGGGTAAAAATTACTATTCCCACTCCAGCGAGTGCAACAGTAGTGAAAGTGTTGGATAGCGAGTGGGAATAATTTACTATTCCCACTCCACCAAGTGTAACAGTAGGGTAAATGTTGGATAGCGTAGGGGAATAATTTACTATTCCCACTCCAGCAAATGCAACAGTAGGGAAAGTGTTGGATAGTGGAGGGGAATAATTTAGTATTCCCACTCCTGCAAAATAATTAACATTCATTAACAAATAATTAATTTCTCAAAAATAATTAACCTCCCACCATATTCCCCTATAAACAACAACACCAACATTATAAAATATTACACAATTAACATAATTAAATATCAATTAATTAATTAATTAATAACAATTAACACGCAAATTAAAAACCATCAAAAATAAATTAGATCACACAATTAACACTTTCAAATAACTTTAAATAAATATTATATATAATTTTTTTTTTAAATATATTACAATTAAATTACTTCCCACCCTACTCCCCTATCAACCCACCCCTAAAATAATTACACAATTAACATATTTACCAATTAATTATTAATAATTAATATCTAAATAATAACTAATTAATGTCAAATAAATTAACACAATTAACAATATAAAATATTAATTACATAAATATTAATTAATGGAATTATTAATTAATTAATTATAATTAAATTACTTCCCACCCTACTCCCCTATAAAACCACAACCCACACCTAAAAAAATTACACATTTACCATATTTACCAATTAAATATTATTAATTAATAATCAATTAAAATTGAATCAATAACCAATTAATCAACACAATTAACATTATAAATTATTAAATACATTAATATTAATTAATAAATTAATTAATTTCAATTAAATTACTTCCCACCCTATTCCCCTATAAACCCACAACCCGCTACGGTATTAAACGCAATATTTATTTATTTTAAAAATTAATAACTTTTAAAAAATTATTAATTAATATATTATAATTAAATTACTTCTCACCCTATTCCCCTATAAACCCACAACCCGCTACGGAACGAAAATACACAAAACAAAATTAACAAATAAATTAAGTACTTATAAAAAATTCAAACATACATTAAAAAAATAACCTATACTTTTAACACATATACTAACATAAAAAACACAACAAAAAAAAACTATATTATTAACAACGATATTTTGACTTACGATATTACTAACTTCGATATTAAGTAAAACGATATTTCTTACCTGCATGTCGATATTCTTGTAGTCGATATTCTTGCAGGTCGATATTCTGTCATATCGAAATTTAAACATCGATATTATGGCATATCGATATTTACAACTCGATATTATGTCTGCGTATCGATGTAAAGCTTTCTGACACCCATTGGAGTTAGGGCTCATGCATCTTGAGGATGTTTTAACGACTCGTCTATTGATATTGTGGCGCAGGATCTGGGTGAATGAGGCCCTCTCCCTAAATAGACTGCTAATTAAGGACTGCCTGTCTCTTTCACGGTCCCTAGATATTCCCTGGCGGCTGAGGGGCGTTAGGGGCTTGACAGTGGCCCTGGGCAGGCAGGACTTATTTGAAGACCCATTGCAATTGATTCTTGGCCACAGTATCTAAAAAGACACTGAGGGATAAATGCTATATGCTCTGGGAGGAAGGAAGATGGACTAGGGTGTCTGCACTCCCCTCTGTCATTCATTATATGTATCTAGATCCCCCAGGAGCAAGCAACCATTTTTATTATACGACGCACAGCACTGTAAGCACTTTATTTTGCTCAAGTTTCGTCTTAACATATTCCACAGACTGGTCACCTTCCCTCAGTGTAATGACTGGTTGAGTAACCTGATGGCCTGCCCATGTGATCAAGCATTTTACATGTAATGTTTTATTGTACTTTTTACTCTGTTCACAGATCCATGGTGCTCAAACCTTTGTTAATTAAGCATTCCTTGCACCGTTGTACAAAACTGCACCTTTTACAATCTTTGGGATCAGAGGCGATTGCTTTCATTGTTCATTCCTTTTTGCGGTTGGTGCTCAAGACAAGGAAACTGCACGTGCAGGTCTGCCCATAAGAATGAAACTTTTTTGCACTGAGGCCACAGACTCATTTTAATCCTGTTTCCTGTATTGATTGAATCATTTTTACTGTTGAGCTGTATTATAATCAATGTATTTTTAGCATTCTTATGGCAGACGCTTTATTCTTGTTGCATTACATCAGGAACTGAACCTCCGGGACTGTATTTTGTGTGCACTGTGGTTTTATCTTGGGGGGAGGGGGTGTGGGGTAGGGGGGCGGCTGCTTTAAATTGCAATGTTTTACTTCACGATGTACTTATCTTAATATACTTTTATGGTCTATCTAATACGACCGAATAAACTTGAAGTGACTTGACTTGACTTGACACCCATTGGGTCTGGTTTACACTATATATAACTGCAATATATACATAAATACCTCACTCTCTGCTTCCTTCTGACTGTTGGAATACCATCCTGCACTCATTTTATTGATTTGCTTGACTCCTCCTATATCACCGCTACAAGAATACTTCTCTGTGACTACATTTTACATCTTCAGACTCCTCGTTCGCTCTTAAGACCTGTCTCTATAATAGATGTTGTAACAGGATACATGCTTAATTTTCTATGTTTTAACTGGTTACCTGTTGCATAAAACATGGTTGAGCTATACAAAACCTCAATAGCTGCATATATTACCAAAAAAGTATTTTTTAGTTATAACAGAATCCTCTTTACTCTTATTTAAAGAAGTTAATCCGCTTCTTGTGATAATTGATGCTGGGTTTGCCATTCTAAAATAGGTGACGTGTTACATATATGAGTTCAATATGATAACATATATTTCTTTTGGAAACCAATTAAGACTACAGTTGATGGCATTTTACTTTTGACTGGTCCTATTGCTGTTTGAAACATATGTTGGTTCCTTATCTGTTTGTGCAGTAGTGATTATAAAATGTTAGGTTCAGTTACATTCATTGCATTTCAACATATTACCTCTTGTTGGAAAGAGTCTCCTAAATTATCTTTTGTCTCTTAGTCTTAGAGGAACTGTGTATGCACAAAGCATAGGACAGATAGAATGCATGCATTTACCATCCCAGATAACATCCAAAGAAATTTACAGCGGTTGCCTTTAAGAAAGATTTTAACATGCAATGCTACTACAAAAATCAGAGTCCACGGTATATGATGGTGTGTAAATCTCTGGGAGATTAATTAACAACATAAAATATTTGTATTTATTTTTGGTAATATTTCACTATTTGGAAAATATTGCATTTAATTTATGTATTAATATTTACAGACGCTACCATTGCTATATGTTAAGCACAATATTTTATTATAATATCCCATTCTCTTTCTTCTTTCTTTTCCTATTTTATTATAATCTAATATAGTACTTTAAAAGTATTATAATTTTTATTATGAATTTTTACCTTATTGTTCGGCAGTGCTTTTAAAGAACTCTACATTATAGTAATGTTTTGTAAGTAGATTATTATCTCGTTATTCTTATATGCAATCATCTAACATTTCTTACATTTGTATTATTATATTTTAATTGCTTAATTTTTGTAACTTATTTTCTTATCGTTATGTTGCATGTTAAGATTTTTATGTTTTGAATATCCCGAAAATGTCATTCTGTTAATGTATTATTAGCAATATTCCAATAGCATTACTAAATTTAAAAAGAAGTGTAGGTGGTATGACAGTCATTTTAGATCCAATATTCAGAAAAAAGAGACTTTATCACTCATTTGTCCTTTACTTGTCAGTAAATACTTGATTGATAAGTGCTTTAAAGATTATATGTGTATCTGGTGATGGTTTTGAGGTATTTGTGTGTTTCCTCTGGGGGTAGCCTTCCCTCCAGATGACTGAGACTCATGTACTCATTATAGCTCGTGTTCTGTAACTTCTTGTGCTTCAAATTTACTTGGCCTATTGACTGGAGGTTCGCAGTACAGAAAGAGTGTGCAGTAGTCATGCACCTTATATGTTTTTTAATAATTCTTTTCAGTCAACTTATCTAATGACATGTGTTGCACACTAATTCAACTATCCCTTGCACTACATGAAGTTGCAAATTGAGACTTACTTTACATATAGCATCGAATGTGGTATAAAAAAACAAGAAAAAAATAGAAAAGAGGAATACATTGAGAAGATAACAAAAACAGTGTTACAGAAAATGGGATATCTGCAACGAACAGTTAATAAAATTATGAATCACAGTATCAGGATTTTAGTCCTTACGCTGTGTCAACAAGCTGCACTTTTTAATAGTGGAACATTTCCATGTTAATCTGCCCTTTTATGTACTCATGCAACAAAGCATTTATATCAGATCAAATTGTAACAAGCTGCAAAAAATAAATACTGAAAGAAAGAGAACATTTGAGATGTGTTATTGTGACTTTAGTAGCCTGTCTTACTTACAAAATAGTACATTCAGGAGCTCTAAATACCTGGCACAGATACTAACCATCTCGTGGCCATCTTGGCATGTCTCGGGTTCTATGAGGCATATGCTGGCGTTCTGGGCTACATGCTGCATTGACTGTGGAGACCTCACACCACAGCAGCACAAGCATTGGTGGGCATTTGAAATGGGAACACATACATCCAGCATTGACTTAACTGCACTGGTTACTGGTACTTAAAAGCATAAAGTTCTAGTTGAGAAAGAACCTGCTTTCCTGAGAACAAAGCTGAGACTCTGGGCCTTCTTCATAAAGGTAAACTTATAATTTTGGTATAAATGTATTATTATTTTTGCTATTAACAAACTACGAGTGCAGTTTTATGTGTAGTATTGTTACTACTGCAGAGGCTGACCTATCTTTGTATGTGCAGAGTTCTCCGCAGTCGTAAAGATACCACATGTAAAACTGCATTTGTAGTTTGCGAATAGCAAAGTATTAAACTTACACCAAAAGTGTAAGTTTACCGTTATGAATTATGCCCTCTGTGTTCTTTCTAGAGCCCTAGGTTTGGGTCATCACTGAAATTTTTTGAATTGGAGACAGAACGTTTTCTGTTCAGGTGACCTGTGATATCTGATGCAATGCTGTGTGACCTCCCAAATAAAGTCACTCACTTAGACTTAAGGAGAGGCCTGACAACATAACTATTACGGCCCGGATCGCACGTTGTGAGGAATACAGTGGATATTTACCACAACCAAATAAATGCCACTGCCTGAGGTGAGGTGTGTTCGATGTGTGATAAGTTCTCCAATTCCGAGTTTTCAAATTGAAAATAAGTCATAACCTGCAGAATTAGTTTTTAATAGGCCGAATTCTGCAGCTTTTACCTTTTTCTGAGCCTTTTCTCCTGATATATTCGAGAAGGTTGAACCTTTCTGGCTTTTAAGAGGAAAATAGAGAGGATGTGATAATTATCACACAGTTCAGAATTACAATCCCTGTGCATACCTAGAATTTAGAACTGATCTTCTAATCAGGGCCATCGAATGTAGTGGGACTCCAGCAGTGGTCATGCTGTTGGAAGTGATGTTGGAGCCTGTATGCATCACAGCACTAAGCAGCTCTTTTTGCCAATTGTGCTCCTTGTGATAAAACTATAACATCGTTTGCTTGCCGCACATGAGGAGTGATGTGTATAAGTCAATGTTGTGTGTTTAATGTGGAGGCAGGCTCTCAGCACTGGAAATCCAGTGGGTATGGCAGGACAAGATTGTGGTGAACCAGCAGGATGGTGTACATTGCCAAATATTGGAAGAGCTGCCCATGTATGACAGTATTTAAGTGCATTGGCCATGTTGTCTTTGGTGTCCTCTTTGTGGTGGCAGTGGGTGCTGCAGGGTAAGACCAGAGTGACTTGGCGGTGCTGCATATTGAAAGCAGCTTACTGTAAGTGTGTTGAGCTAAGGTAACTGATGTGAACATACCAGTGGAGCTGCGGAGGAAGAGAGAGGGAGCTTATGTGGAAGAATTGAATATGGGCCCGGAATAGCCTAGCGCTCACCAAGTAACACCAACATAATGAGTGCGAATGGGGTGGCTTCTAGGAAGTTTGAACACCACTCCTGGAACCTGAGTTGTAGAAATTCCGAGCAGGGGAGGAACACGAAAGTTCTGGATAGGATTTCATGATGCATGACGGAGATACAGACCCAGAAATAAAAGTCCCAAGGGCTCAATCCTCCCCTAGAGCCATTACTGGAACAGTGTAAACAAGCAGAGGTGAGCGCATTGACTTGGACGCAGTGGTGCTAGTAATGAAACTAGGCCCCCCCCAGCTGGTATTAAAATAATGCTATAAATTAGGTGCAATGCACCCACAACAGTCCTGAACCCCGGTGTTAATGCTCTTGCTACACTAATGTAATTTACTGATGTCCAAGCTCCTCACTCAACTCTCCTTCTCGTCTCCCTGTCTCTACCCCGCTCTCCTCTCATCTCCTTCGTCCATTATATGTTTTCTTCTCTATCCCCTTGCTCAGTCTCTCTCTTACCCTTCTTCTGTCTCACACTATTTCCCATCTCCATCCTCCCCTTTCTCCTTATTTCTGGTTCCTTTTTTCCCTTTTTTTTTTACAGATTTTTATATAGCGCGTACTTGACCCGAATCGGGTATCAGAGCGCTTTACATAGCACCAGTTGCATTACATGAGGACACATTCATTTTTGTTAGGCACGGGGAGATTAAGGGGCCGATTCCGATCTCGGCCGGTAGTGCTCCGAATCGGATTCGGATTTACCGGATCCGATTCGGAGCCCTGTTTCCCGACCGAATCGTACGCGGGTCCGGCCGAGCGAGTACGATGCGAGCGCACGCGAAATCGCCGACCGACTCGTACGCGGCTTCAACACGCTCTGACCGACTCGCACGGACACGACTCGCACCGCGCTATGGAGACGTTTCCCGGCCGGGTAAGTACGATGCGCGCCGCAAGCAGTCCGACCGACTTGCGCCGTCCGGCTCGAAAGAGCTGTCGGAGCCGGACTTTGGGGGTCCGCGTCGGACCCCCCTGAACGCGTAGGCGCGCAAGTCGCACACAGGGGGGACCCATGGATCCCCCCTACCTGTGCATGTACGCCGCGATGCGCATGGACGCGTACCCACTGTAGGGGGCGCCCTTGTTCGCCTCGCACCCATTGAGTCAATGGGAGCCCGCGTACGCGTCGTACGGCCGGCTCCCATTGACTTCAATGGGAGTCCGACCGAATCGAGTCCGATAGCATGCGAATGCATCGTACTCGTCCGGTCGGACTGCTAGGGTCCGATTCGGTCGGAATTCTCTCCGGGTCCGGCTCGGTCGGAGAGATTTCCGGCCGGAATCGGGATCGGCCCCAAAGTGATTTGCCCAGAATCACAGGATATTCAGCGTCATTGCCGAGACTCGAACCCAGTTCCCCAGATTCGAGGTCGACCGCCCTAGCCATTAGGCCAACTCCTCTCCTTTTCCCTTGCCAACTTCACTCATCCTTACCGTCTTTACCTTTGTGATCAACCTTATTTCCTTCTCCTCTTCTGTCACCTTTTCCTGCCCTCCTCCCCGTTCTTTCACCTTCTCTTTTTCTTTCATCCCTTTCAGTGGCGGCCGACACAAATAAAAAGTGGTGGAGAGGGGGCGTGGGGGTTTGAGCAGGGGGTATAATAAATAAATTAAATTTACCTGATGCTGCCGGCCACCTCGCGCCTCGATGTTCCTCTGCTTCCTGCTCCCAGCTCCCAGCATCAGATACTCCCCATCAAATACTCGCGCTGCTCTCATGCTATTACCATGTCTGATGAGAGCAGCGTGGGGATTGGCCTGAGCGGACTGGTTTAATGCTCGCTCAGGCACAGGGAGTCTGTGCTGTCTCTCCAACCCGGCTGTGCAATACAGCTGGGCTGGAGAAACCTAACTGTGCATGCCTATTTGGCTGGCCTAAGATGTCCGGCCAAACCGACATGCTCACTTAGTAGTGCACATCACTCCACCCCATCTGCCATGGCCTGGCCTGGCCCGACCCCACCCTCCTCACTCTGGCTCAGCCAGCAGCTGAAAAGGAAAATGGTAATAAAATGTTGTTTTGTTTTTCAGCTGCTGGCTCTGAGCCAGTGGGGCGACGCTCCTTCGCCATTGCGGAGGAGCCGATGGTGATCCCTTTCCTCTCTTCTTTATTGTTCGCTTATCCCTTGCTCCCTCTGTACCCCCTCCACCCTGAAAAGTAAACACAGCCAAGCCCCTGACATGCACTCTGTCTAAAAAAATCAGAACAGGCTGCCTCTGTAATAACATCAGCTGGGGCAGGGAAGACAGGGCCCCCTCCTACCTCTGGGCCCGGTGCAGTGCACCTGCTGCACCAATGGTAGCTACGCTTCTGCTTGGAAACACAGAGACATGTCAGATAGATTATGTGTGATGTGTGTGTGTTCTTTCATTAATGTGTGCAGCAGGCCACAGAAAGGAAGGCGCAGATCATATCTGGCCTGTCCCTCTTACAGTAAAATACTAGTAATAAATATAATCAGTGGTCGTTATAATAATCAAATTTATGATAATATCAATAATAAAGGTACTACTTCTGCAATTACTACTCCTACTACAAATAAAAAGATTGTAATTATAATTATATTTCCTGACATCCCGGTGTCTCTTGAAGGAATGTAGGAAAAATGCATCACCACCCAGACACCAGGTTCACCTTTCAACCTGCCCAAGGTGACAGTGATTCTCCTTTTGCTTTGAGCTTGGTCCTAGCAAAGCACCTAATTCTTTCACATCATAGAATTGAATACACATTATTATCTGTATAGGTTTAGTGTTACAATGATATAGCTGAACACTGAAACCAGCATCAATTTCATAATGCTTAAAATCCACTTCTCCACTAACAAATATTTAAAATTCCAGTGTCCATCAAATAATATGCCCAAATAAGTAAAGGCCGGGACTTTCCCTAAGATATGTGTCCCTATTGTGTAATTGTAGGATTTGCTAGGCTTCTTTCCAATTTCCATAATATACGATTTTGTGAGGTTGGGTGACATGTCCAAATTGTTCATGAAAGTCACAAAGCCATCTATTAAAAGTTGCAGACCCTTTGGCGTACGAGCGAGTAATACCGCATCATCTGCATAAAGCAGAACAGGAACCGCTCTTGTTCCTATCCTCGGGGTGTCTGCATGTAACAAACTCAGGGCGGCATCGAGACGTTAATATATAAAGTAAATAAAAACGGCGCTAATATGCAGCCCTGTCTAACTCCACTGGAGCACTTAAAATGGTCTGTTACCTTCCCCTCCTGCGTGTATCTAACTGTCGCCGTGGTATTAGAATATAATGACTTTAAAATATTGATTATTCCTTGTTCCACCCCAAGCTCACCCAAAATTATCCACAGTTTGCAACGATTCACTCGGTCAAAGGCCGCAGTGAGATCCATAAAAGCAAGATACATTGCCCCTGGCTTGGCTACTGTATATTTTGCAGTGATAACATACAAATTAAGACATTGATCTGTAGTGGACTTTCCTGGGCGAAACCCATATTGGACCTCCGTTATAATTTCATTTGCCTCTGCCCATTCAATCAGCCTATTTAAAATTACCCGCCCCAAAACCTTCAATGAAACATCGATAAGGGACATGGGGCGATAACAATGTGGGCTATCCCTATCGCCTTTCTTGAAAATAGGCACAATTGTGGCAGTAGCCCAGGATGCTGGCATTGCTGAGCTCACTGCCGCATTTAGCACCCTAGTTAAAAGCGGGGCCCATACCTCTGTATTACTGCGAAAGAGGTCTGGAGGGATCCCATCCGGCCCGGGCGCCTTATTCCTCGACAGTCCCTCGATTCCAATTCTTACCTCGTCCAAAAGGAATATAATAGGGGAGAGTTTTGTGCTGGGTTTGGGGTCTGCGGATCCTCTGGTCTATGGGGCTGATTATACAGACCCTGAAAATGCTTCTGCCATTGCTCTGGTAGAATATTATTACTTATTTCAGATCTATTTGAATCTTTAAAGCATGAATTATTAATAACTTTCCAGAAGCGGGTGGAGTCCTTCAGTTCTGCTGCCTCTGTGATCTCCTCCCAGGCGTTCTGTTGTAATTGCACCTTTCTGTCCTTGACGGCTTGCTTATAGTTTATACGAGAAGCCGCCACCCAATCCCTATCCCTCAGGGACTGCTTAAGGGCCGCTTTCAGCTCTCTTAAGGCCCGTGCGCACCGGCTATCGAACCATCTGGGAACTCCCATGGAGGACGACAGAGCAGGGGCTCTCAGAAGACTATCCGCTACCTGACTAATATTCCTGAAGGCCTCTATTATTTCCACTCCTTGGACGTCTAAATCTACACATGTCCAGATATCCTACTTAGCTCTATTAAACAAAGAAACATTAAAAACAGCTGGGTCGACCTGGGCCCAACGCAACCTCCTACCTTGATCTGTTGCAGCAATCTTTGTCCCCCTGTTAATCTATGTGGTACTCTATCGTGCTGTGCAGCAATCAGACATAAAATCAGCGGGTTATGATCACTAAACCCACTATATTGAATATTAAAAGAAATTATGCACCTTATCAATGTGATAGAAACGAAAATATAATCGATGAACGAAGAGCATCCTCTCCCTTTAAAGGTCGGGTTGACCGGTCTGCCCTGGGTGGTGGCAATCTGATCCATCGTGTGAGCTAGCCCATAAGTATTTAATATATCACTCAATTCACGCCCCTCCTGCGTATGCTCCATATGTGGTCCCTCTCTTAAAGTGCAAGATGACCAATCACCCTGTGACACCCTCAAACTTGGGCACAGATGACAATTGAAATCACCCACAAGAATCAGCTGTAACTGTGCCAGCCCTCTCTCTCTCGTGTGCTCCATCAGTGAATTTAATTCTTTGAGACTATTCGAACCATGCACTTGTGACCGTGCATTATAAAAATTGATTAAAACAAACCTATACATGTTGTTAGTGAATTTGAGACCCAGGGCAACATCCGAATCCCATGCCAGATTCTTCCAACTACCCTGGATTCCAAGATCTATAAACATAGTCAGGCCCCCCTTTGCTCGTCCTGAGCCCGACCTTATTGCTCGGCAGAAGAAGGTTTTATATCCTTCCATGAAAAAATTATTTCCTGTCTCCCATGTCTCCTGTAGGCATATTATTTGAAACTTCCTCACATACAGGAGCCATTGCTCGTCCTTAAATTTACTTGATAAGCCTGCTATATTCCAAGACATTATTTTTATGTCACCCCCCGCACTCGCTGCCCTAGGGTCCACACTCGGTACACTGCTAGGCCTGGTAACAGCCCTCTCTATGTTATTTAACCCTTGATTACTATCGTACCTGCATTCCTGTATAATTTGCAGTGTTATCCCACGAGTGAGCTCCTCTCTCCTCCCTACTGTGCCACTGTTAACCCCTGGGGTGTCAGTGACTCTTTCCTCCACCTCCCCATCTCGTAGTCAGTCAATATCGTTCAGGTCCCTCAATGGGGCAAATGCATTGCTCAGGGCAACCGGCCTGCCTCCCCAGGTTATTCCCTCACCGTGTCCTGCGTGCTGTTGTGGAAAATTGGGAGTCGGTGGTGGCCTATAGAAAAAGCCCAACGGTAAAGGTTTAATACCTGTCTCTACTGCAAAAGTACTAAGGGAATAAGAAAGGATCTTGTGTGCTAATTCGCGATATCTAAGCGTGACAATCACACTATCCCCTGGAAAGGCTTTCCTTGACCTCCCAATCCATGATACACTCCTTGCCATCAAAATGTGGCGATGCTCTGTGATGTTAAACCCCGCATACTTGTGCATCCAGTGCGTCGCTTTATTAATTAACTGCGCAGTGGATTCGTCATGTACATTCTTGTGCCCAGGTACACCTGTCAGCACCACTGTGTATGGGCAGCATGCAGGTGGAAGGTCTATTACTGGGAGGTTTCGACTACTGGAGGCAGCTACACTGGACTCCCCCCTCGTTTGCTGGCACTCACTATGGTCCCTGGGGGCCCTTTGTCCACCCTCCCTCAGCGCAATGTCTAACCCCACCGCCCCTGTCCCAGGGGGCTTTAAGCCCGAATTCCCACTTCCCGCCACAGGCCCTATTACCCCTCTGTTGTTTTGGGAGGCATGAGTTACCGTTCCATCGCAGGTGACTTCTCGTGGATTGGAACCCCCAGAAGACAGTATCCCTGGTACCCCTGGTGCCAACCCTCCCCATACAGGTGGTTTAGGGGCCTTGGTGGCTGGTACTTGATCTAAACAGTTACATCGGCACACCCCCTGATCCTGTGATATTCTATTTGACCTTTCAATTTGAGACAATTTTTCCTCTATATTTGACAATTTACATATTAGAGGGTTCAAAAGAACAGACACCAAAGTCTCAAGTCTTTTCCACTGGTCAGTGTTACAATCCGAGTCCAACGGTGTTTGGATACTATTCGTAGGCATAGTAATCATTGTTGGAACTTGTGTAAGTTCCACTGTAAGTTCCGCTGCCCTAGTTTCAGGTTTTGATACTTTGGCTATTTGCTGCTTTGATTTGGTCCTTTGGTTTTGTCTTATCACGGCTCCTCCCCTGCTTCGTTTGGCCGGCGGTTCGTTATTACTTGCTATTATCGACCTTGCCAGGCTACCCCTGACTGATTTTTTAGATCTAGTAGAGACCTTACTGGTGCCTGGGTCTGATACTGATAATGTCGTAGGGGGAGCCACGGCTACCAGAGGGGCGGGAGACAAAGCCACAGATGAAATAGCCACTTCCCGCCCTGGAACTAGCTCTGACACAACCTCACCCCCCCTAGTGCCTGAGTCGATACTAATGAGTTCTTCCGTAATGTCAAGGACCAAGTTTGCCCGGGTTGGGGTGAGGTCTACTATTGACCCGGACCTGCCCAATCCTGGACAATCGGCATGCGGCTGCTCAGTGGGAGTTCGTAGGCGCGCTGGGGATTTGGCCATACATATACGGCCTATCGAGGATCGCTTCTGTGTGGTCAGTGTCCAAAGAAAGTCTCTTTTCCGTGCGTTGGATTTCATGTGTCAGAACTGACTCTGCTCTTGTTAGGAAAGCATCAAGGGTTCCCACAACACCACCCCCGTGGTTATGCTGGTCTCCTTGCGCTTCCCCATCCTTCTAAGTACTATTCACCTATTGTTAACCGAAGTCTCTAGCCAGTACCTTAGTTTGGTAAGTCCTACCGATGAACAGACGACAGAGAGTGGGCCCAGCCCAGCCTCCTCCAGCCTTTGACGGGCGCGGCTGGCTTTCAAGCGCCTCCTGGCGCTTGGGATTGGCTGGCGGCTTCTGCCGCGAAGAGACCCGGTCAAGGCAATGGATACAAGCGGGACCCGCGCTGCGGGAGCCCGCGGCTGGCTTTCAAGCGCCTTCTGGCGCTGGGATTGGCTGGTGGCTCCTGCCGCGAAGAGACCCGGTCAAGGCAACGGCTGGAGCTGCTTTATCTTCTGAGCTCCCCAAAGCTCGCTCAGGCTCAAGGCTCCATTCCCAGCTCCGGCAAGCCGCCCACGGTGTGCCGCACGCCGGCTTCGTGCCTCCGGCACCCCTCAGGGACCGGCGCTGGCTCAGCAGGCAGTCTGCAATCCCAAAGACCGATGGCCGGCCCGGTGGCAGTCTCGGCGGGCAATCTTGGTGAGCGGACATCTGTTAATGTTACTCCACGCCTGTTTTCTTTTAGAATATTCCTTGACTTGTCTATTCCTATGGTGGACGGTGCGAATTGCTAAATTCGCCCATTTGCGAATGCAAAATGGCCTTTCTGAATGTATGAAATGCTTTGGGATTCGCAATTTAGGTAATCGCAATTTTTAGCGATTACCTAAATTGCGAATGCAAATAGGGACTCGCAATTTGTGAATCCCTAATGCACATGTAAGAAGCCTTTCCTAAATGCAAACTGTGCATTTAGGAAACACTATTGCCATCAACTTCAAGTTGATGGTAACCATGCGCAAACTTTGAAAAATGCACAAAACAGCATTTTTCAAAGTGTCATGTAGCGCACACAGGCCCCTAGGGCATGGGTTTGCTTTACATGTGCACACTTTCTTTTTATTAGGTGCTTCAGGGGGGCCTTAAGCTAATTTGCGATTACCAATTATGTAATCGCAAATTAGCGAATGCAAAACCATTCGAAACCTGTGGGCTGGTATGAATGCAGTAATATTACCTAATAGCGATTCACTATTTACCGAATTGCTTTTAGGTAATATTAAGGAATCGCAATCGCAAAATATTTGGCAATTTCTACATACATAGAATTTTATGATTACCAAATAGCAATTCGGTAAAAATCGCTATTTGGTAATCGCAAAATGCTTATTTCATACTTGTGGCCCATAGAGAAGAACCATTTAAAGTATTGGAACTGAGTTCAGGATTAAATGCACTGTGTGAACGGAATAGGTGTTCGGAAGCTGACAGAAAAGCCGAAAATAATGATTAGCCGGGGAACTAACGTGAGCAGCCCTGTTAACCCTTCCCAGAACTCCTGAAATATCTGTAGGAGTGTAACACAATGTCAGGAATGCAGACAATGAAGTGTATGGGAGGGCCAGAAGCGAAGTGACTTGCAGCTAGCAAGTTATCCTTTTGTTTGGACATTTGTGATGATGGCATGGCCTCCTTATATGGCAGGAGTAGCAAGAAAAGAATTGTACTTCCAATTCAGGTGCATATGGTTTCTAATTGACCATAATAGAAAGCGGGGCTGGAACAATTTTCAGAGTGGGGGTGCTGCTATCAATGTTACATCAATGTACTCAAAGAGTTGCAAAAAATTCAGGTGTCACAAAGGAGGAGGTTAGGAAATGAGCCACACCCATTTGGCAAGAGAGTGGTTACAGTGCAGTATGTAGCCGGTGGTGCATTTTGGAGCACACTGTCCAAAATATATTACTAAAGCATGGTGTGGTAGCACATTGTCTTTTCCAGCCAGCATATTTTCCATTAAAGTGACCACTAAATGTGCACAGACATGCATTTTTACTGATAAAGCTATACACCACATAACCCACGATGTGTGGAAATTAAATGTTGTTGTGCCTTGGAAAAAACAAATTCTACAGCCACGATGTGTTAAAATTAAATGTTGTTGTGCCTTGGAAAAAACAAATTCTACAGCCTCTCATTTCACACCAGCTAGATTGTCACAGTTCACTTTACAAAATGCTCTCACTTATGAGTCACAGAAAGAAAAGTAAACACTGGTCTCCATGTTAAAAGAATTAGAAGCAATTTGTCATAAGACACAGCCTGACATTTGATATCTGTCTTCGAACCCACAGCAAATGTGACAAGATAAAAACAAAATGTAAATTCATCTGGGACTGCAGTATGTTAATTTTGGGAGTTCTGCAGCACACAGCGTGCTCCTACTTCCAGAGCCTATGATAATAGAGATTGTGTTAAATGTATTGTGATGCGTTATGGCGGCAGCCAACTTGGCATTTGTGTACTGCTGCATGCAGTTAATTCTTCATTTAGTTTTATACGCGCATCAACCTTGGCAGAACCAGTCTTTGGCTAGGGAAATCTGTTTAAACCTTCTAGGCTCTACTCCACAAGCAGCTAGTGCAAGTGTGGAAACAATCACACTTTGGATATGTGGCCCCTTGGGTCGAAATCTGGCAAAAAACAGAGGGAGCAGGAAATGTAACCGCCTGAAAGTGGGTAAACAGTTATTTACTGCCTGGTGGGAACAAGAAAGTTGGGTAAATTTCTGGGCAGCTGGGAAAGTTTTGTTGGACCCAAAGCTTGCAATGTGGAACTGTGCTGCGGTTCCAGTGTGAATGCTGGGGAAAGTGAAGGCTGTGTCCAGCAGGTAGGCCAATGTGTGTATTTATCCTTTGCACTAATTTGCGTGTTAGGAGCCATGAGGCAGCCTTGTTCAGGCTGAACGCCAGAAGGTCAGTGGCGGCTGGTGGAATTTGAAACTGGTGAGGCGAATGCAGAATGAATCAACGTATGCGAGCGCAGCGAGCGAGCCCGACGGCAATAAGCGTGGTGCGGGGGGGTTCTCCCCCAGTGAAGATTTTTTTTTTAAATTGGCATCTTTTGGGTGCGATTTTCAGCACTATTTCTGTGATAAATGGACTAAAAATTCAGTTCTTCTAGGCATTCATAAAAGAAAACTCATACATTATTTCAGAGAATTTCTGGGTTGCCAAGCAAGTCTGACTTCTGAAGAGGGCTAGGGTACTAAGCAAGACTGCTTTGGCTCTACCCTTTCCAATAGAAAACACTAGTGATGTGAACAAGTTCAATGGACAAACCTGGGGTCTAGGGAGAGTCCCTCTCCTGAGAAAGAAATTTAAAAAAGATTGGCAAATGGTGCATTTTAAAGCAAATGAATCGAATCACGCCACACAAAGATGGTCTGGAATCACATGTGGATGGGCGCTAACACCCAAACAACTAGCTGAGTCCTGCTAAGCTTTGGCCTTCACAAAGATGACTGAATTTAAAACCAGGCATGGTAATGACAGGAGAAACTGGAGCAACAAAGTCAGAACAATGTCTAGGTGTCAGCAGCCTAAATTAGCACTGCAACTTTACAGCCCAACCTCATCATTAGAATAGGTTTAGCAAGCAGTGCCAGAGGGTCAGCGAAGGACGTGCTATAGCCTTCCTAGGCTCAGAATTCAACTAGCAAGATACAGTAAGTACTACTGGGTGGTAAAATGGTTTCTGGATGCTGGTAGTGCAAGACAGTGTGACAGAAAAGAACACATTGCACAAATTAAAGAGGCGAGCTGATGTTTGGGTATGGTGAGTAGGAGCCATATTCAAGCCAACAAACATTATACTCGTACTAATCCAAGACACCTTCTATAGTAGCTTGGAACTATAGCCTGAATATCAATTTCAGTTCCACATAAAGAGTAACCTAGCCCCACTCATAATGAGCAATTATCTGCTGATAATTTGTGAAAACTGTCATTGCCAAGGAAAACAGAATGATTGTGCACCTTTTGGGGAGTTGGTTTCTATGTGTCTAACAGCACCAACGGTTGAGTGTGTTTGGTGATTTGTTCCATCCGAATTTTGGATACCAATCTAGAATTTTGATGGCTAGTTGGTTTGACCCTATATTTTAGGTTCAGGTTACAATTTAAGTGGCGACTTGGTTTGGGCCCAACTGTCAATGTTGTGAAATATAATCTCACCCTGAAATATTGTATTTAATTTCACCTTCCTACTGTAAGAAGCACTGTAGTGGAAAGGACTGAAACAAATTCAGAAATCTTGGCTCTCACCTGAAGGAGTAGGGAACATACTACAAGACAGGGGAAAAGAATGCACTGCTCCTGAACCCTAAAAAAGAAGGATATAGACTGCCTGGAGTGCCGAAATCCTGCATTATTGAGATACAGCTACAGGCCCAGCTGGGACACATGCTGCTGTACGCTGAAGCCTGCAAGAAGAGACACTTGTTACCACTAGCCAGCATCATTTGTGAGAGTGGATTCCTCCCCATCTCCCTGCGAGAAGTCTAGAATGGACAGACTTCTGGCCGACAGGTGAGCAAGGGAGAGCTCAAGAAACCTCAAGGGTGGACCACTGCTTAGATTTAGCAAGCCCGAGGTACTCTTCCTCCTCCTTCTGACCAGACTTTCCACAGCTGCAGGGTGACTGCAGTATGGCTCTCTCTGGGCCTTTACCAAGGTTCTGTGTGGTGATTAGAATTGTGACCCTGATGCTAAGAGCGCAATACTCTCAATGCCAGCGTTATATCTCTGTGTGACACTCGTATCTATGAGACTGAGCAAAACAAGTGAGGTACTTTCCATGTCTGGATTCCACACGCGTGGTGGCCAACCCCACTCTGAGCTTTGTTCCCTCCAATCATACACCACCTTCCAGTAATGTGCCAAACTGCCAGCATACAAAACCTCTCAACTCACGTGTTCTGCTCATTGGATACCCTGCTGCAGCTACATTCATCTTTCCCTGCAGCATACACCCCACAATCCCCAAACTGATGATTAACTGCAGCCCACAGGCTAGTTGAGAGAAGCTATTGCAACTGCAAGCGCACAGGATCCAACACGCACTTAGGTTGCATTTCTGTGCTGATGCTGTCACTGCTGGCTTGATTTATGCACTCTTAGAGTTTAGAGTCTACTTGGCCCATGTGCTACATTGTTTAGTACAGGTAACTGATATAATGTTTAAAAGACCTTTTTCATTAGGTAATTCAATGTGATCTTAAAAAGGTCCTGGAGTTTTTCTAAAAAGAAACAATACTGCGTGGACAATAAATGTATTGCATGTTATCTCTGACATATATTCCTCACCACCCTTCGAGAGTGAACCATGACTGTTCAGGCGTGCCCTCCCCTGAAATTCAAAGCTTACAGAGCAAGCACTTGGCAAGCAAATTTCAGTGGCCCCTAGGGCAAGGGGAAAAACAGTTACCCGGAGGACCCGGGTGCCCTTTGAGTCCTATATGCCCCAGAAAACCGACTTAGAAATCTCTATGTTTCTAAAATACTGCTGATGTGGGGCTTCTTTAGGGTCCTGACAGGAGCGTTTGGCATCAACAGTACTTTGCATCGAGCCAGCAGCAGCCCTGCTGATACTGTGCCCTCGTTGGGAAGATGAATTGCCAGGGATTTGAAAGTAAAGAGACCTGCAGCTGGCGCCAAGGGATCCAAAGTGGTGAAGCAGTGGGGGAGAAAGGGGAAATAACCAGACCACATATACCAGCAAGCCAACATTAAACAAGGCCCTTGAATAAATTGCAACCTATGTAAAGAGAGCACGGACAGCCACAAACACTACGTCACTAATATGTTTTCTCCATTTCCAGCTGAAAAACACACAAAGCACATTCTGCAACACTGAAAAGAAGGCCTTGTTCCCTCACAAAATTCTGTGACGCATGTCTGCAAATGAATACTATAGAGCCCTTTTACTCTCAGGTGGCCGAGCGCACAGGTAGACACTGAATCACAGACACTGACATCAGATAAGGGCAGCCGCACACATCCTGTTTGCTGACTTTCCTACCAGTTGCCAACCAACCCTCTGTCCCTCTGTAATTTTGCCGCTAATGTTGGCAGCGTACAAGGATCGCCACATAAACACCTACAAGGATGACACATAAACACGTCTACATGTTTAAGGCTGGGAAAGCTTATCGATGGCTACGACTCGAGTATGTATGAAGGCGCGCCGCGCTATATGATGCATTAGGTTTCAAGGCCACAAAGCTGCCTTCTCCATTATTAGCTTTTGTACGGGCAAGAGTATAGGGTGTTTGCAGATAATGCAATTTCAAGACCACAATGTCCTTTATACCTTCAGTAAAATACGAATAAAGTTTACAACATGCGCAAATCTTTTCACTATCACGGCAATAAAATAAGCGAACAATGTGTCTGATTAATATTTTATTTCCTAGCGGGGGCAGTCCGACCCACTAAAACGATTCTATCACCTTTTTTGTGTGCCCAGAACGAGACTCAGAAAGCGAACCAGCGCAATGTGTGCCACTGACTGAAAAGCGCACAGAGGGCCTCCTCGTATAGCGCTAGAGTTACAAATACAAAAACTCGCCACACAAGACTGAAGTTAGCTTAATGAGAAAAGTGTGAGGTTAATACGACAAGGATACACACACACAGAGCACGCCCCGCCATAACCGGACACAGAAAACCACGTCATGAATTCACCTTATAGTGGGTTAATCAAAAGTGCTTGCGGGTGGGGGGTGGGGGTCGCGCGGGGTGAGGGCCGGGGGGGTTAAAAATAAAGCAAGAAAACAGACTTACCTGTGACCGGGTCCGCACCACCTCTGCTGTCTGCTCCTGGGCCCGCGTTGGCGAAATGGCGCCTTCAACGAACGTCTTCTGCCTGAGTGCAGTGGCTGGTGGCAACCCCTCTCAGCCAATCCAGACGCTGCTCCAGCAGCGCCAGGATTGGCTAGAGCAGGGACAGTCCCCGCCCATAGGAGACCGGGGGCTGCGGCCACTGGCCAGTAGCAGCCCTCGCTCGCTCTCCTAATGTGCAGCACTGCAGGCTACTTCTAGTACTAGTGCACATTTTCGGGCTGGTCAGAAAAATGACCAGCCCAAACCCGAACATGCGCACTAGGCCTGTCAGTCAAACACAGTCAACAAACCCAACCCTGCAGTGCTGCCCCGCCCCCTTCAGCGTCCTGACTGACAGACTCGGGCGTGGATTTCGAGTCAGGTCTCAGGGGACGGTGAAGTAGTGAATGTGGCCATGCTGTCCATGTGGCATTAGTGGGGGGAACGCCCCAACACCCCAATGGACGGACCGCCACTGCAGAAGGTAGCTGCCAGGCCTGTCTGTGATGCCACCCCACATCCTGGGAGCCGTAACTGTGAAGTAGCCATTAGTTTGTCTGTGTACTAGCTCTCATGTTTGGAGCTGTGAGATGACTTTCAGGTGTGTCAATGATAAGCGCATCTGTTGATGCAAACCTAACACCAATAGTTAATTTATTACACACCCTGCTGATTTTTGCACAAGTAAATTAATGTATTGCACTCTTTGAAATCTGATACATTTATGCTAATATGACCTGACTTTTTCTCAGCTTCCAGGCTGCAATATAAAAAAGCTGTTTTGAACTGTATTTTAGTCTATGTTTGATAGCACTGAGTGACTCCACTGTAACAAAAATGAATACCAAAAGTGTAAATAGCAGAGGCAGTTATATCTTCCTTGGAACTAAACTGGATCAAAATGAGGAAAGGTGTTTCATTTTCTTCACTGCCATTTTCACATACAGGCAAAGCTTTTCCACGATAACTGTTGGTTCTTTACCACTGGACAGCACAGCTGCTCAGTGATCGAATTCCTCCTAATCTATGCTGAACTTCATGGGTCTACAAAGGCACTGGGTCAGTTGTAGAGTGGTACACTTTAATATTATATCTTTGGTAAATTTAGGGTATATGGTTGGGTAGTGTTAAAGGGAGGTAAGGGTAATTTTATGGTTTTGGGGTGGGTAGTGGTAAAGGGTGGTAAGGGTAATTTTAGGGCTTAGGGGTGGGTAGTGGTAAAGGGTTTTTGAAGAGTAGTTTGGGGGTTTTGGAGAGGGTAGTGGTAAAGGGTGGTAAGGGTAATTTTAGAGTTTAAAGGTGGGTAGTAGTGAAGGGTGGTAAGGGTAATTTTAGGGTTTAAAGGTGGGTTGTAGTAAAGGGTGGTAAGGTTCATTTTAAGCTTTATGGGTGGGCTGTAGTAAAGGAAGGTTAGAAGTAAATTAAAAAAAAAAGATGGAAGGGGTTTGAGGGGGAACCCACCATAAAAGAACAAAATAAATGAAATATTAAGTTTTATGGTTTAGGGTTGGGTAGAGGTAAAGGGAAGCATGGGTTATTTTAGGGTGTAGGGGTGGGTAGTGGTAATGTCAGGTTAGGAGTACATTTTAAAAAAGGGGGCATTGTGGGGTGGAGTTTACCCCCCCCAAAAAAATTAGATTCAAATATATATGTGTTTACTTACCTTATTATATTTACCTTGCGTGGTAAAGGGATGTGTGTTAAAGAGTATGTGTGCGACTCAAGGCTGCCTGAAGTGTTCCAGCACAGGGGAAGAAAGCAACCCCATTGCATTTTAGTAGATATGGCACAGTTCTGCTGTCTTCCGTTCACAAAACACAGCACAGCATCTTTGGTTGCTAAGCTGCATGCATCACTTGTAGGTAAATATGACTCTAATACTGAATCCAGAACTGATTAATATTGAACCCTGAGGATTTCCTCGACTGCTGTGCTTGCGTGTTGATGGCTGAATCAGCTTAGACATATGATATAGCAACGTGTGTAAACATCCCCTTACTGCACCGTCTGCACAAGAGCACTGCCTGTTTAGAATCTATATGTAAAAAATAATATTATAATGCAATCATTTTTTTGTGTCAACGAGTTTGCAGAGATCACTATTATTTTTCTAACTCACAAATAATGTTCTAGCTATGCTATTACTGAAATCAGGGTGGTACTAAATAAAAAATGAGTGAAATTTGTGTATTCTAATTGAATCACTTTATATCACTTGCAAATGAAACAGGGCAGTTGGTTGGTATTCAGCTTGCTCAATAAGAATGCAGTTTTTAGTTCCTAGCACATCAGAAGATGGGTCACTGCCGAGTGTCACTTTGAGCTGTTTGGGTAATTGGGCTCAAAGATAGAATGCTTTGGAGCAAACTATTTTCCTTATCATTGTTTTCCTTATGTTACAATGCAGAGGGTGTGGGTTAACGGCTAGAGCTGCCGACTTTGAAGCTTGGGAACCAGTTTGGAGTCTGACTGAGGCTCAAGCATCCTGTGATTCAAGGCAAATCACTTAATCCCCCCCGTGCCTAAAAAAATGAATATGAATATGTCAGTCTGTAATGCAACTGGTGCTCATGTAAAGCGCTCTGATACCTTTGGGTCGAGTTCGGAAAATGGAGGGTGCTGGGATGAAATGTCCAACCTACCTTCAAATCCGTAGTTGATCCTGTGAGTTCTAGAATGGATGTTGGTGTAGGTCTGAGAACATAAGAACACATATCAGTGGCCCACTCTCAGGAATGTATCTTTACCTCATAGAGAGCATCCCTTAAGTAATGGGGTGGGAAGCGAGCCTGTGATCCCCACATCTCTGTGGTTTTCGTGATAAGGTTTTGTTCCAAAATATTCATAGTAGGCAAATGGTCCTAAAGAGAAACTCGAGGAAGGTATATTATCTACTGTCTGGTCAGTTAATAACCTGCAAGTTGCTGCCTAAAACTAGTACACACCTTATTGCAAGTCACAATTACTCGCCTTGGGTCTGTGATAGAGGAACAAGGGTTGCAGAATACTTCATTAACTATGGGTGTTAATCTCAGTTAAATTTGTCTGCCTGTAGACATTAACATGGAAACAAGGCTTATCACCTTTACATTTCGCTTTTTGCAGTTAAAAAAAACAGACTTACAAGCATTGTCAAGGTGTTCACAATCAATAATAAAGACATTTTTTGTTTGATAATAATCCTGTCTTTTTAATGAACCAAACATGCAGGCTTTGACATAAGTATGAACATCTGATTACTTCCTAGAGATCAGTGGCGGCTCCTTCGCTAAGGTAGAGGTGCGTCGCCCCACAGGAAAAATAAAAAGATAATAACAGTATGTTATTATCATTTTATTTTTCCCTAGCAGCTCTGTATGTACGATGCAGGGCAGGGCTGGGCTGGCCAGAGCATTGCAGGGGGAGGAGTGGTGGCACTCTCCAAGAGCCCATGACGGTTTGGCCGACCGTCTTGGGCCGGCCAAACAGTCATGCACACTTTGCATGTTCTCCACTGGCTGTAATGCAGAGCCTGGTTGGAGAACATGCACAGGCCCCCAGTCCCTGTCTGAGCGCCAAACAACCAATCAGCAGGGCCATGATTGGCTAAGGGAGTCTTGCAGCCTGTGTGCTTCCTGTTTCCTGCCTGCATCGTGGCAAGAAGGACAGAGGAGAGGTTGCTGCCGGTAAGGTAAGTTTAATTTTCTTTTTTTCTCTTTTTTTTTTTAACCCTCCCTCCCCGCCCCACCACTGCTGCCCCGTTGCAGCCGCTACTGCTAGTGATTCCAACCTACTTCCAGGTAGATCTCTCAAGACACAAGCATTACTTATGGCCCAACCCAAATATATATATGAAAATTATTCATATGAGGCCTCTCCCTAGAAAAACCTTTTAAAATCAGAACTAGACTCAGTGTTGATTTGTGAGATCTTATGCTCCAACCCACTAGCTGTTTGTTTACTTATTGTTCAACAATCAGCAGAAATGTCTGTGATTTCCTTTTTCTTTTTTTCTGGTGTCCTTGAGTAACAGCTGCACCAGTAGCTTTTTATGCCCTGACGTACCACACCTGCAAATGGCCAGACACTTTTCCTAAGTGCCTCATCCCTCTGTGGCACCCCTGACACTTGTTGTTGATCCTCCTTGATATGTGGTCCACCATTTACCAGGCTCTTTCTTCATTTATGAGGGGAGAGTAGACATGGGCAGGCTGGCGAGGCCTCCCCTCAGTGTGTGCACGCAGCAATTGGCTGGTAGTACTTTCCCTCAGCCTCCTGCTGTCCCTCCTGGCTCCTTAGAGTGCAGGCAGTAGTGTCTGGTCTCCCAACAACAATCTGGCTGCAGGACATGGTGGGGAAAGGATGACAAGACACTGGTGTCTGAAGAGGATCCTGAAAAGAATGGGGAATAATGGTGAAATGTACAATCATTCCTAGGAAGCCCACTTCAGCTTACTCTAGCTTTGTATCCTGAAATTGCAGATTTTATAAGGCTGCAGGCTAACCACAGCCCTCGGGATCCTGCACAGAACTTCAAACGAGCCATACTTGAGGTTAAATGTAGATGTCTAGGAGCCCGCTGAACCAGCTTCATTGGGGCTTCAAGCTTTCCTCTTTCAAGTGGCAGCACCAGCCATCAATGCCAACAATTCTAGCACCCTTCCTAGCCCTATAACACTTAAGAGGATTTCTTAAGCCCCTCACAGCCTCTGGTGCCACTGCATACTCCTCCTTAAAACAGCAGCTTCAGTGTAAGTAGTATTGGCCTGCCTTCCTGTCCTGCTCTGTCGATCTACTGATATGGGACTCTTCAGCTCCTGAGCAGCTCCCCACAGATACTCTTCATCAGACTTCACACTATTTCTGCTCTCTCCTGCCACAAGGTTGTGTGCTATTTCTCCAAGCACTTCCTCAGGACTAGTGTCAATATGAGTCCACAGTGCTTCCTACTTCACGAGACATCAGCAGGCCCTCTTTCCACTTGGCCTGGAAGAGAGCTTGGGAACTGGAGCCCTGAAGATAGTCCAAGTTACAGCCGAAGAACAAGGCAGAAGTAAAAGCATCTGCAAGGCTCCTGTCAGGGGTTGCAGGGGTGCTGGTCCTTTCTCCCTTTCCAGGCTCTTTCTCAACTCTCTCTGTCTGTGCAGGGAGGGGATTGAATGGGGGTTCAAGGGTTCTGTGACTGGTAATATAAAAAACAAGTCTAGTGATGTGATGCCACATCATTCATTCTTCCACCTCTAACTGACACTCAAGTAACCAGCCCACTGACTGCCCCCACCCCCCCATAAGCATCTTTCTGGGAGAAATGATAATGGCAATTCTCTCCAAATTCAAAGCACATAATTTCTCTGGGTTTCTCTCTGTCCATAGAGATGAGACATATTCCTTCTAAGACTTCAAAATAAGCAGCAGAGCCAGAGGCAGAATCCTGCCCTCTCCCCACTGTTAAGACTCGGAACTTACCCTACATTAACAGGTTGTTCATGGAGCAGGAGAATCTTAATTTCTCTGGAATGGGCCTGTTTTAACTGGGGCCTTGCACCAGCCAGGAGATGGGGCACAGTAATGACTAAACTCAGCCTGGCAGGTCAAAGACTGAATGTCATTAGTGACTGTCTTAGAGAAATATGTACTAATACAAATAGGTTGTTTTGCAATTTGATTTATTCGCCAAGTACTAATGTCGCCATATGCACCACCACCGACGCATTTCAACCAACAGATCTTGCTCACGGTATATGCTCTATTTATTTCAATGCAGACCCTGGAGGATGCAACTTAAAACATTTTATATAGAGCATTACAGTGAGCAACACTCCTTCAGGAGGTCCCCTGCCAAAACCAGCAGAACTGGGCATGTTCATGGAAACAACCCACATTCCTTTCAAAGCATTTATTTGAATTTCTCTCAAGGAGCCTGCAGAATTTAGTAGTCTGTGTTCATATGACCATCAGTAATTGTCCTCCTAATTCCGAGTTACCATTGTTAGTCGTCGTATTGAGCACATTCAACACTCCTTTGCAGAGCAGCAGGTACATAAGTTCCTTTGGGCTGGATTGCCATCATTTGCAATCCTTACTGTATGTGTGGCCCCAAACATTACTGTTATTTTGGGGTATTATTTCACAGCCCCTTCAAAACGTTTCTCCCTGAGTTTCCCTCTGGGACTCATACTTTGTAGCTAAGTCTTTGTAGCATGAAACATTCGCATGGAGGCATTTCATTCCTCGCTTGTCCTTTAAATCTGTCTGTCCCATTCTCTCTCTCTCTCTCTCTCCCTCTATCTCCCTCTCTCTCCCTCTCTCTCTCCCCCCCCCCTCCTTTCCACCCTCGGTGCCTCTCTCTTTTTTTAGGTTGTCTCTTTCTCACACTCTCTCTGACGCTAATCATCACCTCTCTTAAGTAGCACACAGATGCTGAATCGGGCATCCAAGTGCTCGCACTTAAAAGATGTGCCAAGAGGAGACTTTCGGAAAATATGATTTTTCATCATGCATCTAAATTGCATACATTTGCTTGACTTCGACGCTATTCTGTAGCGTCCATTCCAAGCCCTTCCTTGTCCCTCGAGTCATGAAGGCTTTGTCTCCCATTCTGTCCCTTTTCATATTAGGAATATTCACTATACTTTTCTTAGAAACCCAAAGCGCTCTGGAAGGCTATCTCCCTCTTTCTCTCTCTCTGTCTCTCTTGAATCTTTATCTCTAACTCACTCTCTTTCCATCTCTAACTCTGCATGTTTCGTTTCCCTATTTCTCTCAATCTTTCTGTCTTTTTCGCACCTTCTCTCTTTTATCCCCCCCCTCGGTCTTTATCTGTCCATCTCCTCTTCTCTCTCCCCCTCACTCTCAGTCTCCCTCTCCCCTTCTTGAATCTCTCACTCTCTTAGCAGCCAGTCTCTCTCTTCTTGTTCTCTCATTCTCTAGCTCCCTGCCACTCTGTAAGTCTCTCTCTCTTTCTCTCTCTCTCTTCTTGTTCTCTCATTGTCTATCTCCCTGCCGCTCTGTCAGTCTCTCTCTCTTTCTCTCTCTCTCTCTTCTTGTTCTCTCATTCCCTATCTCCCTGCCGCTCTGTCAGTCTCTCTCTATCTCTTTCTTTATCTCTCTCTTCTTGTTCTCTCATTCTCTAGCTCCCTGCCACTCTGCCAGTCTCTATCTCTCTTGTTAGCTCCTCCCACTTACCCCTTCTTGGCACCATCCACTCTCTGGTGCCTTGTGAAACAGCTCAACTTGTGGTAGGGGGAGATGGGTAGAGGTTATGCACGTGTGGCCCATCCCAAGCAGGCATCTCCAGGGCTCACGTGAAAGTGGAATGGAGAGGCGGCGGACACAAGCAGCCTGTAGGCCTCATAATGAGTATCACTCATCCAGGCATTAACTTTTCTCTGTGAAGAGCCACGTCACATGTTGCTGTCCAACCAGGAAGCCGGAGAGTAAAGACTGTGACATCACTTTGATAAGATAGGAAGTCTGAGTTCTTGTTGGATGAGTGGGTAGGTGAGTTCTTGAGAGGAGGATCAGCTCAGATCACCGTGGGATTCAAGAACCACTATGCCCTTGATCCTGGACAGTAAATGTTATGTCAATGTAAATACTCTAGGGCTACTTCAGACCATAAACCCTCACGCCATGAACGGCTGAGAAATAACTACAGTGACACTAAAAATTAGAAATGTATAAAAAAGTTTATTTATAAATTATCTTAATCCTATTGGTAGGTAACTATAAAAACACATAATAAACATAAAGATATTCATACAGAGACTAACAATTATACAACATTCTGACCACATTCATTCACAATCAGAGACATACTACATACATATAATCAAATTGATATCCATGATTATTCCGTCCCACATGATTGGGTTAATACAAACTATAACAAACAAACAACGACAACACTTAAATAAGAAGATTGCATTTGTAGGGTGGTTTTGAAAGATGACTCTACGCGCGTTTCGACAGAAACACTGTCTTCATCAGGACTTCCACCTCAGAATGTTGTGCTCTGTAGAGAATAACATATATATATATATCACATACATATACAACATGATCATTAAATGTGATTTTGAGTGTCACTGTAGTTAATAATTAGAATGATTACATATAATAACAAGGGCCCATAATTGGACTGAGGGTATAATATCTTATTATCTTTTTATAGAACAGGAAAATAAAAGACGAGCCTGACAAGATATAAACACAAATACAAACATATAATCTCCCAGGAAACATGTAACACTACAAACATGCAGTGGAAAACTATTGTCAATGATCTGCATACTTTATATGTAAACCATATCAACAAAGCTGTCCCCTTATTCAAAGAAGATATAATTAGTGTCTGCAAGAGGGATAAAGATTAAAGAAAATATACATGCATATTGTCCAAAAAGTATAAAGTACTAAAAAAATATATGAAAAAATGTATTTACCAAAACTGTCCAGCATCTATACGTAGGCTGATAAAAGGTTTAAATAGTTCAGGTCAAGAATTTATTCCTGTCATCCAGAATACACCTGTAGGTTCTAAAGCAGTGCACAGAAACAGAAAAAAGGAAAGAATAAATAATCTTTCCAGTACAGAACATCGCTCGGCAATTAAAACAAAAAAACTCACGGCACCGATAGTTAAACACTATTTGGAAATGGACCATCGTGAGACCCAAATAAGATGGTTAATTTTGGAAAAAATTGAAATCAAAAATAGTCTACAAGCAGAATCAATAAGAAAACGCAGAGAGGTATTCTGGATTTACTCTTTGAGTTCCCATATTAATGGGTTAAATTTTGATATCCCATGGGATCAAGCGATTCGCTATAATGACTAGTATGGTCAACATTCCCTAAGTATAGGTGACCCGTTTTTCCATCTATAGTGATATTTGTCTCTTATATCTGGCTGTTGACTTGTCTTTGCACATATGTACAGCCATCTATGTGCTCTTAGATAATATTGTGACCTTGGCATAGGCTACTGTAATTTTCTCAATGGTATATTCTACCAGTTTTTTCAAATTTTGCTGAACATCTATGGATATATGCGTAGGTTTCAGGTATGTCTTTGTGTATCTTTTTCAACTATCGCTATCTGTTCATATACATGTTTTGGGTATCGCATTTCCTTGTATATTTTGTGTATATATCTCTTTTAGGGTCCTTTTCAAAGTTAGTCGCTTTTGTTATTTGCGGGCCTCATTATCAAACATATATATATTTTTTTGTACGTATATATATAGTTAATTATAGTTGTAAAGTTTATGTTTTTGTCGGTTTATTATTAGAGTATGGCATATATATATTAGGATTATGGTGTATGTATTTATATACACTGTTATTTCGAATTTCATTCTCTTTGTTATTAAAATCTCGGGACTTTTCGAATTAAGTATTTCTTCACCCTTCATGGTTGACCGGTGCTGGGCTTGCCATTTTTATCATGTGACAATGTCACATGATTGCTTCCCAACAGTATTTAAAATATACCGTCCTTTTCGCGCCATCGGCACTTGGGCGTTTTCAGCTGCTCCGGTAGGCTGCTACACTGAGAACAGAGCTGCTCAACATTTTGGATTGCCAAAATAGGTAAGCACGATGTGAAAATTCGTAGATGTCTTGGAATAGCTTGGGCATCTGTTGTTTTCATTAAGTGTTTGCAATAACATATATATATCGGGAGCATTTTTCCTCGGCTTTTGTTTTCGTTTTCCTTTGTTGCTGGATTTTGGCCGGGCATTGCTCCGCCTTTTTAATCATGTTGTTAATACTATAAATAATTGGTTCTTTGCTATTTGCAAGCACTTTGCATTTCCCCTCTTACTGGATCATTGGCCGGGTATTGCTCCACCTTCCTCATTAGTTTGACAATGTTAGAAGACTGATATTTTGAAAATATTACAACGTGCCATTCCTTTTATTTATTTGGAGTCTTTCTGTAGTTTGTTGGCCGGGCATTGCTCCGCCAATTCTATTGTGTGTTAAGGTCTTTAGATGGACGTTTTGGCAGCATTTAAACGTACCGTCTTTTTCTTTAGTCTTTTCTTTTTACGTCATTATTTTTTCGAGGCTTAAACTCTGATTAGAGTCAAACCGGTGTTATTCGTGAAGTGTTATTGTTGTAACCTTTCCTTTTGAGTAATTGCTCATACAGATCTTTCCATTAATCACTTGAGATATGTTTCTTTTTAGACGGCTATGGCTTAGTTGAAAAGCTTTAGATCATTTCAGCCTTATTATGTTAGGCATCATGTGTTATTCTAACTTTTCTGCTAAATAAAATCAGTAACCATGTTTTGAGCACATTCCATTTTATGGAATATTCTTTTCTTATTTTTTTCTGTTTGTTGCTCATTTTCCAGCATCCTTTTTTAACTATCTGAGGGATTAGCAGCTCGTCTTTCTTGCTGGATACATTTTATCAAGTAGGTATAATATGTTTTTGCCCATACCTATAGAAAATGACTCAATCTTGACATCTCCATAATTATTTTGGTTTGTGCTCTTTTTTATATGGTGTTCGGGGTCTGCTTATCTGTTTCAGGGCCTTCTTTTTGAGGAGTCGGTTAATAAATCACACCAGTTCCCTTTTGAGATAAGCCACTATCAACATAAGGTAAATAATTATTTTTAGTGGTAGGTTAGAATATCTTCCTATATTCAAGGATGTACCTAGTTAGTACTGGAAAGATTATTTATTCTTTCCTTTTTCTGTTTCTGTGCACTGCTTTAGAACCTACAGGTGTATTCTGGATGACAGGAATACATTCTTGACCTGAACTATTTAAACCTTTTATCAGCCTACGTATAGATGCTGGACAGTTTTGGTAAATACATTTTTTCATATATTTTTTTAGTACTTTATACTTTTTTGGACAATATGCATGTATATTTTCTTTAATCTTTATCCCTCTTGCAGACACTAATTATATCTTCTTTGAATAAGGGGACAGCTTTGTTGATATGGTTTACATATAAAGTATGCAGATCATTGACAATAGTTTTCCACTGCATGTTTGTAGTGTTACATGTTTCCTGGGAGATTATATGTTTGTATTTGTGTTTATATCTTGTCAGGCTCGTCTTTTATTTTCCTGTTCTATAAAAAGATAATAAGATATTATACCCTCAGTCCAATTATGGGCCCTTGTTATTATATGTAATCATTCTAATTATTAACTACAGTGACACTCAAAATCACATTTAATGATCATGTTGTATATGTATGTGATATATATATATATGTTATTCTCTACAGAGCACAACATTCTGAGGTGGAAGTCCTGATGAAGACAGTGTTTCTGTCGAAACGCGCGTAGAGTCATCTTTCAAAACCACCCTACAAATGCAATCTTCTTATTTAAGTGTTGTCGTTGTTTGTTTGTTATAGTTTGTATTAACCCAATCATGTGGGACGGAATAATCATGGATATCAATTTGATTATATGTATGTAGTATGTCTCTGATTGTGAATGAATGTGGTCAGAATGTTGTATAATTGTTAGTCTCTGTATGAATATCTTTATGTTTATTATGTGTTTTTATAGTTACCTACCAATAGGATTAAGATAATTTATAAATAAACTTTTTTATACATTTCTAATTTTTAGTGTCACTGTAGTTATTTCTCAGCCGTTCATGGCGTGAGGGTTTATGGTCTGAAGTAGCCCTAGAGTATTTACATTGATGTCCTTTCCCTGTCTAGGTGTACTTCTCACTAGTGTCAGGGGGCCCCTTCTCTTTGCAACAGTAAATGTTATGTTACAGTTTCGAGAGAGGTATCTGGCGACGAGCACTTCCAGTGGTTCTTGGGTGGCACGATCACACTTATCATGGAGGGTACCCTGTTGGCCACGTTTCCCTATCCATGGGCTAGAGTCCCTACGATGAATAAACTGGCATGCGCTCGCTGCCACCATAAGCCTGGAGTAAACGAGAAAACAAGTCAATGAACAAATGTATGCACTTGCCCAGCAAAAGCACCATAGTGGCACTAAAGGTCACCCCCAGCCCTGCCACTACTCCTCTCTTTCCTTCTTTTCTGTGGGTCAATCGCCTTAAAACTGAAACTACTGGAAATATCGAGAGGTAAAGAAACAGAGACTGCAAGTGACACTTCACAGAAATGTTTAGAAACTTGGGGGCATATTAGCAAGACCGGCGATAAAATTATCGCCGTTTTAGCGGCAGGAAACTGCCGCTAAAACGGCGATAATGGGCTTGCTAATATGCGTTATAGAATTCCAATAGAAGCCCAGGTTAGATGTGCAGGACATCTAACCTGGGCTCTATTGAATTCTATAACGCATATTAGCAAGCCCATTATCGCCGTTTTAGCGGCAGTTTCCTGCCGCTAAAACGGCGATAATTTTATCGCCGGTCTTGCTAATATGCCCCTTGATTCTTCCACAGAAAGCCTAAGAGAACACCAGATTGCTATTTTTCGCTCCCTTTCTCCTCCGTTGCCAAAGGGAGTATTCTGCTATTCTGCCCTTGACATCCTCCCTAAATAATCTCTGTTCGACAAGTTGTGTTTCAGAAGCATTTTCAATCAAAGGCAAAGTGACACTTTTTTGCTCAGCTCTTTTTCCTGCCAGGAGCAATCCCCTCGACATACTGTAGTCTGCCGGCCTCGCCCTTTGTAGTGTCAGGCGTCTGTGAGTCGTCGGGCAACCCTTAGAGAAAGAGGCGGCCTCTGCTCTGGGAACACGGGAGTCTTCCAGGCAGGCCAGTGCTCCTGAAAACGCCGGTCGGCCCGGCCAGTCTGCAGCTGAGCGCGCCAACCCGTTAATCAGAAGTAGAGCCGCCCACGGGGAGGTTTGTAGAAACCCCTCCGAGCCTGCTCGCCTTTGATGAATTCACTGTGTAGCGCTGGGAACATCTTTTCATTTTGTCACGCAGGAAAACTAGAGGTAAAGCGAAAGACAGATTACAGCAGAGGCAGATGAAGAGGAGGCATGCATAATTATAAAGTAAGTAGAGACAGTCCTAAGGGGAACTGCAGGCTGACACCAGAAACCGCGCTTTCTAATTCGGTGCAGTCAAAATATAGATGCCTCGCGCTGCCCCGGTGGGCACACGCTGGCCCTTTTCTGCAGAGAGGGCGGCCCATCCTGCTGCACCTGCCCTACAAGTGCCTCTAATCAAAAACAGGAAGATGAAATGGGTCTAATTACCCAACGTGCTGCGAGGCCCCGTGATCCCATTAGCGGAATGTAATGCACCACTGATAAGCGTGTAATTCAATCCAGGGAGGCGACTGGCATGTAACCCACTCAGCTGCCAATCACCACATTTGTAATGACATTGCTGGGGTGGGCAGATCAGCCCAGGCCTCGGTTTAGGAATGAGAAATTTGTCACGGGAATATTATGTGGCTGTTTTGAAAGCTTTTCATATTTCTTGTCGATTTTCCACAATAAGGAAAAAAGGGGCAGGCCTGTCAACTGAGAGCCATTTTTTTTGTCAGATTTTTATGTCAAAGCCTACCAGACAGCTGCTCTGACTAGTTGCTAAATAATTCTTAGGGAAATTCTGAAAGCTGACCTAGGAATGCATTCCACCCATTGCTTACCTTTGGCTTTGTGGTTTGCAACTCACATTTGCTTGCTCTTTGTTTGATTTGTTTTAGGCTGTCCAGCATGTCTTTGTCCCTCCCATGGATCTCACCTGTTTACTGTATTCTTCCACAAGTTCTTCCTTTCTGTAAGGAGTCCTTTAAATCCTGTTCTTATCTGATAACATTTGGAGTACATTCAAAGGCAGAGGTCAAATGTCAGGCTCTGTCTTCTGAGGGAAGTTGGTTTTTACATTTCTTTGAATTCAAAGTGAGAGGATTTATCTGACAGTCTGGGAAAGGAAAGCCTTTTTCTAGCACACAATAAAATTTAAATGTATGTAAATGCACTATGCAAATATTTCAGAATATATCAGAATTTAGAAAGCACAAATGAAGCAAATTTTTTTTGCAATTCTGAAGTGTGCTTGAAACAAGCATTTTAAATGATCAAAACGTATCAATACAGTAGGTGATGCCATGTTCACACATTAGCCTGTGTGCACTGTATAGTTTTATCAGTGCTCACTTTGCCACTGGTACTAAGCTATACCTGGCTGATAAGCCCTTATCAGAGTGAAATCGGTCTTAGGTTGCCTTTGTTCTGGTTTGGTGAGAACCTGGCCTGGCAGTTCGGCTTAATTATTCCCATGAGAAGTAGGGTCAAGACTGATTTGCATATGGCTGGGTCCAAACTGAGATGGCCTGGTGAGCATAAGAACAATGGGTTGGGATGCTACCCTGAGCAATTGCAGTGGTTACACAAATTGCAAGCATTCAACACAACACTCTTTATGTGTTTGATGTACCCACCTAGGTGCCAAGGGTATGCCCATGGGTGGGTCCCGTGCTCACTGCGCTACTGGAACCAAGCTATACCAGGCTGATGAGCCCTTATCAAAGTAAAACCAGCCCTAGGTTGCTTGTGTTCTGGTTCGATGATGACTTGACCTGGCAGTTCAGACTGGACTGTTCCCATGAAGAGTAGGGTCAAGGCTGATTTGCATATGGCTTGTTCCAAACTCAACATCACTCTACGACTCTCTTCTCTAGAACACTCCACTGAATGACACTTTGCAACAGTTTACTCCACTCTACCCCACTCTGTGCCACTACACTCTACAACTCTACTCCACTCTACAGCACTCTATGCCACTCTATGACCCTCTACTCTATGCCCCTCCACTCTATGCCTCATCACTCTATGCCCCCCAACTCTATGCCCCTCCACTCTACACCACTCCACTTTATGCTGCACCGCTCAACTGTACTTTACCCTACTTTCCTCCACTCTATGACACTCTACTCCACTCTACTTAGCTCCATGACACTCTACCACCCTCCACTCTAAGAACACTCCAACCTGCTCTGTGACACTCTACACCACTCCACTCTGTGACACTCTACGCCACTCCACTTCACTCTATATCACTCTACTCCACTCTACAACACTTTACTCCGCTCTTTGCCACTCCAGTCTACAACACTGTACTCCACTCTACGCCCCTCCACTCTACGTCCTTAGAATTTACGCCCCTCTACACCACTCTATGCCACTCCACTCTACGCAACTCCCTCTTTGTCATTCCATGCCACATTGCTGCACTCTATGCCACTCTACTCTACTTCACTTCACTCCACTCCACTCTTCTCTATGACACACTATTCCACTCTACTCCACTACCCCACTATACGCCACTGCACTCTGAGCCACTCTGTGTCATCCCACTCTATCGCCACTCTATGCCACTCCACAACAATACTCCGCTCTATGCCACTCCACTCTACCCCACTCTAAGTCACTTTACTCCACTCTATAACACTCCACTCTACAACACTCTACAACATTTCACTCAACGACACTTTATGCCATTCTACAACTTTCTATGCCCCTCACTGTACTACAGGCCACTTTCCTCTACTGTACAACACTCCACTCTTCTACAGTCCATTCTATAACACTGCATTCGACGCCACTCTACACCACCCACTCTACACCTCTCCACTCCTCTACTCTATTATACTTCACAACACTCCACGACACTCCACTCATAGCCAATATCTCTTGCATAGGCGAAACCTATTGGTTTTTGCCAATGCCTGTTCCATATTCAATAGAAATTAATTGACCAGTACCAGTAAATGCTAAATCACAATACAGGGACAAATTTACTACATTTATGAAAATGCAAAGCATCGCGAAAACCAGTTGAATTGTGTGAACATATTTTTTTAGCGTTGCTCTAAATTTGTTTTCGCTCAAATGTATGGAGTCTTGCAAGTTTTAAGACAGAATCCTTTTAGCTCATAATGGACTCTGTAGAGCTGTGACGTAGGTGTCAGAGCGGAATGCAATGAAAGCTTGTTTTAGAATGTTGAGTTCACAGTTACACGCAGACGAATAAAGATGTGTAATATAAAGCATAGTGTGTGGTGTAGTCATTGGCAGGTACCCAGGCTGGGGAAGACTCTACAACTGGCGACGAGGATGGGATAAGTAGCCCGAAGAATGATCCAAGTGGTCCAAGCAAACTGTTTGTGCATGCCACTTGTGTGTCTCTCAAAGTACAGAATCAACACTTCATGCATGTAGAGTCAAAGTGCAGCTCCAGCTGCTGCAAAGCAGTTGAAGACAACGAAAGCATTGCAAAGAATCTACACACTGTTTGTTGAGAACCTGCTGGTCAGGCCATACATAAAGGTACCGCCCTGCCACGCAAGATAAAGTTATTTTTTATACAGAGTGTTAACGTTGAATGGAGAATTCAACCAGGTTTACGAAGTGCAGTCACTGATAATCATAGCTTGCAAAATAACGCTGCGAACAGATGCGCTGCAAGGCGAAGATCAATGAGGTGTCAGAAAATGCAAACTGACATTTAGAAGAGAAGAAATAAATTACTTACCAAATCCATTAAAGAGAGTCATCGTACCACAGCACTTGCTTAAGTGGGTCAGGGAGCAGTCCCTGGGGTTGTGTTACAGAGCCGATACGACCTCAGCGCCAGGTGAGGCAACCCAGCACGGGTTGTGTTTGACAGGTGCACGGCATATCACCACAGTTTCCAATTTTAGTGAAAGGCTGTTTTTGTGATGGAGAGCAAGAAGAAACTCTCATTTTCCAGTCATCATCAAAGATGATTCAGAAGCCAGTATGTCGCAAGGTCTTAGAGACACTATTCAAGAAACAGTATCAAGGAACATGCTACTTTCAAGTTCCAAACTGGTCTACAATGCTGCCGCCTTTCTGAAACAACCACCACCTTTTGGTACAGCCATAATGCAAAATATTGTTGATAGATAGACTGCTTGGATAGAGGCATTTGATTGTTTCATTGATGCACTTGAAGAGACTGATAACAACAAAATTATCAAGTATCTCAAAAATCTTGCTGGTGTGAAAGAAGTCATAAAGAAAATGCAGCGAACTGATGCAGAAATCACATACCGTCAGATTAAAGAAATGTTGAATCTCAAGTTCAATCCAGTACCAAACGCTGATTATGAAAGATACATTTTCAGTCAAGAACGCCAAAATGTTAGTGAAACCATTGATTAATTTGTGTGGAGAGACTTGATACACTCATCAAACACTGTAAGTTCAATAAATATAATGATGAAGAAGCAATGCGTCTTACAGTCATTAATGGATGCTTGTCAGATTAATTCAGACGATGAATGCTGAGAGAAACTCTTAGTCTGGAGCGAGTGTTGATGGCTGCCAGAGCTGAGGAGCATACTGAGAGACAAGCTGCTGACATGGAGGCTGGAGCTGAACAGTGTGAATCAATCATGAGTATAGAAGGTAAGCCAAAGCAAAAGACTGAAGGACACAAAGTGATGTCTACATGTAAAAAGTTGTTTTAGATGTGGATTTTCCTTTCCACATGAAGGTAAATGCCCTACCATTAGACATATGTAAAGGCTGTTGGAAAGAGAACCTATGTGTGATGGTTGGGAAAGCGAAGGAATAAGTACATGCATCACGACGCAAAGACAAAATGGCCTCCAGAGCATTCCAGAAGCAACATTCAATGCACACCCACAAGGCCAAGCGGCGACATCAATAGAGGCAAATTGACACTGAACGAAGTTGATCATCATCTAAATCATCGTGTAGTGGTTCTTCCACCTCAATAGGAAATTAAACTGAGGTAGATGGTTGTGCCATGTCGATGTTTACCTCAGAGACACGTGCGCATGTTGGACTGGCTGCATGTGAGAAAAAATGTCAGTCAAAGACAAGTCGACATGCCAAAGCACCAAAGTCATACAAACATTGTCCAAAGATTACATTGAAAATAAATGGTTGCTCGATACATTTCATCATCAATAATGGTGCATCGATAAACATATTGACTAAAGAGAAATACAATGAACTATCTCTTTTGCCACAACTTACATCATTGAAAACCAAAGTGTATACATGGGCTGCATCAATGCCCATAAAAAGTCAAGATTCATTTGTAGCGACAATGAAACACAAAAAAACAAAGGTGCAAGCACCTATCAATGTGCTTCAAGGTACAGCATCAAGTGCCTGTCTGCTCAGTGTCAGTACAGCTGCTATGGGTCTGATATCGGTGATCTACAACATGAATGCTCATCACAAAATAGTATGTCAATTCTCTTCTTGTTTCATGGTTCAGGAAAGCTTAAGAATATGTAAGTAAAGTTGCATACTAATTAAGATGTCCATTGTGTTGCTCAGAGACAAATTGCTTTTCATTTACAAGAAGCTGTTGAAACAGAACTTGAATCGTCACTTAAGCATGGCCTTGAGCGTTCAACTGGTCTGACATACTGGCTTTCGACCATAGTGGTAGTGCCCAAAAAGGACAGTGAGGGAGGTGTACGCATATGTGGTGACATGAATCAAGAAAATAAGACAATTTGAGAACAACACACAGGTTCACACATTGCTGACATGATAATGTAATTAAATGGTGCAAGGGTCTTCTCTTGCCTTTATTTAAATAAAGGTTATCATCAGTTGGAACTGGAAGAAGATTGCAGGTGCATTACAACCTTTTCTACACACGCTGGTCTGTTTCGATACAAGAGACTCAGTTTTGGTGCGTCATTGGCCGTAGAACTTTTCCAAGTCGTCATTCAATATGTAATACAGCCTGTTGTGAATGCATTCAATTATAGCGAAGACATATTGATTTTCGGAGCTATAGAGAATGAGCATGATAAAGCTCTTATGCAAGTATGTTGTTTACTTAATGATGCAGGTTTGACTTTGAATGCAGACAAGTGTGAGTTTCACAAGACGAAGTTACATTTCTTTGGCCATATCTTTTCAGATGGGGGTATGACACCTGATCCTGCAAAAGTACAAGCACTGCCAAATGCTAATCCCCCACAAGATGTATCTATGATACGTTTATTTCTTGGCATGGCCAGTTTCTGTTCAAGATACATACAAGACTTTGCTATTATAAGTGCTCCATTACGAAAGTTAATGAAGTAAAATGTTTCATATAAGTGGTCACAAGAATGTGAGGGAAGTTTCAAGAAAATCAAACAAGCCATTGAAACTGCTGTGAAATGGCCTACTTTAAAACAAAGCTTCATACAGAGGTTGTTGTTGATGCTAGCCCAGTTGGGTGAGCCGCTATCCTTGAACAGCACACAGACACCCAAATGCTCAAAGGCATATTGTGACATATGCCATTAGAAAACTGTCCCAGACAGAACATGCTTACTCACAACCTGAGAAAGAAAGTTTAGCCATGGTTTGGGCTTGTGAACATTTCCGTGTATTCCTGTATGGAAAGCCTTTTACACTGGTAACTGATCATCAAGCTTTACTGTCTATCTTTGGCAATCCAAAAGCCAAGATGCGATACTACTGACCTTGTGAGTAAATTGCTTCCCTCACCGCACAGCTCCGCTTGGTAGCTACCCATGCCACTTCCAGGTCCTGAGTTCGAGACCCTGATCCCTGGTGGTCCAGTGGGGAGCATCTCTGCTCTGCTGCTGCTCTCTGCCATCTGTTTTTCTGCTTTCTGCCTTTTGCTCCTCTGCTCTTTTTCTCCTTCCTCTTTTCTACCTTCCTTTTTGTCTATTGCTTTTCTTGCTTTTCTTATAGCTTTTCCATTTTCTCTTATTACTCCTCCTCGGATGCCAACACCTCGGCACCCAATCTCCACCACTGGATCGCCGACTGCGCCAAACACACAGCCCTCCAAGAAAGCCAGCTAGTTCTCCCCCACCCTCCAAGATCATGGCAGACCACGCAGCCTTCAAAACCACCGTCACCGCACACCACCACCTCATCAGAACAACAAAGAAAGCAGCCATCCAGGAACGCATCAACGCCAATGCACACAACAGCAAAGAACTCTGCACCGTGGTCAAAGAATTCACCAAGCCCAGCATAGAGACAGCAGACATTCCCCCCTCTCAAGACTTCTATGACAACATTGCCACCTTCTTCCACTGCAAAATCAAGGAGATCTACGACAGCTTCACAACCCAAGACCCACCCACCTCACCTGCAACCACCACACTCAATGGCTATAGACACCAGCAGACCTTGCCCAACTGGACCACCCTCACCCCTGACCACACTCTCAGGATCATGAAGAGCATCCACTCCTGACCGCCTCGGATCCCTGCCCTCACCACATCTTCAACAGAGCCGGCACCTCCATCGCACCCGAACTCTGCCGCGCCATCAACTGCTCCATTGAGTCCACCACCTTCCCGGAAGACTTGAAGCACGCGGAGATCAACCCTCTGATGAAGAAACCATCTGCCGACCCGACGGACCTCAAGAACTACAGAGCTATCTCTCTGCTCCTCTTCCCAGCTAAAGTCATTGAGAAAATCATCAATGCCCAACTCTCCATTGAAACGAACCACATACTGGAACTCTCCCAATCGGGCTTCAGAAGCAACCACAGCACCGAGCCTGCTCGCCTCGCAGCTACAGATGACATCCGTACCCTCCTCGACCAGGACGAAACTGCTGCCTTCATCCTCCTGGACCTCTCAGCCTCCTTCGACACCTCGGCATCATCCTGGACTCCTTACTTTCAATGAACCGCCAAATCAATGCCATTTCATCCTCCTGCTTCCACATGCTCCACCAGTGGATCCCCACCGAATCAAGGAAAACGGTCACCCATGTGCTCATCAGCAGCAGACTCGACTACGGCAACTCACTCAATGTCGTAACCACCCAGAAACTCTAAAGGAAACTGCACAACATTCAGAACTCCTCCGCCAGACTCATCCTGAACATCCCACACAGCAGCCACATCACCGGCCACCTGAGAGACCTTCACAAGCTACCTATCAACAAAAAATTACCTTCAAGCTCCTTATGCATGCCTACAAAGCCCTCTATAACACAAACAAGGCTAAGCCATCCAAACCACCCCAACATATACTAAACAACTGCATGTGTCATGTGACATACTCTTTCAGTGCTAAATAATGTATTGTTGGCTCAGCAGTGTGCTCCATCTAAAAATATGAAATGTAATCAGTAACACAGTCCAATATTTAATGTTCTACACTTTGTTTGTGAAAATTTTAACTGCTCTATTTAACAGGTAATTTTCCCCTCAATTGCAAATCAGTCGTTGTAAAACCTCTTCTAAAAAATCTTCATTTGACCTCAATGAGCCAATCAATTTCCTCCAATCTCTTTACTTCGATATTTGGGTTGCTAAACATTTAGAAAAAGTAGTCTTGGACACAAATTTGTTATTAGACAATTTTGGCTCTAATACAAAACTGGTAGTTTGCTAGTAGACTCAGTGCAGGATGGCATTCATATGCTGCATTTAACACTGGAGGGCAAATTTATAAAATGTTCACGCAACGCAGCAAGGCAAGTTGCGGTGCTCCATTGTATGAACAGGAGAGAGCTGATCAGTGCCATCTCTAACACGGGATCTTTACTACGCATGCGTCTACTGCATCTACGTAGTATGACGTACTAACGCTTGGAGGGAAAATCTTGCGCCTGCGCAATAAACGATAAAATGGCCGCTTGAAAGCTCACATGCATGGCACCTGCTTAGCTGAAATAGAATATAAGTTTTATACTAACGCAAATGCAGAAAGGGAAATAATAAATGGAATGGGTTAGAGTAGAGGTTGGTGGTATACAGTGAAATCATTTATTTTTGAGAATAACATTTTTCCTTTTGACTTTATTATTAGTGAGTATTTGGGCCTGTCAAATTTGTCTGAGTCGAGCAGACTGACGTTGCATCATGCATGCGCCCTGGCGAGAAAGTACGAAAGATGACCAAGGACTTGTCACGCGTCCAAGGCCAGCGAAGATGTGCCCTGGGAACATGAGGGTGAAGAGTTCAAATGAAGGAACTTTATTCAAGAGATCGCAACAATTGTATTAATAAAGTTTGGAGATGTATGGGAAAGGAAGCGGGGTAATAAAGTTTGGGGGGAGGAGTTTTGAAACAATGGTTGAAAGAAATAAGTGAAATGTAAGCATGGTGTGACGATCATCCCCCCTTCGCCTGTCCAATCAGAATTAGTAGTCTGTAAAAATTGAAACATTAATGGGTGGTACATGGATATAGAAAGGTATAATTGAGGTAGTTTTAGTTAGTTAGTTTAGCATTTACACGGGAGAGAGCGCAATGCTGAGAGTGACTTTTGACGGACACATTGCAGAACTCGGGATGCTGTCGGCGTTGGGGTGGTGCTGATGCAGTGTGACGCTGATGGAGAAAATCGAATGCAGAACCATCTATTTAATTTAATTAGAAAGAAGATCGCGGAAGAACCACGAGGTGGAAGAGAGTGTCAGAAATGAATGAATGAAATTTGTACTTGTAAAGCGCACCTATACCCCCAAAGGGGTGTCCAGGCGCTGTACGCATACCGCTGTAGAACCCTTCCTGGCCTTTCCCTGTGAAATGTCCACTCCTGGGCACCCCCAGGGTGAAGCCAGGCATCCCAGCGCTGTTGGGGCCGTTGTGGAGATTAAGCAAGCTATTGCCCAGAGTTGCAGAGTGGGACCCATGATTAGAATAGGCACCGAGGCGAGAATTATCAGGTCTGAGGAAATTGAGCCCAAGACCCGCCGAGGCGGGAATTGAACCCTGGTCCCGGGCCAGATCTCTGCATCAGGGTCTGCCGCTCTAACCATTGAGCCACACTTCTCCACAGAGAGGGGTGCGACGCAGTCGTCGGTATTTAGAGAGGTGAAGTATCCTGTCCTAATTCCTGTCCTGAAGTCTTTGTCTCCTGAATCTATCCCGGGGGACCCTTACCAGCCCTTTGGCCAGAGGGTTTGGTCTTCACACCATACTTGGTAATTATAAAATTCATCGTATTGATAGATGCTCTTCTCTCTCTGTCCTCTTCTTTCTGAGCATAGTTATTGTGTGAATCTGAATTACTAAATGCATATTTTGAAACTTGATTGAATTGACACTCTTGCGAATGAGGGTGTTTGTACTGAAACGATTGAGATGGTTCACAAGCAACTAATTTAGATAAAGATTTTAAAACTTCCAGAGTCTGTGATTATTTCATTTTTAATCAAGAAATGTTTTATAAGTTATGTTAATTATCACCATCAACTAGTTCCAACTAATGGTCCATTGACCAGAGGAAAGAACTAATTGATCAGTGAAAGGTTTAGTTAGGGAAAGAAATAACTAGACCTTGAAGTATGAGAAGCATAAACTAAAAGTTCCGGCGGTCTACTTGCTGTTATTGTGGAAGTAGTTATATGGGCCCAGGTGTGTATATGGTAGTGGAGTATCTGTTGTTAGTACACCGCTGGATCAGTTTTCTGGTAGCAGAGCTATGGTTATTATTGACTAGTTTGGTGATAAGTATAGATTATTGATCTTGATCTATGTTTTAACAAAAGAGTTAGAGTCTTTGTTTAATGTCGTCTGGAAAATTCCCGGGGAATGAATAGCAGGTGGCGATAGAAACCACACTGCAGTGAGGTTACTCGTCTGTTGGAATAACACTGAGAAGTTAGGTAGGGCTGGCAGTGTTAAAATAGGGACTATTTTCTGTGTAAAAGTGGTTGATAGCAAAGGGTTCGCTAGTGAAACTTTAGGCGTTATATCACCTAGTAAGAGTAACCCTGAAGGAGTAGCAGGTTCTTCTAAGCTAGATTGACAGCAAAAGGAATTCGCTGGTGAAACATCGGTCTCAAATTTCCCTAACGGGTGACACCGGAGGAGTAGCAGGTTCTCTGGAGCTTGGGACTTCCCAGTTATTTAATTGCCCGCTTGCAGGTGATTCAAAACACGGCTGCTAGGGCCATCTTCTTGGCAGGCCCTAGAACTCATTCGTCCCCTCTTCTGTTGTCCTTGCATTGGCTCCCTGTTCAGAAAAGAATCAATTTTAAAGCGTTGATTTTGGTTTTTAAAGCTTTTAATCAGATTGGAGCTCCCTATCTCAGACAAAGATTTCCCCATTACACTCCCCAACGTACTCTGAGGTCCTCAACTCAACTCTTGATTCCGGTTCCTAAAGTTTCACTTGCTCGGGTCGGAGGTCGATCTTTTCAAGTGGTCGCCTCCCACCTATGGAACAGCCTTCCCTTGGCCCTCAGACAGGTCCAGGACCTACTCACCTTCAGAAAAAAACTTAAGACGTGGCTTTTCCAACTTTAACCCGTTTTTGTAGGTTTTCCGCCTTGGTTCCTCTTCTCTGCGGCTGTTTATGTGGTTTTTGCTTAGCGCCGGGACACTCCTGGGAGTAGCCGTGCGCTTTATAAATACCAAATTAACATAACATAACATAGGTGAAGAGTAAGCGGAAGCTTTTACTCGCAGTGAAAAGAAATAAACAATCCTTTGATTTAGCGGAACAGACAGAGTAGCAAATGTTTTTATGTCATTAATAACAAAGAATTTTTAAAGAAAATATTGAGAAATAAAGTTTTCGTATTACCTTGTGAAGGGAGGGTCAGTTGCCAGAGTGGTACTGACACAATCACAGAAAAAGAGGTAAGAGGAAATAGTCCCAAATCGCCCTCCTACAACATCATAAATCACACAAAAAAGAAAAGGGACTGTAAAAAAGGCTCATGTGGTAAGTGAACTCAGGAGAGGTGTGAGAACGGGAACATACTGTAGAGAGGAGTGAAACAGGGCACACACTGTGTATCTAAAACTGCCCTCACACACAGCAAGCTGTGTCATGCTTCATCATAGGGCCTGCTAACACACCTCCGCGCTAGCCAACGCTGGAGGTGGAGCAATAGGGAGGGGGAAACAAACACCATATAAGAGAAAACAAAAAACAAAAATAGTGAGGGATCAAAGAAGTGAAAAAGGATTGCAGAAGTGAGTTGATAAAACTGGTAACAGTGTATCCCTGCTATACCTTTAATACTGGGTACACTGTCCAGATTTAGGAAATGGTCTAATCCAACCTGGTGGATGGTGGTAATGGCTACTCATTAATAGAGCCCTACCCCTCCACTCTGCTAGAATGTCGACATTTCCCTAACAACAATTTTGGTTGGCCCCCTATGTACCAACAACACTTTCAAGGCATGCAGGGCGGCCCGGCACCACTTTATCCCCAAGTACCTACTCCTTTTTTGGGGAGAGGTCAAGGCCGAGGCAGAGGCAAAAAGAAGGGAATGGTGGGGGGTGTACAGTGGGAAGATTTGGAACAGAGGGTCACCAGGAGCATGGGGAGGGATCAGTCCCCGGGCACGAGCAGGGAATGACCTCTTTAGTGATGAACCTTTCTGACACTGTACTCACTGACACCCAATTGACACTCCTGAATAAAGGTTTAGGGTTTGTCCCCACCTATCTACCAGATATCTTTAAGATTCGCCAGGAACTTGCATCTTTTTTCGTAATATCAGACTGAGGGTCTTTTTTGGAAATCAGGAGGAAAGTCCGCTGTCCAAAGGGGATACTAACTTTCGACCGAAATCCAAGTTTACCCCCGCACTGGGCAATCTGCCAGTGGAGGTGGAGGTCTTTGAGCAGGCTGTAGTCAAGGAGGTAGAAACGTGGGTTGGCCAACAACGTTCACCTTACAAGAACCTTTCCAATATTGAAGAAAAAGCCCTGGAGTCACTAAGGAACAATCAGGATTTGGTAATCAAACCAGCGGATAAGGGGGAGCAATTGTGGTACTGGATAAGAGTGCCTATGAGACAGAATGTTTGAGTCTTTTGGCCGACAGAAGGAATTATACCATTCTCAGAGAGGATCCTACTGAGGAGATCAGGAGAGAAATAACATCCGTTGTTGAGGAAGCAGTATATAATGAGTGGATCACTGAAAAGGAAGGGATCTTCCTTTGTCAATCAGATCCTGTGACCCCATATTTTTACATACTACCTAAAGTACATAAGCCTACACGACCACCACCGGGGAGACCCATTGTGTCGGGTATGGGATCGTTATTGGAACCTCTATCACAGTTTTGTGATTTCTTTTTCAAACCTATTGTACAGTCAAGACGGGCCTATCTTAAAGATACAACGGAAGTTCTGGTCTTATTGAAGGATTTATCCTTCGACCCTGAGAAAGAGTTTTTGGTGGGCCTTGATGTAGAATCTTTGTACACGAATATTCCACAGATGGAAACCCTACGGGTTGTGGAGGAAATCATCTATTGCGAGGACTGGGAACATAGCACACCAAGACCTTTTATCTTGAACCTGGCGGAAATTGCACTCACAAAGAATTTTTCAAGTTCCAAGGAACTTATTATCTTCAATCACATGGCACTTCCATGGGCAGTGTTTTTGCCCCTAGCCTGGCAGGACTATATATGTCAGCATTTGAAGACCAATACATCTTTACCATGAACAACACCTGGACGAACAATGTTAAAATCTGGCGTCGTTATATAGACGACGTTTTCCTTATCTGGGAGGGTGACAGGCAATCTATTGATGATTTTCTACTTTGGCTTAATAGCCGGAACCCTTTACTATTCTTTACCTCTACTGTGTCTAAGGAAAGTTTGCCCTTCCTTGATCTTACCATTGTTCCCGAAGGGGGAGGTTTGGAAACCAAAATGTTCCATAAACCCACGGATAGGAATAGTCTGTTGTCATTCAAGAGTTTCCATCCGAGATCCCTTAGGGAGAACCTTCCAGTCGGACAGTTCCTACGATTACGTCGGAATTGCTCAGACACTGTAGAATTTAGATCAGAAGCACGTATTCTACACAACAAACTGATACAAAGGAACTATCCCCTAAGAATTGTGAAGCGAGCAAACAAGAGGGCGTTCAATTGCCAACGAGAAGCCCTCTTAGAAACAGATACCAGGGAATCGACTGACAGACCCATCTGTGTGACGACTTTTAATACAGCTTCTAATCATATTCAAAAAATTATCACACGTCACTTGGAGAATTCTCAACTCCAATGGGCTGAATCTGGACAAACCACTTTTTTCTTACAAGAGGAGTCATAATATTAAAGACCTTGTTGTGCACACAAGACCGAGGCCCTTCACACCAGTAGCTATGAACACGGCCCATAGTTTCCTCCCCGGGACCTTACCCCCTGTAACAGGTCACACCAAATGTGGTTCGTGTGATGTCTGCCACCTGACCGCCAATACCAAAACCATAGACATTGGCCTACCCAGCCTGTGGGAACAAAGGAAACATACGAATTGTAATTCTACGTATGTTATCTATCTAATCAAATGCTCATGTGACCTTATCTACATAGGCATGACCACCAGGAAGGTTAAGGTCAGGATTATGGAGCATAGGTCCACCTTTAGATGCCAGAGATCCATAAGTCGACTTACTACCCATTTCAAAGAGAGCAATCACTCGGCTGAGGATTTCTTTTGGACAGTGATTGATAAACCACACATTGATATGACACACAACAGGCCAGAAAGAGCCCTTTTTATTAGGGAACAGAAATGGGTGTTTAGGTTACGGAGTCACATTCGGGGATTAAATGATGAAATCCCGTGGAATAGCTTGAACTAATAAATTTCGCTATTTCCTTCTTTATCTGACTATACATTGTAACTCTCTTATGTCAACTCTGTGGGAATAAACATTTATTTTAATTATTTTTTATTTTTAAATTGGCGTAGCTGTTCATTTCTTCCTCAATAGTAAGATTTACCATGGGGCTCTTATGCAACAAGCATATTCCCACTTTGTTGCATTATAGAAGGAACCATTGTATTGTTTGATGTACACTGAGACCCATGGATGCAAGGACTACCCACATAGGATACATCACGAGACCTCTCTTTCTCTTTTTTTCTGCCCCTACATTAGGGTGGTCTGTTTTGAGTAGTTTCTTCTGTTTGTGGGTATGCGTTTTGTGTTTCATACAAATTATTAAATTTTGTATTGTGTCTCTCACGTGTTGCCCAGTGTTAGCAGATTCATCGTGAATTCTATCTGGGAATAAGTGAGAATGAATGAAGGATAAACTCCTGTGCAGACTCCTAATAATGATCCCCCTACTTCCGGTATTCTGCTGAGGGATTGTCTAGTTGTTTTCCGAATTACGAATTACGGATGCTACGTAACGACGCGCCAAGTGGTGACGCGCGTAGGACGGCATCACAGGTCTTTTCCTTGATAAGGCGTAGGGAAACGGGATTTCATTACCTTCGCGGTGCCGGGAGTGCGAGGCGGTCTTGCTAATGGGCTCACCTTGACGAAGTAAGTGTTCTTAGGCGGAGCCCTATTGCAACTACTTGATGTCTGTTTATACCATACTTTTACTACTATGGGAGAGACTTGTGGTTGTTGATAACTCACTCCCCTGCTCACTTTTGTAGCTTTATTGGTCTTACGACGAGCATGAAGAATGTCTATTGTGGGCTCAGACCTACCTATCGTTGCTGAGCTACTCTTCTCCATATTAATAATGCCAGATATATTGTTAGTCCTTGTGAATAGAGAGAGCGAGTGTCTTTGACAATAACAAAAGACGGGAAAAGGAACGACTGAATCATGTTTATATGTCGTGTTTTCCGTCTTTGGCAATTAATCACTTATTGTGTGTGTGATTCCTTTTACTTTATGTTGTGAGTTTTTCTACTTCTTCTTTTTATTTACAATCCGCCCTGTTGTACCTTAGTGTGTGACTACAGGGAGCTATCCGCACCCCCCGCCAGTTCCAGTTTGACCCTTTGGTAAACTCGGTAAGAGAATGTTATTGGAGCGGGTTGAGTGATTGTTTGTCTCCGATTAAAGTTTTAATGTGCATTTGAGCATATGAATTAAAGTATCTATGTGCTTAGACAGTGACTTTACTTGAAGAGCACCATAGTGGTACATGCTATCTGCACCTCCATTATACCTAGACAGACTCACTTAATGTTCTAGGAGTAGTATACGAGGCAATTGACAAAGTTTATGTCAACAGTGGTTTAGATGTACTTTGGGGAGTGTGTTGATTTACACTACTTATGGATTTGTGAATGGGTACATAGTGATTCTTGAGAGTGAGTCTTGGCACACAATTTCGGGTTTTCGACTTTTTAAACGGGGCACTACACTACTTCACTATGCACCTCACGACACAATTGCATTGCTGAATCATTTGGCTGAAGGAGGACACAAGGTGTCTCCAGAAAAGTTACAATTTTGTCAACGAGCAGTTAGATATTTAGGGCATAAAATAGAAAGAGGAGTTAGAAAAGTAACACCGGAGAAAATAAAAATAATCAAAGAAATGCAATTCCCACAGACTCAAAGAGAAATGAGAATGTTTCTATGAGTGGTTGGATACTGTAGGCAATGGATTAATGGTTTTTCGATGTTAGCAAAGCCATTAATACAGATGATCCGGAAAAGAGCAAAAGATCCGATTGATTGGAATGATGACTGCATAGAGGCATTTGTGAACTAAGAAATTGTTTGTGTGAGGCTCCTGCTTTGGGTATGCCTGATTATTCAAAAGATTTTGCTTTGTTCTGTTGTGAGAGAGAAAATTGTGCACTTGCAGTCTTAACACAGAGACATGGATTGAGTCGACATCCAGTGGCATATTTTTTAGCCACATTGGACCCAGTGGCTTCAGCATTGCCTGGCTGCTTAAAAGCAGTAGGTGCTACTTGTATGAGTCTGGAGCAAAGTGATTCGATAGTGATGGGACATCCGGTAAAAGTTTTTGTTCCACACTCAGTTGAGAGTCTTTTGACAAGAACACAGCACCTCACCCCTAGTCGTTTGACAAAGTATGAAAGAGTGATTTTGGGAGCTGAGAACGTGACTGTGATAAGGTGTACGATCATGAACCCAGCCACCCTAGTGCCAGACCCCTGCGATGAAGAAGTGAAAGATGAAAGTGATCATGATTGTTTGGACGTGACTGAGTTATGCACGAAGCCCCACCCGGACATAAAAGAGTCACCTTTGAAAGAGGCTGACCATGAGTTATTTGTAGACGGTTCCTGCCTTAGGACACAAGAAGGAGGACTAAGTGCTGCATATGCTGTTTGTAAAATATCTGGGGTAATTGAAGCATCCTGTTTACCTGGGGTCAAGTCTGCACAAGTAGCTGAATTGGTCGCCTTAACAATGGCATGTAAAAAGGGAAAAAATTGGAGAGTAACCATATTCACAGACAGCCAATATGGGTTTGGGGTTGTGCATGACTTTGGCCAGCTCTGGATGCAGAGGGGATTTCTGACTTCTTCAGGATCCACTATCAGAAATAGCAAAATTGTGAAGGATCTGTTGGAAGCATTACAATTGCCAAAAGAGATAGCAGTTGTAAAATGTGCTGCTCATCGGTCAGGAAATGACTATGTGACTGCTGGCAATAATTATGCTGACCAAGTGGCTAAATACTGTGCTAAAAATACAGTGGCCATAAACCAAAAAATTGAAACGAGTGAAACCAGATGCCAACTTATGCTTTTCTCAGTACCAGAAACATGGGATGAGATTAGACAATTGCAGGAAGAAGTTGAGGAAAAAGAAAAAGAAATTTGGATAAAGGCAGCTTGTACAAAAAGACCTCATGATGAGGTATGGGTGTATCTAGATGGAAGACCAGTCATGCCAGATTGTTTGCTTTCAAAAATGGCAAGAGTGTATCATGGAGCACCACACATAGGGAGAGATTCAATGATCAGTCTATTTAGGCAGAGTTGGTACAATCCGAAGTTCAGGGTAATCGCAGAGAGCCTTTGCCAAAGATGCTTAACCTGTCAACAGCAGAACCCAGGTAGAAAGACAGTGGTAAGCTGGGGAAAGATCGGAAAGGCAGAAGGGCCCTTCACCAGACTACAGTTAGATTTTATTGAATTACCCCCATGCAATGGACTGAAATATATACTTGTCATAGTATGCCTTTTCTCAAGATGGGTGGAAGCCTATCCCACTCGAAGAAATGACAGTATTACAGTTGCCAAATTGTTGTTGAGGGAGTTGGTTCCACGATTTGGTTTTCCAGTCACTTTGGAATCAGATAGAGGCCCTCATTTTAATAATGAAATAATTTGATTAATCTGTGCTGCATTTAACATTGAACAGAAACTGCACTGTGCTTATCGTCCAGAGGCTTCTGGAATTGTTGAGCAAATGAATGGCACAATCAAGTCAAGATTGGGAAAGGTGTGTGCATCCACAAAACTGAAATGGCCAGATGCATTACCTCTTGTACTGATGGGTCTCAGAAGTATTCCAGACAGAAAAACAGGAATGAGCCCACATGAGGTTCTCATGGGAAGAGCCATGAGACAGGCATTTATTCCTGGGAATAAACTAATGAGTATAACTGATGATCTGGTATTGGACTATTGCAAAGTATTGGCTAAAATGATGCGTTCTATCTCTCACCAGGTTGGAGAAGACGCAGTTGAAAGACAGCCAGACCAAGCACATGATTTGAATCCTGGAGATTGGGTGCTAATGAAGAAACACGCAAGAAAGTTGTGCCTAGCACCAAGGTGGGACAGACCGCGGCAAGTCATACTAGTCACTACCACAGCAGTGAAGTGTGCAGGTTTGCCCCATTGGATTCATGCTAGCCACACCAGAAGAGTTCCGAACCCATCAGAACAACAAGAGCAACCACTGACTGAACAGGCTGAAGCGTCAGGAGTTGTAAACTGTGAAATTGAAGAATCTAGAGTGATAGATTCTGAAAGACAACCATATGATGAACAGCCAAGTACAAGTTAGGAAGACTGGATACCAGTGATTGAAATAATTGATGATGTCATTGAAACCAGTAGAAGAACAGAACTGAAAAGACAGGAAAGTAGTCAGGAAGAGACAGGGGAAGAAGAACACACTCAGGTGGAAAATAAAAAAGACTTTCACGAACCTGAGGAGGGAAAAATAGAAGAACAGGTTCAGGCAGAAGAAGAAAGGTTCAAAGTAAGACCTGAACAGGGTCAGATAGAATTAGAAGAACAAGCTCAGGAAGAAGAAGAACAAAATACGGTAGAACCTGAGCAGGTGGAAGCAAAGGCAGGTACAAGCACAGAAAATAAAGAATCAGAACAGATTGTACCTAGAATAAATGAAATAAAAAGAACTTTACAAAGAGATAAAGAAGGTGAAAAGCAGTGCAAATCAAAAGAATCAGAAAGGGAGACAATTGGCCAACTGGAGTAAAGAAACTAAAATATCACTTGAGAAAATCTGAAAAGAAACCAGAACAAGTAAACGAAGTCACAAGTCAAACGCAATCTAAACAAACCTTGGCAAAAATAACTCGAAGAAGTCCAAGATTGAGAAACTTAAACAGGAGATACAAGGCTCCTGAGTGGACTTACGTCATACTCGAAGAGTTTGAATCCTTAGATCTAACTGATGATACAGAAGAAATTCATATTGTACAGATTGATGAAAGCAAATTGAGGCCTCCTTAAAACGAAAAGAAAAATCAAACTGACAAAGAAAAGATAAGAGAAAAGAAATTTTCTCAGAAATAAAATGGCAGAAATTGAAGTGACCGGGAAACCAAAACGTGGATTAAAAAAAGTGTTTTAGATTTTGTTTTTGTAGTATTTTTATTAGCAGCACTAGTATGGTTATTCCTAACAGTAGGAGTACCTTTGTTAATGAAAACAAGTGACAAGAATAATACAGATACTAATGTTAAGGTGGATAGAATAAAAGAAACTGAAATAGAAATAGGGGTAGAAGATGAAGCAAACTATCATAATGAATCAGACTATAAGACGTCTTCTAATGTGTTTATTAAGCTGTTATTTCAATATGTTAGCACCATGGAGATTAATAATTGTTACGTGTGTATGAAGTTACCCTCATCAGTATCAGAAGAGATGACGTATCACCATATACCTTTAACGTATGGTGTATCATGTAGTATTTTGTCAAGTTTATTTTATGCTACAGGGAGACTTAAATATTTTTATTCAGATATAGATGTAGTATTCTCTGAGTTGCCCATTAGAAAGAATATGAATCCAGTAGCTAGTAGTAAGAATGCACAGTTTATGGGTGAATTTTTCATAACAGTGAGTTCAATAGATTTAGTTCAGGCACGTAGAGATAATCTAACATGTAGATTAAGAAAAGAAGAAAAAGATTTTTGGGATTTGGTAGAAGAAAGGAGACAAGATTTAATAAAGAAAGCGAATGAACAGAAAACCCATGTACCTCCATGGGTTGGGAAAGAGGGAATCTATGCAAGTGGCAAGGCTCATGCTGCGATGTCCCTGGATTTTGTGAAAAGGGGAAAATTCTGCCTCCATAGATTAAAGACAGATTATAACAATAATTACATTGGTTCCAGTGAATGCGAACACAACTTCCTAATTTTAGGAGGGAGGGGACTAAAAGGGGGAACTGATCCTGTGTTTCCAGGAGTCTATTATGTTTGTGGGAGCAATGCCTATTATAGGTTACCTGCAAGATGGTACAGGAGCTGCTACTTTGGAATAGTGTTTCCAAAAATTTATCATGTAGATAAAATCAGTGGAACCAATGGAAATTCTAATGGATTAACACGTAGAAGAAGAGCTAGTTTTTCTGAAATTGTAGGAGATATCTTTAGTGCATTGATACCCTCAGTTGGAGTCATTCTGAATTCACAGAAAATTTGTAAGTTATCAACCATAGTTGATCGTCTTTCTACAGACACTGCAGGAGGATTTTAAATGATTAACACAGAAATGGTTGCAATTAGGTCTATGGTTTTACAGAACCGTCTTGCTCTTGATATATTATTAGCAAAAGAAGGTGGCGTCTGTGGCATGTTGAAAATTCAACACTGTTGCACTTATATTCCGGACAAGAGCCGGGAAATTAAAGGATATATTGAAAACATTACAAGAATGCATAAAGACTTGACCCAACTGGAGGTTGACAGTGTGTGGGGAAGACTAACAAAAAGTATAACATCAATAGGGAAATGGTTTGCTGATTTTGTGAAGGGTTTCCTAGGTCAAATAATAATACCATTAGTTATGATAATAACAGTAGTGATGGTAATAATGAATATATATAAGTGTTGTAGAGGAGTTACGAAAGAGAAAGTACATTTTGAAAGAAAAGGAAAGGGATAGACACGAAAGAGAAAATATGATGAAATACGTTTGGAAGAAATGAAAGGCAGGTTATATAAGAAGATGCGAGATTTAGAAGGAAACAAGTTTATTGATGAAAATCTGAGAGGAGAAATAGAGAAAACTGAGAAATGTTAAAGTTGGTATCTGGGATGGGAGGGGTAATTTTGTGATGGCTTAATATACCATCAGAGAGGGGATTAATGGAGCAAGGACTCGTAAAAGAGACTTGCTCGGAAGCAATTCTCTCGTTTAACTCACTAACGAATTATTAACAACGTGTTTGTAATCAATAATTGCATTTAGAACAAGACACGCGGGACAAGGAAGCTTGCCTATGTGTTTACTAACGGCAATAACATGAACGAAGGACTAAGAACGCTCTCTAACACGGGATCTTTACTGCGCATGCGTCTACTGCATCTACGTAGTATGACGTACTAACGCTTGGAGGGAAAATCTTGTGCCTGCGCAATAAACGATAAAATGGCCGCTTGAAAGCTCACATGCATGGCACCTGCTTAGCTGAAATTGAATATAAGTTTTATACTAACGCAAGTGCAGAAAGGGAAATAATAAATGGAATGGGTTGGAGTAGAGGTTGGTGGTATACAGTGAAATCATTTATTTTTGATAATAACATTTTTCCTTTTGACTTTATTATTAGTGAGTATTTGGGCCTGCCAAATTTGTCTGAGTCGAGCAGACTGACGTTGCACCACGCATGCGCCCTGGCAAAAAAGTACGAAAGATGACTAAGGACTTGTCACGCGTTCAAGGCCAGCGAAGATGTGCCCTGGGAACATGAGGGTGAAGAGTTCATATGAAGGAACTTTATTCAAGAGATCGCAACAATTGTATTAATAAAGTTTGGAGATGTATGGGAAAGGAAGCGGGGTAATAAAGTTTGAGGGGAGGAGTTTTGAAACAATGGTTTAAAGAAATAAGTGAATTGTAAGCATGGTGTGACGATCATCCCCCCTTCGCCTGTCCAATCAGAATTAGTAGTCTGTAAAAATTGAAACATTAATGGGTGGTACATGGATATAGAAAGGTATAATTGAGGTAGTTTTAGTTAGTTTGTTTAGCATTTACACGGGAGAGAGCACGATGCTGAGAGTGTCTTTTGACGGAAGCATTGCAGAACTCGGGATGCTGTCGGCGTTGGGGTGGTGCTGATGCAGTGTGACGCTGATGAAGAAAATCGAATGCAGAACCATCTATTTAATTTAATTGGGTTAGAAAGAAGATCGCGGAAGAACCACGAGGAGGAAGAGAGTGTCAGAGAGGGGTGCGACGCAGTCGTCGGTATTTAGAGAGGTGAAGTATCCTGTCCTAATTCCTGTCCTGAAGTCTTTGTCTCCTGAATCTATCCCGGGGGACCCTTACCAGCCCTTTGGCCAGAGGGTTTGGTCTTCACACCATACTTGTTAATTATAAAATTCATCGTATTGATAGATGCTCTTCTCTCTCTGTCCTCTTCTTTCTGAGCATAGTTATTGTGTGAATCTGAATTACTAAATGCATATTTTGAAACTTGATTGAATTGACACTCTTGCGAATGAGGGTGTTTGTACTGAAACGATTGAGATGGTTCACAAGCAACTAATTTAGATAAAGATTTTAAAACTTCCCGAGTCTGTGATTATTTTATTTTTAATCAAGAAATGTTTTATAAGTTATGTTAATTATTACCATCAACTAGTTCCAACTAATGGTCCATTGACCAGAGGAAAGAACTAATTGATCAGTGAAAGGTTTAGTTAGGGAAAGAAATAACTAGACGTTGAAGTATGAGAAGCATAAACTAAAAGTTCCGGCGGTCTACTTGCTGTTATTGTGGAAGTAGTTATATGGGCCCAGGTGTGTATATGGTAGTGGAGTATCTGTTGTTAGTTCACCGCTGGATCACTTGCACCACTGTGCAAGAGGGCCTGCATTGTGGGTAAGATTGTTTTGGTGCAGGAAGGGACCTTTCTGTACAAAAACAATCTTTATAGGCATATTCCTCTTTCTATGTGTGCTGCAGAGTGCAGCACACATGCAAAGAGGGAGTAACATTACACCTCTTTTGGGTAGGCGCACCATTTCAGTGCAAACCCATGTTTATTGCCTTTAGTAAATCTGGGTTTGCATCAAAATACATGGGTGGCTACATGGGAACGCCCATGTTCCACCCATGTAACACCTACCGAATGCAGTGTAACGCAATGAAGTGAGCAGTTACAAAGCGATGTGAGGCAATATAATTTGGCCCTTGCGTGGCTTTGTAAAACATGACTAGAATTTTGCGTATTTGCTGTGCCAGAAAAGTGGCTCAACTATGACTCAAAATGTTAGAAAACCTGGGCCTAGATTCTTCCGCAGCGTTTGACACTATTGATCGCAACATCCTCTTTTGCTAATATTGTGGTCTGTCCTGCTGCATGTGCTTTTATGGTTGTAAAACCTGAACAAATTATTTTGAAAGAACATTGGAAGAAGTCGGTTGTAGAGGCACTCTACTCTTATGGATAAAATCTTTCCTTATTAATATGTCTCAACACATCTCTCTGAGAGGCAAAGCCACTTCTCTATGGCATTACTCAGGGCTCTGCCGTCTGTCCAATCTTATTTGATGTCAGTGGCGGCTCCTCCGTAATGGCATAGGAGCGTCTCCCCACTGCTCAAAGCCAGCAGTTGAAAAATTAAATGATAATAAAACAATGTTATCATTTTATTTTTTAAATGATTGGCTGAGCCTGTGAGGCATGCGTGTGTAGGGAGGAGCGGGGCTGAGCCATGGCAGGGAGGAGGAGTGGTGGGCGCTTGAAGTGCGCATGTCAGTTTGACTGGCCATCTTAAGACAGCCAAACCGACATGCGCACTTAGGTTTCTCCAATTCAGCTGAGTTCCACAGCCGGGTGGAGAAACGACAAAGACTCCCTGTGCCTGAGCAAGCGTCAAACGAGCTCACTCAGGCCAATCCTAGAGCTGCTCTCAGGCTTGGTAATATCATAAGAAGAGCATCTGGATTGGATGGGGAGTCTGTGATGGGAGTAGGAGAGCAGAGGAGCACCGAGGGCCGAGGGGACCAGCAGCATCTGGTAAGTCTTTTTTGTTTATTTTTTATTAATCCCCCCCAAGCCCACTCCCCCGCCACCCCGCCACTGTCTATTGGCAGCAGCCGCAACTATTCGATATGTACCTGCATCCGCTGGCAGCCCTTCTGTATCAATACAGAACCAAATATTACCTTTGTACGTATGACACTCAGTTGACTTTCATTCTTCCTTGATTTCATATTCAGCTGGCTTTTGGTGAAGCTATTCCTTTTAGAACATTGTGCTATCAACAGTGCAGTGGGGAATGTCGGCAAACTTTCTCCATTTAAATCCACCAAAAGTGTTGATTGTGGTTGTTTCTTCTACAAGCGCCAGTTCGGATGCATCCTAGTTGCTGCTGAACATGGATCCTGCCCTAACCCCTTCCAAAGCAGTTCACAATCTAGGAGTTTTTGTAGACGATTAGACAATGCTCTTTACGTAGAAACTCGTGCGATGAGTCACGCAAACCTTTTTTTACTGTGCGGACATTAAAAAAGATCTTAACTTTTATTCTCTCCATCCTTTACATTCCAAATGTAAATGCATTGGTGGAGTTCAGTTTGGACACCAATGCCATATTGCTGGCAGCTCCTGAGAAATGCAAAACCGCCTTCAAGTGGTCCAGAATGCAGCGGTATACTTGATATCCAACAACTCAAGAGGTGCCCACCTTACAATTGTGTTGAGATCACTGCACTGGTTGTGGGTTGAATCTAGGATTATTATTCAAAGCGAAGCCTATAATACGTAAAGTTGTCTTTCCCTGCACGCCCCTGTCCTTTAAAAAAAAAGTCACTATACACCGTCCAGTGCGGACCCTTAGATCGGCCACCCTTGTGTTGCTTGATGTTCTGAAAGTGCGCACTGCCTCTCCTGGGGGACCTTGCTTTCTCGGTTGTAGTGGCGAAACAATGGAATATGCTTTCGCGATTTAGTGCCTTATTTGTTCCATTTCAAGCATCTTTAACAGATATGGCTTTTTAATCCCTGATTTTCCTTGCCCTTCCTGCGTAATACTCTTGTTATTATAAGACCTTTTAGCCTGTAAATAAAAAATGTAAATCCAGTATTTGTAAAGCGCGAACAGCTACCCGAAGGCATCCCGGCGCTGGGGACCGTCGGGAAGATTAAGCAAGCTATTGCCCAGAGTCACATGGTGCTGGGCTGACATGCCGCCGGTGCTGGGGATCGAACCGTGAGCCCCAGATTCCAGCGTCAGTCGCCCTGGCCGCGGCGCCACACCTCTTCCCTCTTCACCTCTTGCCTGTTATGTTGAGTAGGGCCAAGCAGCTTCGACGTTCATTATTCTGCTGTTTAAATACACATATTACCACATAACATTGCATGGTTTATCAGGTACATACCATACCTGTCCATTCGCGTCATGCCCTTCTCTACTCCTCTCAAAATTGAGCACACAAATCATACTTCTCATGATGTAAAATCACTTCACTTTTCCAATCGTTTCCCTTCTCTAGGTGGAACCACATGAGCAGACAATGCCAGGTGATAAATACCCTGATGATATGGAGAAAATGGTACCACAGCACACAAAAGAGTCACAACAGTTAACTTTAGACAATGATAAGTCAATAGTAATGATCGGCAAAGTTTTCTTTTAGAAGTATCCATTACTTGACCTTATTTTTCTCCACATCTTCGAATCACATACAACACATCGCCTAAGAGCAGCCGACACGTGTTTCGTCTACAGACTTTTTCAAAACCGTTTGGTACTGTGAGTTCTTTAGTCCATGTGGTAATCAGTTCAATGTCAAGTAAAAAAATTAATCTGTGCCATTTAACTGTGATGCATATAATACATCCTTAAAGGCACTCTGGTAGCCTAGGTACCTGCCACCCTAAAGTCTGGTGGTTAGGCTCTTGGACAAACTGGTCACTACTTGTCACTAGGTGCCCCCAGACACATTTGATATCATGGTACAAAGTAACCATACACCGCTTCTCAAATAGTAATGAAGGGCGAGGTGTGCCTCTTGAAAAGTGTCCTCCCCAGGCGCGCCGCGTCCGGCAGACAAGAGTGAAGCTTTTGGTGCCGTGATAAGCTGAACTGTGGACAGGGCCGGCTTTAGTGCTGTGGCGCCCGGTGCGACAATCACTTTTGGTGCCCCCACACTCCATGACCGCCTCCTCGGACTCTCTCACTACCACCGCGCAAAAGTGCCCTTCATCTCTCAAATCATAAGATATTGCTAAACACAGCACCCCCCCTGCGGTCAGGGCCCCCTCCACAGGTCTGCGCCCAGTGCGGCGGCACTGGTCGCACTGCCCTAAAGCCGGCCCTGACTGTGGAAGTCGTGGACGTCAGCAGTTCTGAAGGCGCAGGCTACAGCCGTGCCTTTAAGGGTGTCAAGGATACTCATAAAAGAAAACTTTGCTGATCAAAAACATAATTTCTGTTTTTGATCAGCATTAAAAATAAATACAGACAGAAACATAAATGCTTTCTGTCTGTATTTATTCGTAGAATTCAGTAGCGGGGAAACAGGTAGCCTTACTTGTAATAGAAAAGTGCAGGGGGCTCCCCAGCGGATAGGTGGTGTTTAAGCCTCATTACTAAAGTGTCTTTCCTTTTGTACCCCCTCACCTGTCAATCTGCACAGCTGTTGAACTCACAGTCATTTAGAATCACTAAAAAACACATACTTTCTGCTTTTATACACATTTGAAAAGAAATACAGACAGGAAAATAACTGTTTTCTGTCTGCATTTATCTGTAGAATTCAATTCCAGGAAAACAGATAACCTTACTTGTAATAGAACAGTGTGTGTGCTCCCCAGCAGATAGCATAAAAACACTTTATGTTTAAAGCACTTCTCAGGAACAGCATTCGTGTTGGCTCAAAGAAAGTGCACTATTGGCTTTGAACTACTGTCACCTGAAGACATAGTTTAAAAACACAAGTGCGACTAATAAAAGATAAAAAGGATGTAAAATGAAATGAAAAAGCAGTGGCAAGGTAAATTATCAGCCCACCATCCCTGGCACTGTTTCCATGTGTTTGGGCAAAAAGCTGTCACTTGTAGTGAAAGAGAGTTACTGGCTAAATTGGCCTAATCCATTGTTTGATGCTGCCTGCTGCAATCAGCAGCAGTGAAATGAGAATCACTGCTGAACAGACCAATGTATGAAGAGGGTTGACCCAAAGCTGTGCTATGTGTGTGTGTGGGGTGTATATATATATATATATATATATATATATATATATATATACACACACACACACACACCTACTGGCAAGTAGTTATAGTTAGGATGTAGTTTCCATAGGGAAAGCGTTTTATTATTTGCCAATACCTTTGACGAATCTTTGCAAAATTTTCTAAACTAGTTTGACGCTCACTTCAGCTGCTGTCTTTAAATTTTGGGGTGATCCGCCAAGCGGGAGCAAGAAAAGGGAGGGGAGGGTCCCAAAACGCTTTTTCTGCATGTTAATTTCCATAGGAAACTTTAAACACGGCTACAACCCGAACTGCGGAACGGAATTACACCAAATTTGGCAGAAAGGTAGCTCTTTGTCCAGAATGCGACCTTTTTGTTAAAGGGTGTAAATCCGTTCAGTAGTTGCTGAGAAATTTAAAGAAATTCCCAGTTGTATATATAGGGACGTGGTCAATCTGCGACCCCTCCCAATCTTTTGCTGAGATCTGATTGGCTGCCAACACTTCAAACCAGGAAGTGTTGGCAGCCATCTTGTGACTTGGTTGAACTGAGTCACTAGAAAAAACATAAAAAGAAAGAAAAGGGGGCAGGGGAAAAACACCAAAACGGGGTGGGGGGGGTGGAGATCCCACAGGGACCTCCCAGGGCCAGAAAAGCATTAAAAAAAATCCAATACCCTTTCTGGATAAGAGGGCCTCATGAAGTATGCAAAAAGAAGCAGAGAACACTGGGTGGTTCTTAAGTTTTGGTGGAGAGCACCTCCTCTATAGAGCAGGGTGACACTACTCTGAATCTGCTCACCTTAAATGTCTGCTTTTCTAGAAAAGTTTTTAAGAATAGGATATGCTGGTGACTCCCTGGACTAATGTGTCCACTGTAGGGGCCTGTGTTTGACCTCATGGTCACAGATTCAAATCCTGGTAGGTCCATTCAGCCTTTCATCCTTCTGAGGTCGATAAAAGGAATACCGTTGGATAACAATAAACATCTGTTATTCAGTGCCAAGATACTCTACTGGGTGAACGTGCACTTTACAGATACGTATGATATGTAGCAGAGTACCATCCATGCCGAGCTTGAAAGGGACAAAGTCTTTTGTCATTTCTACTTCAAAGTCTTTAAGCATAGGATTAGCACAGTGTCATCCACGCTGAGCTGTAAAATGACAAATTACTTTTTTCATTCCTGGCACAGTATTACAGCTTTGGATCGATAAAATACCATCCAAGCCAACCTGGAATTGATAAAAGCAACCCCTGCCTGACACTGAATCCTTTGCTAGAAAAAAACAGACATTTGAGGTGAGCAGAACCAGTGTCGCTCGTGTTGTAGGGTGCTCTATACAGGAGCTGCTCTTCATCTAAACTTGGGAACTACCAAGAGTTCTCTGCTTCTTTTTGCATATTTGTTTAATATAAGAAAAACAATATGATCTATATATAGGCCAGACCTAAAAAGGGAGATGGGCGACATTTCCATTTCACTACTGAGTAAGAACATCAACAAACAAATAAGGGTTGAGATGACTTGAGAAAATATGTATAGTACACTCTATAACTGAGGTTGTCTTTAGACCCGGGTCAGCACAGGGCATTGCCTGATGAGAACAAGACAGTAGACAAAACTGGGGTTTGAGATTCCATGGAAATGGAATTCTTTCCTATGTGAACCTGGAAGAGAGATCGAGAAACACATGACTCATACTGTAAAGTGGGAAAGTCTCATGCAAAAAAAGGTACTGATCACGTGAGAGGGTGCTGTACAATGTGCTTGTCTAACTTGGGGGAGAGAACCATGTTTACATTGTTGAGGGCCATTGGTAGCCATTTGACTACCATGCTGGCATTATTAACATGATCCGTTTCCTCAGTTGCTGTGCTTGACATATCCTTGCCTTCAGAGTTCTTGTAGATGGGAATTCCTGTTGTGGGTCAGGCTCAAAGAGAGCATGTTGACATTGTCAAGTCTTGAATTGACCACAGCTATTATCATGGCCATTATTAGAAAGAACCTCGGGCAAAAGTTGGAAAGTTCAATTATCATTCTCGAAGAAGAGAAAGTATATTGTTATGGACTGGACAAAGTTTATTTGGGCTCATCAGGTCTTTTACTCATGTTTGAGGGTGAAAAGCTCCCCAACGATGGTAAAAGGGGAACAAAGTTTTAATATCATCAATTCTACTGATGGTTTCAAGACACACTCAATGTTTCTCACATTCATCTAGAGCCAACTTTGTCTCATCCAGCTCTCTACTTTTACCAAGAAGACAGCGCGATTATTAAGTTGAGGTGAAGGCCCTTTTATTTAAGCACGGCCCGTTTTTGATCTGCATAGTAGTGGTAAAAAAGTAGATGCCTAGATATTAAATTCGGTTGCATGTCAGAATATCATACACAGAATCATTGTCTCATATAAATATTATGTCCTAAAAATGTTTACAAAAATGTTGGCCCAATTTTGTAAATGATATTCAGAACACATTATTTATATCCGACTATTATATAACAAAGATATACAAGTTCTGCCCTATTAAATCCAGCCAGGCATTCAAACACATATTGAAAATGTAGGAAGAGAGGAGAGAGAATTTGTGCACATTTGAATTCTAAGGGCAGAGAATGAAATCGTGCTATATCATTGCTCCTTTGACACAGTTGATTCGTGATGTGAGAAAAATATCAGAAGGAAGTATCCCCTACTCCTGCAATATTTTCAAGACTTTTGATGGGTAAATTAGGATTCATCATGTAAGAAAGCCGTAAAGAGGTCAAAGAGGTTTGGAAGATCCATCACCTCATTCATTAAAACTTTCCAGAATATGAACCTTATCCACCGGGGAGGACTCAGTTCTACTGAATGCATATTGCTTGGAGTCATTGATGTCAAAGTGTTCTTAATGATCCTGCAACTGTCCCATCACTGAATTTTTCATGCACTTCATTTACAGCAGGAAGGATGGCAATAGGTCTTTGTCTGCTGGGACTGGTTGAGTCTATGGCCTTTTGTTAAGGAAGATGGAGATAATTGCTTGTTTTGGGTGTTGGAACAACAGCATTCTTATAAGACTGATTAATAATTATGGTAACAAAAGTTAAAGCAAGGTAGAAACGTGGTGTAGCTTTCACACCGGGGAAGGATCATAGTCTAGTTTGATTCCTTTAAGATGTTGAATGTAAGAGATAACATCTGTGTAGGAAACGGGGACATAGCGGGCACAGGCTGCTAAAGGAGGTCGTACAACTGGGATATAATAAGGAGGGACTCCGTAGACAAAGAATCAGTAAACAAGGACCCACTCCTGACTGGAAGAGGCATTAGGTTTACAATCACATTGAAGAATGCAAAAATCTTTTTTCTTGTAAAATATTTACTCTGTTGAAGAGTGAGGACTTTCTTCCACATGAAACTCATTCTGACATGTTTCATACTGACTTAAATGACTTTACAACTTTTTAAAGAATACATCCAATTTTTCAAAATGTAAGCAACTTTTATATCGATGAAAACACAACGTAATGTTATGTAGTGTACTTTTATATATTTTAGAAAAAGATGGGATTTTGTTAGCCTTTTGTTTAAAACTATTTACTTTCAAAGAAACAATTCCAGCTGGTTCCATTTTTGCTGATTATTTTTCAGATGAACTTTACTTGGACTTACAGCTGTTTCCCAGAGAAGTACGAAAAAACCTTATAGAAACTATACACCTTTAAGAAATTGTGGGATTTTCATTCTCCAGTCCTAAGGAAGGATTATTGGAAAATAAATACAACAGAAAATCCACTCAATGTGAAGCAATTCTAAAAGACGTTAGCAAAAGCCCACTAACATTGATTAAATGCCATTTCATCTCCTGCCTTGGCTGGGTAATTACTCTGTGATTTGAAATTGCTAAATGAATGAATAAATAAATAGCAGACTGCCTGTGCATTGTAGATCTCTATAAATACCCAATTGCAGTCATGTTGATTGCTACATTTTAGTGATGCTTTTAATGCAATCTTTATAAAATGTTAAACGATGTAATCATTTTTGTTTACACATATATCCAGTATGCGTATGTCCCTTATTCCCCCGTACCACACAAAATATTAATGCTGTGCAAAGCCCTTTCTGTTATCCACTATGTAGCCTTCTTTTTTTTCAGCACATATTATTGTACGTACAATCTCCAATTTAACCTAAAACTAGTTCTCCACTACAGCCAGATATAGTTGCAAAATGTTTTGAAGAATTTGATATCTCCTTGGCTCTACTGTTGCTGCGGGTGAGTTCTTAACATATGCCGCCAGCCAGTACCCTTCAAATTCACCTCCCTCTCTACGACGCACCAACACCTTCTCTTTCCCAACTGACTAGAACAGTAATTTACTGACCCCCAGATTTAAAGCCACTTCCAATCATGTTGTCCAAGGATTGGAAAGCCTTGGAAAGCTTCATGATTATTCACCTCCATCGCTGCAGAAAAACAAATTGGTTTCTCTTTAAACTCTCGAAATTGCCTTGCTAAAGTTCCTCATGCAGGCAAATATTCCCAATGCCACTGCTATTTTGATAAAAACAGTCGAGGTTAATACCTGGGAGAGAATCGAAGATAGCACCACAACTTTTAGTAGATGGAGTCTGGAGAGTTTTTTGGGAGACATGCAAGAATGCCTAAAAATCAGCAACTGAAATGAATTCATGTCCCCATTTATGTTGGACCAATCCGGTCTGGTAGCAGGTAAAACAAGGAACAGCAATTAGACTAGATGAAGATGATCTTAGGATGTGAACAGGCAGGTATGTGAACAAATGGGTGTTGAAGATAGACGGGCCAGTGTGTAAGTAAGTTTTGTGAATCAGGTACAAGTATTTGAAGAAAATACTTTTAGAAACTGGAAGCCAGTGAAGAGAATTCAAGATGGGAGACTGAAGATACGATAAGCAGCACCACTTTGAAAGCTCTGGAGGTGCTCCAGAAGATCAGCAGTAGGCGTAAGATGCAACAATCGATCTGGCCGAGTATGATCACTTAAACTATCAGGCAATGAGAATTGGAAAGAAGAAATACAATCTTACAAAGTAATTTTAGATGGAAGAGACAGGATAAAGATATTTTGTTGACCTGTGTAGAAAGAGAAAGATCTTCATCAAAAAAGACCACAGGATTGCAGTCCGAAGGGTCCAGGAGCGGGAAGGTCCCTATTTGGGTTGGCCAATATTCCGTTGGCCAAGATCACGGTTTGTAACAACCTCTTATCCCCAGAGTCTCTGTTTTGTCAGTATTCAATATGAGTGAATTGTTTCTCATCCAGGTGACTACAGTGAGAATTAAATTTTTGAAGTTATTCCTGGTAGCCGGCGACTGAGCCTCAATAGTGATCAGAATGTGCTTGTCATCTGTGTAAGATATGAGGCAAAAGACAGGAGAGTAAATAAGTTGGCCCAGAGGTAGGATGTGAAGACTGAAAAGGGTGGAAGAGCACCGAGGGATGCCATCCAAAAGTGGTTTGAAGTTGGAGCAGTGGGGGGAAGTAAACCCTCTGCCCCCAGTCAGACAATTTGGGCTTAATCCAAGCCAGAACACTGCTCCAAATTCCAGACTCCAACAGTTGATCAATAAGATGGTCATAACATACTGTATTGAAGCTGTGGAGAGATCAAGGCAAACCAGGGCAAATCAACTATCCAGGTCAGACAAAAGGCAAAGATCGTCAAAGATAAAAAATAGTGCAGACTCGGTGCTATGGCGTGAGGAAATGGGGTTCATTATATGGTGTGGTTGTGCGGCCTCACCGTGTAATACACTTATCAACCCCTTTTAGGAGCAGTAGGTTTTGTCTGTCAAACTCCTCAGCTCAACTGAGGTAGCTATGGCACTGAGCAGCAAGGCTTAAACAGAGGAACTGGCATTTAAACAGCACCAAAACAATTGGAGAAGAAAGAGACTCGACAATCAAGAAATCTGACACCAATTTATAAAAATATACAGTTTTTTAAAATATAAATTCAGACACTAAAATGAAAAAGATCCACTGGGAGGTTCCAGAGGTATGGAATTTACAATAAATAATAAATAAAAGCATTTCACTCAACCGCAAACAAGCATTGGCAAATTGAAAAACTTGGACAAGTGTCAATGCGGTTGGGTAGAGTTACTAGAGGTAACCAACTCTGCTAAGGAGTTAGTCAGGGGGACCAGCAAGATCCTCAGAAACAGTGACCTCCACAGTAGAAGCAGTCTTCAAGCATTTTATCTGCATTTCAATGGATTCCCATGGAGTGGTCCTGATCCAAGGGATAAAGGATGCTGAAGATGCTCCAATGATGCTGTAGATGCGACGCAGTCGACAGGGGTCTTGCTGCGACTACTCCTCGGTCCCTGAGCTGGGTGAGGCAGTCCTGGTCGCAGGGCCGATGTCCCACAAAGTCCCTCCCAGGCTGGCATTCGCCTGGTGTCGCAGTTACATCAGGATATTTCCTTGGGTGATAACTTGCCTACTAGGCAACCAAGAGGCACTCCGACGGCTCATCAGGGTCCAGCAGACTCAGGTGCAACTTTGAATGATGGGTCCTGGTCCTGGGTACTACACAGTGGTTAGGCGCGGCGATCCAGTGATTTGGTGGACTACCAACTAGCCATAGTAGGCTTTTTGTTTTGTTGTTGCCCTGTACAGCAAACGGGGGTCAGCCAACTGACCCTTGGAGTCTCTGACTTTGGCTGGGCTCAGGAGATAACTAATCACCAAGCAGGACACAGCAGCCACAGTACCTTCTCTCGTTAACCACCAGGTGCAGCAGGTGCAATCCACAACTTTGCAGACTCTCTTTGACGGTTCCACAGTAAAGCAGGGAAGTCCTCCTAGTTCTTTGGTGGAATTATGTGAATTGGCTATGCAAGTGGCAAAATAATTTGTAGAGATAGAGCAGACCACAAGTCTATAGGAGCGAAGAGCTAATCTTAGAGCTTTTTTGCTGGAAGGAGAATAGTCCTTGCACAAACAATGTTCCAGATGTTTTCAATGAGATGTAGCATTTCTGAGTTATTCATTATATCACAGGCCGATATGCACCTGTGGGATCCTGTCCAGATATTGAAATCCCTGAGAATAAAACAGCAAGAATGGCTCTGTATAGAGCGAGAGAATAAATCAAATAAGAGACTGCTGAAGTGAGGTGAAATACTTTATTTGGGGTGAGGGCCAGGCCAAGAAAGGCAGGAAAGCCACCATAGTCCAGGCTTCTATAATTATTAAGAAATCAGTTATGGCATGAAGAGGAAGATCTTAAACTTTGAGAGAATGTTTAGCAAGAGAGAATGCACTGAGAAGAGCACATAGAATGGCGGATGAGTTGGGGAAAGCAGGAGTGGACGTACCTGTGAGCAAATGTGGTTTGATGGGAAAACAAGGTGTCATGTGAATAGATGATATGATCTGAAGTTAAACCATGGTGCTGGGGTTGGTATGAAAAGAAAGGCTACAGACAGAGCTGCTGGCACTATATGTGAACAATGTATGAATGGGTACAGATAGGCTTGCCTTTGGAACACTGAAACACACCTATTTCACACGTGAGCATGCACATGGATAGAGGCTGGCCATCCTCAGTGTGACCTGTATGCTTCAGTGATGTTCAAGTTTATCTTTACCTTTGATACCTAGATTCATGTGCGAGGGAATCCTATCTTCATCTACTTATGATTTCTATGGTCATCTGTCAGTGTTAGATCCCCCATCTGCTCACGATGACTGACATTTGGATTTAGCAATGCCAAGATCCTTGTTTCACCGAAGACTAATGGCGTCTAGGGTGCCTGCTCCGTTCAGGTAGATCAGGGCCAGATTCATGGTGAGTCTATACTGAGGTCATCTTTATTGTGTCTTCAAGGGGCTTTGTCTCATTGTGATCAGTGTAGAAACATGTCCCTTTAAACAATGACAGTGCTTTTAGGTTCTTTCTTTGGCAGTCTGTCTTGAATTGTACACGTCATGTCTTCTCCAGGAATCTGACTAGCCAAAGCATCTCACCGCAAGGCATGCTGGCATCATACAAACACTTTGTGTCCACCATCTTCTCCACCCACAATCCCACCGACTTTTCATGCTACCAAATGCCTCACATCAAAATCACCTTGCAAACTATGAAACAATTCTGAAACACTCCAGCTCTCCCCTCTTCCTCTTGCCACTATGTAATCCACTAGTGTGAATTTTCATTTTTGACTAGATGCCAAGAATTCCATCTCACTTTTTATAACCTCCTTTACACCACGATGGCAACATGATCTCAAGGTACTCTCTCCATCCCCTCTTCTAGTCAAACCCCCCCCCTCCTCCCAAGGTAGACCTATTTTCAGCACAGGCGTTCGCTAAATTTGACCTCTTTGGACTCACAAATCATCAAAGCCCTCTACCTTCTACAACCACTTAGCTCTCCTGTTGATCCACTCCCTCCAGTCAGAAAGTTTCTTCTCCTTTTTAGGTCTGGGGACAGGCAACATTAGCATTCTGGTTGGCCTCGTGTTCGCAATTCTTTAAAAATGTGCAATAAGAACACGTATAGGGAGAGTGGGCTTTGTGTTTGCACATCTCATCCATTGGCTTGAATTAATTTTTCTTACTTTCGATTGCTTTGATGGATTTCTGTCGAGGCCATGGTATTTTGAAGATGTTTACATTGCCCCATTTGCATTCACATCATGTTTTGGTGATGGGACAGGAAGTAGTCCTTTTGTTAGATTGTATATGGGCCCTGCGAGAGAGTCACTACACAGTGTTAGTTATTTAACTCCCTTGCTCTTTAATTTGTTTTAATTTTCCCTCATGCTAACTTCTTGTTGGAATTACCAAATAAACACGCAGTTCGATTGCCTGGGCCCATAATAATGTTGAACAAACAGTACTATTAATTCTTAGGCTCTATTTCACTTTCATTCTTTATACCTTCTGCACACAAGGTTACTAACATGTTTTAAGCAGTAAAGCAACAAATGTTAACCATAGCATATATTTCCGACACAGGTGTCCTGTTGATACTATGGGAAGCTAAATATAGACAAAGCTATAGCATCAAGAAAGTCACAGCATGACAAGGTGAACGCTAATGTTTAAACTAAAACATTTTTCACAGTGTTCTTAAAGACCACAGATATGAAGTGTCTTTAACAAATAGTGAGCACACTTAGGTTTTCTGAAAAAAGCACCAGAAATTGGCATCCTTCTCAATTTCACTGGCATTGCCAAGTTCTGATTTTGATACTAAAAACGAAACTAAAGCTTGAAATACAGTGAGTTTTTCTAAGATTTATTTCTAGAGTTTCTCCTTGATAGCAAGCATTTTCATATTCCAAGTAATTTTCAAACATTGTTACAGTTCTTTGCATTTCATGAAAAACATCATGCTGTACAAATGAGGCACATTTCAACTTTAGACTACCATGAAGTGTTTTTTTTCACCTATAGGCAACCATATAGGGCCGATTCCGATTCGGGCCGGAAATCTCTCCGACCGAGCCAGACCCGGAGAGATTTCCGACCGAATCGGACTCGTGCAGCCCGACCGAACGAGTACGATGCGCACGTATGCCATCGGACTCGAGTCGGTCGGACTCCCATTGAAGTCAATGGGAGCCTGTCGTACAACGCGTACGCGGGCTCCCATTGACTCAATGGGTGCGAGGCGGACAAGGGCGCCCCCTACAGCGTGTACGCGGCGAAGCGACTCGCGCCGTACACGCACAGGTAGGGGGACCCATGGGTCCCCCTGTGTGCGACTCGCGCGGCTACGCATACAGGGGGTCCGACACGGACCCCCAAAGTACGGCTCCGACTGCTCTTTCGAGCCGGAGTGCGCGGCTCGGTCGGACTGCTCGCGGCGCGCATCGTACTTACCCGGCCGGGGAACGTCTCCATTGCGCGGTGCGAGTTGAGTCCGAGCGAGTCGGTCGGTGCGGTTCGACCCGGGAACGAGTCGGTCGGAGCGGTCGGGATGCCCGGACGAGTCGGTCGGCGAATTCGCATCGTACTCGCTCGCCCGGACGCGCGTACGAATCGGTCGGGAAATAGGGCTCCGAATCGGATCCGGTTAAGCCGAATCCGATTCGGAGCCCTCCCGGCCGAGATCGGAATCGGCCCCATAGTGTTTTATGAGTACCAAGCACTGGTTCTTTTTTGACTATGGTTACTCGTAAAGTTTGCCCATTCCACTTTACATATGTTACCCTCACCTCATTTTTTATGTACCTCTCCTTGTTGGCACCTCTACCAGCCTGTACCTTTCCTTGCATGCACTTTTCTCTGACCACATTTCTGTCAGCCTGCACCAATCTCACACCAATATCTGTCTGTAGCTCTCCCTGGTTGCACCTTTGTCAGTCTACACCTCTCTTTCCTCATTCATCTCTTAGCCTGTACGTCTCTTTCCCCATTCACCACCCAGCCTGTACCTCTCTTTCCCCATTCATCTCCAAACCTGTACCTCTCTTTCCCCATTCATCTCCTAGCCTGTACCTCTCTTTCCCCATTCATCTCCTAGCCTATACCTCTCTTTCCCTATTCATCTCACAGCCTGCACCTCTCTTTCACCATTCATCTCCCAGCCTGCACCTCTCTTCCCTCAAATATTCCCTGCCATTATCCCTCTCATCTCACACCTCATTCTTCTTACTCTTCCTGCCCACTCACTTCTCTCCAAGGGGCTGATTTGCAAAGCGCCTCTGCACTGGTGGCGGAGGGGCCCGCAGTTTGGCGTGGGTGCCCGCACTCGTGGCGGGACCTCTGCACAGCAGTTACTCATTGCAGAGGTCCTGCGATGAGTGCGGGGCTCCTGCCACTACTGCGGGCCTCTGCCAAGAGTGCGGAGGCCCTTTGTAATTTGGCCCTTAGGTGTGCATCTTTCCCTACCCTTATCTCTTCCTTCCAGTACCTTGCCATACCTCTTGCTGCTCTTACCTCTCTCAGCCTGTATGTTTCCCAGTTTACACCTACCCTGCACCACTCTGCCAATACTCTACCTACCCGAACCTGTCCCTGCCAGCTCTTCTTCCCTGCACCAACTGTCTCTCATCTATTACTGTCTGCTTTGCAAATCTTCTCCTCTTCTCTGATTCTGGTACCTTTCCCAATCCGCACATTTCATTTTACCTCTGCATGTTCTCATATCCCTCCCTGTCTGCATCTCTTGCCATCCTCAGCGCTCCTTGTTTGGACCTCTCTCAGTCTACATCCAGCTTACATCGCTCCTCACTCATGCTTCTTCCTGGTTACACCTCTCACTGCTCACACCACTACTTGCTTTCCTATATCTATGTTCATATATTGTTCAGGCTTTAGCACTGGCAAAGTCAATAGGTCATTCTTACAACCAAAAGTTCAAGCAAGTCCCTTTGGCTTTGCAAATGCTTATTCATATTGACTGGTCGCGACTCAAGAAATAAAACCTTCTGGTAGCCTTACATCCTGCTACCAGTCTTCCACCATGCCATGGACTAACAAGGAGTGTCTTCAATCATTTCATCCACTACATATCATCAAAAAACCTCTTAAAGCCACATCTTCAGATATTACACTATGCAGAACACTATCTTCCTTGTAATTAGCTTAATGCTCTTTGCACACGTTAACTGTCTCTCTTTCTTTCTGATCCTCCTACTGAACACAGTCACAAATGCTGAGAATCAATGAGTCAGCTCTTCCCCCGCAGCTTCGGATCAACAGCATTAAATAGAAAACTAAAGGCATTGCTTTTGCCAAACACATTCGGCCTAGTTACGAGTCTGGCATTCCTCTGACCGCCAGACTCGTGGTAGGGCGGCGGTAGTGGTCGTGCCGCCCTGGGACCGCTGATGCCGCTGGCGGTGGCGCGGCGGTCAAGAGGCATCAATATGCTTGGCGGGACCGAAGCGGTCCCGCCAATCATATTACGACTTTCTTCATCGCCACTGATTTCATTGAGGTCTTTCCTCCATAAAAACAGTGACAGTGAGGAAAGAAAGGGGGCCCTACAGGGCCCTTTGTGCCTCACTCCATGTGGATGCACACCCTGTGTGCATGTACCCCCAGTTCCAGCAGAGCATAGACTTCACAGTCCATGCCATGCTGGAACTTCCTTTGACGTTCCCATTGCAGTGCCTATTTTAAAGGAACCATATTTTATAGGCACCACTGTGGGAACACCAAAGAATCGCCCTCCAATGACTTAAAATGTCATAATATGGCAGGCGGTTCTCACGCGGGTTTGGCGGTGCGGCGATGGCAGGGCCGTCCTGCCCCTGCACCGTCAAACTCGTAATCGGGCCCCTTGTGTAATTCAAGCCTCACAGAGTAGTATTTCAAGCTGTAAATTCCTATTGGCAGACAAGCACTTTAAAATCTTATTATCATAACATCACGCGTTGTCAACTAGAGCTGCACAAAATCTTCCTAATCCTCTTTTCTTTCTGAGGTTCTCCAAGGATCTGAAATTTCCACCTCTGCTTTGCGGTAAATAGTACCTATTTAGATGTCAGTATATAGCCTTTGTCTTTAGCAATTTCTAAAGATAAAAGGTACGACTTTATCTCTTTCACCTCCATTACTCCATTTTTGCATCATTGCCTGCACCTGGCAAGCCAATCCCAGTCTTAAGCTTAACCCATCGAAGACTGACAGCAGATATTTTCCCGCTTCCATGTCCAATGACCTTGTTGTCCCTTTCTCCACCCATCCCTTTAATTCCACAATTCACCCCTTCTATTATTAGAGTACCAAGGGTCATCAAATCAGCAGACATGTCTGCTTAATTCCCACTACTAAGCATTCACACAAGACATGCCCCACTTCACAATCAACACAGCTGAAACCATAGCCAGTGCTCCACTGCTCACAAAATGTAATCACTGCAAATGCCTCCTTATTAATCTGCTCCTCTACAGCCCTCTGACAGAGCCCTCATTTTTGCTGCCCACATATATTCAGCCTCCCACACTCCACAACCACCTCATCATACTGCAATCAAAAGTCTACCATAATATGTATGTTATAAATACTTGTCTCCATATCCATTCATGATCTCTCTTCTTTTCTCACGTTGCACCTCATCACTGAATAAACCATTCTGTATCTATCCTAGGATTTCAAAACCTCAATGTCATTGCAAGGCAAAGCTACTCTGTGCCATCTCACGATATACGTTCTACTCCCTCCTTACTCCTCAACATTGGAATATCACATCAATCACCAAACTACATATACTTCTAAAAAAGAATATAATACATCACCTCCTCTGACTAGAAGGACATCTCATCAACAAAGCAAGCCAACTAAAAACGCTATTGGACCTCCCACCTCCATGCTACCCAGGATTTTATTATGTGTCACCTCAGTGGCGTCACTAGGGTTGGTGTCACCCAGTGCGGTAACTTACCCCATGACACCATCACATGGGGTGACACCTTTCCCAAATGAGAATATTTACTAAATAGTCTCATTTGGGAAAGGTGTCACCCCATGTGATGGTGTCCCGGTGACACCATCACCTGGGATGACACCTTTCCCAAATGAGACTATTTACTAAATAGTCTCATTTGGGAAAGGTGTCACCCCATGTGATGGTGTCATGGGGTAAGTTACCGCACTGGGTGACACCAACCCTAGTGACGCCGCTGTGTCACCTTTTGCTGCTTTGCTAACAATTCACATCACCCTGATGGTTTATGGTACCACCCACTGCAATGCTCCATGCGCCAGCTGCTCCTTCATTTTTTGAAGGGCTGGCTTGTGATTATAAGCCACTTCGTAGCACTATTGGGATACCAGAATGTTGATTGTAATGACGACGTATTCCTGCAACGTGGGAGCTGTAATGACTAAAATCGAGAAAATCCAATATATTCTTACATCAGCCCTCTAGTAAGAAGGGCCCTGTGTTGGGGCCCTGGCCCTTGTAGGAGGGAGGTAGTCTTGTGCATGACTGGTAGAGAGGAAAATTCCTTGATGAAGACACAAGGCTTCAGATATTTTTTGAAGGATGTAAAATGTGGCTTGTTCCTTGGGTCTAAATACAGGTCTAGATGCACTAATATATTGGTCACAAAAAGTGGTCACAAATTGTCAATTTTGTGAATCGAACCATGTACACTAATAGTTTGGTTTTCAAAATACTCTATGCTACATAACAATCAGGATATACCACTTGGTTTAGTTTTCAGTCTTACTTGTGCTCTCCAATGAACTGCATCGGCTGGATTTTTCTGGCTTTCCCTCCATCATACCCTTTCTGAAAGTCAATGCAGACTGCAGAATTACATGATAATTAAGAGATTAAACCATAAAAAATAAAAAAAGGATATACCTGACATGACCAACCTCGAAAAATGGTGGGTGGCTAGGGCACTTATGTCGGCAAAACTTTGCCTTCTTTGGTACTGGTCAAAATCCTGCAGCTTTTTTGCCTCTGCGCCCGCATCTATAATACGGCGCGGGCGCAGAGGCAAAGGGATTCCCACATTTGCATGGGGCCACACCCCAATGCAAATGAATGAACGCCCTCTGAAGATAGCTCTGGCGCTTTATGTATGCCAGCGCTATCGGTATTACAGAAGAGGACGCACAAGCGTCTGCGACCCCTTTTGTAATACGAAAGAGACCAGGGGGCACGCAAAGCAGGCGCAAACGCCCGTTGCGCATCACGGCACTTCCATAATACGGCCAAAGATATTTAAACAGAACGATCAGTTGCAAACATTTCTAGACATTTCGGGCCCTTTTCTTCTGTAAGAGGGAGTAACAATTTCTTCCGCTCTTACAACGCATTGAATCTGGTGTATAATTATGGTTCCTTATTTGAAACTCCCGTCTCCCTGGTCTCTTTTATCTGGTGTGGAACAACCACTGACCAACTGTACATAGAACTTTTCCATAGCCCTGCTCTAACTTCATCCTCCTTCGAAGCTGTGAACTATGCGAAATAATTGAAAATCGTAGTTAAGTATTTGCTTAAATCATCCTTTTGTATTTTTTCAGTGACTCTCGTCTACACCCAGTACTAGACCAAGCACTAGCCCTCATTGATGACTGGCAGCTTTCATTAAACGATGCAACCACCCCCTGCATTTCGTATGCACACATTGCTCTTGGATACAATGTTGATTTTGAGAAATGAGAATTTTTATCGGCTCCACAGCCTGCTTCAGAATACGAGGAATCCTAGCAAACCACAAGGACGGAATGTAGCATTTGACAAAATAATGTTTTTCTTCTGCACCACATGAGTGCCAATCCTCATAGAAGCACAGGGAAACTCAAAAAAGTAGAAAGTGTACTGTCCGCTCTACCTGCCTGCATTACCGAACTTTATTATACAATATGCTTACTATTGACCTTATGTTTTATCGGCTGCTTCACTATGCTGTATGTTAAAATGTTTATATCACCGACTCAGTGTCTTGTTTCGATGTGCACTGTTGCAGTCGATATATCAATAAATATATTTTCAACAACTGGGTTTAGCACATGCCAAGTAACTTTTATGAGGTTGCAAAATCTATGATTTTTCGAATTGGAGGGTTTTCAACCACTAAAATGTTTAGTACATATGGTGTTGTGTAGTTCCTAGGAATCCCCCTGGGCCTGCGCGTTTTGGATGACCTAAACTGAGGGCGTGGTGTTCCAACCGCTTCCGGACACCCCCACAGGATATGTCAGCCGTTAGACCAGCTAGCTCTACAGTGCCACTACCATCCCCCTGTATTCTACAGTGGTGTAAGTAGTTTCTGGCAACCACTAAACATGACAACCCTGATTCCTCAGGGATCGTGGAAAACAGTACAGTATGGTTTGCTCAGACAGTTGTGCTTGCTTACTCTCAGAAAATACACAGGATAGTGAATAGGACGTTTCAATAAGTATTTATTGGTCCAGCGACAGCCTTGTGTAAAACATATGTGCTGCGACAATAAGGAGACAGAAGCATACGAAAGAGATTGCTATTACCATTGTGGTAAATAGTAGATACATTTCTACCATAGTGCAAATAAGATGAACATAAGCAGTTCACATAAAAACAGTAGCACTTGCATATACCTAAAATGTGCGCCCTCAGTAATTTGCCTAAATGTACCTAGCCTAGATTTGTATGTGTATCATGTATATGTGCATATGTATGTCTGTAGGTATGTAGCCAAGAAACCCCTAGGGATGAACCAGCCCCCTCACCTAATGGTTGAGAATTAAGGACCCCGTCTCTGCTTCGAGGATGACACCCCGCAAGGGATGTCAGACCGCTGCGTGTCGAAGATTCAGCATGCAGGACCCTGTCTCAGCTTGGAAGGAATTCTGCTGTAATTTGTCGGGGGAGTGAGGGTCTTTTATACTAAAGTGGTCACTACAGCGTTTTTTCTAGAATCGATATGTTTTTAAAACAATCATGGATGCTTTGAAAACAATCATGAATGTTTTGAAAACAATCACCAATGTTTTTCTAAACAAATGCGATCATGCACAGCTGGCTGTTGGCCAAGGATGAAAAAAGTGGTGACCCTTATACAGAATAATTCTGCCGTGCCTGGGGATATGTTTATGTACCCTGTTGGCCATGGATGAAAAAAGTGGTGACCCTTATACAGAATAATTCTGCAGTGCCTGGGGACATGTTTATGTACGTCAGGTACAGGGATTATGATAGAGTACCGAGAGCCTGGTGTCGAAGAGACAGGAGCAAGCTACTAGGTAAAAGGTCACCTGTTTAGAATCGTTATTGTCGAGTGGATGGGACAAATGAATGTAATAGGGGTATACATGACAGGACTAGCCTAGAGGACATGACACCCACTCCTCATCAAGAGGTCAACAAGGTCAGCTTAGATAATGACAAAGCTTAAGGCTATTAAGAAGCATAAAAATTATTTACAATAAAAAATACTAAAAAGCACTTTTAAAAGCCTGAAAAAATGTCCATAAAAGAAAAGTAATTTTCCCCTAAAAAAGCGTTCAAAAGGTCCTCTAAACTTGTATATGTTGTTAGTATTACATTGATCATCTTGAAAACCATGAAGCTCAGTTAGAGCCGAGAAGAAAAATAAAACGAAGTCTGTTTCGACCTTCAATTTAGTAAATGTTTTAAAAAGTTGCCAAAGTGTTCCCAGTACAGGAGAGGCCAGATTTGTTTATGAATCCTGCGCTGAAGACTCAACATCGCTGAACATCATATCCGCAGGTGGCAGTCCCACCAGAACTTCCAGTATCATGTCGAGTGAGCAAAGATGTTCATCTCTGGTTCGCACAGCAGCCGCCGTGGAAGAATTAGATGCCTGCACGCCTGATACTAATACCTGTACCTCTGGAGCTGAGCCGATATCCCTTCCAACTGGAGCAGAATCATCCCTTGGAGGCTCTAGAAATGCCGTCATCAACATGGGAATACGCTGGGGACAACTGCGCACGTGGGCCTGCAAAGGCTCCAGGAGCACTTCTATGTCCGGCGGCGCAACCGATGGAAGTGTCAGACACAGGTCCAACACGCAGCCAAATCCGCAGAAGAGGCAACAGAACACAGACAGGACACAGCCTAGCCAGACCAGTCTGAAAGACAGGAACCAATGCCCACTCAGCTCTCGAAGCAGAGGCGTAGTCAGGTAGAACACCATACGCTCACGACAACGTCGTTCCAGCAGTGTTCTCTCCATGTCTTGAGAGATTGAGACGTCCATTGTGAATCAATCAATCAATCAATAGTTCTTTATTCGATCCAAAAGATAAGATCATAAAAGCACAAATAAAAGTCACATAAAACAATATAAAATTCCAATTCATTTTACATTAAAATCATTAGTAGCAATTTTCCTTTTGAATATTATAGGATTGTTTTTATATAAGTAACACCAATATGTGTTGTGCAAATGTGCCACATAATGAACCCTGTACTATTTACACCCCCCCTTTCCTCTTTTTTATGCAAGCCCATAAAAACTTAGCTACCGAGAAACAGCATAATGGGTCAGACAGCGATTTTAAAAAATAAAGTGCAACCCGACATTGTGTAAAATTTTGACGCTTTACAATCTGGACGAGGTAGTCAGCCCTTTCTTTCTCGGTGTAACTCAGTTTGTGGGGAGAGGTTGTCACAGCGGCACAAAATCAAATCTGAGTGGTTATATGTTTTTTTCTGGATAACCTAACATCAGCAGTATCATGTTCATACGGAATCTTAATAATATGAATTTGTGTTGTGCACTAGTGACATCTGCTAAATAAGAATACCCTCCATCTATCAACGGCGGGCTCAAACAATAAATGCGGGCTGCCTGTTTGTCCCGGTTCTTTTCCATCCGTTTGTGTTCTGCCCTCGATAGGAACATATTAATTACTTTTTGTTTTGGAACCTTTCTACACGCTGGTGGGTCCCTGAATAAGTCAGGGAGCCCAATATCATTCAACGCTAATTCAACGTAGCTAAGACACCTGATCCTTCTATGGTTTTCCAGTTTTAAGCAATTTCTTAATATGGATTGCGTCAGGGTCACTGTATCCCTCCGCCAAATCGAGTGCCACAATAGGATCGGGGCTAACTGTATTGAGTCTGAAATGTATGGCAAGCCCAATTCTATATGTAAGATATTGTTAGAGGAGGAGGGGGGAAGGCCCACTAAGGACTTAAAAAAGCTTTTTTCAATAGTTTGGAGTGAGTCAGGCGATACCATGCCCCAGACGCCTGCCCCATACGTTGCTGCGGCCTTTGTCTTGGCCTGATAGATATTCTTTAACAGGAGCAGTGGTCTGGCGCCCAGATTTTTAGAAAAAGATTTTATTGCAGAGAGACTTCTCTACATTCCCAGCATCCTTCCTTCCACCAACTGTGACCACGATAAATTTTTATCAAAAAGAACCCCCAGGTAGGGGAAGGTATCAACCACCTCGATTCTTCCGGGGTCCGCGTGGAGGTACCGGGTTTTATCCCTTTTTCCAGCCCCTGCTATAATAGCAAAGGACTTGGTTTGGTTAACTTTCAGATCTAATGAATCCATGAAGGATACATACGCGGTTATCAGGCGTTGGAGGGCCAACCCAGTTCTTGCAATCAACACTGCATCGTCCGCATAGGACAATATGGGTAACTGATGCGCATCAAACAAGGAGACATCCCGTGAGGCCCCCCGGAGGGCATCCTCGACTCCATTTGTATAAATAGAGAAGAGGAATGGGGCAAGGACACAGCCCTGCCTTACCCCCTGGCGATTTTAAATAAGCGGCATTTGAGCATAACAGTCTGATAAAGTTAATTATAGGTGGTTCAACCCCTAACTCCTCCATTATATTCCATAGCTTGGCATGGACCACGCAGTCAAACGCTGCCAACAGGTCCATGAATGCCATGTAGATCTTCCCTTCCTTCACTCTGGTATATTTATCTATTATCAGCGCTAAATTCAAGCACTGATCCACAGTACCCTTTCACCGTTGGAACCCATACTGTGCCTGGATTAAGATGTTATTCTCCTGGGCCCACCCCTCTAACCTAAAAAGAAGGAGTCGACCCATAAGCTTTGCTGTGGTGACCAGCAGGGAAATTGGTCTTTAGTTCTTTGGATTTGCCCTATCCCCTTTTTGTGTATTGGAACAATAACACTTGTTGCCCAAGAAGGGAGAGGGCCTCCCAGAGCTATGCTATTGAGGACGTTCGTTAATAGGGGCACCCACAGATCCGGGGTTTCCTGAAAAAAGTCAATTGGGACCCCATCCGGTCCTGGTGCCTTTCCTGGGCTACCCAGCATCAGGCCTCTTCTCACTTCAATAAGTGAGAAGGACAATGATTCCTGTGAGATTGACTCTATGGTGGACATTGATATGGAATGCTGAGTGCTTGAGGCAAAGATGTTTTCAAAATGGGCCACCCATGCATCTTCATCTACATTGATATCTAATGTAAGGTCTCTGGGGTTTTTAAAGCGGGGTGCATTAACTATTTTCCAAAAATCTCGGCTGTTACCCCTGTTGGCTGCATCTTCAAGTTCCGACGATACGTCATCCTTAATGGCCCTTTCCCTGTTTTTTCTTGCCAGGTTATAATCGGCCCGCAGTAATCTTATTTGGTCCGGGATTCTGGGTTTCATTTTCAGGGCAGACATTAAAGACTTCCTCGCTTTTGTGCAGGGGGAGTCGAACCAACCCTTACCTTTCCCAGTAGTTGACGGTTTGGTGCATGTAAGAGCCAGTTTTACTCTCTCTCAGAGACCACAGAAAGAGGACACCACTGCCCCTGGATGAGAGTCAACTTCCAGGCAGATAGATATAGTATCCTGTATAGTCAAAACAATTTCTGGAACCATCTCAATTTTATCAATTTGAGCCCACTTAAGTTGAAAACCATTTCTCCTTGCCATGATTGGTGTTCCAATTTTCTGATGGGAGATAGAGTCCCTTGTGGATACCCTTAACTGTAAGGTTAGAATGGCGTGGTCGCTGAAAATCGTATAAAGAGGGTAGCCCTAGTGCTAAGGGAATTGGTAAGTACAATATAATCAATCTTTGACTCATATCCATTTCGCCGCAAGGTTCGCCCTGGATTACTTAATGATAGGTTTGGGTCATTAATTATTACCATATTAATGGAGGATAAAATCCTATTTAGGGAGTTTCCGTATTCACTGTAGGCGAAGTGATATATTGGATTTCCCCCTAAATCCTCTAAGCCACAGACCGGGACTTCATTGTATTTACAGGGGTGTATGTTAAAATCGCCCAGCCAAATTATATTTACTGCCTCATTCTTGAAATTGCCTAAGAGGTTAGCTATTGCCTTGTTTACCTCACCCACCACTAAATGCATATTTGGCCCAAACTCATTATTATAGAAATTTATCAGGAGCCAGGTGCCTTCATTTATTACCTCGAGAATCAGCAAATGGAAATGTAGGTTCGGCGATTCGAACTTTTTCACTTTTACTGGTAGATTATTCGGAATTAATGTCAGTAGACCCCCCTAGGCTCTCCCTGAAAGAGAAGGTTTAGCCTGTGTTTGAAAGGAGCGATATCCATTTACAAAGATTGGCTCCGTAGACCATGTCTCCTGAAAACATGAAATGTCGTGGTCTTGCCAGAATTTTTTCCAATTGTCATCACCCAATTTCTGGGCAATACCTGCCACATTCCATGATGCTATTTTAAAAATGGTTTTATTTGCCCCCAGTTGTATGTTATCTATGTTTAGGCTCTCTTGATTGTCAGGGACCAAGGTATCCTGGTTGTCACGACCTTCCGTAGGATTTTTTATCTCGATTGGGCGTAGTCAATCGCATGATTCTAAGTTGGAAAGGGGGCGAATCTATTCTCCAACCTCAAACCCAATGACCCGAAATTTCCCATTGGGTTTAACCGTGTTTGGGCTTCCCTCTGTTGGAATCTACTTCCTGCAAGATCCGGCAGAAAAAGAGGTCTATAAAAATATTCCAATGATAAAACAGTCATCTGTGAGCCCTTAGGTGGAACTTTACATAAGTAGGCTAGAAGGGATCTAACAACAGATTCATTATTAAAATGTATCACCACACAATCTCCCGGGTGATCTTTCCTTGATGTGTCCAGCCACCCTATTCTTCTTGCCATGATGATTTGGTTAGAGAGACAACTAACTCTTCCCCACACTTCGTTCAGTCTACGCGTCAACCAGTGGAGGGCTTTAGACATTAGTTGGTCAGTCGTTTCTAGTTGACCCTCCCTTAATAGGGGTACATTTGCCAGCACCAATACAAGTAGGGATGCTGCCGGGGGGAGGTGTAGGGTCTGGAGTCCAATGTTCAAACTACCGGTTTTAAGACTGACCCCTCTCGAGTGGTCATCCCTCCTCCTCGACCCTTGCAATGTTAGAACCTGGCTTGTCGAGGCTGTACTAGGATGTAAGTTTTGGACAGTCTCCCCTACTAAGTTCTCCGGGTGAACATTAGGCTGCTGCAGGGACGTTCGGGTATGGGCGGTTGTGATAGTATGGGTATCAGGATTGGGGTGTGCGGGGTTGGCCAGGTTAGTGTGAGCATGATCTATATTCAAGCAGTCCAAGCTCCTTTCTAATCTGCAAGTCCCCGCCTGCAAGTGTGACTCTGGGCCATTGCTGGAAGCAATCCTAGTGTGCGATGCCTCAAGAAAACGAAAATTATTTGTGGCCTGGGTCTCCAAGTGGACTAACTTCTCTTCAATCTGATTTAACTTCAATAGAATAGGGTTCAACATGGTGGAGAGCATAGTTTCTAGTCTCTTCCACGTATCGTCATTGTTCATCAATGGGCATGAAGTCGGGGGTACCTGGGCACTTGGTCCACTTTGGACAGTTTCCGTTTCATCAACCCCCCCTTGTTTTGGTTGATCTAGAGACTTTCGCTGGTTTTTGTCTCTGTGGGCAGCCACCCCTTTTTCTCTTTACTGGTGGTTCTGGCTCAGCGCCCGGATGTTTTCTCAGTCCCATGCCCCTGGTGGATATTGTTAAGGTACTAGACGGCGTTAGAGGCAATGAGTCTTGGGGGGTGTGGTTCGTAAGTACTCCTGGTTCTGGAAGAAGAGGTTGAGCAGGAACGTTAAGTGTAGTTTGACCGCCTAGGGAGGATCGCTTCTGAAGAATGGGCTCCCAAGATAGGCGTCGTTCAGTCAGTTCTATTTCGTGTGTCAAAACAGTTGCTGCCCTTGTTAAAAATGCGTCAAGGGTTCCTGCTATTCCTCCACCCACATGATCGCTCTGGCCCTTACTCTTGCTCATATTTAGATGTAATGGTGAAGTTAAATATATTTAAAGTGTCTGCGCACAGTACCTTAATGGAGTCTACGTTGTTAGATTGGTGGCCCAGCCTCCTCCGGGCTCCGAGTACGTGGACGGGCCTGCCCTTGGGCCGGGCTTTGCCCGGGCGCATCCCGCGCCACGGGCCGGCGGTGCTGTTTTTATGCGCGACTGCATGCAAAGGATTGCAGGGGCTGTAGTCTCCTCTGTGGTGCTCCAGTAATTGTCCCCGGCGGTGCTGTTTTTATGCGCGACCGCGTGCAAAGGATTGCGGGGGTTGTAGTCTCCTCTGTGGTGCTCCAGTAATTTTTCCCCGTGTCGGACCCAGGCTATGCCGCGGCTACACCCACCGCAGGCCAGCGGTGCTGTTTTTATGCGCGACCGCGTGCAAAGGAGTGTGGGGGCTGTAGTCTCCTCTGTGCTGCTCCAGTAATTGACCCTGTGTCGGACCCAGGCTATGCCGCGGCTACAGCCGCCATGGGCCGGCAGGTGCTGTTTTTATGCGTGACCGCGTGCAAAGGATTGTGGGGGCTGTAGTCTCCTCTGTGGTGCTCCAGTAATTGTCCCTGTGTCGGGCCCATGGTTATGCCGCGGCTACCATTGTGAATCAATAGGATTAAAATCAGGATGCCCGCAACTCAAGCAGGACCAAAGGAAGCCCTCCAAAAATGCTTCCAAGTACGGAGTGTATGAAAGCCGGAATTACTCCGAAGATGGTCTGAAAGGTGGTTAAGAGGCCTGATCCAAGTCGCTTAAATAATGTACGATCCCACTTGTATTAGACATGATAAAGGTACGAAGGGATCAGGAAGTTCGTACGGATCAGGGCCTGTATCTCTGCTGAAGACCTTGCAACCTGGAGATCAAAAGTCTCTCAGGCTGAAGTTAAGGCCACATTTTGTTGAAACAACATGGCTTTCAGTCTGCTCAGCGAATCAAACCTTATACTGTAAACATTCAATGACGGCCACAACTCCCTAACTGTGCGAGCCGGGGGAAACAATACTTGCTTACAGCAAACAACCCTGAAGTTTACTGTGACTAGATATGCGATGCCTGGCGCTATTCCACAACAGCCTTGATCATTCAGCACCAAATAACTTCCATTTGAAAGCAATTAAAAAAACAGATGAATCACTGCAGCTGGGCAGCCTTTCAAGTAGCAAGATAAGTTCACTTTTGACGCATTACACGTTCCATGAAGCGACACTTCTTTGCACACTAAAGATCCACTTAAGGCCTTCCCACAGTCAGTACCACTTAAGAAAACTTTAGTGTCCTTATTTCTGCATCTATATATATATGGTAACTCCCAGGTTTCCTGTATGCACCCTTCACTTAACGCTTCATTCCTGCCTGCTTGGATGTATCTAAGGCAGTATAGAAACTGAAATGTCGTGATTGGCAGTGTGATATAGCCATGAATTAACCATTCAGTAGAAGGTGACTCAGCTACTGTGAAAGGTAACTTCTCTAATTTTTCAATGAGCAGCATGGTGTACTTTGCATCTCTGCGTGCCATAGTCAACTGTCTGTCGGTCAGATTGTAAACCAAGAACAAACGTGTGCTGTTAATGTATCACCATGGCACGTGGCCTGAACGCAATGATTGCAGCGTCCAGCTAAAAAGCATAATGGAGCGCAATTGAGATTGCCCATTTTGTAGAATAGACAAATCTTGTTCCATTATGTCAATTGCCGAGGACTCAATGTTGCCCAGTGAATAAATACGTGAAGAAAGTGTGGTCATACCACTGTTTACCACAGCCAGGGCCTTTTCTAGGTTAATCCTATCAATTTCACGTAATCTCTCAGTAGCATCCTGTTGGGAGACTTTCCACAGTTCATTGTACATGGCATATAAGAAGCGTTTCTTACGCGGTTTCTTGGGACCTAGCAAGAAATCCCTAAGATCCATGTTTTCTGACAGAAGGGACAAGTATTGTTTCACCTGTAATAGTGTTGAGGTTTTTAGCCATTCTAGGCACAACTTCCCAACACTATAAAAGGTCACTACTCCTGGGACGTCTGTGTGTACATAGCGTGGGTCAGGCCTATGGATACTAAACTCTCAGGTGGTACCCTTGAATCTTGATTGACTCCAAATTGTGTCGATAGGCCAAACCAACCATCCCTTCCAATTGGTAGCTGAAGAATTGTATGTACCATTCTGTATCATTGTACCCAGTACCTCCTCACTGATCAGTGTAGCATTTGATATACCTTCAATAGGTATGGGTGAGGGGATGCGTGGTGTTTTCAGGTCTTTAATTTTTGCAAACCTGTAGCAGGTAGTTTGTTGCACTGTTCTGTTCAGGAATATTATCTGTAACGGTCTGAGGCAAGCTCTAAATAAGGCCTCTGTTCCCTGAACCTGCCAATTTTTCATCCCCCAGATGGATTTTGTGTCTATCGTGTCCCTCCAATAGTCAAAACCTTGTATAGACAGTCGGGAGTTGAAAGGTGCTGAATATATGAGCTTGGTGTTAGTCAGCATCATTTTCTTCGCAGTTGCATTTGTCTGTACTAGCTTATAGTTGTATGACATTGGGTCTGATGTATTGAACCCTGAAAAGTATGTAAATTTCTGTGCGAATGTGGCAGAACTACCTTTCGGTGGTGTCGAGCAATGTTCCCATTGATGGTAAGTGTTAACAGTGCATGGGACACTAGCTCTATGCAAAAAGTGATGACCATAGTGCTGCTAACAATACATACTGTCAAAGTCAGGTGTATCTTTGTACAAATCCCTATAAGAAAACGCAGCAGATTGTCTTAAATCTGAGAGCATAGTATTTACAGTCTCAATGTCCCAATCATTAGAGAGTGTACTCTGTGTAATGAAATCATTCATTGAAATTGTAAACACGTGTGGCATTTTCAAGTGTTCAGTAGGACCAAATACATCATATGAAACCCTATCCCAAACTATACCATCCGGTACTGGAACTGCTGAAATGTTCACTAGGCACAGATCTCTCTGTTCATGGTGTTATGACGTATGAGGTTTCAAGACCAAGTTCACAGGTTGGACTGCACAGCGTTGTGGGAGGTAATGTCCATTCAGTAGTAGGAAAAAGACAATTACTATACCAATCCAAATTAACAGGAACAGGATCCCTAGTGCAAACCAAAGATGCAACCAAGGGGACACCAAGTAAGTATTTTTCAGCCATAGATAGAATTGTCGAAGTTGTTCTTTTTTAGAGATGGGTGGCGTTTGCTCAGGTTCACTTGGATCTGAAGAAATGTCATCAAAGTTGATGAAGTAGCCAGACGCAGTTCCATCTATCTTTGGTAGCTCAGCAGTGTTTGTAGAACTGGCAGTTGCCTCTTGTGAAGACACATTGATGTAAAGTTCATTATTGGGCCGAATGGGAATTTGCGTTTCAGGTTCATTTGGATGTTGTTCAATTTAAACAGGTGTGATTCATATTCCGTTATTGGCTACTCCGGCATCTCGTGCAGAGGAGTCTTGACACATTATTAGTTTTTCCATCTGAACTTCCTGTATAGTAGCGAGAGGAGATCTGTGGCTACTCAGGACTCCACGTGGCCTGCTGTTGAGAATCAGCCGCATATTGTGGTTTGATCAGATCAATGGAGGCAAATATTTTTTCTTTTTTGCCGGCAAGAGGCAGAAGAAGTACTGTTCTTGTTCCTTGAACCGCCAGGACAGGTACAGGTGTTCTGTAAGATGGCCCAAACTCCTTCTTGTCCACGATCCTTTCTCTGACCACTTCCGCAGTGGCAGTGCGTTTTACTTGGACGTTGCTTTGTAATGCCCAGAATTCATTGAGTTCATGTAAAACAGCCAAACGATCATTCAATTCAAATGGTTTTACATCCGCCACTGCGCTGGCACAATCGAGGTCAGGTACCCAAATTCTTGTCCCAAATAGGATCTCATAGGGGGTACGTCCTCCCAAGGATTTTCTTGGCATATTGTTTAGTGCCCTCTGAACCCCATATAGGTGATTGACCCAACTACCGCCCCCACATAATACCCTTGCTGGTAAGGATTGCTTTAGGTCCCGGTTTTTCCTCTCCCCCACTGAATTTCCCTCGGGATGGTAGGGGGAGGAGTACCGCAATGCCACGCAATTTCATAGCTTCCTTGTAAGCCAGAGAGATAAACGCAGGGCCACGGTCGGAATGTAACATGCCAATTGCGTATGTCCCGATGAAGACTCGCAAATCCTTTATAACAGTTCGAGCATCAGCCGAGCGCTCAAGCCAAAGCCATAGAAATCTAGAGCATGAATCTACTGCCACCAAGATATACTTTTAAGCCCCGTCTGAATTTATGGGGCCGCAGTGATCCAAATAGACACATGCAAGAGGTCTGTCTGAAATGAGTAATGGTGTTTGTGGTGGCCGTGCTACGGTGGAACCGTTCATCTGCTGGCAGATGTCGCACTTTAACACATAAGCCTTTGTTTGTTTAGACAAACTTGGCCACCAGAATTGCCACTTCAGTAACGAAACTGTAGCAGTGACTCCTGCGTGTGCAGAGCCAAGACCCTCATATGGACCTAGTATTAAACCTAATCTGCGATCCATGTTTGGTATAACTCCATCCCTCACTCCTGGAATTTGAGCATATTGTGTGTTTTGTGCATCTAATTTATAGGAATATTTGAGTGGAAAGCCCTTCGGAACCTCAGAGCCGTTCTTTGAGGCCTTGACAGCTATCAGCATGTCTCCGTCTATCCTCGTGCTAGAACGAGTGATTGCAGCAACGGCAGCAGTTTGCACTGTCGCTTTGGCTGCTTCATCAGCCAGCGAATTCCCTTCAACGTGTAAGCCAACACGCTGATGACTCAAAGTGTGAATAACTTGAGCCCGTAGCAGGCATGCTTTCAGCTTTGCTCCTTGTTCCCATAACAATTTATGTTTGATTGTGCAACCCTTGGAATCTCTAAACCGTTTCTGGCCCCAGTAATGAAGATATTCATTGCAAGACTGCACAAAGTAGAACGAATCACACACTATCAGTGTGGGAAATTGGCAATCCGCATATTGTAGTGCTAGTATCAGGGCCTGCAAGTTCTGCCAGCTGCGCGGTACAATTTCCTAGAGATTGTGTAGTCATGTTGCTGGGATGGAACTTACCATCCTGCATACAACCCTTCACTATAGCACATGCTGCGCTATGTTGCTGTTTACTTGCTACTGCAGGCTGAGCAGATCCATCAGTGTAAAAGAGGCATTCATATTTCTCTAGAGGCAAGATTTAATTCAGGAGAGGGTTTTCTTGTTCGTACTGCAGAAATGCTTGAGTTTTTAATGTAGAATCGTATTTGTAATCTACATCTGCTGCAGTGAGAGAATTTGCCCATTGTATCCATTGTGGTTGCAGTGCTTTTGCATTTGGAATGCTCGCTTTGGTAATAGCTTCTAAAGTTGGTACCGGGGTTACAACAATAATGCGTTTCCCCTGTGCTACTGCTCCTTCTCTCACTACAGCAGTACTATTTTTTCTGTTGCTGCAAATTGAAGTTCAGAATTTGTGTACAAATGTGATTTGTAGGCAATTGGAACTGTCTCACCTTCATTGAAAGTGATGTAGGTATATCCTGATAAACTCGGGACCACCCGGATCACCAAGTTAGTAGTATTCACACGTGTGTGTAAATGTTTTGATGCTATCATGTCAGGCTGAACTGAACGGAGAGCATCCCCTGATGTGGTGTGAAATCAAGTCTGATTAAGTCGTAGAAAGGTTTTACTCTTTCTGCATAATCTAGAATGTATGTTCTGCCATAATTTAGAAATCCTAAAATGGATTGCAAACCCTTTAGATTCTTTGGAGGATGGAGCAGTACGCACTTTTCTAAAAAGTTGGCTGCTAGGCTCTTGCCTTCACTTGACAGCTCATATCCCAAAAACAAGACATTGAGATGGACAATTTTTGATTTCTTGAAATTAAAATTGTGGCCCACAATTATGTTGTTCCCCCTGCTCAAGTGTTCAAGTAATTCATCGTCCGTCAGATAGATATCATCTACATAGGACACTGCCTCCTCATCGCATGTTTGTAATAATTTGACACTCTTGTCGAGAATAGCCCCAGGCTGTTCTTATACCCTTGGGGCAAATGACGGAAGTGACGCTGAGTGCCGAGGGCAGAAAATGCTGTCAAATATCTGCTTTCTGGAGCTATATTTTGGCAAAAGAATCTATTCGAGATATCTAATGTCATTTTGTATTTTTTTCGCACAATGTTATTCATTAATGTGGCACTATGTGCATTTTGAACTGCAAATGTTCGTGTGCTTGTGTTTGAATGTTGGTAATCTAAAACTAGACGATATGAGTTGTCAGGTTTCATTTCATTACTGGAAACAAAGGGTTGTTCATTGGGGAGGTGCAAGTCTCAATTACACCTTGGTATTTGAGTTGGTCTAGAATTTCTTTGACCTGTCGTTTTGCATCATTTTTTATAGGGTCTCTGTGGATTTGGAGTAGGTTTTAATGGGATTTCGTGGTGGGTAGACTCTACGCCCCACCCGACATGGTTGCGGTATAATGCCGGAGATAGCGTTAGCACCCACTCTTGCGCGTATGAATGTTTTAGAGATTCTGGAACGAGGTCGGAGAAAGCAGGCAAAATTACGCTTTCCCGTTTTGGGCATTCCATCACAAACTCAGGCGGCCAATCTCTTTCTGCTAACAATATGTCATATCCATACGTTAAGTTCTCCAAAAGGAGACCTTTAACCTTTCTTGAGATGTCCCCCTCTATTTGTAGTGTAATTTCATACAGTCAATGCGGGACACTAACTCTGGTATCAGGTGTTTCCACCGTGATATGTTCATTCAATACTGCTGTCGCCAGAAAATCCTTCAGGTTCTGGTGAGCTATTGTGACTTCTGCTGCGTTGTCTAGCATCGTCAGAGTCCATTCCCCGTTCAGAAGCTGAGACTTCAGTAAACTGGGCATGTCTAATTTCTATGCCAGCTACTTTCTTCTTTTTGAATTGAGTTTTTTTTAGGTTGCTCTTCCTGTTTGATAATATAATCTGAATTTCGATGTGCTTCCCTTTTTGTCTTTGGTCGATCTTCTTGCTTTTGTTTGATCGCCCGTCCCTCTCCGAGCTTTTTGATGAACCCTGAAAGGAATGAAAGGAACGTGTATCAGTGTCCTGATACCTATCAGGTTTCCTAATGTTATCACGATTCCTAAGGTTGTTCCTCTTTTCAGAGGATTCCCGTTGGGAAGACCCACCCCTTGATCGTGAATTCTTTTCTGAATTGTTATTTTTAGATTGTTTGTTTTCCCATTTCTTTTTAGAAGAAGTGGGTGCTTGCTTCAAGTTGTCCTTGTAGGGACTACCCGCCATTTGTGGTTTCCCTGCTTTGGTTCCCAAATTATCTCTACCTAATGCAGCATAGGTTTCTTCAATAATTTTGGTAATTCTCGCTCCTTATTTCTAGGTGCCATTTCCCTTAGGCGGCTGTGTATGGCCACTGCTGGTGCCTCCCCCTTTATGTTGCTCAGCATTATTGCAGAGACTTAGGCAAAATTACCCATCAGTTTCATTCCCAAGTCCAGGGCAGGTCCTGCCCCGTACTCATTCTATATTTGTTTTAATACATCAGGAACAACTGCTAAGGAAGGGGTACCATGTAGTCTGACGTAAATGGCAGCAAAGATTGTTCCCCAAGTGGTACAATCCTCAATCAAAGGAACCATCCCCATTGGCAAGCAAATGGTTAGCATTCTGTTTTTCCTGCGGACCCGTATAGGGAAATATTGCTTCCAGCTGTGCAATTTTTTGTTCTATCCAGAACGGAATTTGCTCCAGTTTGGAAGGAATTGTCCCTATTACTGATTTCAGTGTCTGCCGGTTAATTGTAGGTGTGGTCTGATGTGGACCAGCTGGAGCATTTCTCGCAAGTTGGACTGTTAATGTTCGGATGACGAACTGGACAATATGTCTGTAAAGCCTGACTATGTCTTTGTATATTGTACAGACTTCATCCACTGGTAGAGTATCTATCTCGGGATGTGGCGTGTATGTCGCTTATACCGGCCAGGTAGCTCCTTCAATGCTGAGCAGACCGAGTCTAATGATAGATGTTGTGTGTGGGAGGGCGCCTTTAAACCAGTTTCTGTGTTGCTGGTAAGTTAACGGGACTTCAATGTCTTCATATGGAATGTATTCATCTGGTGGTTCAACTACAAGGTATGTGTGAAACAAACTAGTAACCGGACCTGCAGGTGGGAACTGAACCCAGGAATAGAATACCTCTGATTCGAACACCTTGTGTGCCTCAATCACGAAGGTAACACTGCCACCTGTTGCTGGTACACCGTGTTCTAACAATTTCATAGTAACTGCATGTCTGCAGTTCTCTGTGATGTTGACTGCGTTAGCGAATTCTTCTTCCCCCGAGCTACTCGTGGGGTCATTTTTAAAAGAGAAGTGAAAGTTAAGAGGTAGGGTTTTGCACAATGGCGGGGAACCTTTTATCCTTACAAGCTTGTTTCAACCTTCAGCCAATACACAGAGTATATCTGCTCAGCTGAGGCAGTTTTCCCTTCCCACTCCAGAAGTCTCTGAAAAGTGTGAGTAGGGCTTTCTGAAAAAGCATGACTGAACTACTCAGATTTTAACTGTTAATATAAGAACCAAACCAAAGTTGGCGGTGCCATGTCGTGTAGTTCCTAGGAATCCTCCAGCACCTGCGCGTTTTGGATGACCTAAACTGAGGGCCTGGTGTCCCAACCGCTTCCGGACACCCCCACATGATATGTCAGCCATTAGACCAGCTAGCTCTACAGTGCCACTACCATCCCCCTGTATTCTACAGTGGTGTAAGTAGTTTCTGGCGACCACTGAACATGACGACCCTGATTCCTCAGGGATCGTGGAAAAACAGTACGTTTCGCTCAGACACTCGTGCTTGCTTACTCTCAGAAAATACACAGGATGGCGATTAGGACGTTTCAATAAGTATGTATTGGTCCAGCGACAGCCTCGTGTAAAACATATGTGCTGTGACAATCAGGAGACAGGAGCATAAAAAAGAGATTGCTAGTACCAATAGAGTAAATAGTAGATACATTTCTACCATAGTGCTACTAAGATGAACATAAGCAGTTCAGACAAAAACAGTAGCACCTGCATATTCCTAAAATGCGCACCCTAAGTAATTTGCCTAAATGTACCTAGCCTAGATTTGTATGTGTAGCATGTATATGTGCATATGTATGTCTGTAGGTATGTAGCCAAGAAACCCCTAGGGATGAACCAGCCCCCTCACCTGATGGTTGAGAATGAAGGACCCCGTCTCTGCTTCGAGGATGACACCCCGCAAGGGATGTCAGACCGCTGCGTGTCGAAGATTCAGCATGCATGACCCCGTCTCAGTTGGAAGGAATTCTGCTGTAATTTGTCGGGGGAGTGAGGGTCTTTTATACTAAAGTGGTCACTCCAGGGTTTTTTATTGAATCGATATGTTTTTAAAACAATCATGGATGCTTTGAAAACAATCATGGATGCTTTGAAAACAATCATGAATGTTTTGAAAACAATCACCAATGTTTTTCCAAACAAATGTGATCATGCACAGCTGGGTGTTGGCCAAGGATGAAAAAAGTGGTGACCCTTATACAGAATAATTCTGCCGTGCCTGGGGACATGTTTATGTACGTCAGGTACAGGGATTATGATAGAGTACTGAGAGTCTGGTGTCAAAGAGACAGGAGCAAGCTACTAGGTAAAAGGTCAACTGTTTAGAATCGTTATTGTTGTGTAGATGGGACAAATGTATGTAATAGGGGTATACATGACAGGACTAGCCTAAAGGACATGGAATCGGGGCCCTCTTATGTAAAGGGCGCACTTTCCCTGGTTGCGCCCAGCGCACCTTAAAACAGCTGCCGCGCGGGCACAAACATGGAAAGTGCGCCCTATAGCATGGAATGCTCTAGCGCAGGCAGCCGCGAACTCGCCCTGCCCTGGGGGCAGTGCATTCAGGTGAAAAACGGAACGGCTGCTTTAAAGCCGCTCCATCTTTCACTGTGCAGGCGGTAACCAGCCTCCACTTTTAAAGGGGATTAGAGATCCCCTTGCAGGCGGGTGCAGTGAGTGACTGCACCTGCCTGCAGGGGGAATGTATGGGGGTACATGGAACACCCTTTCCTCCCTCCAGAGGGCTTCAATAAGAGGGCACACTAACAGTGCACCACCTTTTAGGTGGCGCACTGTCAGTGTACCTCCTCACAGCTTCTTTGCCTCTACGCCAGCATCTATAATATGGCGGGGGTGCAGAGGCAAAAGGATCCCCTCATTTGCATGGGACCACGCCCCCATACAAATGAGGAAACACCATCTGAAGATAGCGCTAGCGCTTTTTGTGCGTCAGCGCTATCGGAATTTAAGAAGGGGTCGTTCAAGCATCTGTGTCCCCCTTCTGTAATACCAAAGTGCCCGAGGGGTACGCAAAGCAGGCGCAAACGCCCGTTGCGCCCCTGGGGCACCTCCATAATACGGACCCTGGCCCACTTATAGCTTCAGAGATGTGCACCCATGGCTGCAATTATTTTGGCTCCTTGTATTTTCTAAGTGAAGTACGATTGTCTAACCTAACTTGGTCTGAAGACTGAGAATATGGGTTTAAACTTTATTACGCAGGTCCTGTCTGTTTGATTCTTTAGTCTTTGGCGTTTTGGACCTCTTTCTTAGGTGATCCAGCATAATTTATGTTGCAACAATCTAGTTCAACTTGGATTTTCAGTTGCAGGAGATAAGAGATCTTTCTTAACATCACCAACTGGTAGTTGGTATTTTTAACAGTTGTTGAAATCTGGTATTTAGGGAAACGATTAGTGACAAACACCCCGTGGTTTTGTTACTATTTGGACCAGAACTGGAATAGTTCCTAGTTTCTCTGTCCACCTCAATGACAGACTGCTGGTTGGCTTGTCTCCTGTTGCCTCCAGCTACTATTTACTATGCTTCTAATCCTTGAGGAAAATATATTTTTTTATATTGCACAACCCTGTTTTCTGTATCGCCTTGAGGCTCTTCTAAGCAACATAACCCCTTTTAACATGACTTCCTACTCCTCATCTCTAATATTTCTGGTCAGCCAGTTTGCAATCCCTCCACATTTTTACAGATAAATGAAATAGCATAGGCAGATATATGGGTCGATTAACAAAAGTAAATTCAGCTGCATATATAAACTTATGACCAAATTTACTTTTTTAACACTTGCCAGGAATTCACAAAAGGATTCCTGGCAAACATAAATGATTTACGAGCACATATTTCTCCACCACTCATGATGCACTGGTATCCCGCAATGGTAAATCTCTTTCAAGGGCTAGAAAGAGCATGTTCCAAGATGGGGTTTGGTTTGGAAGTTTGAGAAGGTCAATAAACATGTATATTTGTGAGCATTCCCAAACTTCAGTCCTACCCCTTTTTGAACCCTGTAAATGGTTCGAGATTTAATCCAGCACAGAGTTGGCGTAACTCATCTGCCAGAGTGAGAGCAATAATGGATCACCCTTACATCTGATGATTGTGTAGGAGAAAGGCTTTCTTCATGGGGGAGAATTTTAAAAAAAACTTTAATTAAAAAGTGTTTCTATTCCTACGTGTAGACTCTTCCGCTTTGGAGAATTTAGCATAGGACAAATAGAAGCCTTTCATAAACGTCACATGGCATTCTAAGAAGTACAGGTGGAAACCTGTCCCTCACTCAGCTTTCCAGGCATACATCTGGGAATGTTTGTGAACTGGTAAAAACAAGGAGTTGTTTTTTGTGATTAAATGCGTTAGTGTTTATTCCATGAACACACATGTTGGTCAAGTGTTAAATTGTGATTTAGAAACAATAACCCCTGTGTGCAACATGTGGAATTAAGAACCTCAACGACATTTCCACTGTACCAAATTTGCTTTTTGTGGATTATCACCCTATTATTGCTTTTGCTATATGTTTTCTGCTAGAAGATGACTCCTGACTCTTGACTCCTGCTGGAAGAAGGTAACTCATTCACGGACTTAGGTACTCCTGTTCCCTGCTGCCACCCACTGATTAGAACTGCTCTCCAAGAGTCAATTAGTTGGCCTCCTGTTTAGTGCTTCAAGGACACAAAAAGCAGAAGCACTACTGACTCCAAGATGGCCAGCTGACTATAGGGAACTGAAACCTGCAGGATACCTGGCTGGATAGAGACCTGGTGCCTAGAAGTCTTCCTCAGGAGCTATGGGTTGCAGGGGCCGACCAGAAAGAACTTTTGCAACAGTTGTAGAAAAGTGGGGCTTAGTCAATTTTTCCACTCTCTTGAGGACTGGGACAGTGTGTTGAGGCTGGCCCATGAGGGTCACACCCTATTAGGGCAAGAAAACTAGATTTTTCCCTCTGAGCTTTTTGCCGTACTTACATCAGGTTCAGCTGGGCTTTACAGTAAAGTTATCCCACTTTGCCCTGAGCAGCTACAGCTTCCAGCCTTGAACTGCTGGAGGATTTTGACATCCAAAAAAGTGACCATGTCCAAAGGTAAAACCTTGGACTAGGGCAAGGTGGTAAATCTATCTGACCAACTATGCACCGTTTGTAGCCCCAACATTTATTTGACTATGTCCAGCTCAGAGATTTTGGTGCCAAAACCAATGGCTTTAGCAGGAGTTCATCAATGATGTGTTCAAATTGAAGGGACCCTCGACGGCCCCAGCCTAAGACCTTGCACTATTGGAAGAATGTGAATTTCATTTCAGGTAAAAAGTGAAAGTTTTTACTGAGATGACTTCCTTTGTCTGACCTCTGCTCCATCGCAGTCAGACTGAAATTGTGCCTAGATCCCTATGAACAGCTAACTGTTATTTTCAGAGGTGCTTTACTTTTTCTAGGTGTTTATTGCCTTGAAATCTTTAAAAAAGAATGTCCCCAGTGCCTTTTATCTTACTTTATTTGCTTGTTGTCTGTTTGCTCATTAAATTGTTCTCTCTTTTTCTAAATTTCGTTGCAAATTTTACTGTGCTATGTACTTTACTTTGAAATTGTTGGTATTACTTGAATTTAACATGCTATTGCCCCGTGCTGTGCCATAGGTACAAGGGGATTCAAATGTGTTTTAACCTAATCAGATTGTGTATATTACTTTGGTAGGGATCACCCTTTCCCAAATTAATAACCCAATTTCTGACCTTTGCCAACGTCTAGGCCAGTCTGACATCCAGGTATGTCCTTTCAAAGGATTGCATGGTTTAGCTCACAACCAGCTGGGACTGCATGGTTAAAATCAATTCAAATATTCCCATATTCAAAGATGAAATGCCTTAAGTGCAGTGAAGTCAGATACTTGGAATTTCCACAGTGGAAAGACGGAAACACTAACATTAATATTTGAGGTCACTCTACCATTTACTCATCATCTTTACCTTTCCTGTAGATGTCACACTAGACATCATGAATGATATCAGTGATGACAACAATAATCATGCTATAAATGGTCCAGAACAGTTGAATGTCCAAGCTGTGGCAAGAATGTAAATGTATGATTGTAAGAAATTGGGTCCTAATTTGGATTGCCGACTGGCCACCTGAAGAAATAATCATAACTCTTATCAGGGGGAACCCCTAAAGTCACTAAAATTACTTGAGCTCAACCCCTAGGTAGCTATGGGACATTTCAGCCAGGCTTAACTTAGGGTAATGTGTAGCATATGTATGAAGTACCTAAACAGTAATAAAGTAAAAACCCCAAGCAATAACACACTCTACGTAGGAATCACCTCACACCTCCTGAAGAGACTGCAGATCATACAGATTTCAGTGGCCAGATTCATCCTTGACATCTGAAATCAAACCCACATCACCCCCCACCTCAAGAAGCTTCACTAGGTCCCCATTCAGAAGAGATGTCAATTCAAGATGCTGATCCACACCTACAAAGCCCTCCACAACCAAGGACAAGCATGCATTAACCACCGCCTGTACTTCCACCATCCCTCCTGATATCTGCGCTCAGCCTCCCTCATCCTCACTCACACCCCCGCATGCGCCAAAGCAACAGTGGAGGACGCTCCTTCTCCTACCTCACTACAAAGCCCTGTAACAGCCTTCCTCTGGACCTCATCCTCTCTGCTGGAATACAAGAAAGGACTCAAGACCTGGCTGTTCAACTGAACCCCCCCCCTAGCACTAGGGATCTCAGTGCCTGGATACCCTCACGGGTGATTAGGTTTTTCAAGTTCTGCTTGATTTATTAATTGAATAAAACCCCCAAAACAAATTTGAAAAATAGAGAAACTTGTAATAAATAAAATGACACCAAATAGACAAAAATCCCGCAAGCAGAGATAAGAATGTTTACAGATGTAAGTGAAAATAATGCTAAAAAGCGTAAAGCACCAGTTGTAGTCAATGGTCGCTGTAAACTGGGACCTAGATGAAGCCCTGGTTGAATACACCAAGTGGATTGGTCCCTGTGAAAGTCCAAATGTCAAATAGTCAAAAAAGTTTCAAGGTCCTAATCCAAAAAAAGGCTTTGTCAGGCAGAGGCCACCACCAAAGTCCAGTTCAATTGTCAGTTGCCAATGGTCTGCTGGGAATTGTAGGGAAATAGTTTCTTGCCTATGCAGAGACATAGGCAAGAAACCATTTCCCTACAATGCCACACAGGAGGTCAGCAAATGTGACCCTTGGAGTCCACTTCTTTGCCCAGCAGCAGCAGTTCTGGTCCTTCAGAGCTCCACAAAGGTCACAGGCAGTACATCTAGTCCTCCTCTGTTCTTCACAGGTCCAATAAGTGTTCTCTGTGGGTGCCTTGGGGTGCCACATATATGCCTGGCACCAGCTAGTGGGTGGAGGTGGCTCCTGGGCACTTCCTAACCAATGGGGTAAAAGTAAAAGGGGGCAATCCTACCCACTTTTTCAGCAATTCCAGTTTGCCCTTCTGCAAACAATCCCACAGTGCCTCTCACTCTCAAATCCAATTTGGGGGAAATCCTTCTCCCCTTATGCAGACCATGTGTGCTCACCCCGGGGTGTGGCCAGAGTAATGAGCAGTAGCTCCCTTGTGGTCACTCAAAACCGGTTCTGGGGGTGACTTTCCCCTCATATGTTCGGTGCCAACCTGACGAGGGGGACAAAAGCTAGGTCCTTTCCAGGTGTCACCTACCATTTACTTGTGACAAGGAAGACCCCTTTGAAAAAGATTAAGGGGCATATTATCTAGGAAGTGGCGGTGAGAGGCGTTAGCCTCCTTGGCTTAACGCCTCTCATCGCCACTTCGGAAACGCAAGGCTGCACCATATTACCAAGGATATGGTGCAGCCTGGCGTTTCCCCCTGCGATGGCGCTAAGTCTCACGACTTAATGCCAACGCAGGCACCCTTGCTCCAGAGTGCAAGGGTGTCTGCGAGCAGGGAGGTTTGTTTATGTACAGGAAGGTGTCCCTTCCTGTACATAAACAAACCTAAAATGCCATTTTGTAACTTACATGTGTGCTGCTTCATGCAGCACACATGTAAGTTACAAAATGGCATTTTTAAAAAGGTTTGTTTATGTACAGGAAGGGACACCTTCCTGTACATAAACATACCTATAGCATTTTGCTTTTTCCATGTGTGCTGCACAAGGCAGCACACATAGAAAAGCAAAAACGAGGAGAAATGAAGCATTTCTCCTCGTATCACACCTATAAGACCAGGATTTTCCTGGTCTTAAGTTCGGCGCTGCCACCTATTATCGCCTCTCTTGATAATAGGTGGCAGCGTCGAAGTGAATGGGTGTTGCAGTGGAACGCCCACCGCAACACCCACTGCACGCCCCTTTCACGCTAAGTTTAGCGTGAAAGGGGCACTATTACCAAGGCAGCGTTAAGCCACTTGATGTGGCTTTTTGCCACGTTATGTGGTTTAACGCTGCCTTGGTAATAGGACGCTGACCCTATCGCCACCACAATGTCACAAAAAGTGACGTTGTGGTGTCGATAGGGGCTTGGTAATATGCCCCTAAGTTCCTGAACCCACCCCCAACAGGTCTTCCTTGTCAGGAAAAGAAAGAAAAAACTTCTCCACTTCTAGGCCATTGTCTCTGCTCTGGGAGCAGTTTTCACACCTAATTGAGGCCAAGAACCAGCAGGGCAGTTGATGGAGAGCTAACACAAAATAGCCTCCAGCGGCTGCAAGCAGCGTGAAGGTAACTTTCTAAAAGTTTCATTTCTCATACAAATATACAACTTTACCATTAAATTCGAATAAGTCTTTGAAAGCAGTCAATAGTGCAAACAGTTCAAAATGTATAGACTAAAGTGTATAATGAATACTTTGATTTTTCTATTTACCAGTTACAACCTGACCAGTGACAATGTTGTGGAAGTAATCACTGGGGAACATGCCATTTTTAATAACACATGTTCCACTTTTAAATATTATGCACTGTACCTCGTGGGCAGCAAGGTGCACCTAGGGGTGTCTTATTTAATATTTAACATCAGCTTTTCCTACCTTTACCTGTCAAAAGGGTGATTTTGACAGCCTGGGAAGCATGGTTCAAGCTGCTGCTATCAGGCTACACAGGGTAGGTCTACAGACATGTTTTCACTGGCACTGTAGTGGATGGCACAATAGGCACTACAGTCCACAAGTGGTATTTAACTTCCCAGGTCATGGGAGTATTTCTGCACTATATACTACCATCTTACAGGAAAGTTAAATGTGCCAATCAATGCTAAGCCAAGGTAACCATGTTTAAAGGGGGAACACAAGCACTTCACTCACTTGTTAGCAGGGATAAAGCGCACAGATTTCTAAAACCAGCAAAAATAGTTTACAGAAAAATGCAAAAAATCTGGGGTGACCATGAAGAGTAGGTGGATTTCCTATACTTACATAAAACATTGGGGCATATTAGCAAGAAGAGGCGATAATCATCGCTAACCCTGCTTAGCGTGATTTATTTTATCGCCGGCTATCGCTGGAATATATCGCCACGCTAACGCTGTATTAGCAACGATTAGCGCTATGGCGATGAATATTCCAGCAATAGTGGGGAAATGGGCCAACATCGCTGAAAAACCAGCGATGTTGCATGGAGAAAGGGAGAACACCTTGCTGATACGACCCTGTGGTCGTATCAGCATAATCCACCCCCATGTTAGGTATGGCTAACACCTGCTAATTGCAGGTGTTAAATAAATGGTGATGACCCCGTTAGCGCGACTTTTCACGTCGCTAACTGGGGCCATGGCCACCTTGCTAATAGGCGATAGGCCTGTTAGCGAGTGTTTCCCAGGTTTGTTCGTCGGGAACGCCCACTTTGCATGTCATTAGCGATAAATATCGCTGACATGCAAAGCGGTAAAAAAACGGGCGCTAATGCCCGCAAACTATCGCTAACTGCTGTTAGAGACAGTTTGCTGATAGGGCGATATAAATATCGCCGCTTTAGCGGCAAAAAGTGCCGCTAAAGCGGCGATAGTGCCCTTGCTAATATGCCCCATTCTCTTTTGGCTTAAGCATATTTTTGGCATGAAATCTAATTGGGAAATTTCATAAAGTAACACCAAACCAGTGTCTCTGAAACCACAAGTAGAAAATGTTGAGGCCTCACCAGTCTTTTTGAAGATCCATTCTTTCTCAATTTTGCAGGTTTCCCACCAGATCTGACACCCTCCCTGACTGTAAGGCCATGGAGAGCAGAATTGCCACTTAAGTTGATCAGAGTACAAGAGATGGTCCCAGACTTTGTTAGCTATTTAATTGGTTAGATGTGCCCTTGAGTTGTTTGTTGTGACTTCCCATTCCTTTTAGATGTTCAATTTCCTATAGTTTGTCCTGATGTTGACCCATCATTGTATGGCCACTAATGGACGTAACTCGGCTTTCCCACTGCACCCATGAGCACATAATCCATTGAATGGATTTGTATGCTAAAAACAAAGACTAGTTTTTGCATTTTTCCCTACGCTAAAAATTATTTAACCTCACCACGCATTGATGTGCATTCCTATGTTTTTATTCTAAATGCCACACTCGGAACAGCAAGGACATTTGAATACAGTTGATTATGCCACAGTCTAATTCCGAATGTGTTTTTACGTGTATTCATTTATGTGCGCTGTTTGGGATTCGAGTGTAAACAGCCCTAAGATATTAAGGTTTTGATTGCTATTATACACACATACTTAGCTGGATGATTGACAAAAGGTCATCTCCAGATGGACTATTATTTATATTTAAAAATAATTATCTACCCAAGTTCATCTTGTTCGACTTGTAGGCCGATGGAAAAAGTCTTGATTATGCTTAGTGCTCAATTCCCAAAAACAGGTGTGGTTGAATGTCATTGTGGTGATTTAGGGCAGTTTAATAGATATATGTGCATTGTCTTCATACATTGATACTCATATGAGTATGGGTGGCAATTATATGTACATACATATATTTGCTGTGAGTGCATGTTTACCTTCTTTATGCCTATTTATGTAAATATATGTTTGTATCTATGTTGCTTTGTATGTGGATGTATGTCATAATATCATCTACAGAAATATCATCTGACATAAATATCATGTCCTAGACATTGCTTACAAAAATATAATCCTGTTGGGTGTGGATTTTACTTTATTAACTCCAATGGGCAATATTTTTGTAAATGATATTTAGGACACAATATGTCAGGCAATATTCCGGTACCATACCCAGCACACAACAGTCTATGTGCATACTCGTCTGTGTGTGCATTGATGCCTTTAGATGTGTTGCCCACTCCGCAGGCACTATACAAATTCCAAAGCTATTCGCTTTGTCAATGCTTGTTACAGAAGCACCACTTTGCATAAGAACCATTTAAGCTCCTGCAGAAGGGAAGGAATGCGGGATGGGGATGCACAGAGAGGAATAGAGTGACAGAGATACACAGTGTGAAGAGAGTGAGAGAAAAAAATGCATTCAACAAGAAGCAGCAACACAAGAGGCACATACATGTATAAATAGAAGGTATGGGGGAGGATGATAGATGCCAAGGGCAAGAGAAAGACAGAGCCTCAAGAAGGAACAAGAAGAGACACATGAACAACTTCAAAAACTTAAATAAATAGATACAGTTTGTGAATATGTATATGTTATGTGAGTAGCCAAGACAGCTTCAAATTAAACAAGTCCAGTGGTACAAGGAAGGTATCAACATGGTGTACTATTAAGTAGAGAGACAGAGAGAAAGGGAGAAAGAGAGAGCGTGTATGTGTGTGTGTGTATGTGCACGACAAACATGCATGCTTGCTTACAGGCACATGAAAATTAATCAAATTACAGATTGGGGACACGTCATTGAAATACAATATGTTAAGCTTCTGTGATTAGCACTGCTTTCCATTTGTTATTCTGTGCTGGAAATACCTCTCATTCACTTGTGCATTCTTCGCTGAGACCCTAAGAAAAAGAAGAACACACGTGCAAATCCCAACCGATCAAGGAGGCCCAGTCATACTCTGTGATGCGCATGAATACGTGCCAAGTACCACGGATCAGGCTTTAGACTAACGCATTTCAGTGTGGTGATCCGCATCACCGCACTGAAATGCAAAGTCAGGCATTATAGCGCCTCAGCTGTCAAGCTGAGAGTGCTGCTATAATTATAAAGCATCATACAAGCTGCAGTGGCAGCACGTGGTGTGCGCTACTGCCGGCAGGCTTACGGGCTCTTTGGCTCAGCTATAGCTCAGTTCAGCTGCAGAGAGTGGTGTGCTACAATGTTACAAAGTTACAAGTACACCGACGCAACGCGATATCCCTGACGTCAGAGGAGGACGGGTCAGAACCCAATTGCTACCTAGTGTCTTGACTGACAAGAGACTTTAGGCGGGTCAGGCTCCTGCTTCCTGCGGCGGAAGCGGGTGGGCCACCACGCAGTTCAAAGTTGGCTGCTGGAGCAATCATGATCCCGTCCCTATGGTTGGCTGCGGCAAACAATAATGGCTTACTTTTGGTAGCTTGCACGCCTGCGGTATCCGGCGGCTGCTACTGGACCCCACCCCACCGGCGCCATCATGGCTACATGTGTGCAATCAGGGCTGAGCAGCAGAATCATTGCCGCGGGACTGAGACAGTCAGTCCGCGGTACTCAGCATAGACGTTGTTGCGGCCAGCAGAGCCGCCAATTGCCGTCATCCGTTGTTCGGAGTCAGGTCAGTGTTTATTTTAGATTGCTATCACCTCATAGCCTGTGTTCCGCTGCGCTTCGGGTGTCTCTCTGTGGAGCCTTGGGAGAGCAGATCTCTGAAGTGGTTTGTGGCCTGTTTAATTTCTTGGTGAAGGAGACCCTCCCCACCCACATCTCCCCCCCCCCACCTGTTTCTTGACAGCGGCAGGTCTCTCTTCCTCACAAGCAGAGGGGAAAAAAAGACATAAGCTGCACATGAAGGTGGATTCTTCACTTAGTTATTTCAGAAACCCTCAGTCTACCCGGCCAGATCAGCTATCACAGCACAGCAATCCCCCTCCCATAGGGAACGAATATTTATTAGAGTGTCTTGTTAAATAGCGTAGGCTGTGCCCGGTTTATTCTTGGTGCCCAAATAAATGGCAGTTTACTTTAGCTTTATTAGGGCGTCTTCTTAAAATGCAAAGAATTTTGACCATTTAATCTAATGGAAACGGACAGTGCAAACATAGGTGAACTACTCACCCAGTTGTACGTGTAAAGTGTGGACAATGTCAATCCCATAAATTACGATACCAAAGGGGATGATGGACGGAGCGTTTGAGCTAATCAAACACTCACCCCCAGTCAACTGATCTGGGTTTAATCCATCATCATTCTTTAGCTCACTCCACCACCCCAGTTCAGACATGGCCATATGCAAATCAGTCTGACCCTGTGCCTCATGGGAACAGTCCAGCCCGAACTGCCAAGCAATGTCTTCCCTGGACCGGAAACAAGCATCCTGGGGCCGGTTTCTGGCTATTTCTTAAGCTTTGCAGCAGTTAACTTAGTTTCTTGTTGCTCAACAGGGTGTAATTTCTGATATTTATGTTTCCCTTGTGAAGAAAGTGACCCGATTAGGGTCACCCGGGTCACTCGCGACCACCTCTCAGCCTTCCAAACCAATGAAGAGTCGGTCAGATAGTAGAGAATACAATCTAAAGTTATTTATTAGTCATACACTCGAGCAGAGTCCAGTCTGACCAGCTACCTTTGATCGCTGCAGAGGGACTGACCCCCGCCAACATGGTAATACATAATGTACATTTCCAGTACCCCTAAAGACACGCCCAGACTGGAATTTTCCAGTTAGTAGCTGGTGCACAAAGGAGACACAGAAGGATGAGCTGCAATCCTGAGACCGGGTACATGCTATCTCAATTTCAAGTTTACTCTGCTCGTGCCCGCCACTCTAAGGGTGGGAGCAGGCCTATCTAACGGGAAAGGTATGTAATGGCAAAACAGTCTATTCATTAGTGCAGCGAAGCTCAACCTTGGAGGAATAAAAAAAAAATATCGAGACTGCTTTCTGCTGAGGCAAACAGAATGAGAAAGAAGTTTAGTTTCGATCATGGTACAAAATGGCGGCTGAATACAAAATGGTGCCGCAAATGCTAACCTAAATCGTACAATGTAAAGAGAAGTCGACCGAAAACATTTTCCATTCCAACAGACCCTCCTTTTAGCATTTGCTAACACATTTTGCTACTGTCTAAAAGCAAATAACTCCTTGCATATCATGAAAACTACTGCTAAATGTTAATACACACATTATCAATATTCAAAAATGCCTTCATCTATTGTCATTAGGTCTTGGATATCCTGCATCATCATGGGCGTTGTTTTAGGGTCATGTTCTGGAACCTTCGGTTTGGGTGTCAGTGTTTTTACACAGTTAGCACAGCAAGCAGGAAGACAATGTATGCACAAGCAACAGGTGAAAATTATACCAGCAATTGCGACTAGGAAGATAAGAATCTTCCAACCCCAGGAAGCAAATAGACCCCAGAACCATCCAGAGAGAGTCCATGTACCATTTTCTTGGTGGATGTCAGATGCGAGCCTATGCAACTTCTGGATGGCAGCATATACATTAGGGGCGTGGTCTAGGATGTATACACAACAACTGCTGCCAATGACGCGAAAGGCCCCTCCCCAGTCAGCAAGGATGACGTCTAACACCATCCTGTTTTGTAAAGCAACGAGCCTCGTATCCTGTAGCTCAGCTGTAATATTTGTCAAAATCCCTGCTGTGGTAATAATGACCCCTTCCACAACTCTTGTGAGTCGACGAATGTTAAGGCTATTGGACATAGGGCCCCAGAAGGGTATGATACCCTTCATGGCATCTGTAAACTGCTGCAGAGTGGTGTCTGTCTGATCTACATCTTCTGTATTAATAACTCTTCTAACTCGGGGCAAGTGTGTACTCCTACACCACAATCGATGGTCCTTATGGTAGTTGGACGGTGCTATGTACACTGGGGGAAGAAGGAAAGAGAGGTAACAGGTACCTGACCAACCCCTAGGAAGCCACACATAAGCTTGAGACCCACAAACAAAGTAGACATTATGCGGTGGGAGCAAGGGTGGACTACTAGTTGTACTTAGCGTATATGTATAATTGCAATTACTCTCTCCCACTTTTACCCTCCCTATTCCCTGAACACAAAACTCAGCTGTCGTGTTAACTACTGACACCGGCATCGCCTCATCCTTAGTAATATTGCGTATCTGGAAGGATCGGAAATATTCAGTGGCATTAAACCCTTGAAAATCCAACATTTCATTTCGAAGCCATGTTTCGTTTTTTACCTTCTCATATATATTCATACAAGTTGTTGAGGACAATGTACTCAGGGTCCCTTGCCCTTGCCCTTCTGAACTAACTTTACTACTCCTAAACTGAGAAAAATCCTAACTTTAAGACTTTCGGTATTCACAGAAGGCATTTAGGAGTCCTAAAGTTAGGACTACTAACTTTACTACTCCTAAACTGAGAAAAATCCTAACTTTAAGACTTTCGGTATTCACAGAAGGCATTTAGGAGTCCTAAAGTTAGGACTACTAACTTCTGTGAATACCGAAATGAGTAAGTGCCTTCTGTGAATACCAAAATGAGTAAGTGTATTCTGTGAATACCAAAAAGTACTAACTTTACGTTTTGACGTAAGTTAGTTCTGTGAATCAGGCCCTGAATGCACAAACTACCACTAACACATATTTCAAATTATTGACTCGATCCATCTCAATGTAATCCATTTGGGGGACCTTAAAAGGGTAAGTGGGAGGTGCAAAATTACCAGGTGGTGTAGGGGTACCTTTCCCAGGGTTATGCATCATGCACACCATACAATATTTGACCAAATGGGCGGCCATCTTTGGGATATTGTCATTATGCCATACAGGATCTAACAATTTACAGATACCTTTTGCACTGATATGGGCTGGCCCGTGCGCCATAGTGACTACGGGGAGAACGTATGCATCTGGTAACATCCATCTCTGTTTCCCTGACTTATCCGTCCAACACCCTTCCTCATCCAAACATGCTGTGCTTTCCTGCCATATTGCCAACTCCTCGATCTTTGCCTCACTCTGAATCTCCTTAACATTTGCCAACGTATCCTCAAACATAGTAACCTCGGGCACCCACCTAGCTGGACCTGCTACAAACATCCTTTTCATCTTCGTTCGAGCTGTCTCCTTAGCTGTCTGGTCTGCAAATGCATTCCCTCTACCCACATCATCAGTTATTGCCTTGTGGGCGCCACATTTTATTATCGCTAATTTCTTGGGAAGTGTCAGGGCCGACAAAAGCCTATGGATAAGAGGGTAATTTTGTATCTTCATCCCATGGGAAGTGAGAAACCCCCTCTCTGCCCAGAGTCGCCAAAAATTATGGGCCACTCCAAAAGCGTACTGGCTGTCAGTATAAATATTGACAGCCAGTCCCTCACTCAACTCGCAAGCTCGGATAAGGGCAAAGAGCTCTGTAGCTTGGGCCGACTGGTAGGGAACTCGTGACGTCTCAACTACCGTGTGTAGCGTTGTTATTGCATATGCAGCTGTTGTGGTGCCATCTGGTAGCTTAAAACAAGAGCCATCGACATATAGTTCCCCTTGGGGGTCAGATAAGGGAACACCAGTCAGGTCTACCCGTCCCTTCGTCTCTTCCTCCGTCTGAAAAATACAATCATGTATATCAATTTCCTCACTCTCAGAAGGGAGAGGTAGCAATGTGGCTGGGTTTAGAGTGGCACATCTTTTAATCGTGACATGTGGTGCAAAGAGGGTCAATTCATAGCTAGTCAGACGTGCACTGGTGAGGTGCTGTGTCTTAGTTTTATTCAAAAGTGTATCCACAGCATGGGGTACCATGACTGTGAGGTCGGTGTCAAGTACGAGCCCAGCTGATTGCCTTATAGAGATGGCCACTGCTGCGACCGCTCTTAGACAGCTCGGGAGGGCTCTTGCGACAGGGTCAAAAAGAGCAGAAAAATAAGCACACGGCCGTTGCTTACCTCCAGAGGCCTGTGTTAAGACAGAAAGTGCACAACTGGCCGTCTCGTGTACGTACAGCACGAACGGCTTCATATAGTCAGGCGTACCAAGCCCAGGTGCAGAGCAAAGCGCAATTTTTAATTGCTCAAAAGACTGCTCACATTCAGGCGTCCAAGGCAGGGGCTCATGCACATCTTTAGTGGTTAGTGCGAGCAGGGATTTTGTTAGTAACTAATAATTAGTGATCCATTGGCGACAGTAGGAAGTAATGTCAATAAAAGCGCGCAGATCCCTCTGAGTTTTAGGGATAGGCATTTTAACAATGGTGCTGATGAGCTCAGGGGTCAATCTCCTACCCTCCTTCGACAGTAGGTGACATAAATAGGTGACCTCCTGTCGACACTATTGAAATTTAGAAAGGGACACTTTATGTCCCTGGTGAGCCAAATGCAGCAACAACTTAACGTACTGTCTTTGCATCCCTTTTCAGTGTCAGAAGCAATGAGAATATCATCCACATACTGAAGCAATACATTACCTGAGGGAAGCGTGAGGGAGTCCAATTGGGCTTTCAAGGCTTGGCTATATATACTAGGGCTCTCAGTATAGCCCTGAGGAGCTCGACAGAATCTAAAGCTTCTGCCAGCTAGGGTAAAACCAAACAAGTGCCTGCTGTCGGGATGGATCGGGATACTAAAGAATGCATTTTTCAGATCAATGACAGAAAAGAATTTAGCAGAGGAAGGAATCATTGTCAGAAGGGCAGTAATGTCAGGGACCACTGGGAACTGAGTAACTACTATCTTATTAATTGCACGCAAGTTAATTACAAAACGATAAACATCAGAGTGGTCATCAGAGGACCCCGAAGGCGCCCTCTTAAGGATATGAAGAATAGGGCTATTGCACACATTAGCAGTCGTCTCCTCCACAACTCCCGACTCAATCAAGTCCTGCATAATCTGCAACAAAGCTTGCTCACCTGCTAGCGGTATTTTGTACAGAGAATACGAGGCAAGATAGCATTGTCTTTAAACTTAATAGAAACTGGTGGTATCTGTAAGAGTCCTACGTCCGTATCACCCATCGCCCACAACGTGGGCGGCACATCCTTAAACTCAGCAGGGAGAGGCGCATCTTTGGACAGACACTGCTTAGTGCTGACCACATTCGGACCCGTCGTCATGTAAACACCGTCCGGGGAACAATAAATTGTCGCATGCAACCTCTTTAATAAATCTAAGCCCATCAAATTCTCTCCGCAATTAGAGATCAACAAAAATCGCGAACCCACAGTAAAAGGACCTATAGTCAATGTGAGAGGTTTGGAAATGGGGCTTACAACCGGTAAACCAGAAAATCCTACCGAAACATTATTATGGCCAGACAGAGCTGCCCCGGGGACCAGTGAACGGGAAATAGAGCTATTCATAGCACCTGTATCCACTAAAAATGCCTTAGCTTAGCCATTCAAATCTGCAGTAACGTAAGGACTGCGCTGATCTACAGGTATCTGAACTGGTCCCTCACCCTGTCCCTGGCTGTCCTAGCTGTGACACATCCCTATCACCTCATCCAGGTCGTAGTCATCGTGGTAGTACTGTTTGCCCCTAGGGTCGTCAAAGTAGTTCTGGTCAGTGCGACCCTTCGATGTCCCAACAGCCTGAACCCTGTCCTGGCCACCGTCTCCGCAACCCCGCCCACGAGACCCTCGTCCTCTCGGGACCGCCACCTTTTGGAAAAGCACAGGACAATCGCTGCACCAGTGTCCCTCCTCTTTACAGTATGCACACTGATTCGGTCCTACAGGCGTACTGTTCCTGCTAGCATGCGGAAGCTGTCGGTCCGGACCACCACGTCCTCTACCATTCCCTCGAGAAGCCTGTTGCAATAACACCTTCGTCTTCAATTCTTTGGGCTTTTTCTCCACCTTCTCCTTCTCCTCATTTTCCCTGTGTTCATAATACTGTGCCAAACTCAATATTACAGAAGGGGAGGAGGTAGTCCAAGTGCTCATCGAAGTCGCGATCTCAGGAAGCAGGTTCGTGACAAATCTGTTAACGAACAATCGGACACCTTCTTCCACCAACAAATCCTGTCTGCTAAAATCCAGAAACACCCCCTCAAATCGAGTGAAAAAATCAGACACACTTTCATCTGTCTTCTAACGACATGCCGTTAACTTGTCCCAATCTACCCTTCTTGGTGGAATAAGAGAATGCACATAGGTAATAATTTGGCCAGGCAAAGCTAGTATCTCAGCCTTAGGCTTCTCACCAGGCTTCCTCTCCTGGTCCCACGCCTTAATCTGATCCCAGGTACCACTCAATTCTGCAACATGGTCCTGTGTGTGTACCTGCCTCCAAATATCAACAGATACCAGTAAGCCAAAGAACATTTCAATATCTGCAAGCGTCATCACTGTTGATGAAGCGGCCTCTGTCAATTCCTCATAATATGCAGTAGGGTTTTTCCTAGGGTCGGGTAACTGAGTCTTAAGGGACAAAACCTCACTCCTCTTCCATGGAGTATAAACCCATTGTTCTAAGAACCGGGCCTCTACCCGGGTTCAAGTAACAATATTATGCTGATCCCATAGCTCTGGTATCTCCGGGTGATATATGGGGCGGACTTCCCTCATCGGGAATTGAGACACTGTCTTCGGGCTCTTCTCAAGCAGCCTACCTCGATAAGTGACCAGTGTTGCGACATTACCAAAGACCTTACTAGGTGCAATATCAGCAGCATACACATTGTCCCTAATATCATAAATGATCTGGGGTGTGACATCATTGAAACTAGGTTGACCAACCGTCTGTAAATTTCACGGACCGTCCGTAATTTGGACCTCACGTCTGTTGTCCGTGAGGATCCCTTTTACGGACGCCTTTTGTCCGTAATTTTGGGCATTGCAAGGAACAGTGCTGTTCCCTGCATGAAGCCTCAACTCCCTGATGGGGCCGCCTCTCCTCCTCCTCCTCTGAGCACAAGAGCAGCCCCACCCCACCCATTGTCATTCTGTATGCCGGCTAATTGCCACAAACAGAATGACAATGGGCAGTCTGGGCTGTTAAAGCATGTGGCGGCCTCCTTCTGCCTCAGTGTACAGCAGGGCATTCTGTCAGATGGATAAAAGGTAAAGCGCCCATGCTGCAACGTGAGAATACAGTTTATTTAAAGAAGCCTGTGAAACAAGTTAAAAAGAACGGGTTATAGTTCTTTCACTGTCTCATCATTTTAGAACTGACGCATCTTCAATATTATATAAAACAAAGCCATGGTTGCTGCTTTTTTATTTTAAGCAACTAACAACCATTGACAAAGCCAATAGTCCTGGCTTGTTGTTGGTGTAATGATATTTGCTGTATTATATATCTGGATGCAATGACAGAAACAACATAATACCAGTCGGGCGGAACACTATGCTAAGCACAGATTTTTAGCCTAGGTGTTTAGAGCCACGCCCTTAATTACATCGAACACCCCCTTTGAAGAGACCCCCCAGTTTTTTTACCCTACTTAAAGCCCTGGAAACAACACCATGTCACAGTCACCTCACGTCCTGGCACTGTGCATCATGCATGACTCATGATTTCTAAGTTTTCAGATTGCCTATGTTGAGGGGCATAGTAAACCCTTCCCCACCCCACCCCTTGCTTTAGGAACTGCAGCGAGGTGAAGTTCTTGATGGGCCTCTTCTGTCTGCAACTCTGCAGGCAAAGGCTCAGCTCATAATGTGAAAAGGTGGGTGAGTAAATAAGTGAAGGAATGTGTGAATGGCTGGATGGATTAGTGAAAGGATGAGTGGATGAATGAAAGGGTGAATGGATAGATAATGAAAGAAAGGATGGATGGATGAGTGAGTGAGTGGAAGGATGGATGAGAGAAAAGGTAAATAGATAGATGTATGGGTGGAAGGGTAGATGGATGGGTAAAAGGGTGGATGGGTGAGTGAAAGGATGGATGAATGAGTGAAAGGGTAGATGATGGGCGAGTGAATAGGTGGATGGATGAGTGAAAGGATGGATGGATTGATGAATTGATAAGTGAAAAGGGTGAATGGATGGATGAGTGAAAGGGTGAATGTAAGGATTGATGAGTGAGTGAAAGGGGGGTAGATGGACAAAAAGATGGATAGTTGAGTGAAGAAGCGAAAGGGTGGATGGATGAGAGAACAGATGGATGGATGAGTGAAAGGATGAATGAAAGGATGAATGGATAGATAATGAAAGAAGGATGGATGGATGAGTGAGTGAGTGAGTGGAAGGATGGATGAGAGAAAAGGTAAATAGATAGATGTATGGGTGGAAGGGTAGATGGATGGGAAAAAGGGTGGATGGGTGAGTGAAAGGATGGATGGATGAGTGAAAGGGTAGATGATGGGCGAGTGAATGGGTGGATGAGTGAGTGAAAGGATGGATGGATTGATGAACTGATAAGTGAAAAGGGTGAATGGATGGATGGATGAGTGAAAGGGTGGATGTAAGGATTGATGAATGAGTGAAAGGGGGTAGATGGACAAAAGGATGGATAGATGAGTGAAGAAGTGAAAGGGTGGATGGATGAGAGAACGGATAGATGGATGAGTGAAAGGATGGATGAGTAATAGGGTCAATGGATGGATTCATAGAGCGCAGACTGGCTCAGCACACATATATTTTCATGTACAAAAACGTTTCTAGTGATTCATAGTGATCAACAATTAAACATTAACACATCGTCTTCCAAAGAAGTCAAATAGAATAAATTCTTCCTTTATTCTTTTATTCAAAATTCTTTTTTTTTTAAAACAAAACACAAAAATCATAGCCAGCTGACGCGGCGCGTTTCGTCCCAACGGGACTTCTTCAAGGCTATAAAAGTGCATATAAAACAGACATTATTATATACAATTAAAAACAAAATATTAACAAAGTGTATTTAAACAAAATGATCCAGACTTATGATCTAATCAATAGAAAAGAACTACTGTAGCCAAAACAGTATTTATATAATTACTAGAAACAATCATAGGAAGACATCTCAAAATTATTACCCAAATTTTTTTTTATGATACGATGTTACAAGATTTTTTTGAAAGATTTAAAAAAAAAAATGTAGGTGTTTAGACAGGGAGAATTATGTCCTTATAATTCAATTAAAGCGGACTTGTGCATTTGTTCAAATAACCATCATAATTGTGAAAAGACAAAAAAAGGTGTCATACTCGTTAATATTATACAATTGTGTCTGTCATCGTGTCATTTCTGTACTCCTTTGCATAATTATTAAACTCAGCCAGATATCCTTTCTTTTTATAAACGCAAATAATTTACGAACATTTTTGGTCACATGCATGATATTGTGATTGGTTCAGCATACCTGTTATAAGTTTAAATGGTCCACATGAACATTATGCAAAGAATTTGGTGGCAAATTGAATGCCTTTCCCGAAAAAACCTGCAAAAGAATTTTTAATATACATTTTTGTTTGCCTTATTATATATAGATGGAGAGACTAACATGACGTTCCAAAATTACTTAAACACAAAATTTAACTTCCTTATTTCAAACAAATCAATAATGTTTGGGGAATAAAAGTCAACATACCTTTAGTATTTAAGAGAAAAAAAACGTACGAGATACTGAAGTACAAGGGAATATTGAGTGCCCCAAAATCTGTAATAAAGAAACAGATAAACTAGAAATTACTTCTATAGAGGTTTACAGTGGTCATAGTGATGGAACAAACTTTAAGTGTATTATCAGATATATGTATTTATAGAGGCAACATATGCCATCTTGCGCATATATGCACAGTCTATCATGTTCCAAATCTGGCTCCCCTTTTCCATGGTCGAAGGATTACTATAACTGCATCAAGCGCTGACATGTACCTTAATTTGCGTTTTTATATAGTGGCTATGCCTGTCGAATTGCAGGTATATCTATATTTGTAGTACTCCTGAGCTATATATTCTATTCTTTGATGGCTCAAAGGTGCAAAAAGGTTAGATTGCGTATACCGCTTGACGCAACACCATGAGTGTGATTGAGATTGGAAACAGTTATGCTTAATAATACCAAAGTACGCCCACACATATGTCGAATTGCAGGCATATCTATATTTGTAGTACTTCTGAGCTATATATTCTATTCTTCGATAGCTCAAAGGTGCAACCCACACATAGTTCTAAAAACGCTATTTCATATGGCGACAATGCCCCCAAATAGCAAGCATATCTGCATTTATAATACTATAGAGCTATATGTTCTTCTATTTAATAGCTCCAATGAGCAAAAACGTCACAGTGCGTGTATCATATAAAGCAACACCCCGATTACAATTTAAATTGGGAATTGTTGCGCGTACTAATACTAAAATGTCTCGCACCACGGCTCCATAAAACGCCGTTATAAATGTTAGTCATGATAGGTGTTGCGTATCTATATCAAAACAATCGCCATCTTAAAAAACGCCTTATAATGTTAACAGATACAGTTTCTCAAAGTTATAATTGTCTTTGGTATTACAGCCAACACTAAAGCAGAAACTATAGACTAAACCACATTCTAAATACAATTAAATTAAAACTATCAACAAATTAAGTTTACCCCAAAATTTGCGAGTGGTAACTTACAAGTAAAATGTAGTTCTGCAATGCGGGCCGCGGTCCGAAATCTAGAAACGAGTCAAAACCGAACTCGTTGGTAAGCTCGTTTATATACTCAAAATTAAAATCAAGCACCTGTGTACTGGTAGCGTGCTGCCGAAATCAACAATAATAATTGTCGATCCTTGCAGTCAAAAACCCATGGAAAAGGGGTCGGCCATTTTTTAATGTGTCTTGGTACATATTATTAGTCAGAACTTCCAGACAAGTTATAATTGTCTTTGGTATTATAGCCAGCACTAAAGCAGAAACTACAGACTAAACCACATTCTAAGTAAAACTATCAATTAAATTAAATTTACGCTAAAATTTGCGAGTAGTAACTTACAAGTGAAATGTAGCTCTGCAATGCGGACCACGGTCTGGAATCAAGAGACGAGTCAGAACCGAACATGTTGTCTAATACATAGCCATTCCTGAGATGAAACTAACTTGTATACATTTTGCTTTTTTTGCGTATCCTGAGTTGAGCCTATGAGCAAGGTCATGACTGGTCCAACTACGTGCTAAGTCCAACCCCTCCTACCGGAGTGACCTTGCGCAGGAGGCCCAGTTTCCCAGAAGGTTATATACCCCGGGCACCCCCTACGCCCTCAATAATATCTCCCAGGGACTGTGCTGTTACACCAACTTTTGCGCCCATGCGCCTGTGCGGGGGTTGGCCCAAAAGCATACCGGAAGCGGAACTTCCCCGCCCGCACCCTCTAGCCTACCGGCTGTAACCGCCCCCTGGAATTCCATGGGAGACCACTAACCCCCCAGGCATCCCCATTGACCATGGTGATGCCTCCTAAGGACCGTAAAAATGCCCACCAATCATGACCTTACCGCCACAGGCCAGTATAGTTGACCGACTATCTGTCCCCCCCCCTCATATTCCAAAGGTCATGTCCTGCTTCTTGCCCCCTCCAACCGGGCTAGCAAGTTTTCCTGAAAATTACACTGCCAAAATTGAGACATGAACGCCATTTTGTGGCCAACACCTCTTCTGATGCATCCCCTGCGAAATGGTCCAGAATTTTGTGGATCTAAGCCACTCGTCCTTTCGTTTATTAAATCTCTTCACCAAGTGATTCAGCGTCCAGACCGACTCACCCCCTGCTATTGGACCTGAGGATTAATGTGGTACCATGCCGACACTGCCTGTGGGCAACTCCTTACCAACCATCCAATCTTTTTTTTGTCAAATATTTTTATTAGCATTTTCATATTTTAACATATCAAACATTGGTATACACAGCTTGAGTTTGTTACATACTTTCTTGTATACTCCATATGCATCTTTATAATTATAGTCACTTGCCTAGAATGGCACCTACATTATACTCGATATGACTGTGCATGTGCATATAATTACACAATGTACTCAGTTACATATGAAAATGTATCTCCTTCCCATGGATTACCGGTTTGGTAATTACCGGCATCATTCTCAACTGTTAACTGGGGGATTTAACTGGGACAGTTTTCGTGAGATCTAAGGATTTTGTTCAGGCGGGGCACTATGAATATATGGCATTATGTCAATAGGCATGGTCCGACCCCCTGTACTTAGGGGCGGTTATGTCAATCTTAGTGTTTCCAACTCTCTGGCTTATTGTATGGGTGAATTGTCGTGAGGCGTTCCGTGGTTGTAGCACCTTGGGGATTACTGTTTGCGTCTACGATCGAGGTCTGTGTTGGTGGGATTGGGGGGGTTTGAGATGAATCGCTCGAATCATCTCGGGTTGTCTGCTGTTTGAAGCGGTGTAAGAGTAAAGTCCACTCCATGGATATGTGATGTTTGCGTAGTCCTTTTAATTCCTTACCCCTAATGGCTTCCTCTTCTGCAGCCCCCCACTTGTTTACTGCTCCCACCCATGCTGCTATTGGGAGTCCTGTTGGGGCCCGTCAGCACATAGCTATTCCTCTTTTAGCTATTAGGATTGCCAGTGACATAAAGCGTATTTGCACTTTGTGTTATTTCCGTCGTCGGAATACTTCAAGTGAACAGGCTTCCCAAGTGTTCATTTCTGACAGGCCCGTAAGTTCCTTCAGTGTTTCGTGTATGGTAGACCAGTATAGTTGTATTGTAGGGCATGTCCAGAACATATGTTGAAAGTCTGCATCTGATGATTGACATCTGGGACATAGGATCTGTGTGGCGGGGAAGTATCGTTGAAGACGCGCCGGCGTTAGATATGCCCTGTGCAATATGTAGAATTGTATGTTTTTAAAACGTGCATTGCGAGACACCTTCTTTGGATATTCAAGTGCTTTCTCCCACTCTTTGTCGTGCAACGGGCACCCAATTTCTTCCTCCCATGTTTCCCGCAGTGTACTGAGTGGTTGGTTTATAAGTTCTCGTATTGCTTTGTACAGCCAAGTAACTAAGTGTCGGCCTGCTCCCATATGCAGAATGGTATGTATGACCGGGTGGGTGTTGGGTTCTCCTTCTGTTAGATTATGATATGGACTGTAATGTGCTATGATCTGCCTATGAAGTAAGAATTGCCCGGGAGGAAGGTTGAATTCTTCCACTATCTGATCGAATGGGCGTGATTGTACATCTTCAAATAGAGATTCCATCTCCGTCAGGGAATGTTCTGTCCATACTCGCAGCATGCGGGTAGTATAATATGTCTCTCGTCTGGGTAGTCCGATCAGTGGGAGTAAAGGAGAGAAGAAGGGTGTTCCTGTGGACATGCGGTGTATCCTCTGCATACATGTGCGGGCTATTGATACCTGTAAGGGGTATGTTCGCTTCGGTTTAGAGCCGGGTAGGAGCAACCGGCGGATCTCCGGTATTGGTACAGGTCCTGTCTCTGTATGGGTCTCCCCTAAATGTCGCTCTGCTGTCCAGTAGGAAAGCCATTGGAGTTGTGCTACTAAGAAGTACGATTCAAAGGACGGTGCCCCTAATCCTCCCTGGTCCTTGGGTAACTGCAGCTCCGCTAATGCAACTCTATGCCTACCTATACCCCAGATCAATGAGCTCAGCAAGGAGTCCAAGTCCCGGAAAAAGGCTCGGGTGGGATGACTGGGATGTTGGTGAAGTGGTATAATAGCAGTGGTACTATGATCATTTTGGCTAATGCTACCCGCCTTATCGGGGGCCAGCCATCCAATCTTGATGATCAGAGCCTCAAATACGCTCTTCCCACCTAGGTGCACCACTTCGCTGCCCCTCATATGCACCATTACAGCTATGGGGGGAGCATGCAAATCTTACCCAGCAGAACCTCCAACACCCTCTTCACTGCCCCAGGCGCAACCTCCTTGCCCATGCAAAGAAACATTGCAACCAGCCCGATGGGCCCTGCCGCATACTTGCCTGCGAACAAATATTGCTTCCAGCTGTTCACATATGAATGACCACTATCCATACTTACGCACCCGCCTGGCCCCCAGTCGGGTACCTGGACTGGGTGATGATCCGGCGATCGGCCAACGATGGCGAGCTTCCCTCCCGCAGCACAGGACGTGAAAAACTGCGAGAAACCGAAACCAAAGACAAACATCGTCATTAAACATGGCAGCATCAAAAGCATGTGTAGATGCGCATAGCACCTGAAACAATCAGAAAGTCCAATGACCAATCCTCTGGACTGCAGGCCCGCCAGGCCTCCTGCCATGGCTCGGTGGCGGCCCCCATCCTAACATAATGGGTACCAAGTATTGCTGGATTCACAACAGCTGCCTTGAGTGCTAAACCCAGCATCCTGTGAAACTGACCTTTGATAAGCGGCGCCCCCTCATCATGAATTAGAAGGGGACCCCCCCAAGCTCCATGTTCTGCATGTGAGGGAAGATTCTACGTTGCTAATGGGACAGCAAAGCGCATCCCTGTGCGGTTTGCAATATAACTTGGTCTCGCCCGCCGTTGTGGTCAGTATTTGACCTTGGGATAGATAAAACAGCGAGCCCCCTGTATTTGAACATGGACGAATAGAAACTTCCCGTGCCAGTCTTGCTTATTCCTCACCATGAGTTCCCTTTTAGCACCACCCGCCCAGCTGGCCCATCCTTGCCGCCTCTGTGGCGGCCCTGACCAAGAGTGTGGGTTCTAACATGCGGCGCCTCACTATGCGCCCAGACCTGGGTACTGATACGAATTGTAGGATTTGACTGCTTCACCGTCCTGGATCCCAGGCAGTCTGTCAGTGGCAGCGAAAAGCAAACAACGCCCGCCCACTTTAGGATCCCCGATATGCCCCCGCTAGTTCCCTGCAATGGCCCCCCGAATGTCCCTGGGCCCCGAGTCTATTCGGTGCCAGGGGTCCTCCAACCGAGCTGTTCGACCTTCGCATGAGCACATGGGAGGCATTGCCATCCAGTTTTGCAAAGCTATGCCAAAATTGATGACCGTGGCCATAATGACAGTACAGCAGCATCATGCGTGCCGCAAAGCCTAGTGACATTTTTTGCAACGGTCCCTCCTAATGGCGGGAGCACTGCCCTATTCAGACTCTGCATATGCAACTCTGATGGAGACCCACTCTGCTTTTCAACCACCTGAATAGCCGCCCGTTCCCAAAGAGTTTGAATTGGGACTTCTGTAGGTCACTATGTGTTAGAGGTTAATTCCTAAATTCAAATAAGGCAAAGTTTCAACCGACCCAAACCAGCCCGTGTTGCAGCTGACCTCCAACTGGTCTAAGTGACTGGCTTCCCACAGTTGGCACGTACCCAAGGAGAGGAACTCCAATCTAGCTGCATGTTGGCTACATCCATTCCCGGTTACTATAGTCAAAGACGAGCCACTGGCATCTGTCGTTGGAAAGGGGGAACCCATAGCATCAGCGGCCACTGAGATAATATGCCAATAAACACACCTTCACCGCCAATTATGAGATAACAGACCCAACCATTGGTGCCCAAGGAGCCATTAATGCGGGAACTGTCCACCCATAAATAATGCCCTCAACAACCCCCCGGCCCTCTCTTGACCAAAAAACAGCACAGGGTGGCTATGCTTAAGGTAACCTACGTCCAACACCACTCTGTGCGTTGCAGCCGGTTTTTATAGAGCGAAATGCATAATATTCTTATTCCCTTCACCCTGCTCCTCTCTAATCACCCTGAACTGTTTACAGGGGATGACTTCTAAAGGATACACGTTTGCCGTGTATCTACCGAGTTTATTTTTTCCCACAGTTACTTGTAGATGTTAAGATCATGAACTAGACACCCGGACTGATATCCGTTAAAAAACCACTTGATCCTGAGGGGAAACTTAGGCAGACAGAAGCGAGAAGTGCCCCCACACATAATGGAAAATGGCTCCGCTGCTTCTTCATGATGTATCCAGTAAAGTATGGTTCTGAGCCCATACCTTGTAACACACCACCACAACTGTGCTTTTGCCCAGTTTTTTGACAGTGCCCAAGCATGTGTAGGAATTATCCCCCAATTTCCGAAACTTGTAACTGGCTTGTGAAGACTTGCATCGGTTTTCAGTGCGGGCTGGCGAAACCTATGCAGCATGCACCGGAAGAACAGCACAGTGATAATTGTACCTCAGAAACCACAATCATTGAAACACCAGGATTTGAACACAATAACCTTTGGAGTAAGAGACCTTAACCACTAGGCCACAGTGACTCACTTTAGCCGTTGCACTGTCGTAACAATTAAGAAGATCAAGTCGACAACGGCCGCCTTTGCAGGCGACTACTATATGCTGGTTCCACAAGGCTAGGCCTAGAGCGAAATAACGCATCCAGGGTATCATGGAATGGTTTATTGAGCGCCAAGGTGAATGTAGCTAACCAATGACGACCAACTAACAGACGAATATGCTAAACTAGAGTCCTACCTGTCCCAGAGCGCTTTCTGTTGTAACTGTTCCCTTCATTAAACACTGTAGTGGTACTCAAAAGTCCATTACATTAAGATTAAGCCCAACGCTGACGCACATGAACTATATGCTTTCTGTGCCCTTCGTGAGTATATTTATTTTTACTAAACCATATATGTACTTATCTAGTGCATATACCCTTGTGCGGAAGTTGTGGAAACTTTTCCCCAACTGCCTGCGCTGGCAAAACATTTCACCCGTAGATCACCCATTGTGTTCTTATTACTAAAACACCTTTGCCATAATTTATTCGCCAGGCCACAAATACAATTTGACATTTAAAGCGATGTACCTATATAAAGTCCTAAACTCGGGGACAGAATAATTTCACTCTGTGTGCAACAGATACATGTGAAAACTAATTTGGAACCAAATAACTCCACTCTTCACCGTCCCCCGGCTCAGTGTGTAACAGATACCTGTGTACGCGAAACATGCATGAAAATCCTTTTTAAATTAGTCCACTAATGCCGCCCATCCTTTGTTCTAACTGCACCTGCCTTTGTGGTTCATCCGAAGGAAATGCTAAACTCGCCCTTCCTGAGAAGCAGGTGCGCACGGCATGCCCAAGGAGGGGGGTTGGGTGGGAGCAGGATACCCCATGGGGACCATCATAAAATGCCCATCAGGCTTAAAGGCGGAGCAAGGTCTTTGCCAAGGCGCCCAAATGAAACCCAGTAAGAGCGCACAGCATACCTAAAAGGCAAGAGCAGGATCCTGCATGGGGACCCATAGCCGTGCAGAACAGGCCCATGGGTAGACGCCGATACATGAAACATCCACCCCCAGCGCGGGTGCAACAGCAGCTCCCTCCTAGAGACACCATCACCTTCCACAAGCAGCCGTACTGCAGGACAAAAAATTCCCAGAGCATGCGCTGGCAACAAGACTCACCCCTAGCCGGAACAGCATGGCTTCCCGAGGCAGGCTCCCTAGTCGTTCGTGACAGTGAAGAAAGCAATCCCCCAACTAATATGAACGCAGTACATATGTCGCAGCATCTTGCCCCAGGCAGGAGGCATCAAGAACAAAATTTCACTTGCCAACCCGTCACTCAAATTAATATTGCATACACCCCGAACTGAAGAAACAGAACCACCGAAACACCAGTAATTGAACATGCGACTTTAGGTTTAGAAGAGAAGGACCTCAAACTACTCGGCCACATAGACCTCTCCTGAGCCTCCCCTCCCGCCAACAGACAAATCCGCTTTATACTGGTCCCGCGGCCGCAGGTCAATAGAGAGGTCGGAAAACAGCAATCAAAACCTAGATCACAGTGACTATGCATCGGGAAGTGTGGTGCCGAGGGTAGCATCGACCCAGACCATCGCCACACACTCAATCAAAAACTGCCCCCTCCATGCGCCCATTGGTGAAACGCGCCAAGTCCCAATACAGAACCACCTCTGAAATGCAGTCCTTGCCATCCGCCCCAACCCCTCAACCGCTGACCCACTCGCAAACTTTTGACTAGGAAAAACCCCCCGCAGAGCTTGAAAATCCGGAAAACTTTGCAGCCCGTTATTGGCCGTGAGCTCTAGCCATTCCAAGTCAGCATTCCGAGAGCAACAGGAATCTTCCCGAAGACACGAGTGCATTGGGGGCTATCATATGCACCATTGTGTCATTGAACGTGCCCCTGCAGAACTCTACATCCCGATCAGCTGCACGAGAACACATTCCCCTGCCAGAATGCACTAGGCGCTAGCTCCCGAGAGGAGAAACAGCCCCACTGCTGACAAACAACTCCGTAATACTTAATCGAAACACCAGGCATTGGCCCCCACAGCCACGAAAAAACATCCCGGACCCCCCCCCCCCATCTTACCTCCACAGCCCTCCTGGGAACCCCGGAGCGCCACCGAGTACCCTCGGTTCGAGGGCTAGGTTTGAGGGACAAAAACAAGGCAAGGCATGCAACAACTTGCAGGTCCCGGGGGGGTGGGGGGACCAATCTGCGGGCTGTGACTGCAGAGTAGCATCAGCGGAGCGTGCCGTTCCTGAAGGCATGCAAGCTGGGGTCACGAGGTCCGAAAGAAAAACAGGATTGCTCCGTTGCGTAGACTGCTTTGTTTCCAAATCGGCTGAGGAGTGGTGAAGGAAAGAGACCGTCCTGCCGCTCCCCAACCCCTTTATTGTCTCCAATCTTAACCGGCAATATCCGGCTCAGACTCCCCGCCCCCCGCCCAGGAAGCACTTGAGTGCTTCCGGGGCAAGCCTACAGCCCGCCAAATCAGTATTGACGGTCGGGGCAGGTGTCCGCCGCCTCACCGTGCGCACGTCACCCGCCCCGCCCATGGCGTCGGGGGCCGGCACAACCGCCATAAGTGCGGCGTGCCCGAGTCCCGGTTGACGCCTTAGCATTTGTCGGCTTTACCACACTCTTCTGCATTGGCTTTTCATCTAGGAAATGTCATTGATTCAATCTAGCGCACAGCTGGATAAACTCCTCTTCTCCGGTGTGACGAGGAACCTCCCTAATAACATAACATTGTGCAGTTTTACCCAGGATCCTATTGCTTCTTTGCAGAGTTCTGTAACAATCAGAGAGAGTCCGTCCGTGTTATTCGGACTATCTTTCCACTCTTTTTTTGGATGGAAAACAGATTTCCCTTGGTAGCATGCCTCATCATAGGGTCCTGCCCGTCCCGCTGCGGAACGGGGCATGCTGCGACCAGTGAATGCGTGGGAACACTTTTTGTCATGTATTATGAAGAGTTGGGAGGTATAAGAGTGGGAGGGTCTTATCTAGAGTTAAAAATACCTGGCTAAGTAGGAAAAAAAGTTTTATTCGGACCTCTAGCTGGTATGGTTAAAAAAGAGGAATTGAAAGGCATACATATATGTGTATGTATTTCAGGGTCTACAAGTTTCAAGCCATTACCCCAAGGCTTTTCGTCGGGACAACCAAATGATCCCTAGTACCACTCCTATCAGTGAGCAGAGTTCCCCACGAGGAAGAACTCCAGACAGTGGGAATAGGAGCTTGCTGTAAAATTACCAGGACCGTTCATGGGAATGTTGGCCAAAATACTAATGGAAAGAAAGGTAGGAGACACACACAATGTTACAGGGAGAAAAACAGATGAGGAGAAACAGTGTATAAGTGAGGAAGGGGGGCAGAAACAGTTAAGAAAGAAAAATAGATGGCAACAGAGAGAGAAGCTAAGGAGAGATTGACAGGACTCCTGGGGCGCCTGAAGAAGAGTGTAGTTTGGTAGGAAAGAGGGGGTGGAGAAAAAGAGTGGGTGTTGCGAAGAAACGTAGGTGGGGAGAGCACATGAATTCAACTAACGAAGCCATATCGACTGAGAGTGAGCATGACAGCGTGTGAGCTGAAGGGGGCGAGAGTGAACTGAAAGACAGGCAGAGAAAGGAAGGGAGGGTAGAGAGGAGGAAAAGAAAAGGCAAGCAGTTTAAATGAAGAAGAAAACAAGGCAGGGGGAAGAAAACACGACAGTGAGAAGGAGAATGGGAGAGAGAGCATACGGAAGAGGAGAAACTATGGAGGAGGGGATAACGCTTCACGAACAGAAAGAAGCGTGAGACGAGAGAAAGGGGAAGGTGGGCAAGGGACAAATCGTGCGAAAGGAGAGTGGCAGAGTGTGGGCTGCAGACGAGGAGACGCTTTGGAGCGGGCCGCCCACACAGCTACCGCGCCAGCACCCGAGCTGCACAAAGGGAAGGCTCTGAGAGAGAGAACAAGGACTCGGCTCGCCCAGCCGGCAAGAGCGCGCGCCCCCGACCTTCACACCCCCTCCTTCCGTTCACACTAAGAGGAAAACAGTCATGCGCGCAGCACTTAGTTTCCCCAGTGCGCATTATTACTATGCAAATAACAAAAGCCTACCTACCTCCCCCTGTCGGAGAGCTTCAGGGTCAGATATAGGCGCACACGTTTGAATAAAGAGGGGCAAGGGGGTCCCGTATGGAAAGCCCGCGCATGCATTTACTCTTCAGTCATACCCCTGCTGCTTTCATTTCCACAGGTGGGCCTGAGTCGTTTTAAATGGAATTAATTACATTTTAAGCAGTCCTGCCAAGTATCACGCCTCAGGTGTGACACTCACGCATTTCAGTGCGGTGTTCCGCATCACCGCACTGAAATGCAATGTCACGCATTTTGCCGACTCGCCAGCTGGCGCCACCGGCGGCGCCTGGGCCCGGCTCTACTGCTCCGAGGAGAGACTGCCACTGCCAGCAGCTGCTCAGCTCTGGGCTAAGTTCTCTTCTGATATCACCCGGCGATGATCTGACTGCTCGCTGAGAGCGCGGCTAGGCAGCAGCCTGGCTACAATGTAACAATCCTGCCTCAGCCTGGCTGTGTTACATTCCTGCCGCGCTTTCACACACTGACTTGCTGCCAATAAGGAGGGGGGGGCGGGGCCGCCCTCTCAGCAGTATGCGCCTACTGGCTCACACAGCCAGGCACTCACCAGGGGGCGGCGTGATGGTAATGAATCTCCCGGATCATGTGACTTGCCGTCACGTCCGGAGGAAGTCACAGTCTCAGAGGAAGTGAGCACTGAGGCAGAAAAGCGGCGGGGGACTCAAATTTGAGTCTGTCAGGGAGTGAGTCCCCGCCGTGGCGTGCTGCTGTCACCGCTTATGCTAGGACACACACAGACACTCTAGTGACGACGAGTCATGGCCGCCGCCGCCCGCGAAGAGGCAGACCGCGGTGATCGCCGGGCGGCGGCGCCGCGGGCGCAAACTTAACAAAACTTACTTCGGCCAAGCGGGGCCGGCCCGGGGGACGAGAGAGAGTGTCAGCAGCCTGCAGTGGGCCTGGGGGTCGGAGAAGAACAGTCTGCAGTCGCTGCAGAGACTAGTGCATGATCTGTCATGCAGCAGTGCAGAGCACTCACAGTGCAGCTGAGCCTGTGCGGCCGCGGCGGGGGGTCCCTGTGCGGCCGCCGGACGGACCGGGAAAACGAAAAGTCTCTGACAACAACTCTTCGTTCAAGTAAGTGTTTTATTAGTATACTACTCTCATGATGATCAATGATCTGAAAAATTAATTTGAATAGCATCTCATGCAGGGCTGCTCACTCTCATCATCCTTCCAGTGACTGAGCCTCTCCTGGTTTAAATCTGCAGTCTGATCCCAGTTCATTTGTGATTATAACAGTAATTAAATCATACAGGCGGGCGCTTCTGAGTCTCATCTGATCATAGCGGGCACCACTAAGTAAGTTTATCTTCACGGCCCGGTCAGTGCGTGACAGTTACCACCACCAGGCAGGACTCTCCACAGTCAGGCGGGGGGAGGGGAAATGATTTCCGTGGGGGTGGCTCGAGGCAGCCTGAGCCTGCTGCAGAACCAATCGTCGAGGCCAGACACGCAGCGCTGCGGTTGCCTGGATGAAGATCTGATCACCAGTAACAGAGGTAAGTAAGTAAAGTAGTTTCCACTTGCCATCCCCACCCGAAAATCTGTCAGCGTACTAGATTAGTGCCCCTCCAATTTATGGGCCTGTGCAGTACTTTTAAGATATTCTTAGAGTTTCTCGTTGCTGAAATGAGTGTATTTTCTGATATTTACATGATTCCCTCATCTTTATTGCTTTATTTTGCTTGCGAGAAAGTGTCACTCATAGTCCCTGAAATGTCACTCATAATTACACTGAAATTATGCAAATGTCACACATAGCAATCTGAAACCTTGGCAGCTATGTTTAAGGTGTTAAGATTTTGTGAACTGAGGCCAGCAAGGTGCACAGCTGGGAGTTATTGCCCCTGCCCAGTCCCTTTTCCTTCCCACCCCGGTCACAGCAAAGGACCCTGGAGCTGCAAGAATGTACACCTGATTGACCCACAAGTTAAAGTGAGGGAGAACGGAAGTACGAGCAAATCAACATATTATTCACGCAAACAAGAGCAATTGTGTGCCACAGACTATGGACAGACATAAGTCATCAGCATGTGAAAGGAAAGTTGCTCTATCGTAATATAAAACAAGGAAAGTCTCGTTCACAGTACCTGTCTGTAATGATGAAGGTACACAACTTAGGGATGTTTCAATCGAGCCATGGCACGTTGCCACAGAAATGAAATGAACTACCTATCTGTTGCTATGCAAGGTTAGGACATGTCTTCTACCTGCAAAAACAAAAAACAAATAGTTATTTGGCTAGTTTAACCAAGTGGGAAAATGTAAATTAAAATACAGGCATTGGCAAAGCTAATAGGTCTCGCCTACCATTATGTACACCATTGTCGCTGCTGTTCAGCGTGGTTAAACGTTAGTGGGGTTGGGTGGGGTGGAGTGAGGTTGGGTGGGGTGGAGTGGAGTGGGGAGGGATGTGTGGAGTGGGCTGGAGTGAGGTAGGGCAGGGCCGGTTCTAGGATTTGCGGGGCCCTGGGCCAAAAGGGAATGTGCGAGACCCCTCTAATTTACATAAGTGACCCCTTGCAAGGAGACCATTCAGAGACACTGCGGGACGCCCATTGTCCAGCATTTTAGTGCCCCCACAGTTTTAACTTTCAGTTCACAAGCAATTCTCACACCTTCAGCCCGATAGGTGTGAGAATTGCCTGTGGGCTAAAAGTTAAAACTGTGGGGGCGGTAAAGTGCTGGACAATGGGCGTCCCGCATTGTCTCTGAATGGTCTCCTATCAATTGGGACAAGAGCAAGTGTCTCCCTCCCCTAGGCCTCCAGACACCATCCCTGAGAGGCCCGGGGAGGGGACCCCTCCCATGGACCCTAATTGCAAGGAGACACCTTTCTTTTAGTTGGATCGGCAGGGAAACAAGAGGACACACCACCGGTGCGGGGCCCCATGCTGGTGGGCTGAGTGCGAGGCCCTGGGCAGCTGCCCACACTGTCCATGCCTAGCGCCGGCCCTGGGGTAGGGGATGGATTGGGGTAGATTGCAGTGGGGTAGACTGGATTAGATTGGGGTAGGGTAGAGTAGAGTGGAATAGATTGGGGTAGAGTGGAGTGCGGGAGATTGGGCAGAGTGGGGTAGATTGGGATAGAGTGGGGTAGAGTAGATTGGGGTTGAGTGGAGTGGAATAGATTGGGGTAGAGTGGAGTGTAGGAGATTGGGTAGAGTGGGGTAGATTGGGATAGAGTGGAGTGGGGTAGAGTGGAGTGGGTGATTAGCCGCACTCTACAAATTCACTTGACATACCGGACAAAACAGACATGATCCACTGCCCCCCTCCCCGCCCCTCCCTCAGGCCTGGATACCCTCACGGGTGATTAGCCATGCCCTACAAATTCTCATTACAAATTCACATAACATAGAGAGGAGTAGATTGGAGTGGGGTTGAATGGGATAGAGTGGAGTAGAGTGAGGTAGATTCAGGTGGGGTACATTGGGGTAGAGTGGAGTGGGGTAGATTGTAGTGGTATGGAGTGGGGCAGATTGGAGTGGGGTAGATTGGGGCAGAGATGAGTAGGGTAGATTGGGGTAGGGTGCGGTGGGGTAGAGTGGACTAGATTCGGACAGATCTGGGTAGATTGGAGTGGGTTAGACTGAGGTAGAGTGGAGTGAGTTATAGTGGGGTAGAATGAAGTAAGGGAGTGTGGGGTAGATTGGAGTGGGGTAGTTTGGGGCAGAGATGAATGGGGTAGATTGGGCTAGGGTGCAGTGCGGTAGAGTGGAGTAGATTCGGACAGATCTGGGTAGATTGGAGTGGGGTAGATTGCGATAGAGTGGAGTGAGTTATAGTGGGATAGAATGAAGTAAGGGAGCGTGGGGTAGATTGGAGTGGGGTTGATTGGGATAGATTGGAGTTGGATAGATTGGGGTAAAGTTGAATGGGGTAGATTGGGGTATAGTGGAGTGGGGTAGTTTGGGGTATGGTGGAGTGGGGTCGATTGGGGTAGCTTGGGCTGGGGTAGATTGGGGTAAAGTGGAATGGGGTAGATTAGGGTAGAGGAGTGAGGTAGATTAGATTGGTGTGAATTGGGCAGAGTGGGGTAGATTGGGTAGCGTGGGGTAGATTGGGGTAGGTTTGAGTGGAGTGGGTAGACTGGAGGGGGGTAGAGTGGAGTTTAAAATAAATACATTCATTAAATACATTTAATTTATATTAATATTTAACATAGATATATTTATTCTAATCTATTATAAATTCTAATGAGCTTTTATCATGATCCCTATACTTTACAATAGGAAGATCTTTTCAATTAAATTAAAGTTGGCGAGGAAACTGTACATTCAGTTTAGGCACGGGGTTCTCCCGCTGCGAGTTTTTTCCAATAAATGGGCAGGTACATTTTCCCTAGGCTGCCCAGCCTGTAACTATGTAGAGGAGTCAGAGCTGCATGTATTTTTTTTCTGCCCTGGCTACAGTAATTCCAGATGCCGTTGGTTGATCCAATTATTTAGAAATTTGGGGACCAATCACTGTGTAGAGGTGTTTAGGCTGCTGAAATACAATAGCCAATCCCCAATCGTATTTGCGGTTAATGCTTCCTATTCTCTATGTGGTGTGTGCGCAGGTCGCTTTTGAAAAACAATGTACAGTACTAAGTTGACGCAACTTTTTTATATCTTTTTAGTCTGGCATGTTCCCTTTTAACCAACTCATTTTTATGTGATTTTAAAGATTGCTTTTTTAGTGTTGTTTTTATATGAAATGTATTAAGCTCTATTTCTGCCCAATAGCTGTATATTTTATTAATATGGCACTTTGTATGTGTTGTTATGTATTTTGCTTATTTATTGGGGTGTGGGTTAACAGTCTGCATTTGTAATATAGGATTCTGGGGTCTTGAGCTCATGTATTGGTGGTTGCTTTTATGTATTGTCAGGTTTTTGCACTTGCACTTTTATGGTCTAATGACCGCAATAAAGTATTTGAATTGAATTGATTACTAAATATTTTATAATTAAATAATAAACACACACTATTTTGTTGACAGTAAATTATATCTATTTATATTTGTTGTTATTTTTAATCATTTAATCAAGTTAACATTTCATGCAGGGTTTCCTACCTCCATTGTATTCTATGGGAGGGTGTTGCAGTACCAGTCGTTGGCCATCTGTGGTTCTGGACTTACTCCAACATGAACTGGAGTAAATTACTAATGTTTTGAGTCTCTTTTTGGCTGTAGTAACTTGAGAAGTAAAGTTTGTGAATAACAATGGGCTTCCATTTTTGTGACTGGGTGCATGTCGCTCCCTAAACCCATCCCTAACCTTCTGTAAACTCCTCCTTATTCCTCCCTAAACCCCTTCCATTTAAGAAGTGAGTATTCCCCTTTTTCTAGGCACTCCATCTGGTCCAAACCACATACAAGTAACAAACTTTCATATATAAGTCTTTCCCTTTAGAAAAGATTGGAGAGGTGGAGTTGGAGATTTACACTTGTAGGTATGTGAATTGCATTTTTAGAATGTTAGAAGTGCTATTGTAGATCCAAACTGGGCCAAGTATAACTCTTTGAGAACTTAAAAATGTGTATTGAGGGGGTGTTGGACTTGGCCCTTTTTGCAGGGTTATCCCCAAACTTTTTGCTTCCTCCTCCTATTTTGTTCCTGACCTGTTGTTGGTTTTAGGACTCTGGGCACTTTACCACTGCTAATCAGTGCTAAAGTGCATATGCTCTCTGTGTAAATTGTGAACATGATTGGTTATCCATGATTGGCATATTTGACTTACAGGTCAGTCCCTAGTAAAGTACACTAAGTGTGCCAGGGCTGGTAAATCAAATGCTACTAGTGGGCCTGCAGCACTGATTGTGCTACCCACATGAGTAGCTCTGAAAAGGTAACTCAGACCTGCCACCGCAGTGTCTGTGCGCACTTGTTAACTGCCATATCAACTTGGCAAGTGCACCCACTTGCCAGGCCCTAACCTTCCCTTTTCTTACATGTCAGTCACCCCTAAGGTAGGCCCAAGGTACCCCTGTGGGCAGGGTGCAGTGTATGTGAAAGGTAGGACATGCCCTGATGTGTGTGGCATGTCCTGATAGTGAAATACTTCCAATTTCGTTTGTCACTATTGTAAGGCTATCTATCCCCATAGGAAAGCATGGGAGCTAATTTATAACATCTTATAAATATAACTTACCATTGGGACCAGATAGGAAAATAAAATTTAGTATGCCTGAACTCAGAATCTAAAGATGCATCTTTTAGGAAAGGTGATTTTTACATTCTGAGTTTGAAAATACCACTTTTAGAAAGTGGCTATTTTCTTGTTCAACCATCCTGTGTGCCTCTGCATGTTTGTGGATTGACTGTCTGGCTTTGGAGTAACAGGGGCTGGGGAGGTGCAGTGGCTCCAGGAGTCTGGATGAGTCAGCACTAGGCTGAATAGGCCTGATCTGCATTTGGAGTGGTGGGAAGAGTAGCACCTGTACCTGAATAGGACTGTGCCTGCCTTCCACAATGCTGGCTTCGCCACCCTGTGGTGCGTCTGGCGCCAAGGCTCACACTGACAATGGATGTTGTTGTGCACTTGCAGAGTGCTCCCCAGAACTGGTTTGAACTGGGCTCAGAGCCCCTTGCACAAAGAGAACAAAGACATTTTGGGGTATAAGTATTAGACCTAAAACCCCTGAACTTTAGACTACTTCTGGAATCAAGAGGAACCTTTGCCAAGGAGAAGAGCTGGAGAAACTGAGGAGAAGTACTGCCCTTGCTGTGTGTCTGGGGTTGGCCTGCAGTTGCTGTTTCTGCCAAGGAAAGGAGAAGGACCTTGCTGTGTGCTGTGTCCACTGCTTGAGGAAAGTCTCCAAGGGCTTGAGTAGAGCTTGCCTCCTGTTTTGAAGTCTGGAGTTCTGACCTGCCAGGAGTGCCTGTTACTTTGTGGGGCCTCTGGAGGGTGTTTCTGCTGCTGGGAGCTGGAAAGCAACGCAACAACAAGAAAATCGACGCATCGCTCTTCTTGCGACATTTTTTCCTACGCAACGCCGTGGTGCGAGCAGAATCTCCCCGCACCGCCGCTGAAACTGACGCAGCGCCTGTCGCCGCTGCAAGAATCCATGCATTGATGTATCGCGGATGAAGAAACCGAAGCAGTGCCGCTCGACGCCGCCGCATCGTTCGCCGACGCATCGCGGATTTCCACGCATCGTCCTTGTGAGGCAAGTTTTCCCCGACGCATCACCCGCAGATCGGAGTCGTCTCAGAATCGACGCATCGCTTCCCCCTACAGACCGGACCCAACGCACCGCTCCCCTGTGTCCAGCGGAACTGTCGCATAGCATCCACGAAGGTCTCAGGAATCGACGCATCTCTTTGTTTTTTGATGCTTCTCATCGCTGCAGCTGTTTGGCTTGGTGAATTTTGTCACAACGGCAGGTACATTGCAAGAAATCACTCAATTATAGTTTTCTATGGACTCAGTTGCTAAAACCTTTTGAAAGTCATTTTTCTTAATACTTGTATGTTGGATTTTTGTCGTTTTGGTATTGGTAAGTTTAAATAAAGATACTTTATTTTTCTAGACCGGTGTGGTGTCCATTTGTGGTGTTATCACTGTGTTACTGTGAGTGTTGGCACAAATAATTTACAGATTGCCTTTGGGAAAAGCCTGTCTGCTCGTGCCAAGCTACCAAGGGGGTGAGCAGGGGTTATCTATAGTGTGTTTCTCCTTACCCTGACTAGAAACAAGAGTCCCTATTTGGACAAAGGTACCTACCTCTGCCAACTAGAGACCCCCATTTCTAACAGGGGGAGAGGGGTTTATCAGGAATCTGGGGAGTAGAGGGCACCATATCCTCCGGTGGAACTGATGGAATTTAAGAACCGCAAGCCCCTAGTAAGAGGCCCCAAGGAAAAGCAGAGGTACACTACTATGTCAGAGGTACACCACTACACAATAGCATGCTAGCATCATCCACCCGAAGGGGCACTTTTGTTTGTCCGGAAGCATCATGATTCCCCCATGATGTCACATATAAATACTTTTGCACTTGTGATCAGCATAAATTGAGTATGTTTGAACTGTAAACATGTGTCTATAACTCTTTTGTAATAGAAACAGACCCCAATGATTTGCAGCTCTGCTTCATAGAACACAAAGACTACTCTTTAGAGATTTGCAAGGTGTGTGTTATGTAACAACAATTCACACAAGAGCAGTCACAGCCGGTGCAGGTAAGAGTAGGGTGGCGGTGGGCTGGGAGGAGAGGGGCGGGATGGAGTGGGAAGTCGACAGACGACGGAATCGAGAAAATAAAATAAAAAATAAATAAAACCACTTACCATGCGCTTGCCGCATCGCCGATTTGGCGATGCGGCGAGTGCAAGGTGAGTGGTTTTATTAATTTCTTTTTTTTATTTTCCCTATTCCGTCATCTGTTGACTTCCCCCCACCCCCGCCCTACCTTGCCTCCGCCCTTGCCCACCACTCTTACCTGCACCGGCCAGGGCTGCACAAGAGCAAAGCTCCAACAGCAGGCTACAGGCAAGAAAGCAAACCAGAGACTTTACTATCCTGTGGTCAATCACAAGCCTGACCGCTTCAGCCATCCTTAGTGCAGTGGGGATTCAACAAAATTCAGGAGAGCTCTCATCAGGGTCGAACTGAAAACAAAAATCACTCCTGACAAAAATGTTTAAACCAACCCAGCACTGAGAAAGGCCAGGATTAGAATCAGGCCATGGGGGCGTGGTTTAGTCAAGGCAACCCATGCTGCTCTGAAGCAGCCCCTAACCTGCAGCCTACTGGGGAAACTCTAGAGTGGTGAATGGCTATACCAGTTCTGATTCTCATACATCTCTGTGTGCAGCCAAAGGTGAAATCCTTATTTTGAGATGTATGCCTGTGCACAGGGAGAGCTGCAAAGCATTGATATGGAATTAGTCAAATCAAACTTTTCTGGGATGGTTTTTGAAATGTGGCTAAATTTTTCCCTAATGTTTTTAAAGTAAATCTGAGGCTGTTGAGTGGTGTATTTATTTAATGTTTGGCTGTTATAGTAATTAAAATGGATTTAAGATTGTTGTCTGGTCTTACATTTGAATTTAAACTTTTAAGACCTTCATTACAAGTTAGGTGAAATAGGCTTGAGTATTTACCAAACCTGGTCAATATCATTACTTCAGGGTGAAATATTTACGAGGTGAAATAAATACCTTTTATTTCTGGGTTTTGAACTTGAAAAGTAGGCGTAGCATGCACGATCAGTATTTAACACACCAAACTCTGCATGTTTTGCCATTTTTACACAACTTTTCCCCTGATAAAATTTGGCAGATTTTACCTACTAGAATCTATCTGAGGAAAACTGTAACAGTGTGGTAATTATCACACAACTCGTAAGTCCGATACCTGAGAAAACTACTGTCTGCACAGCTACTGGAATTTGGTCCTGAAGCTGCAATGAGGAAATAAAAGTCAAGCCGATTCAATTTTAGATGTATTTCAGGGCTGTAAGTGTAAACCATTACTTTTGGACCCCCCGCCCCCCCCCAACACACACCCACACAATCTCCCCTTCTGGTCCTCTTCCTCCTCCCTCTCATGGTCTCTGTCTCTCTTTTGCTCTCTTGCTTTATTTGTCTTCCCCTATATTTATCTTTCCATCCTCTCCTATAATCCACTTTCTTCCTCTAGTCTTTTTCATAAAGGTATCACTTCTGTTGGGTTTAGGAAAAGTGAAGAATGGCTTTCAGGGGAATGTGTTTGTATGTCAGGGCTAGCTGCCCAGGGATGCTGTTGAATTGGTAAAATTTGCTTATATCACTGTGCTACCTTTAAAACTAAGATGCATTTTTTTAAGGTTTTTATGGCAATCCAGAAGCCATTTTATGCAGTATTGTGCTGTATTTACTTGTTAAATTGGTCATAATTAAACTACTGTTAATGTCTTGTCCTTGAAAATAAATTGCACTTCGTTCTCATAATTCAGTCTACAAAATACCATTTTACAGGCAAGTTGAATTTGAAAATGAGAACAATTTCATTGCACCTGTCTCAGTTCTTGGACACACTTTAGAGTCCTGAAAAGCATGTATAGTTATGTGATGCATTTCCTCCTTGTAGACAGAATCAGCATGATACGTTTTTACAGGCCCCTTGTAAATATGGCCCACATAGACTTTCCCACTGCCCCAGCAAGCACAGGCATAAACTGACTTATAAGCACAGCATGAAAGACAAACAAGCTGTGCCCTATGTGTCTCCTACAACTTACCTGCAAGTAATTTATATTGGATAACGATCATTCCTGTGATATACTGCCAGAATTATATTTATTAGTGAGTTCTAGAGCCCTTTTCCTCAAAAGATGGACATAGAAAACAAATCCACACTATGTATTTTTAAGAGGCTTTATTATATATTTAAACCAGGTTCTAGTACAGATTATATGAAGGGAGCGTTCTATCAGAATTAAAATTATGGTGAAAACCAAAAATGTGAAACATGTAAATACAAGAGAAACGGTAGCATGAGCATAGAATCAAATCTTTGGAGGAATCAAATCAATCTGTATCGGAATCCCCCATGTCCTAGCCTCTAGCTAGCGCCAAAAATGCCATATAAATACATTTCCTAGATGGTGCCTTTATACACATAAGTTTCACTCCGAGCCCTTCAATGTTGCTCAGACTGCAGCAAGCAAGGCCATTCTCTGCCTCTGTGATACTGTGCTTTGCTTGTGAAAGCAACAGATATCACCAGACCGACAAATGTTTGACCTTCAAGTAGACTGGTGATGACCTTGAGGCTCTCCAGAAATGCTGAAGTTTCTTTTTCCGCTAAAATGACTGTGTCCGAATTATCTACCATTTCTCAGCATTGAAACAGGCCTCGTGACTTGTGATATAAGGTGTGAAAAAGAAATGTGTGAATTTCTCCTGCACATTTGCTCAAATCTACTATACTTTAAAAAATGACGCTATTGAAAATATAACATATGAGCTATTGATGCACTATCAACCAATATCAAAGTATTTCACAAGGTAATGAACATTTTCAATGAAATAATGAGCAAACTCATGTACTTATAATGAAAATAAATAATAAATAAATGTCAAAGGGAACCTAAAAAAAAGCATCGAAAGCCAAGCACATGACACTCAGACCTCCAGATCATCTTCACCTGGGAAAGAGCATTGCAAGGGATCTTGGGATCTGATCCAGCAGACAAGCTGACTTCCGAAATGGCAGTTGTCTTGGACCTCCCTAACAAAAACTGAGATGTTCGATTTGGGATTCTTTACTCTATTTACCAATCCACAATGCCAACAGTAACTGCACTAACCATTAGAAGCACCCTCATTCAAAGTGGTAGAACCCCTTCTCCCCTACCAGGAATGCAGACAGAGGTACAAGTAACAGAATCTCTGGAGAGAGGCAGGAAGGCTGCAGGGAGCCAAGGACAAGGACACTGGGTAGAACAGACAAGAGGTGACAGTGAAGAGATCCATTCATTACATACACCAATAGCAAGGTGGCACCAGCAATAAACACACAAACTCATCGGCCGTGGGGAGAGCCACACACACTCAAGGAAGCACAGAAATAAAAAGACATCTGCATCTGTGCCCTGCGCACACAGAGAATCACATAGAAAGAAGTTGTCTTTAGTGGCATGCTCTCTAAGATGGACAAAAGGACAATCCAGCAGTTCATCATTGCATATCTCATCATATGCAAACACAAGGAGATGATGGACAGAGTGCTGAAACTTTTCAAACACTCACCCCCAGTCACAGATCTGGGTTAAATCCATCATCATTCTTTAGCTCACTTTGCCACCCCAGTTCAGACATAGCTATATGCAAATCAGTCTTGACCCTGTGCCTCATGGGAACAGTCCAGACCGAACTGCCAAGCCATGTCTTCCCTGGACCAGAATCAAGCATCCTGGGACCGGTTTCGGGCTAATAGCCCTCATCAGCCAGACTAGCTTGAATCCAGTGGCAAAGTGAGCAAGGGACCCACGTCTGGGCATAGCCTGCCAACTTAGGGCGAACAAAGCAAACACAAGGAGATGATGGACTGAGTGCTGAAACTTTTCAAACACTCACCCCCAGTCACAGATCTGGGTTAAATCCATCATCATTCTTTAGCTCACTTTGCCACCCCAGTTCAGACATAGCTATATGCAAATCAGTCTTGACCCTGTGCCTCATAGGAACAGTCCAGACCGTCGCTCCTAGCTGAAACGGTGGTAGCCCAGACTGTCACAAACTCGGATGAGTGGGAAGCTCTATCAACGAAAAAGAAAGAACAGATTCGTACAACTCTCCATGGAGCATTTATGACTGAATATTTAAGAAAGAATTCGGCACCACGAGGCCTCCTGGTCACCAATGAACCAAGGCTGTTCCTTAATATCAAAGAATTCAGAATTAATTGGTCAAGCATTGCATGGAAATGCACCAAGGATTGGTTGGTACTAATTATTAACACGGCCAGGCAATTAGCGGATGCTCTTATGGTCGAGATACAACAATGTGAGAGCAAATTGAAAACTACAGTGCATATCACTGTTTTCAAAAAGAAACTAGAGGAAATAAATAATGACCATGCGTCATATAGGGAATACCTCACGCAATCCAAGATCACCAAATTACAAAAAGATGTGCAGAAGTTCAGCCGCGAAACAATATACCCCTACACCACCGATGAATATTATGACAGACCGCAAGAACAGGCCAAAAGACGTCAACCACGTTTTAGACCGACTCCCCAGAATTGGACTTTCAGCTCGGGTGAAGAAAGAAGTGACAGCAGCAGTGACGAGAGCACTGGTGGACAGCACCCTAGACGGAATCAGAATCCCCACCAACAAATGTTCAACCCACCCATGAACCCCTATGGGTTCTGGCCACATCAGTTCTATCCACCTGGCTTCGGCTTTCAACAAGGTCCGCAACCTTTTTTAGCCAGGGGCCAGGGAAGAGGCAGGGGCAGACAAAAAACAAGAAACACCCCCAGAGTACAATGGGAGAACGAACCGTCTACCAGCGGAGCGGTCACACGGAGCAAAGGCAGAGGCAGGGGCGGCACATCAACAACGAACAAGGAATGACGAATGTCGTAAACCTGAGTGATTATACAATCAACAAAGAAGAAGAAGCCGTCCTTGCGAAAGGCCTGGGTTTTGTCCCAACACCAAGAAATGACCCGTTTTTCCTCAATACTGAACTAGCACAGTTCTTTCGGAAAATAAAGTTGAAAGATTTCTTTGGGGAGATACGAGGAACGGATGATGGAAAAATAAACACAGGTCTTCGAAATAAATCTACGTTTACTCCACCCGTTCAAAACATCTCATGTAATGTTCTTGCGTTCGAACAGGCAGTAATGAAGGAAGTCGAAGCAATAGACTTTAATAACACAAAAGGATGTATCAGTGTGGGGTTTTTAGTATTGACAGGAATAATGGCGCTCGAGAATAACCAAGTGCTAAGTAGCACAGGGGGGAATATAGAATTAGGCGTGCCAGGTCAGTAGTCCAGGACGACAACGGCGGATGCGCCGGGGTACAGGAAACTGGGAGAAGTGTTGTTCAGGAAGGAAAATGGTTCCGGAAGTGCTACTTAGCACTTGGTTATTCTCGTCGCCACAGACTGCATCGACTTTTCTGAAGGTCAATAGTCCTCATTGGCTTATCCGCCGCCCGGCGATATCCGTCTTCCTTTCCTTACATTTGGCAGTATTCCACCTACCGTGGTTCGCACTGCTCTTCATTGCCGTTTTGGAGTCTTGAACGGTCACTTGAATCCACCTTGTTGGCACCGCCTTTCAGCCCTGAAGAGTCACGGGTTACTACCCTTTGTGACGAAACACGTGTCGGCTGGTTGCTTTTGTTTTGGCTGGTTGCTTATGCTCTGTTACTATATTAAACACCTATGATTATCATTCTGGTGTAGACCCTCTACATTTCTTTAATAACACAAAAGGATTCCAGAATTTGACAAAGGGGGAGAGAACAGCACTACAGAAACTGAGTAATAACCAAGATCTGGTAGTCAAGCCAGTCGATAAGGGCGGGGCCATAGTCCTCATGAACTATACCATGTATAGAGAGGAGTGCCTCCGCCTTTTATCTGATGCTACGAGTTACGAGATACACCAGAATGATCCCACTACATGGATTATGAATAAAATTAAGAGCATGGTTCATGAAGCACTGACATGTGATTGGATCACGAAACATGAGGCTGATTTCCTCATAAATACAGAACCAAGAACACCAAGATTTTACACGCTCCCCAAAATCCATAAGAACAAGACACCACCACCAGGGAGACCGATAGTGTCGGGCATCGGATCATTATTGGAACCTTTATCCCAATTTTGCGATTGGTTCCTAAGACCCATCGTAAAAAAATCTCCATCATATTTGAAGGATACGAAGGACGTCTTATGCCACCTGAGGGACCTGGATATTAACATCGAGGAGGACCTGCTCATAACTATGAATATCGAGGCACTCTACACAAGCATTCCCCAGAGACGTACTTTGGAGGTGGTAGAACTAATCCTCCTAAATCAAGATTGGTCTTTTATCACACCAACACACTTCATCATGGAGTGTGCGGAGTTGGCTCTTACTGAAATTTTTTTCGAGTTCGAGGATAAACTATATCGGCAGATCAAAGGCACGTCAATGGGCAGTACCTTCGCGTCGAGTCTGGCGTGTTTGTACGTCCACCAGTTTGAGGAAGATCACATCTTCAGTGATAACAACCCTTTCAATCACCAGATGAAGACGTGGAAACGATATATAGACGACATTCTTGTCGTGTGGCATGGCACAATGGAGGAAGCCAGCACTTTTGTAGAGTGGATCAACAGTAAAGATTTGCATCTTAAATTTACTCACACTATTGAAAAAAACCATGCTATTTTTCTAGACCTGGATATCACCTTGACGATGGGAGGGATCTCCACTAAAGTACACACAAAACCAACAGATAGGAATAGTCTCTTATTATATGAGAGCTATCATCCAAGGGCACTACGTCAAAATCTGCCTGTGGGCCAATTCCTAAGAGTGCGAAGAAATTGCTCAGAACTAGAGTCATTTCACGCACAGGCAGAAGAACTGGAATCCAAACTCCTGGCAAGACACTATCCAAAACGTATGGTCAGGAAAGCTAAGAAAAGGGCGAGAAATAACAACAGAGAAGCCCTGCTTGATACCACAATAAAGGAACAAACTGACCGTTTGGTATGTGTGACCACATATACCCCCGCGTCCAACAAAGTGCAGAATATCATCAAAAAGAAATGGGCGATACTTAATAGCGGAACAAGAAAGTGGGAACCTCCCCTCTTCGCTTTTAAGAGAAGCAGAAACCTACGAGACGATCTGGTACACTCAAAAATTACACGGGAGGAAGAGGATAATCAGTTTACTCTCTGGAGCCAACCCAAGCCAGTCGGTCATTTCCCATGTGGTAACTGTGTATGCTGCCAGTTCACTGCCACCACCAAAGAAGTGGATATTGGCACAAATAGACCATGGATATTAAAAAACTTCAGTAACTGCAACACTGAAAACGTGATTAACATGCTTAACTGTCCATGCAACTTGAAGTACATTGGGATGACTACAAGGAAGGCGAAAACACGTATTAATGAACACCGTAGCACAATTCGGTGCAAGAAATCTAATACCAGACTGTCCAAACATTTTCTCGAAAAGAATCACACTGAATTCGATCTGAGATGGGTGGTTATGGAGGTGATGCGGAAACAGAAAACCGATATAAGCCAACAACTGCATGTTAGGGAACAACGTTGGGTTTACCGGTTGCGCTCATGGGACACCGGGCTCAATGACGAAATACCTTGTCTACAACTATCCCGCTGAATCAACAAAAAATACATACTGTCTACCACCAGTAGTCTTGGGAGAGGTGTGACCATTATATATAAAATACAATACTACCACCCTCAGCTGAATATTTTCCTATGATGGCCTGCTGTTCTAATAGTATGTGCCTAGTACTGACTTGTTAGACTGAGTCACGACTATCATCTCTGGTAACATAGTTACCTAGAGTGATTTATTGTGAGGCACTATGAGCAGTACACCTCCATAATTCATCTTTTGTACATGCACGTAATATAAATACACAGAAGGGTCCGCATTACTGTATGCGATTCTTTGCCCTCCTTTCATATTATATGAATTGCTATACACTAGTGTAAACGTGCCTTTAAAGTAATGTAGTGTTCCCCCTGACACTAGATACCATCTTTTTCCAGTATTGAGCTGTTTTTAGAGACACGCATGCGCATTTAGCAAAAAACGAACCGCTATACATAAGCGGATTCGTTTTCACCTAGCGACCAACCGCTACGTGCCGTCTAGTGTCTCTCATTCATGGGGATGAGAGCGGTGGAGCGAGGTCAGCGTATGCGCCCTTCAGTACTATGGGCGTGCCACCAGATAGGGCGTTTAGTGTCTCTCTTTCATGGGGATGAGAGCGGTGGAGCGAGGTCAGCGCACGCGCCCTCCAGCACTATGGGCGTGCCACCAGTTAGGGCTGATCCATCAGATCATTCTTTCCGCCCCAGAACAGGCAACCAGGCAGCTATTTAGGCGCACACCGGAACCCGCACAGGCGGTAACAATTACCTTATCTTTCAATTACTTATGAAAGAGCCAGCGCGTACGAGTATATAAACCCGTTCCCCACCTACCTTCATTTATAAGCGGGGAGGCGAAGCGGATGAACATAGATGGGACTGCTGGAAGCGCTGAAAATGAAAGTAAGGGTATGAGTGTCATGGGTAAATGCTGAAGTATTTCTTACGCCTTATGTGCATGTACTTAATATAAGGCATGCATTTGTATGAGTGTTTGCGAGCAATACTTTTAAATGGGCTATAATCTAAGTAGCCTAGCTTTTCATGCATTGTGTGTTTTTTCAGAATAAGCCACAGTAGGCTCTTCCACTCTCGACTTCCCATGAAGCTAATAGGATAGTGTCCTTGGGTAAGCAGTAGAACTAAGTGCTTGTTCAATAAGTGTGAACACGTATGATTGACACGTGTTTCACTTAGATCCTACCAGGCGCAGCATAATGTGTGGTGTTATACGTACAGCATAGTGTGCTTTTATCTTACTTACACGTCCGGTTTGTTTGTTTCCCTTGTTTCCTATTTTCCTACAGATACTCTCACATTTTAAATTTTGCACTACATGGGGAGTAGTTATCTTCACCCCCGTTTCTTAGAGTGGTAACCCTTTCATACACATCGTGTAGAAAGGTAGAGCCCATTACTCATCTCGGTCCTGACGAATGCTATGTACCCATATGGGACGCAGAGCAGAAACATGTTGACCACTTTTCTCGGTAAAGGGATAATGAATTCCCAGATTACCGCTCACTTGTTTTAATACCATAGATTTGCCCCTTAATTAAACTACTTGGGGACAAGTTTAATGGTTTTTAAATTACACTTTCACTCACTTACGGGCCACCACTTAGTTTTAGAAGTGCATCCCTGTCTTCAGGTGAATGCCCGCCCTCTATCAAACAAAGTTTTTAGAGGGCGAGGACGGCCTATCATGAAGCATGACACCAGGTGGTGTGTGAGGCCAGTCCTTCACTTTTTGTGAGATGCCCCTAGTGGATTTGCATCTCTAGAGATTCTGTAGGAACCTGTAGGAAGCCCAACTAGGGACAGCCCTATTTGTGTTTTAACAGTCCATACCGAACTGCCAAGCCATGTCTTCCCTGGACCGGAATCAAGCATCCTAGGACCGGTTTCAGGCTATCAGCCTGAATCAGCCAGGATAGCTTGACTCCAGTGGCGTAGTGAGCACAGGACCCACGTCTGGGCATACCCTTCCCACTTAGGGCGAAATGCAAAACACACAAGATGATGGACGGAATGCTGCACAATGGCAAACATTCACCCCCAGTCACAGATCTGGGTTTAATCCATCGTTATTTTGCTTCACCACGCCACCCCAGTTCAGACATAGCCATATGCAAATCAGTCTTGACCTTGTGCCTCATGGGAACAGTCCAGACCGAACTGCCAAGCCATGTCTTCCCTGGACCGGAATCAAGCATCCTAGGACCGGTTTCAGGCTATCAGCCTTCATCAGCCAGGATAGCTTGACTCCAGTGGCGTAGTGAGCACGGGACCCACGTCTGGGCATACCCTTCCCACTTAGGGCGAAATGCAAAACACACAAGATGATGGACGGAATGCTGCACAATGGCAAACATTCACCCCCAGTCACAGATCTGGGTTTAATCCATCGTTATTTTGCTTCACCACGCCACCCCAGTTCAGACATAGCCATATGCAAATCAGTCTTGACCCTGTGCCTCATGGGAACAGTCCAGACCGAACTGCCAAGCCATGTCTTCCCTGGACCGGAATCAAGCATCCTAGGACCGGTTTCAGGCTATCAGCCTTCATCAGCCAGGATAGCTTGACTCCAGTGGCGTAGTGAGCACGGGACCCACGTCTGGGTATACCCTTCCCACTTAGGGCGAAATGCAAAACACACAAGATGATGGACGGAATGCTGCACAATGGCAAACATTCACCCCCAGTCACAGATCTGGGTTTAATCCATCGTTATTTTGCTTCACCACGCCACTCCCAGTTCAGACATAGCCATATGCAAATCAGTCTTGACCCTGTGCCTCATGGGAACAGTCCAGACCGAACTGCCAAGCCATGTCTTCCCTGGACCGGAATCAAGCATCCTAGGACTGGTTTCAGGCTATCAGCCTTCATCAGCCAGGATAGCTTGACTCCAGTGGCGTAGTGAGCACGGGACCCACGTCTGGGCATACCCTTCCCACTTAGGGCGAAATGCAAAACACACAAGATGATGGACGGAATGCTGCACAATGGCAAACATTCACCCCCAGTCACAGATCTGGGTTTAATCCATCGTTATTTTGCTTCACCACGCCACCCCAGTTCAGACATAGCCATATGCAAATCAGTCTTGACCCTGTGCCTCATGGGAACAGTCCAGACCGAACTGCCAAGCCATGTCTTCCCTGGACCAGAATCAAGCATCCTGGGACCGGTTTTGGGCTAACAGCATGCAACAACATCCCATGCCACACCAACCAACAATGTATCGCACCATACCCCACCATCATCCACCCCACATCATGACATCCTAGTGCACACCACACAATACCATACACCACTTAATTTCATGCTACCACACACCAAACTGTCCAACACATCACACCATTTAACACCAGTCCATTCCACACACTGTACCTCACCATACAAGCAATGCAAATATACTCCATCACATTGCAGCACACCTTATCACAACACCCCCACCATGTCACATGAGACTATACAACTCACAAGACCAATATATCCCATATCATCACACCAAATTCAGACAACATAACACCCACATGACTACATGGTACATAACACAGCAAAACAACATATTACAAGTTCATAGTCCACACCACACATTCACACCTCCCCTTCACCTAAACACTACGTCAAACAAAATGCAGGATTATATCGTTACCATGTGATAATCATATCATCTTACAACACTACATCACACTATCCTACAACACCGCATTCCACTGCATAATAACACTAAATATCACTGTATGCCAAGACCCACGACAAGGACACCACATCGCATTATACCACACCACATATGCAATATCCCAGTACTCAGCACTGGACCACATTCAAAAACACTCCTTCACAAAGCATCCATAGCTTGCATGCATGATGTAACACACAATCCAACACCACATCACACAATACCATTTCCGACCATCACCATACCACAGCTGTCACACTTTTGCATACATTACTGTACCCAACTCTATACCATATAATACCACAAAAGACGTTGTGAAATAATAGCATCCCATTGAAGACCCCATCATGTCACACCACTGAACAATATGAAAATGAAACATCACAATTACTTAATACAACGCTTTTCCTTAACATAACATAAGATAAACCATCCACCATACCATAAATCACCACACCACATGAGCACTACATCACAACTTTGCTTACTGTCCAACACACACTACCACAATATACCACATTATGCTTTATTGCAACAGTCAACACTAGCTTTCAACAGTTCATACAATCCCGTACCTCAAGATTTTACACCATACACAGCACTTCAACCTACGCCACACCAGACCTCTCCAACTAACTCCACAGCTAAGTCACCTTCCCCAAACCCAGTCATACCACATCTTACATCAACACTAGGCCGGGGATAACACTTGTGCAATAGTAACATGTGGGGTTGGTGGACAGTTAGGCCTGGGTAAAACATGGACTTTGGAAACACTGAGACAAAGAAACTTGTGGCTAGGGGATACACCTGCACATTGGGGATATGTGGACAAGAAAGACATTTAGTTAGTGGAAAGATGCGGGCAAACGAGACAAGTGAGGATGGGAAACGTGAGGGCGGAGGCTCTGCCCATCCAACAAATGGCATATTTCACAAATAATAAATGTGCTATTCTCAAATACAGCCTAGTTTCAATAGTACATCCCATGTTATTTTAATACCCTGAATTCTTTTATTTGGTTTGATGGTCTATAAATGAGAACATGCTTGGCCATGCTTCTTAAACATACAGAGGCTTATTTACAAGTCCATTACGACACCGGTGCGTCACTTATTTTGACGCACCGGCAGCGCAGTGTGCCTCCCCATATTTACAAGCCTACGTAAAGCCACTCTGTGTGGCTTTTCATGGCCTTGTAAATATGGCCCCCCTTTCACGCATTACTCTGCGTGAAAGGGGCATTCCATGGGTGTTGCTGTGAGTTATCCCATGCAACATCCATTGAACCTGCCACATTACCAGATTTACAAGGTTTTGTAAACCTGGGAATGCAACAGATTCCTACGCCTCCCAGGGGAGACGTAAGGGAGGCGCAATGAGGAGAAATACCTTTATTTCTCCTCGTTTTTCCTTTTTATATGTGTGCTGCATTCTACATCACACATAGAAAGAAGCAAACACCTCTCATAATTGTTTTTGTGCTGGAAGGTGTCCCTTCCTGCACAAAAACAATCATCCCTACAACGCAGACCCCCTGGCACCATGGCGGAAGGGTGCCTGCGTTGGCACATGGCAGTCCATTGTGCACCCGAGCAGGGGGAAAGGACAGGAATGTATCTAGTAGGTACAGCATTTTTCTGCCCTTTTCTTTTGACGCACATAGCGCAGCAGAAAGGCTTGCTGCGCTGCCTTGTGTCAAAATATTGTAAATGAGGCCCACAGTTTATTTTCTTGGATGCACTCACAACTTTGACTAATAGGGTGTACATTTGGAGCCCTGGGTTGCAGGGGTTCATCGATTCAAAGTCAGTTTGTATGATCAGTTCTTTATGTCGATTACTTTGAATTATAGGACCCAGAGGAGGGCTAGCTGGACTGAGTAGCTGAGAGTAACGTCTGCCCCCATATCTTATAAAGAATTTCAATAATGTAGACTTTCTGGGGTGAAAAGACCATATCAATGTTATCTATGGACCCTCTTCTTTCTATATAGGAAGTAAGGCACAAGACATTGCCTTTTAATGTGTGCAACACTCTTCACGAATCTGGAAAATGAATGAGAGGTAGATGGCTGCATATCAGTACCCATGGGCTCCAAGAGTCCAAATGCCTTCAGTGAGCATGGGGATGACTGAGACAGATAGGACTTGACTGAATGAATGATGAAGTAAGTGTTTCTAGTATAATGGTTCCCATGGCCATTTTTGCGGTTGCATACCATGGTTACTAGGAATCCTAGTTAGAAGAAACTAGAGAAAATTGCCAATTCCACCCCCAAGCCTAATGGATATTGAATAATATTAGCAACACAAAAAGATGATAGACGGAATGCTGAACATTGTCAAACTTTTAACCCCAGTCACAGATCTGAGTTACATCCATCATTGTTTTCTTCACCATGCCACCCCAGTGGCCAAGGGAATGCCCAGACGTGGGTTTGTTGCTCGCTGAGCCACTTGATTCAAGCTAGCCTGGAGGCTGATGAGGGGTGATATCCCGAAACCGGTCCCAGGATGATTGTATCCAGTCCAGGGAGGATCTGGCCTGGCAGTTCAGGCTGGACTGTTCCCATGGTTAGCAGGGTCAAGACTGATTTGCATATGGCTGGGTCCAAACTAGGGTGGCACAGCGAGAAAAAGAATGATGGATTAAAACCAGATCTCTTGACTGGGGCTGTGTTTGAAAAGTTTCAGCACTCCATCCATCATCTTGTTGTGTTTGCTATATGTGCCCTAAGTGGCCAAGGGTATGTCCAGACTTAGGTCCCTTGCTCTCTGTGCCATCGGATTCAAGCTAGCCTGGCTGATGAAGGGTGATACCCTGGCAGTTCTTGCGGGGCTGTTCCCATGGGGAGTCGGGTCAAGACTGATTTGCATATGGCAGGGTCCAAACTGGGGCTGCATGGAGAGCAAAAGTACAATAGATTTAACCCAGATCTTTTGACAGGGTGTGAGTGTCTGAAAAGTTTCAGCACTCTGTCCATTATCTTGTTGTGTTTGCTATATTGAATGATGTTGACATAAGATAGGAGTGGTCTTGTCAGAGTTTTTACCTAGCTACATTTATCTACTGCATGCTTGGGTGATTCCTTCTTTTGCACTTCAGGGCAGAATTTAATGCATATTTATGATATCTTTGTCTCATGTACATGGCTGTCAGTTACCCAATGGATGTTTCTGGATGCACTCTTTAGATCATTTTGCCATGGGTGACATTATTGATTGCCTGTCTGGGGTTTGCCCTATGTGGCTTCTGGTTGGGCTTTAAAGAGCATGCAGCTTGGCTGGTAATATCTGGTGCATTACTGAGAGTTGCTCCTATGTAGGGCGTGTGTGAAATTCGCATAATTTGCTTTCATGTATCAATGCGAGTTTTCAGGAAAATTATATGAAATTATGCATAATTCTGTGAAATGCACATCTGTTATTTTGCACTATATTTTAGCGTGAAATGCGTCCTAGGGCCAATTTTCGGTGTGAGGACACATTAAATAAATGCACCATGAGCAATAGCTTCTTGTGTTCTGTTGTTCCAGTGCATTTACAGTTAACTTTTTAGTGTGAATAGCACGTTCGCAGTAAATGTTTACCAGGAATGATGCATAATTATGTGAAGTGAAGTGGCATAATGGAGAGATTTTGAAAATTAACAAGCATAACAAGAAATTCCTGCAGTTACGCAAATTACCCCGGTTTCATTTACATTTTATCAGGCCTACTACTATGCCACTTAAACCAAACCAAAACAATAAACATAAATTATAGAATAAATGACACAAATCTCCAATAATCAACAATGCAAGCCTAACAAAATGCTTATACCAACTACAAACTGGATGCAAGAGAACTTCCTTCGTTTAACCCCATAGGAAACCATTTTTCTCTCCTCTCAACCTCTTTCAAGAACACATTTAAACCCCTTTTCTGAACTCTTCCAAATTGGAGGGTTTTTCACTCACGCTCACCCCTTCTACAAAATGTTTAAACTCATTCTCAAATCCACTTTTACCCATTTAACTAATAATAACTCTACGAAATGGGGCTGTTGGTTGACTGAGGGGTGAGCCCTGGTCAAGCAGCAACCACAATCCTTGACAGGGAGAGGCACAAGCCAACCCTAAAGTAACCTGTGTCCAACCCTCTGGTAGGTTAGCACAGAGCAGTCAGGCTTAAATTAGATGCAACGTGTAAAGTATTTGCTCAACACTTCAAACAGTAATAATGTTGAAAACACCACACAAAAAGGTTCCTAGAACAAGTTGGAAAAATTGAGTGATTTTTAAAAAATAAAACAAGACCAAAACACCAAAATTCATTCAGTACAACTGAAGAAAAGCAAGTTTAAAATTTCAGTAAAAATAGTGTAAAAAAGCACAAAGCGCCAAATGCAGATATCTAGTCACGCCAGTCAAGTCAGAAATTCAGGCTGATTACAATGGAGCATGAGCCACTTACAGGAACCCAGTTAGGCCCGCTATTCAAAGTACCTTAAATATTGGTTTGCGGACCGTTGCGAGGTTGCGCGTCGAAGATGCATTGTGCAGCCAAAGTGATGCATCAGTTCCGAGATGCGGTGATGCAATACAAGGTCCTGCGTTGTCGTTGAGGTTCCCGTCAATGAGGGCTTCCAGTGCGAAGTCCGGCGTTGAAGATTTGTTGCTCTGTCAGGCGAGGAGTCAGTTCCTTGGAGCTGTGAGGCTTCTACGTGGAGTCTGGCATCATCTTCAAGGCTGCTGTCAATGAGGGATATGAGTGCCTGTACTGAGAATGCGTCATGCAGCTGCAGTTCTGATCGGGTTGGGGGCTGTGTGGGTTATGCAGTTCTTTGCGACGAGGTCAATCCATCCAACAGTGGCAATGCGTCGGTTCAGCTCGGGGATACGCATTGCAGCTAATGAGATGCTTTGGTTCCGCTTGGTCCATACAGACCAGCAGAGCACCTTAAGCCCACTTCCAAGGGTCCCGGTCTATCTAACCCAGGCAGGAGGGCAGCAGGTAGCAGATCATCATAGCAGGGCAGCAGTTCTTCAGAGCAGCAGTCCAGGAGAGTGGCAGTCCTTTCTTTCATCAGCATAGCAGTCCTTCATTCTGGCAGACCATCCACAGGTCCAGAAGAGTACTGAAGAGTTTGTGTCTTAGGTCCAATATTTATCCCTAAATCTGGCTTTGAAGTGGGAGAAGCTTCTAGAGGCATGCTTGTGAAGTGCACAGGTACCCTTCCATCCATGCCCTGGCTCCACACTAATTAGAGGGGGTAGGCAGCCATTTGTGTGGAGGCAGGGCACAGAATTTTCAAGTGTAAGTGGGGCAGCACACAGCTCCTCCCTCCCATTCTGCAGTGATGGTCCATCCAGGCACACCTACGCTGCCTATTGTGTGTGGCTGTCTTGGAGGAATACACAAAGCCCAACTGACAACTACACAAAGGCACGTGACCTAGGCTGAAGTCACTAAATGGCTAAGGCAGGAAAATTACAACATTTTGAAAGTGCCATTTTCAAAATTGTCATTTAAAATAGGACTTCATCATAAGTTAGGATTTTTCATTACAATTCCAAGGACACCAAACATGAATGAGTTACCTGTCTCATTTGGAAGTTACAGCTTATTAAATGTAATAAGGTCACCCAAATGCTATCCTATGAGATAGGTAGGCCTTGTAGTAGTGAAAAGCAAATTTAATAGTTTTTCCCTACCAGGACATGTAAAACGTAAAAGTACAGATCCAGCTTTTTAAATACACTGCACCCTGCCTACTGGTCTGACCAGAGTCTTTCCTAGTGAGGATTTATATGTCTTAAAACCTCATGTTTGGGCCTTGCAAATGTTTATTTTCAAGGTTCAAATAGCAGTTTACAACTGCACACACAGTGCAATGGCAGGCCTGAGAGATGTTTAAAGTGCTACTTAAGTGGGTGGCACAATCAATGCTGCAGGCCCACTAGAAGCAATTAATGTACAGGCCCTGGGCACAGGTAGTACCACCTTACTAGGGACTTACAAGTAAATTAAATATGCTAGTTGGGTTTAAGCCAATCTTACCATGTTTTAAGGTGAGAGCACAAGCACTTTAGCACACGTTATCAGTTGTAAAGTGTGCAGTCATAAGACCAGCAAAAACAAAGTCTGAACAGGAAGTCTGAAGGCAAAACGTCAGGGAGAAAACCATGCCAAGGATGCCAGGCCTAACATTAACAAAGTGCTGCATACAGTTAACTTTCAACTTCATACCTTGAAGATCTGCCACTTCATTCCCTCCTCTAAACAGCTGTCCATTCACTAGTCATCACAAGACTAGATTTCAGAAATGCCATACTAGAAGGAGCCCACCAAACATCCATCTCCCCTCTCAAAGCACTACTGCATTAGTCAACTAGGCTAGTTGACTCAGCTAGAAAATGTTATAACATCACTCCCTCGCTCCCATTCTCTTTTACCTTCATTGGCTCCCCATCGGCAAGAATGCACTTTAAAATCTGCGGCATGCTCCAAAAAGCCATCCATGCCTTTTCACCTCCACCATCAGACCTTCTCATCATATCTGGCAGTCATGGGGGATTTCAAAGTCATATAAACGTTGGCCTGAAGCTTCTAAGCTCTAGAGCGAAAAAACAATCCTTCTGTGGACAGCCGCCTCAGCTTGGATCGCTCTGTCTCCTGAGCTCAGAACTCTGATCCTGCACACAACATTCCAGAAGCAACTCAAGGCTGATCTATTCAGAGACTTTCTGAACTAAGTTATAAACTGTTTAAACTCACATCAAATATACAAATGGCTATGAATGCTCTCATTCTTGTTGTTCCACCCTGTCATAATCTCAATTTGACCTTGTTTTTCCCAAACCGTTTTCATTGTAAAGTACCATGGCTTTCATAAATGGTTAAGATAAATTAACCAAGTTATGTCATGAGATCACAATACGTGACATGACGTTTTGCTTCATCCGCATAAGGCCCCATTGTTATGCGTAATGAGGTACCCTGGGTATGTGAAGAGGCCCCAAAACATGTTTCATGATCAATTGCTTCCTCAAGGTTGAAAACATCATATATGTAGAACAATTATTGCTTTTATAGTACTGAGCAATTTATAAATAACAGTATACGATACACATTTTGAGTTAATATTATGAGAGGCGGAAGTAAACTCTTACTTCTAAACAACTTAAGATGGCATGTGTTATATGACAATCACTTTATCCACTGATTGACATAACTGCTTACCACACTCTAAGGACATTTCTTCTTTTATTCAGACCACATATGAACAAACATTAAAAAAGTTCCAATAACACACATTGGAAGCCTTAAGTAATAATCACCCTTTGGTTTTATACTTTAAATATGCAGTTCATTTGTGGATATGGCACAATATACGTGATATGGACTTGTTTTATTTGTCATACGGACCAATGGTTCATGTAGTTTTTTTTTAAACTATGAAATCTCAAATTGCCTTTTTGCTAACTCCTGAGACCTTTCAGAATGGTTTTAGCAAACTTAAATCATGCTTAGTGCATCTCCACTTTGCTGTTTCACTTTCATAATTAGTTGCTCACTAGGCTTGTGGGAGGATATTTCGTTTTGTAGAATCAATGTACGATCAATACACCAATATTCAGCATCTCAGTAAAGTCCATTTGCCACAGGAGACGTTACAGGGCGTTCTAATTAAAAAGACTCAATCTAATTTCCAGAATGTATGTTTCTTTTGTATTCACCAGACATAGATATTTGCCAATATCCATTTTTAAGGTCAAGAACATCAATATAATTGATTTCTCCAAAATATTTTCTCAGGTCCCACTTCTCTGTTTGTCCACTAGCCTTCATTAAATACCTTGATTTAGTTTATTTTACACCACTGTATCCTCATTCCAATATACACATTTTTATAAATGCTAGTTTAACTTAAACATTTTTAAAAAAGGATTTGGAGAATGGGAGATAGAAAGAGAAGGTTTGGCTAACTAAGAAGGATGACAGCGATGTTGCACTGAGTGATCTGAGTCACGAAACAAGATCAATACACATGTACATGTCATAAAGGTCCATGTTTCCATTTGTCCCTGTAAAAATGTCTCAATTGTAGCTGTTTGTGATAAAAGCATACATTAAAAAGGAAGGATGAGAGTGAAAGAGAATTTCACTCCCTGATAATATACATGACAAGGTGATGGCGAGGGGACCTGCAATTTTGTTTGTTTGCATATGATTTGCATTTCAAAAACATTAGTGAACATTTTAAAAAATGCTCTGCTATAGAAGACATTACGCAAGCATGATATAGAGGGCCTGGCATAGATGGAATGGCCGTGCTGTATAGATGCTCTTCTTGATAGTAGCACAAGTTAACTTGGGAAAACTATGGCATCAAATTAAATGATGGTACTTTGTATGGTGTTTCTTGAGCACGTTCCACGGAGGAGAAATGGATATACATATGCCACTTGAAGCGAATTTTAGGTTTAATATTCATGTACTGTTTCCCCATTTCTTGCATGTCGGCAGTACTGACCCCATGCACATTGACACTCATGTTCATCTGAAGATTTTTGTGAATGTACCAATTGATCATTAGGATTCAAATGGATGGTGTTGCGATCGGCATAAAGATATAAAAACCTTGGTGTGATAGTGACTTAAAAGACAATAAAAAAATGCCAGTGCCTTTCATACAATAAAACTTTAGATATCATTTGAATGCTATTTGGAACTTGAGGGAACTGAATTTAGGAAATCACTTGAAGAAAAAGAGCAAATTCAATAGATCAGAGACAGACAATGTCCTTCTGACTTTTTACATGTTAACGTTCCAATGTCGAACACAGAAACCTTGACTTATGTTCTTTTGTGGCCAAGAGAAATAAAATGACCATATATAGCAGTTATAAGAAAGCTACATCGCTTAGTTAGAAGCTAGAACATTTAATTCATTCAGACATCTTTTTATTATTTTCAGAGTTCACTTCCATTTTTTAAAGCAACTTTAGTCTGTAAATGTATACATTTTGGAAACGAATATGACATGTAACTTAGACATATACTCAAAGAACAACCATTACAATGTGCACTCATCCATTCTAGTCTCTAGAAAAGGAGGCAATTCTTGGCAACAGTGTGAACTAACCTCTCTCTCTGACAGCAACAGTAGGGAATATTGGCAGTCATGTCCCGTACGTCTTAGAGGGCTGGCGGGGTTGGATGGTCTAATGAATGGATGGATGAATACATTCCAGTTATAGTATTATAAAAGCATACTGACCTCTTTCCACAATTGCCAAATTAAAAGATAAAGTTCACGGCACAACCACAGAGTTCTATGCAACAAAACTTGCTGATGTGTTAGGAGTTAAAGAGAAATGGCAAAAGAAACTGACTAAGTCCATGTGTTGAGTCTCAAAATGTTCATGTGGGAGATTGTCATCAGGCACCGCGGGAGTTCTGAGTTCCATAATGATGAGATATTACTTCTTCCTCGATAACTGATGCTCGAGAATGATTCCATCATTTGCTTGAATAAAAGTTCATGTTGTTCTTTTTCGTTCTTCTAGTATCCAATTGCTCCTTCTTCAAGTTCTTCACCTCGGGCGATGAAGTGCAAATATTTCAACGCACCTCCCACAAAGGTAAGACATTCATTCACCTTATAACCTGCTTTGTTGCTGCATGTCTTTTGGATGGAGAGTTTAGATTTTGTGATGCAGCATTCTGTTAGCTGTTTGATATCTATAGGTTCATATCAATGACCATAAATTATGGGTTGTGATCTAAGGGGCTTATTCGAGCCACACTATTAGCTACAGACTTTCATCTGCCATTCACATGTTGAGGCAGCCTGACACCGATTTGACATCTCTTTACCACAATCTCTGCTCTGTCCATTGTTAGTACTACTGCAAGGAAGCTGGGAGGCTCCAGAAAGAACAAGCATTTGTAATGCAATCGGTCTCGCCTTTGGGACCTTATATGCATTTGGCTATTCAGCACATTAGCCTGGATGCTGAAACATCTACTGTTCTTTAACATGGAGGGAAAGAAAGCACCAAACTGTGTGACATGCCAGGTATGGGAACACATGGAGAGAAATATTGCCTTTCAGCGGGAAATGGTATAGTCCAATGCTCTGTTTATAATATAAAATCAGGGCCTACGGTGGTCATATCACTGAAAATACAAGATTTGAAAAAAATATTATTGTCTACGGGTGCTCGTGGAAGACCATTTCTTTGGACTGGAATCTAGAGAATGCTAAAGTGATTCTGGTATTTTACTGATCTTTGCTGGTCGTATTCTATCAAGAAAGTTAAATAGAGGCAGTTGCCAGAAAAATTAAAAAAAGAAAGTGCCTTAGCAGAAAGCAATTCTGGTATTTTACTGACCTCTACTGGTCGTTTTCTATCAAGACAGTTAAATAGAGGCAGTTGAACAGAAAAAAAGTCCCTAAGCAGAAGCAGACAAGTACTAGGGCTGATCTCCGGAGCCCACAAAGTACATACACATATACGTATATACTAAAGTATATACAAGAGGTCTTGAATGCTCGACCTAAAAAGGGAACTGGATCAAAGGCAAGGAAGCTGATTAGTGTTATGGAGCAGAGGCTAAAGAGTGCATTAGGAGTGACCCTGGGATTAGTTAAGGTCATTTATGGATACAGATGATTTGTCCGCTCCTTCTCCTTAAAGGCTGCTCAACAGAATTCCCTTTCACATTCAACAAATTAACGTATGAAAAAACTCAAATAGGGACTGTGCTGAAAGAGGCCCACTACCAGCAGACTGGGTGGGAAAACAAATGTATACACTGCCCAGTTCTAAGAAGGCAGTTTGTATGTAATAGGCTATGCTACTACACTTCATTGTAAAATGCAATCAATATTAGGTAGCTACACTTTGAGATGTAAAGAGAAGGAAAGGAAAAGACAATGAACAGTTCCATAGGAGACCTGAGCTAGAATTTCTGCTGGCATTAGAAATTGGTAAACATTTCCAACAATACCAAGATCTACACAAACACTCTCGTTGCTGGTGAATGTGCACTTGAAATCGTTTGACTGAACATTTACATTACTTTGACATTCAGCTGTGACAGTTTATAAATGCAACAAAACTGTATAAACATGCCTGACATCTTTGAACTACGCCAAAATCTCAGACTTTTGCTCTAAAATGTCATAATCTGCCTGAAATGTTATAAAATATTTTACTTTTTGCATTTTAGATCTAACTTCATTTTATTTTTCACCCGGTAGAAATTCATAATTATGCACACACAGAGCCAGTCCATTACAATACACTAAAGACCTTTAAATATATTATCATGTATTGGCCATACTTTGGTGTTCCCTGTTCAAAGTTGAAGGACTTTTCCTCTGCAAATTTCTGTAACTTCACAAAGTTTGCTACGTTTAAACAAAGAGCAATAATTTAATCTGCAAAATGTAGGTTTTTATAACTGGAAACCTTTGTCAGAATTTTCCTGATAAAAACCGTTCCAGGTAAATTTTTGTAAGAATTTTATGCCCCAAGCGAAGTGCTGCAATCACAGCTTTGAAGTGAGCAAAACGTAGTGCACTTCTGTGCAATTTTAGAAGTTAAATTAGAACCTTTCCACCCTAAGTTATTAATGTAAAAGTCAACTATTCCTGCTTACATCCTCATATTACTATTAGTGGTTTTAATGCTGATAATTTTCTGGTCTGTTTCCTCAACACTCTTCTTTCTGCTTGTAGACCTCAACATCACAGCAGCTGTTATGTCTCTACTCAGCATTCTCTTGATGGCAATGGGTGCCCTGTGCATCACCATGGCTCTCAGCAAGGGCGTAGAATTTCTTCTTAAGCCGGCTTCTTTCTTCTTCATCTTCTCTGGTAAGGGATCACTTTATTGTTAACATCGACCAAGCCTTCTCTTTCTGACGTAACCTGTCCACACAACCGGGATGATGGGAAAACAGCGTTGAAGTGCTTTTCACCAATTGGATGCCATCTCAAATGAGTCCAGGGCAGGTGGGTAGTGGCCAAATGCCTCTATCAATCTAATTATTTTACAATGGAGGACTCTGTCTCAGCACCCTGGGGTAGGGATTTACATATTATACGTCCCTTCAACTCTAGAGCTAACCGGTAGACATATTTATAATCACAGACTAAATTCAATATTTTCTTAATTTGAAGGACATTGTGACTTAACAGCTGAATGGGCTTTCCTTAATATTGATAATATATTTTCAGAACTAGAAGTGGGCAAAGTTTCAATTTCATCAGCACCGTTGGGCAAACTTTATTTATTTTTATTATTCTGCCCACATTTGTCTTCTAGCAAGATGTGTACATCCGATTAATTTTTGGAGGGGAAATGTCCTCTTTTATTTAAAAAGGTGATTAGAATAAATGTTTCACTTTTTTGTTGACAGATCTGCAAAATAAATATTTGCTGGATTTTTTCTCCCTCAAAATACATTTTTTAACTACTGTCAAAAAGCGCGAGACTACAGAAACTTGGTGAAGTTTTCATAGTAGGTAAAACGCCATGAGCTGTGTGGAAGCACACTTCTAAACAAAAGGGAGCTGTACGTGTGTACCTTTCAGTTTATTCTGTAGTTGTATAACGTATGTACTAGTCCCTACAGGGCATTACAGTTCTGTACAACTGATGCTGGTTATAGGTTTGGGTTACTCATTGCAGGGGTGGGATCTAAGGAGCATATTTTAGCACGCGATTAGCTGCAGGCTTTTATTTGCCATTTACATGTTGTACCAGTCTGATACAAATCTGATATCTCTTTACCACAATCTTTGCTCCTTACATTCTTAGTACTACTGCAAGGAAGCTGAGAGGCTCCAGAAAGAGCAAGGTGCATTAGAAGTCACACTGGGACTAGTTGGGTCATTTATGGGTGCAGATGAAGGATCTGCTCCATCTCAGTAAAGTCTACTCTACACAATTTCATCACTTATTCAACAAATGAACACATGTGAAGACCCAATTAGTGACTGTGCTGAAAGAGGGCCAGTACCAACATACTAGGTGGGGAAACAATTGTTACACTGCCCAGTTCCAAGAATGGAGCCTGTTGGGAATAGGCTATGCTACACTTCATTGTATAATGCAATCAATAATAAGACGCAACATGTTGAGCATTGGGTCTAACCATGAACCATAAGAAGGTGCTGACAAAAGGATGAAATATACCCGAAACAAAATTTAATATCAAAGAGAATACAACAAAGGAGCTTTATGAAAGAAACGATTAGCCTCTTGGATGAAATAGTCTTAAGTGTGTGTTGGGCAACTTGCACAAGTGGGAAAGGCAGATTGTGGTATATTCAGAAAGGTTCAATGTTTCACTGCCAAGTGATTGAGCATTAGTAACACATAGTTCAGCTTTAGTACGAGTCAGTTACGAAACAGATAAAATTAGACTTGTATAAATGGTCTGTTTGGGGCAGGCAGGCAAATAGGGGTGCTTGAGAAGAGAAGACATTGTGGACAAGAACACATTTCTGAAAGGATTTGATGCCTGTGAAGAAAAACCAATGAAGGATGGAATGGTTGAATTAATCTCAGCTAATGCTGAGCAGCATCTCAGTCTATAGTTGTTTTTTTTTTCAGATTTATATAGTGTGAACTCGACCCGAAGGTATTGGAGCGCTTTACATGAGCACCATTTACGTTACACAAGGACACATTCATATTTTGGTAGGTGCAGGGAGATTAAGTGATTTGCCCAGAATCAAGGATGTTGAGCTGAGGCTTGAACCCGGTTCCCCAGCTCCAAAGTCGGCAGCTCTAGTCGTAAGGCTACATCCTCTCCTCATATTTTGCACAATGTGCACTACAAACAGGGAGCATCCATATCAGGCTTGATCCTGCTCTTTCAGTAACAGCTAAGCCACAAATACCAGGCCATATTCCCTTTGAACTGGTATTATAGGGCATAAGAATGCTTGGGAATGCAGTTGTTTTGGTCAGGAAGTGTAGCTTGCATGGATCTTCTTGCTCTATGTTTATAATGTGGCGGTCTAGATGAAGTTCGAGGTTTATTTGTCAAGCCAACTAATTTGGAGTTTAAAACCAGCTTTGGGACATGCCACAAGTAGAGGATAATGAAATCTTTTACTGGATCGCAAGGTTAGATTTGGGTAGAGAGAAGAATAGGACCTTCCCCTTTTGTCGAATCCATTTAAGGTAATGCAAAACTCTACTCTTGAATGGACTTCATGCAGGTTGTGATATGGGTGATGCACCTCTCTGTGCAGCAGGGTATCATCAGCATATTGATGCATAGAGATGTGCAGGGGTTTGATAAGATCCCGAAGAGTGAGTTTTATGCATTAAAGAATCAAGGCATTGTATTGAATTTTGCAGGTCTACTGAAGATACCAAAACAAGGTGAATTTGGACTCCTCTATCTTGGCCAGTTGTTATTACCTTTCTGTTACGGAAGGGAGTCAAGTTGTTACTCTGCCCAAGCACTTTCCAAGGATGTTAATGATTAGTGCATTATCAACAGAATCAAATGCAGCCTGGAGTAAACCAAGAGCAAAAGCAGACAGGCACTGTTCTTGTCCCTAATGTCAAGCACACAAAGCTCGGCCTCTAGGCCCGGAAACTATTAACGTGCCCTGGCCTATATTAAACCTGATTGATGAACTCCACTCAAGTTTATGCAATAATATTGAGAATTGAGAGGCGAAAGAGCTTTGGATTTTTCTTCTGTAAGGATAGGTCTGTTGAGGGTAGAAGCTGAAGGGATTTAATATCCTAACAGTCTACTGCCACTAATAGAACAACAGGAGTTGGACAGTCAGTCTCAAGTCTGTAATTTGCAATCCATACATGTCTTACCTGACTGGCATAGAGCAAAACTGGGATTTTTCACCACAGACAATGGCTGACACCTTTGACTGCCAGTGATTAATTACGACACAACTATGAGCTGTCACAGACTTTTCTTTATTGCTGCATTGGTGGGGACTACGTGTCCCGAGTTCCTATTGACCTGAGGAGGCGGCCCTTCACGCTATCGCCATCACCTGAAAAGTATTAGTGCTTTAAAGCGCTCCCGGGAGTCCTGCAGCGCAGGAGCTGTCATGGACACAACTGTGATTCTCGCTCAAGATCTTTATTATGCTCAGAAACCCTATAAATGGCATGAAAACCAAAGTATCAGGGTCGTGGAAGACTAAGGGTCAGTTCATGTCCATGCCATGTCTAGCCTGTGGCTGTTATGTGAAAGGTCCTATGGAAAAGAGCAGTATTGGTTGGTTCAGGTAGTCTCACCAGCACTGAGAAGACCTCTAGATCTGCTGATCGCATCCAATCAAAAAACACAGTCTCCAAAGTCCTAGAAAAGTCAATGGGTGTTAATTTCAAAGGCCTAAATTCGTCTCTATCCCAATACAACTTCCTCTATAACAGGTCAGATTTTAGGCTTTTTAGGTCCTTTATGGAGGAATGATATTTTTGATCCTGGAGGTGATAACTCTAGTCCTGCCTGACTAGATGAACTTCAGTGGATGAGACTGCATTCAAGAAGTGAGAACCAGCAATGATCGCTGTGTTTCTTCCTGATTCTTTTTCTTGGAATATACACCTGCCACCTCTTGCATGGGTCACTGTGCTATCATTTGTTCCGCTTCTGGTTTGCATGTGAAAAAACCTTAGCCTGCCCGTCTTACCTGATATTTTTTATGGAATATAATTTCTATACTACATGTGGGTGCTGGCAGAGCTCCGTGCCACATCCTTAGTTCGGCAGGCAACATTGCCTTGTAGGTCTCGGTGTGGATTGTATCCATCTTAAAGGACTCCTGCAAGGAAGAGGGAGCTGAAGAGATGAAGCTCCATGGAGGTATGCAACTGCATGCTTGAGTGATGTATATTTCTGCATCCTTATATTAAAAGTGCAGTACATTTCTGTGGAGCCTTGTGGTAGTATGACAACCCTATCAATAGATGGTCTTGTCCTGCATTCTTCTAGGACTTTACCAGATCCACAGCAGATGTGGTTGGTCATTTGCAGAGCTCCATATGTAGCAATGCACAATCAGGGTATTGTGAAACTCAATAACTATATGGTGTTAGATATGTGGATAAGATCCCACAATCATTCGGAAATTGTGCACAATTTGATAAGGTGCTCTTCGATAACAGTTATCATTCGCCCCTTAAGATTCCTGCTGTATAGGGTCAAAAGGCTGTTTTCAAAATCTTGCAATTGCAATTTTGGGGACTTGAACACTTTCTCTGTTCCCCACAGGATTACGCACCATGGTGGCGGAACATGTACTTTAGCGAGTGTTACCTTTTAAGCCAATACATTTCCTTCTTGTTTCAGCCATTAGATTTACTGAAGTGATGAAAGAAATTTCTTTACAAATGCCTACGGGTTCGTATAAGGCACGAAGGAAAGGCTCTGACGTCAGGCACACTGTCATGGCACCACAGTGTAAATTGAATCCTTTCCAGGAGCTGAATTCAGTCACACAGAAATTTCATTTAAAATGTGTGATGCACAACTAAAGTTATCTGCTTTAGGTACATTTGTTTTCTTTTCTTGGTCAGACTTAAAGCATTTCTGTGGTGCTTACTCCTGGGGGCTACAATTATCCTATTAGCGGGAGCACTCATGGAATAATATTTACCTGAGCATAGACCAGTTTGGCTGTGAGAACAATTCGAAATATGTCCTGCTCTTCACATGGGTGGAGAGGGATTGAAATCCTTGTGAGAAGCTTTCAACATCAATGGTTGAGTCTAATTCTATACACTCTCCTGTCAGTCCTCTTGAACACTATATTGTCTCCCAAATTTTGAAAATGATGCGGGTGGCCCCAGGCAGACCAAAATATTTAGATCCTGTGATTGCCTTGAATTTATGAGAGCATTTCTACATTACTTCCCCAAGGTATACTCCATTGACCCCTGTCCACCTTGGCATGTCTCAGGGTAGGATAAGGTTTCTTCAGTCAGCCAGTGATCCATCATCCAGATTCCTACACATGTGGATGATATACTATGACTGATATCCAGTGGGTGATATACTGTCACTGATATCCAATGGATGATATACTGCCACTGATATCCAGTGGATGATGTACTGTCACTGATATCCAACGGATGGCATGTTGTTACTGATCTACAATGGAGGATATACTGTCACCAAGGGATGATATACTGACACTGATGTACAGTGGATGATATACTGTTCTTGATATCCAATGGATGATATACTGTCACTGATATACAGTCAAATATATTCTGCCACTGATATACAGTCATTGATATTCTGTCACTGATATACAGTGGATGTTAGTCTGTCTCTGGGTTCGTAAAAAAAGTGCAACCTATATTTTGGGCTTTGTGTATTTTGCTCGCTACTTGGCTTAATTTGGTATTCAGGATCCAATGTGGCAGCATGACAGTGCAACATGTTTCACCATAAAACAGAGTTATTTAGAAAGATTGTGAAAAAGCCCTTCCCCTTGTATAGCCTAAATAAAGGAACCTTTTGTTTGAGAATGTAATAATGTTGTGCCTGTTCTTGTTCATAATTCGTTTCAGCACAGTGCATTTAGAGATAGTAAACTGGTGACAGACACAAATGAGTTTATTGTCATAGCTGTATCTGCAAGAAAAATACATTACCTGCATTTGCTTTCTTCTAGCACATTCGACATGTTTTAATTGAGTTGAAATGTTATTAATAACTGACGTAATTTTTGCTAAAGACTGCTTTGGATTCTATTATGAAACAATAGATTTTCCTCCCTATATTATTTCCAAATGTTAAGAGTACATTTTTTCAGTGGGAAGAGTAAATTTCCTAATCCAGATTTTCAGTGGATCCTATTGATTGAATAAAGTCTCTCAGCGAACTGTACAGGTGTGTTCTTATACACGAGGGCATTAAGTCGGGTAACAAAAATCTAAGACTCATTTAGCCTGATGGATCAATCATGTCATGGAAAGTAGTGGTTCGTACTCCTTGCATTCTTCCTCTATTTTAAACCATTGTGAAACATGGAGTTTGAGTCAAGGCAGCATCAGTGACTTTTCAGAGGCTGGTCCCACTTGATGTGATACGTAGAGCAGCCATCACAGAGCCGGTCCCACTTGATGTGATACGTAGAGCAGCCATCACGGAGCCAGTCTCACTTGATTTGATACATAGAGCAGCCATCGCGGAGCCGGTCCCACTTGATGAGATACGTAGAGCAGCCATCCCGGAGTCAGTCCCACTTGATGTGATACGTAGAGCAGCCACCCGTAGTAGGTCCCACTTGATGTGATACGTAGAGCAGCCATCCCGGAGTAGGTCCCACTTGATGTGATACGTAGGGCACCCATCCGGAGTAGGTCCCACTTGATGTGATACGTGGAGCAGCCAGCTGGAGTAGGTCCCACTTGATGTGATACGTAGAGCAGCCATCCGTAGTAGGTCCCACTTGATGTGATACGTAGAGCAGCCATCCGGAGTAGGTCCCACTTGATGTGATACGTAGAGCAGCCATCCGGAGTAGGTCCCACTTGATGTGATACGTAGAGCAGCCATCTGGAGTAGGTCCCACTTGATGTGATACGTAGAGCAGCCATCTGGAGTAGGTCCCACTTGATGTGATACGTAGAGCAGCCATCACGGATACTTTTCAGTTTTGTTGGAAGCACTTTGCATTACCTCCAGAGCAGATGAGTATTTCTAGTCAGCTATGTGTAGAATATCTGTGGCTAAGCCAGTAGCATTCTATGCGTTAGTTGCCTGCTCTTGTTGTGGTTTTTGATAAAAGATTAACAGCTTCCATGCTGGTCTGGAAAAAGAGGGATCAGCAAGTAGCAATAAGTGCACACTGTTTACCTCAGTGACTCTTGTAAACCTAGACATTCACCCCACATGCCTCCAGAATAGAGAACTATTCACTATTACCACTATCTGTATAAATATCTTTACTTGGTGTTGTGAGTTAGAATAGTTACTAGAGTTTCATGATACCAGAATATCATAGCAAAAATATCCTCAATCAAAATATTGTTGTGTTAAGTATATATTGTAAGTCTAGAGTTACTATTCTTAGCACCACTCTATGTATCTTGAATATACATATGTGGAATTTAGTATATTAAACCATTACTTGCCTCTATATACTTAACTTAATGATATTTTGGTCATCAATACTTTTGCTACAATATTTTTGTATAGCGCAATATTTAAAACTTGATATTCTCGTTCCATAACTTCTTTACAGCATGACTACAGATTAAACCCTGCGAGGTTTGGGGAAGCCAGCTGGGCTCGTTTGTCTAGGCTTCCAAATTGTTCTACTTTCAGTGTGCACATTGTGCTCTGCCTCCCCACCCCCCCTTACCATACCAGGAGACTGTTCTATTAGCCAGGAGCAAGGAGCTGATAAGACGATTAGTACAAGAGTATCTTCAAGGAGTACCATTTCCCTCCTGGTCGCTCAGTAGACATATGACACTAGATAAGTATTTTGAGTGCCCTTATTGCCTAAGTACTGTTCAAGCTTGATTTTCACATTATATTCCACCCTGATACATGTTTGCCCAAATTCCAGTAACTCTGTAAAGCTTTATTTTGCAGGACTGATGGTGCTCGTCACCATGGAGATCTTTCGTCAGGCTGTTCGGTGGCTGATCGACAGTGACCAATCTATACCTCTCGAATACGAATACTCTTGGTCGGTCGCCTGTGCTGCTGCTGGTGGTGCCATCATGATGTTCGGAGGCTTGTGTTTTGTCATTCTGTCACTTCCGCCATTGACCAAGAAGCCCTGGGAGTACTGTCTGAAGAAAGAGCCACAATCCAGTACTTAAAAAGGCTGTGATAGATGTGTTTTGGCCCAAGGAGATTTTTGGAATAAATACCACTCAACAACAATGTCACCAGAACTGATTCTTACTGGAAGAACCCTTCATTTGAGAAGGGCTGTTTATTTTGGCTTTTATTTTGCACCGGATTCATTTAACAGGCCATGGGACTTGTGGTGCACACCCGAGCCCCAAAAACAGAGGAACCCCGGGAGAGGGAAGGATAAATCAGATACATCAGAGCAGTCACTCCTGTTGGACCTATCATTTTTTGTCGTCATTGTAAATAAGCTTTCTAGCATACCGAACCTCCTTTAATGTGTTTACTTTGGACGGGAAGGGGGATTCACGGTGGGGCATGGCGGGAGCTGAAAAAATGGGGGAGGTGGTACATACCAACATAGGAGCAATGACCAATGTGGTTTTATGTATCCCTATTTTATTAAAGATTACTACCACTGTGGTAAGTAGTCCCACAGAGCAAGTCTAAGTTGATCTGTATTCTGGGCTGGTAACCACTACCATAAATTAGTTCAAACTGACTGATGTCTTGCAATGGGAGGAGGGGGGATTTTAAGTGTTGTTGCAGTGCAAACTCCTCATTGTGATATAGGCTGAGAGGCTTGACAGTGGAATTCAGGTTAACTTGTGATGGGTGACAGTGGATCAGGATGGAAAAAGGCCAAATGTCACACTTATTTGAATGCAATGAAGAGCGAGCATCTAACCGCAGCTACTTGACCTTGCCTTTACCCTAGCAGTAGCATTTCATCATCATTCAGTGATTGCAGCTGCATTTAGGCTAGGATAATGCACATTTAGCAAGACAAGGATCTCGACGGTCACCAGCCCTGCTCTTGGAAAGGTGGCCCCACCGTTTATCATTCTGAAAGGGGGGAAAAGAGATCATGCTACATACAGGGTTGAAGAGTTCGAGAAACCTGTGTTGATTGTTCTTCTGGTAAAAGTGATGTGTCCTGGGCAAAGCCTTCTTGAGCAGGGGGCTAAATCAATCATGCTATCTTCATGCCCTGCTGTGTGCCAGTCACAAACAAATCAATCACATATATGAAATGAAATGTAAAGGCATTTGTAGAGTGCACGTCTACTCTGAGGTCTATATAAAGAAGACCGAGCCTTCATTTAAAAGCCTATAGCCGACATCTAAAGTGTTATCCCTTACATTGCAGAAGGGAAGGAGACCTTCAGGACTGAGGGATTAATTGTTAAATCTTGGTTTATAAAAAGGAGATATAGATTGTAAGTTGCATCCTGTTGTCTGTGTACTTTGTTAAACAGCAAAGAAAATAAGTTGGTGCACAATGAAATCATTTCATTTGAATCATTGACAAAGACAGAGGCTGTATCCTCAGGCAGAATGAAGCAACTTGAAGGCAGAATTACCATTGTGTTATCTCTAGGTTTCTGCTGACCAGAGATTTGCTATATGAATTCTTTGCTCTAAGAGTGTTGAGTTACATAATATGAAATCCCAATCATGTCCTTCAAGACTTTGGGGCCGATTCCGATCTCGGCCGGTAGGGCACCGAATCGGATTCGGCTTAACCGGATCCGATTCGGAGCCCTATTTCCCGACCGAGTCGTACGTGCGTCCAGGCGAGCGAGTACGATGCGTGCGCTCGCGAAATCTCCGACCGACTCGTCCGCAGGACCCGACCGCTCCGACAGACTCGCACGGGGACGACGCGCACCGCGCAATGGAGACGTTCCCCGGCCGGGTAAGTACGATGCGCACCTCGACCGCTCCGACCGACTCGCGCAGTCCGGCTCCAAGGAGCTGTCGGAGCCGCACTTTGGGGTCCGTGCCGGACCCCCTGGAAGCGTAGGTGCGCGAGTCGCACACAGGGGGACCCATGGGTCCCCCTACACGTGCATGTACGGTGCGATCCGCATCGACGCGAACACGCTGTAGGGGGCGCCCTTGTTCGCGTAGTGCCTATTGAGTCAATGGGAGCCCGTGTACGCGTCGTACGACTGTCTCCCATTGACTTCAATGGGAGTCCGACCGAATCGAGTCCGATAGCATACGTGCGCATCGTACTCGTTCGGTCGGACTGCTAGGGTCCGATTCGGTCGGAAATCTCTCCGGGTCCGGCTCGGTCGGGGAGATTTCCGGCCTGAATCGGAATCGGCCCCTTTGTCGGAAGCAATATTTTGGCTAGACATTATCTGGCAAATATGGGAAAAAACTGTTGCTGGTTATGATGCTCATCTGTGTTGGTAAAAGAAATGTTTCCATACCTAATTCTTTGCTATTTAGGAGCTATGCTGGTGAGAGTGTGATGAATGAAAGGTGGAAAATATGTCTCCACACCTGAGAATAAAGCAATGTTGGGTTTGTGTGGCCTTGGTTTTAGCCGTCTTACGTAATTTCTGACCTTCACTGGACTATTGCACCCAACACATATTTGAGAGCTTAAATCAATAATGTGTATGCGTTTATGTAAAACTGTGGGATAGGTTAATTCACGAGGTTGCAGAAAGGGTAGACATTGAAAGGAATTAGAGATTATAAATTGATTTGACAGTTCATGTCTTTACTGGGGAAGTAAAATAAATCTTTGGGCATCATTTAGGACCTGGTGGGCCAGCAACCAAGCCACTGGGGCCCTGGAGGACCTGTCTCTGCCCACCCAGCATCTGCTGGCCCGCTCATTTTATTGTTCCTTGCAAAACTGATGGGGAATATTCTCTAAAAAGGCCTCAGCCGACTCAGCAGAAGCTCTTCTAGGAAAGCTGCACTATGCTAGTCAGCCCGCCATATCTTTTGCTTGTTTCTCATAAATAAACACAGAAAGCACTGGTTTCTTTCTAAAAACTTTCTTCCAGTGCGTGGGCAACAATTGGGGGAGGGGGGGGAGAATAATGCTGGAAGTCCTGCCCTTAATAAGTAGGTCCTTCTTATAGCGAAGACCTGCTTGTTCTCTGGTGGCTGGCATGCTGAGGGAGGTGCAGAAGGTCTGCTGTCAGAAATTAAGCACCTCCCCCACCTCTAAATAATAAATGGTGGTGGGGGCCAAGAGGTGAGGTAATCTGCCAATTTTTTACATATTTCTCATTGATGCCCACCTCTAAGTGAGGCCCTAACTCTTTGCTTCAGAGAAATATTAGGGATAACTGAAGACAGCGAAGTACGGTCAAAAGCAGGTGCTGACTGACCGTGTTACATGCTACAGTTCAAGCTTAAATGTAATATGGGCATAAAAAGTGACTGTCGTTAGCAACATGGTGTTTTCGTTGAATACAATATAAATCAGCATAAATCATTAAAAAGCAAAACGAGTTCACACCATTTTTGTTTTATTTAAAGATTTTTATTAAGGAAACAGCGTGATACATAAGAGAACATTACAGATGTACACTGTGAGGTTTAAACTTAACAAACTGAGAATATATTATACGTAAGTCACGGTGGGAGAGAATAAGATTTCAAGCACTATTAGCTATGTAAGATTCAATAATAACTTTTGAATAGATGAAAGATAGAAAAACAAGAGAAAGGAAATTTAGGAGGGAGAAGAGGGAAGTAAACTAGAATATAAACAAAGATGTAGCCGTACTCAGTATGTAAATAACAAAGCCTTGTGATACTTAAGAAAATCAGGGAAATTAACTTCTCCTAAGGACTTGGAAAGTTTTCATTTTGACAAAGAAATTTGAGGTGGTTTGCCGTGCCAAAGAAATTTGTAGAGAATCCTATCAAGTAAGCCGAAAAAAACTCTTGGGTATTTTTATAGGAAGCATCATGAGAAAGAAATTGATAATAGGGAGAAGCATCATTTTAATAGTGTCTAGACTAACCCACCAGAAGAGATACAACAGAGGCCATTTCTGAGAAAAGGTGAGGAGCTTATCCGACAAGATGTCTGAATTAATTTTGTGTGTCCTTGAGAGTGTTACCATACCATTTACCTAAAGATTTGATTTTGGAAAAGTTCCAGGAACGACCTGCATCAACAAAGATATTTTTAGAACAATATTTATTCAGTGGCAGTACCTCTGTTCTGTCTACATTGAGTTTGTATCCCAATATGGCAGAGTATATATTTAATTAATGAAAGAAAGCAGGAGGGGAGCAATCTGGATGTGATATAAATAAGAGAATATTATCTTCTTATGCTGTAAACTGAACACGAGTATTTTTAATTTTGAAACCTGTAAAATCATCTGAAGTTTTTAGTTGGTGAAGAAAAGGTTCCAAGGCTAATACAAATAATAAGGGAGACAATGGGCATCCCTGACGAGTTCCTATATTAAGAGAAAAGTAGGGGGAACGATTACCATTTGCGATAACTGAGGATTGTGGTGAGGAGCATAGCGATGATATGAGTTGAAGAAAATTAGGACAAGACCGTGCCATTGCAAAGCCCTCATTAAAAAGCTCAAATTGACCCTATCTAAAGCCTTTTCTGCATCTAAAGATAATGCTATCTTGTGGGCTTTAGTGATGATATTTAGGAAGGTACGAGAATTATGTGCAACATTTCTGTAAGGGATGAAACCAGATTGATGAAAGTCAATGAAGTCCGGCATTATAGGGAGTAAGCGAAGGGCCAAGGCTTTGGCAAATATTTTACAATCTGTGTTGATTAATGAGATAGGTCTGTAGCTTTTGCATTGGGTCAAATGACAGTCTTTCTTGGGGATTAAGCAAATAATGGCTTCTCCAAAGGAGTCAGAAGCGGAGTTTGAATCATTGAAGTGAGTGATTAATTTAGAAAGTTTGGGAAAGAGAGGTTTGACAAAATGGAGATAAAATTCAACTGTAAAGCTCAGAGCCGGGTGTTTTCTCTTTAGGAAGAGAGTGAAAGGCCAAGTGGAGTTATTCAATTTGAAGCGGTTATTTTAACAGTAAGAAATCAGTCAGTGATGAAGCTCTAGGTATGAGACTGGAGAAATAAGTATTTAAGAATTCCTCCGATTGGGTAGTATCTTGGGTATATTAATCCTTGTATTGTAATAGGAGGCAAAGCATGCCACAATATCATTTTCCCTGAACAACTTGTTGCCAGAATTATTAATAATGGATTTAATAGATGTCTTCTCCTTTCTGCATTTTAAATAGCGAGCTAGTAGGGAACTAGCTTGATTAGTACCCACATAGTATTTAGGGTTTAATTTACGGAGTGTACCACAGGCTTGTTCAGTTGTTGTTGAATTCAATCTTAGCTGTAACTAAGGCTTCATGATCAGATTTGTTATTTTTACTTGTATAATAATTATATTCGAGGGACTTAGAATAGAATAGAAGCAGGTTTATGTTGGGCTGATTTTTTGGGGAAATGTACAAAAACTAAAATTAAACACCTTGAAGCTGCCTTAAAAGCATCCCTAACAGAATGAAATGATGTTTGATCATTGTCATTGAGTTGAAAAAATTATTTTATGAAGGTGGTATAGGAAGCGAGAAAAGCGGAGTCCGATAATAACAAGTTGCTGAGCCTCCAAGAAGATTTGTTAGGCCTACTTGTGAGGATGTGTAAACCAGTTAGTACTGGGGGTGATCCAGTATAAGCATAGAACCAATGTCTGAGTTGACCACGTGTTGCAATAAACTTTTACTAAGGAAAATATAATCCAACCTAGATTGGGAGTGGTGTGTGTGGGAGTAAGAGTATGCTAACAGGTCAGGATTGTATTATCTCTAAGAATCAGTGAGTGAGTGTTGAGAAATGAGGTTTTTAAAGGCTTTGTGGGAGGCATGGGGAACAAAATGTGAGGTGGAACGCCTGCCCAGAAAGGGATCAAGGACTTGATTAAAGTCCCATCCCACTATTAAATGTTTTGGAGGCGTGTTCAGTTATAGTGCATGAAAGCAAATGCCAGAAATGTGGGTCTGGATGAGTTGGACCATAAAGGTTTAGGTTAGAATAGTGAAAGTGGTATAATCAATTGTAAGAGTGAGTAGTAACCAACAACCCGTTATATCGTGATGTTGAGAGTAAATAGTGATGCTTAAAGACGTATGACAGAGGATGATAACACTATTTTTGTTGGTTGTGGTGGGAGATGAATAGAGTTCACCAACCTTATTGTTACTTAGCTGTCTCTAGTTCGTTGAGATGTGTCTCTTGTAACAAAGCTATGTGACATTTTAAGCGAGCTAAATGAGATAAAATATGCTGACGTTTGATGGGGTTTTTGAGCCCCTTGACATCGACGTAACTTTTCTAAAATGCATTACAATGAATATAAATAGTCAACTGCTGATTAATATAAAAAACAAGGCATAGCAAAATATTAGAAGCCAAGAGAAAGAAAAGAGAGAAGAAAAAGAAAGAAGAAGGGGAAGACAAGAGTGGAGCAATACAACCTCTAAAAATTGGATTCATCTAAATTTGGCATTACAAGGACAAAGGTCTACGAATGCTGAGAAAGAAGAAGACGAAAGTGAAACCCTGAAGGGAAAATGGACAGCAGAGCGCCTGAGAGTGAGAGGCAAAAGCACCTTCGCGAATAAGCATTAAGCTATTATAATAATACATATAGGAGCAAGCTCTAAAATAAAAAAATAAAAACATACCAACATTCTTATATACCAATTGACAGGCAACAATAATCACATATATTCATGAGGCTCTAAAAGTTGAAGAGGAAGACCGAACTTACCATTGGAGACATGGAAGAAGACAGTTGGGGTGATGTGAACGAACATGAGGGAAGGTACGATACAGGAAGTCCACAATAGGTACTTATCTAGGAAGAACTAAAAGGGATAAGGGGAAAAATAGTTAATAGAGGGGACACAAAATTACAGTAGTCATTCAGCTAAACTGAAAAAATAAACATTTAAACAACAATATATTTAGACAATTATGTAACAGAGGACGATCCTAGTTCCATGGCTTCTCTCTTATGTTGATTGATGAACATTTGTAATTCAGCAGGTTCTTCAAAAGAGGAATATTTATCCTAGAAAGTAATTTTGAAGATGCATGGATGAAGTAGGCCATATCTGATATTCAAGGATCTCAGTTGAGGATGTAGGTCAAGAAATTGATCAGACGAGTTGCTGTAGCAGGAGTCCTGTGTAAAAAACACCTTGTGGCCTGACCATTGGAGTAATACCGCCTTTTTGGCCATAGACAAAAGTTACATTAATTCAGTGAGCTGAAGGAAAAGAATAATGATTTCTCTGGGAACAAGATTTAGGACTTGTTTCAGCCCTCGAACCAAGATGTTGAGCACATCGAATAGACAGAGGAGAAGTAGAAGGCATACGCAAAATTGAAGGCATCGTCGTTTGCAGGAAGGTGATCATATTGGAGCCTTCTGAACCTTCTGGAATACCAAAAAGACAGAGATTATTTCTCTCCTATTCCTGTGCTCTAAATTTTCTGTGAGTCTTTTAAGTTGAGCAATGTCTTTAGCCATTTGAGAAGTGGCTGGGGTGGAATCCTTAAGGTTGTTAACTCTTTGCTCCAGTGTTGGTTGTTCGAGGACCATTTTTCCACTATACGTTGTAGTGAGGCATTGGTGTCGACCATAAAAGGGTTTAAGGCTATAAGAGGCTTATTTACAAGCCCCTTGCACCACCTGTACATCACTTTTTCCCATGTTGAAAGTGACGCACTGGCGATGCAGCGAGCGCAAGGCAATGCAGCGAGCGCAAGGTAAATAGTTTTATTTATTTATTTACTTACTTTACTCCTTGCCGTCGTATGTCTGACTCCACTACCCCCCCCACCCTGCCCCCCCCCCGCCCCACCACCCCGCAGCACTCCCTCTGCGAGCAGCCACTGCTATTAACCACCCTAATGCTTACTTTGTGCTAGTGGGTGCCAAAGGTGGGCACAGGCACTCATTTCGGGGGTGTGATTTATTTTTCATCATCAGACTTTAAGCTAGAGCGAAAGAGAGAAAGGTAGAAAGAAAGAGAAAGATCTGAAAACTGTGAGGAGAGAAAGAAGGGATGAAAAAGAACCCGCAAGAGTGTGATAAAGAGACTGGTTGGCGGATGAGGGAAGAAAGAGCCATGAGATGGAATGAAGAGTAGGTAGCCTTGGTATTCAGCAACTCTGGCATTCGGCAGCATCTGCAGACTCTTAAGAAAACTTTGACCCTCTGCTCTTATTTTTCATTACAAATTAAGAACATGTCCATTCTATATGTAAAAGAGTTAAAGAGCTATGTCTTGGATTTCCAAGCGAAATTAAGACGGACATTATTTTCCCTAATCCTAAAAGTGAAGGCATTCAAAGTTAGGGTGCCAGGCAAAAGAATGTCCAGCTGCATTTCTTCACTCTGAGAATATCTGGGATCTCTGGGCATCACTGACTACATAATCTGAAAATATAAGGCCAGCCCAATGACTGCATATTGTGGACAATAGGCTGTTCCCAAGTGAGAAAGGCGCAATGTGCAATTTAGAAAGCTTGACATTGTCTGTGTTTATAAAGTGGTATCTAGTGCAGATCCATTAAGGAAGGTGACACACAGTCTTCTCACTTTTTCCTACATTATACAGCATCCATCATTTGGAACACACTACAGCCTCCTCATTACCTTTGCATGGGTCCATGTAAAGGCTGATGCCATACTCTAGCTGTGAGGAGAATATAGTGACGACAACAGAAACAATATGGCAAAAAGTTAAGAAAAATATACTATTTCTAAAGGCTAACATCTGCGCTCACCTAGGCTCCATTTACTTAGCCAGCAAGATGACCATTTCATCCTTTGCCTCCTGCAGTCTGTGACTGGTTGAACTTTTTTGCCACCACTAATTTTGGTTTCCAGTCCAGTTCTGTGCAAAGGAGGTGTTCTTTGTGTGAAGTCTAAGACCTTATTCAAGAAGGCAAAGAAATGTTGAAGGAGGCCCACTCATAGAGTGTTAAAGTAATCAAGTTTTTTGAATACCAGGGGATTTGTGAGAGCTTTAGCTGTGCTGGATAGGATGGGAAAGCATATATTATGTATATTTATAATTTTGGACCAAGCTGTAGCTGTATCGAAATCCTGGCACTGGAGGGAAAGTCATGGTGTCAGAAGGAAAGTGGATTGAATACAGCAAGGAGACAGGGGGGCAGCAGAGGAAAAATGTATAGGACCTCTATCTTTGAAGAGTTTAGCATGAGAGATCGTAGTGCCAACCAGTGGTGGTTAACCACAAAGTAATCCGACAAGTGTGACTATGGGAGTGGTGAGAAGTAAAACAAGAAGTGAAAAGGAGAAAATATTTGAGGTTTTATTGGTGTAGGGAATATAGGAGAAACCAAAAGTAGAAATGATGGTGTGAAAGGAGGTGTTAAATAAACAGAATAACATAAGTTCCAGGAATGATTCTTTGGTGGCACCAAGTTTTAATACAGTTGGTGTGGAAGGTGTGGTGTTCCAGGCCACTGAAAACGGATGGATAGAGAAATATGAGAAGACTTATTTTGAGGGAGGGTCAGTGATAACCAGGCAGTCGAGCGAGAATAGACAAGTGGGTTCTTCAAAACCAAGGAGTATAAGAATAGAAGACAGGTGATTGTTGTGAACTGATGTAATGATGTTTGTTACATGTGTGAGAACTGTTTTTATAGAGTGGAGGGGGTTAAGCAGGTTATTGACAGACAGATCTAGAGCGAGACAGTGGAAGAACAAGCACTCCAATGTTTTAGAGACAAACCTAGGAGAGACTCTGGAAGATAGTCAAAATGAGATGAAAGGCCTGCAGTTGTGTTTTTTTAGAAAAGGTATTACCACTGCAGATTTAACACATTTTAATTAAGTGACAAATGTGAGGGAATGACTGGAAAGCGTGGTATGGCAGATGAGGACACTGGAGGAGAGACCTAGATGTTCAATGATTCCTGAGGTAAAGAGAATCAGAAGTAGCCCATAAGAGGCTAGCAAACAGTGGCGTAACGAAATTTGAGGGGGCCCCCCTGCAAGATGCATGGATGGGCCCCCGCTCCGAATTTTATCAAGAACTCTCGGGCGAAAGCACTGTGCTGAGGGGGCCCCCTGCTGCTCGGGGGCCCCTCCACACCGCGGGGGATGCGGGGGCCTGTGTTACGCCACTGCTAGCAAATTGTATTAAGGAATGCTCTTTGTCTTGGATTTATGCTGAAGTTTGATAACAGAGCATAGTGAGTCTGAGGGGTAGGGTGTAAGTGGGGAGGAGTGATGAGTAATGTAGTAATTTGAATGTTAGGGCCACATATACGACCATTTCATTTTGCAACTCGCAAATTGTGATTTTTTGCGACTTGCAATTAGCGAGTCACAAATTGAAATGTACAACAGTGTCTCAGACACTGTTTGCTATTCCCAAATGGGTTGCAAGGGACCTGCATCATTAATATTTATGAGGCAGGTCGCAATTTGCGACCCATTGGTAAGGGCTGGCACTCACATGAATGGTGGCCTGCTGGGGTCAGCAGACCACCATGTCTGTGACTGCTTTTTCAATAAAGAAGTTTTTTTAATGCAGCCCATTTTCCTTAAAGGAAAATGGGATGAGTTTCAAAAACAAAAAATTAAATGTTTTCTTTTCATTTTGTAAGAGTAGGCAGTGGTACATGGGACGGGGTCCCCGGGGGATCCCTTCTTGTTTGCGAATGTTTTGCAACCGTATTTTGGTTGCAAACAATTCTTACATACCACTTTGAGTCGCTATTATTAGGAATGGATGCTGATAACGCGCCCCTAACTAATAGCGACTGGAAAACCCTATTTTGCGAGTCGGGTTGATACATGCTACAGGCCATTTTAACAGTCGCAAATGGCCCGTTTCGCTGTTTGCGACCGCTAAAAACAGTCGTACATGTGGCCATTAATTATTTAAACGAGAAGTATAATGCAAAGTCAATTGCCAATAATGATTTTCTTATTTCCATACATGATGCCATTGAGTCATAGGGTGGGGGAGTCAAAGTGACGTGAGGAGGCTTTGAAAGTAACCAGATTTTGCATAGCAAGGGCAAATGGAAGTGCATATAAAGCTAGTTTGAATGCTTTAATATTTGAGTGGCTTTGTTTTGCATCATTTGGGGAGTAGTGCTCTCAAGCTGATCTTTATGGAACCAAATTTAGGTGTCATCCAAGTCTGTGATTAATACACAGTAAGAGAGAACATGTTCATGGGGTCAAAGGCATGTTTAAGGGCAGTGTGGATAGGCAGGAGGTAATTTACCTGGATTGTTATAAAATGGCATAATCAGAGGGAGAAGAGTCAATTTTATGTAAGGAATAGGTCATGGTGTCAGATATCAGTACTTAATCTAGACGTTTTTTCCACAAGTATGTGTGAATGAGTGATTGGGGAAATGAGGTGTTATGTCGATGATTTGTGAGTTAAAGTCCCCAAGTATGATGGTTCGACCATAAGTGAAAAGAACTCAAGAATGTTATTAAGTTAATTGAAAAATGGATCAGTAGTGCCTGGGAGGTGACAGAGGGCAACAAGTGTACGTTTGTTTTTTATCACTGGAAATGTGTTGCTTTTATTGTGGGAAGCCCTCTTTATTAGATGGCTTTTGTCTTCTGTGAGACGTCCCTTTCCCATGCTGTTAATATGGAAGTAATACATTGTAATGGGAGAAATCCCTTGAGGTGAAATGCTGCACCAAACAGCCAATAGTATGACTCTGAAAGAGAAATACTAATTTGGAGTCCTTGCTATATAGATTTTAGAAAAGTGATGAAAAAGATCTGGCAAACAGCCAAAGCTGTCTAGTCAGACATGAAAATGGTGGAATGTCACAACTAGACAGAGCGTGAGGCACTTTTATTCTTATAGAGGTTTATGTCATTTGGGTTGAAAGTGAACGTAGTTTGCACTAGGTTCAGGATACAGTCTATTGTGGGTCATCAATACCTAGCCAGATGGATGGCAACTTCCTCAAATTAAATTTAGACAAAACTGAAGTTCTTTTCCTTGGTCCATGTGGTCCTCCCCGTGAGCCGCTGGTGGCCTGAGGAACTTATTTCTCCTCTGGCTCCTGCTTCGACTGCTAGGAATTTGGGAATAGTGTTTGATTCAAGTCTTTCTTTTTCTACTCAAATTAAACAAGTGTCATCAGTCTGTTTTGCTAAACTCAAATCTTTGAAAAAGTTGTTGCATCTGATCCCAGCGAATACACATAACACGGTGGTCCACACCTAGGTAACCTCCCAATTAGACTATACCAATAGTCTTTATCTGGGCCTTCCTGCCTCTCTAATCCGAAGCCTTCAGATGGTCCAAAATGCAGCAGCAAGACTGATCTGAAAATGTCCTTATCGGCAGTCTATATTGCCTCATCTGAAGCAGCTTCATTGGCTGCCAGTCATAAATCAGATTAAATTCAAAGCCCTTACTCTTGCGTTTAGGACTTTTTCTGGTGAGGGCCCTTCCTATTTGAGAAAAAGACTTCGTCCATACAAGCAAGGCAGTTCGCTTAGGTCGAATAATCCTCTATTGCTGCAGATCCCAAAATTCACCATCACAAGACAAGGAGGGAGATCCTTCATGGTCTTGAAGTCCAAGATGTGCAACACACTCCTTGTTAGCCTTTGCAGAACTGCCTGTGTCAACTTTCAAGGAAGAGTGTAAAGCCTTTCTTTATGATAAAGGTTAGAGCCCCTGCATTGTATTTGTTTAGTGATCAATCTTTGTGTGAGCGCTGGGACGCTTCTGATGAAGCAGCTGTGTGCCATACAAATGGTTTTTTTTTTTAAATTGATCTTTTTGAGTTATTTCTATATCTTTTTGGTGCTTCTAGGTATGGGTAGCTTTCATAGTAGTAGTTTGGCTAAGGTAGAACCAGCACCCTGTTGAGTTCAAACTGGTGTTTTATCTGGAGCAAAAAGGAGAGGACAGTGTCAAAACAGACATCCATCTTTTTTACTTTCTGCACGTAGACTGGTGTTTTTCCAATCTCTGGTGCTATGGGCTAATTGTTCAGTTTTCAGTATAGCTATATATCACCATGATGCAAGTTTTGGAACTATTTGGGCACTAGTAGATATCTTTGCTCCAGTAGTACATATGGCTGTGATTATGGTGATTTTATTCCAGTGTTCTAGATTGTTCCCTTACATCTGGAATTGTTATTGGTAGTATGAGAGTGCCTCTTCTGGTGGTCGAGGTATGCATATAAAACAAATGGGGATTTCTTTGAAGAGTTTTTTTTGCAGTCTTATATAATATAGTGCAAACTCTATCCGAAGGCATTGGAGCTCTTTACATGAACACCAGTGACATTACACAAGGACATATTTTTTTTGTAGGCATGTGGAGATTAAGTGCTTTGCCCAGAATCACAGGATGTTGAGCCAACACCGAAACTCAAATCTGGTTCCTCTGTTCCAGTTGGCAGCTCTGAACATTATGCTTTATCCTCTCTGTTAGACCTGGCCTCCTCAGCATGGTTCTCCCCTTACATTTTGCATTCAACCCTCCTGTTTTGCAGACTTTGTTTTTGATGGTTTTAGGTCTCTGTACACTTTACCACTGCTAACCAGTGCTAAATTGCTTGTGCTCTTTCTTTAAAACATGGTAGAATTAGCTAACACCCAATTGGCACATTTAATTTACCTGCAAGTCCCTAGTAAAGAATTACTGACTGTACCCAGGGCCTGTAAATTAAATACTACTAATGGGGCTGCAGCACTGATTGTGCCACCCACTTAAGTAACCCATTAAACAAGTCTCAGGCCTGACAGTGCTACCTGTGTGTGCAGTTTTAAACTGCCATTTTGACCTGGACAAATAAACTGTTTGCCAGGCCAAAACCTTCCTTTTTAATACATATAAGTCACCCCTAGGGTGGGCCTGAACGGCCTATGGGGCAGGGTGTATTGTATTTAAAAAGTAGAACATGTACTTTTAAATTTTACCTGTACTGGTTGTGAAAAACTCTCAAAGTTGTTTTTCACTACTACAAGGCCTACCTCTCCCAAAGGGTAACATTAGAGTTACCTTATTATATTTAATAAGCTGTAACTTTCAATTGGGAGCAGGAAGACAAGTCGAGTTTGATGCCTAACAAATTTTAATTAAAAGCCCTCTTTAATGATAAAGTCAAATTTTTAATCGCAATTCTGAAAATGCCACTTTTATAGAGTTGGAATGTTCTTTTCCTAACCTTCTTGTGCCTGCAGCCTGATGCTGGGTCACATGACTAGGTCCAACTGGCAGTTGGTCTGTGTGTATTGCTCCCAGACGGTGAGACAAAGGTAAGATAGGTGTTGGCAAGATAGGTACCCTGAGTTTACGAGGGGGAGGAGCTGTCACTTACTACACTTGCACATCACAAAGGCTCTGCCTGAGCACTCTCACAAAGGGTTATCACCAGTCTATTGTGGCCCCAGGCAAGCTGGGCCAAGACAGGAAGGAAGGGAATGCCTGACACCTCAGGGAGTGTAAACCTCTAGAAGCATCCTCCACTTCAAAGTGGGCACAAGGGTTAAATGCTGGACCCTTAGACCCAACTTTCAATGCGCCTCCTATGGGCATGTTTGCCTCTGCACTCACGTCAATAATACGGTGCAGGCTCAAAGGCAAAGTAATTACCCCATTTTCATTGGGCCACACATCCCCATGCAAATGAGGAAATACCTTTTCACGATAGTGCTGGGCTACATGTGCACCAGCGTTAACAGTATTATCGAAGGGGACACACAGGCGTCTGTGACCCCTTCTGTAATACCACACGCCCATGGCGACCTTGAGCCTTTTCTGTAATACAGACCCAGGTATTAAAGGTTAGCACTGAGGTACCTTGCAGAGCTTTTTTGGGGTTCAGGATGTAATGGTCCTGTCTGAGGTCCTTTTGCAGAGTTGTTGGACCCCTTGGGCTATAGGTCATGGTTGAGGTTATTTGATAGAATTATGTTGGACTACATATGATAAGGGTCAGGTCTAGGGCACAATAAAGTTGTTAGGGCTCCAGTTTTTAAGGTCAGGGCTGTGGGCTAATAGAAATTTGTTTGGCTCCAGGTGTTTTGCTTTGATGACTTAACAAATTTGTGTCAGGCTCTCAGAGGTGGGCATGAGGGCTAGCCGAAGACATTGCCCTTTAGCGCTGGTCTGACCGTTAACCTTGCTGCACTAGCCCTTCAGAGCTGAGTTACACAGATTTACAACTCTGCACTACTCTGATCCACGTCCAAGTCACATGTTCTGCTTAGTTTCCATGAGTGAGTCTCACACCAGGGGTCATATTCCCGTTTACACAGCAGGAAAGGTAGTGTTACCCCGGCAGCTCCAAGCTGGAGGCAATTGGAGCTGTCTATCCTGGTTTTATAGGTAGAGTCTCCTGGTACCGCTGTCCAGCTCTTTCTTAAAGTGCCCATCCAGTGAAAAGGAATCCCTCTGCACACGATCGTGTTCTTAATCTCTCCGTGTGTCACCTGCACCTCCTTACTTCACCCAGTGAACAAGTGGTCTGACTTCTGCAGAGATGTGTTCAGATTCTGAATATTGTGAACACATACAGAACCCGTACTCAGCTTCCAAAAACACATTTTAAAATAGAGCTTTGTTGCCTAAAATAAAAGAGGAACAATATTTACTATGACACTAAGGGGCATATTTACAAGCCCCTATTGCCACAGGCGAAAAGTGACTTTACTGTGGCAATATGGGCTTCGCCTTACTTACAAGGCACCATTATGTCACTTAATGTGGCTTAACGCTGCCTTGTAAATAAGGCCCCCTTTCACGCTATACTTAGCGTGAAAGGGGTGGGCAATGGGTGTTGCGGTGGGCGTTCCACTGCAACACCGATTGATTTTGACGCTGCCATATATTTACACGGGCGGCGTAAATATGGGGCAACGCCAAAATTAAGACCGGGGAAAACCTGGTTTTTCTATGTGTGCTCCGTTGTGCAGCACACATAGAAACAGCAAGGTGCAAGGGTGTCTGCGTTGGCACTAGGCAGCTAAAATTAGCGCCAGCGCAGGGGGAAACGCAGGGCTGCACCGTATCCTTGTAAATACGGTGCAGCTGCGCGTTTTGGAAGTGGCAGAGCCAAGGAGGCTCATGCCGTGCTCCACCACTGTTTTCTTCAGAACGTAACATTATTTAGGTTTTACACAAACTATTTTACACTGTGCGGGGGAAAAGGCTCTTAGTGAAAGAGTGTTCCTGTGCCTCTATGCAAGAAACCACCGTTTTCCATTTGTAACTAATATTTTGATAAGCCTCTGCCCTATAGTTTTCATTTGAAAAAAACTCAGTATTACCGGTAATGTGAAAATAGCTGGATAATAATGCCACTGTATGTGCAAACTATACCACAAGGTTACCTGTTATTGCTGCGTACCTCAGTCAGTCTTGCACAAAATCAGCTTAGAATTTGTCCTCCAGTTGCCCTGCTGCAAGCAGATCTAGAAAATGCTATGCTGATGCTTGCTGACACTGTACACTACCTCTGTGGTTTATTCAGTTTGAGTTTTCCTTTTGTAGGCAAGTACGTCTGCGAATGCACTAACTGGGTGCTTGTGGCCGGTATAAACTTCTGTTTGTTAACAAGTTGATGACTAGAGTGTATAACAAATGCATACAATAGCCCAGCAACAGGAACATTGGTCATTCAATGTCTTTTTCTGGGATGTTCTCTAGGGCCAGAGGACAAGTGATGTCATATGATATTGCCTAACTATTGCCACCTGTGGTGGTCCAGACCAACGTTTCATTAGAAATTCTAGTTTATGGTGATTATAAGCTCAGCCTTCTCTGGTGGAGCTCACCTGTGCACCCTGCTCCTGATTTCATCTGTTGACTTTGCCAGAATGTTTTCCTGCTCAGAAGAGTCATGTGATGTAGACACTGGCATTCGATCCTTTATGGTTGCAGATGCTGTTCCCTTGTTCAGAAGTTGGGGTTCCCCACCATGTATACTTCCTTTCATCATGGCAGACTGGTGTCGCGAAGCAAAGCCATGAAAACTCCAATTGGTGGTATCTAAATGCTGATGCACTTCAGGCCATTTTACTTACATGCCGGAAAGGGATGTCACCTACTGGCCCTCCCTAGTAAAGTTGGTGGAGTCTGTCATGGCTGGGACCCTTGGCCCCAACCTCAGAGATGTTTGTAGTCAGTATATGTGTGAGTATATGAAAACCAAAATATTGGTTCAACATATAAGCTTTTGGTAGTTCTTCTGGTATTTGCAAATCATTCATTTTGCTACTTACCTCTTCACCCTTCCTGCACAAGTCAGAGTAGATCAGGCTAATATCTGTCTGGCTGGGATTCACAAACCTTAAGATGGAGCTGAGAGGATAGCCTTATGCTTATCAGGTCAGACTGTACCATGGAAGAAGTGACGTGTACCCAAAGAAGAGTCCAAAGGCATGGTCATTTGCCCTCACCTGAAACAATGGGATGTGCTCACTGCCCATATCCTGTATCATGTGTGCAGCTCTATCAGCAGTCTCTGACTGGTTGAGGCCTCTCTGGAGCAAACTCGCATCCGCGTATACTACAATGTAAACAATGAAGTGTACAATTTAAATTGATTCCCTCCAAATTTTCAAGCAAAATTCAGAGTACCAATGATTGTTTGGTCTAGCTCTAACTGTCACAACTTTGGGATACAAGTTGTCTGTTTGCATCAGAACATCAGTCCAACTTTACTTCAATAAAACTCTGTGCAACATCAGAGGTGAAGGACTAGACCAAGGGAAGAACTCTTGTTGCTTCCCTTCTCTGGAGCCAGCAAAACAATTCTAGGACTAAGAAAGAAAACTAGGCCTGCTGTTACTTAGAGAGAAGGTGACATGCTGCCATGAGTGCCGTGAACCTGCTGAAGTTGCTTCAAGGAAAGTGAAAGCCCAGCTGCAAAGGCCCTACCTGCCTTTAAAAATCTCGAATTGAAAGCATATCTGAAGATGCACTGTAGACTATTGGAAATGACGATCTTTTGTGTGGTATTCCCCCAGATTTTTGCCTTTACTTAGCTAACCCTTTTTGTTGGCCATACGACTGTGCACATTTTACTCTTGCTAAACAGTGGTAAAGTGTTTGTGCTCTCCCTTATAAACATGATAGAACTGGCATGTCCTTGATTGACACATTTAATTTACTAGTAAGTCCCAAGTATATGGTGCAGCATGTACCCAGGGCTTGTAAATTAAATGCTGCAGCACTCAGTGCGCCACCCACTAAAAGTAGCTCTGTGAAATATGTCTGCAAGTCCGTCATTGCAGCCTGGATGGGCAGTTTCAGACTGCCCTTTCGACCTGGCAAAGTAAACCTTTTGTCAGGCCTAAACCTTAATTTTTAAACCTTATCAGTCACCCCTGCAGTAGGCCTTATAAGCCCATAGGGCAGGGTGCAAGGTATTTAAAAAGCAGGACATGTACATTTAAGGTTTTACATGTCTCTGAGGTAAAAGCTACAAAGTCAATGTTTCACTGCTGGAGGCTGGCTCTTCCATAGAAAAGAACTGGGTTACATCATAACTCCTCATAATTCATATTTGCAGTTTGGGACCAGCTAGAAAAATAATTCAAAGACTCATTGTAATAGGAATTTAAAATACAACATAATGTTCAAGTCAGATTTAAAAATGCTATTTTGAAAATGCTACTTTTAGAAAGTTGCCATTTTTTTACCTAAGACAAATGGACCTTTCTGCCTGTGTTCAGGTCACCTGACTCTTAATGGCTCTTCTGTGGTGTGATGTATATTGTTCCGAGACAATGGACAAAGGACCTGGGTGTGGGTCTTCCTGACAGGACAGTAGGGGAGGAGCTATGCCCTTGTCCTGATGACACTTCAAAGTGGCCTGCCCTCGCCCTCAGAGAAGAACCTGACACCAGGCCTGCCCTGCCTTCTTTTGCTAGCTGGACAGGAGCAAAAACTCAGGGAAAAGGAGGAAACTGACCAAAATCAGTTTTAGGGTTAGACAAAAGGGTGTTCCCCACCCACAGACTGGCACTGGGCAGAAAAGCGTCATCCCCAGAATCTGAAATCAGAACACTCTTGAATCTCTAAAAACTTGGAAGAAGGATTGCCCTGCTATCTGAAGCCTGAAGGAAGACTTGACCTGCTTACTTTGTACCCAGATTCCCAGAAGTGACTCCAAGGGCCAGTAGGCTGACCTCCTATTTTAGCTACGGGAACCCAATAGGCTTCAGAGACCCTTCCTGATTTCCAGCTGACCATATCCACCTGGACCTGACCTGGTCCCCTCTGTTGGCCTCTATGGGAGTGAGTCCTGGCCCGAGGTTCTAATACTCTAGGTCCTGGACCCTTGGCTGGTGCCAGAGTATACTTCTCCCTCCCTAACTGAAGGTTTCACAGGATCCGTTGCAGAACAATACACAGCCCAGCAGATCTACATCACTCCCACCTGAAGATCTCACTGGATCCACCGGATAGCGACGCAGAGCTGCACAGCTCCTAACCAAAGGCTTCATGGCATCCAATGCAGGGCCCTGCAGAGGGATGGCACACAGCTCCCGGCTAAAAACTTCATGGGTTAGCATGCAAAGCGACAGCGAGTGCCACAGAGACACGCAGCTTCTAACTGAAGGCCTCACCAAATCTGATGCAGAACAACGCTAGGCCCCGCAGAGCCTACATTGAAGTTGGAAGGAAAAACTTCCAGTGGGACGAACCTGGTCCTGTAGACGGCCCACGCTCCATCATGGCCAGCCAGAACTTTTTTTGTCCCGTTCCAGCCCGAACATATACCCACAGTTGGCGCTTTGCACCTTTTGCTGCTATTTAAACCTTAAACCTTAAAAACTCATATCCATAGTTCTAGTTCTACTGATTGGTTTTTTGTAGTTGTGGTGTCATTTTATTTATTAATATACTCTCTATTTTACTAAAATGGTTTGGGGATGTTTCTTGTGTTGTGCTCATTTTATTATTATTAATAATTATTATTTATTATTACTGTTTGAGTGCTGCATTTATACTTTCCACATTGCCTGTAAGTTAAGCTTGACTTTTTGTGCCAAGCTATCAGGGGGCGCATTACACATGCGGCGCACTTTCCTTCAATGTGCCGGGCGCAGCTTTAAAAAGGTGCGCCTGGTGCAATGAAGGAAAGTGCACTGCATTATGGTGAATGCGCTGCCCCCAGCGCAAACTCGTGCTGCCCTGGGGGCAGTGCATTCACATGAAATACGGAGCGGCTGCTTTGAAGCCGCTGCATGTTTCACTGTGCAGTTGGCAACCCGCCTGCACTGTTAAAGGGGAATAGAGATACCTTGCAGGCGGGTGCAGTCAGAGACTGCACCCACCTGCAAAGGGATATCTGGGGGGCACATGGGACCCCCTTTACCCCCTGCAGAGGGCTGCTCTCAGGAGGTGCACTAACAGTGCGCCTCCTGAGGGCTTCTTTGCCTCTGCACCCTCGTCTGTAATATGGCGCTAGCGCAGAGGCAAAATGATTCCCTCATTTGCATTGGGCACAACCCCATGCAAATGAGGCAACGCCCCCTTGAAGATAGCGATGGTGCTTTATGTGCACCAGCGCTGTTGGTATTACAGGAGGGGCCGCACAAGCATATGTGGCTCCTTCTGTAATACCAAAGGGCCACACAAGCATCTGCGGTCCCTTCTGTAATGCCAAAGTGCCCCGGGGGCGTGCAAAGCGGGAGCAAACGCCCTTTGCGCCCCCGGGGCACTTTATGTAATACGGCCCCAGAAGCCAAATGCGATGCAGCGCGCGCAACAAAATTAGTTTTATTTATTTGTTTGTTTACTTACCTCTGTGCGGCCTATTCCGTAGTTTACTACCCCCCACCCTGCCCCTCCCCCGCCCCGCATCTCCGCCTGGCAGAACTCCCACCACAGGCCGCTACTGGTTTATTTAGTGACTTTAGTGGCTCACCCTGACAAGGATTGTGATTATTATTTGAGTTGGCTTCTCACCTCTTTTAAATAATAATCTAATGTCTTGCATTGACCAACTCATCTCTCAGAAAACAATTTTTGCATCTCTTTCTTGCCAAAAGGACATAGCTCTGCCAGCAGGACTGTCAGCCAGTGAGCAGCCTCGGCAAAGGTAGCCAAAGTCAGTAAGGAGGGTTAATTACCCAAGCTCGCATTAAGACGTGTACTGTGATGGTAATGGTTATTCTGGGTGCCTGCTCCAGTTACATTTTCACTTCGTAAGTGGTAAACATGTTTTCTACAATCCTCAAGTTTTAATTTGCTAGGAAATGTATTTTGTTTTTCTACGTATCACCTGAACTTGCTATATATTTCAATATATTCTTCTTGCAAATGTTCATAACACACATCATACACCGAATTGCCTCTTTTTGGCTTGTGTAACAGGTGGTTTATTACACAACAGAGCATTATTTGTTTAATCACCCTCAGAAAAGTGGGATGCACTGTCTGTCCACTGGGATTCACTTGCTTACAGTTAACACAAAAATTCCTGCCATTCCTGCATTGGACAGCACACCAACAGAAGCCACAAGCAGAATAGTGAGCAATTCTTGGGACCACTTGGGCTCTTCCATACTCATCTCCCTTTTTGTGACGTGTGTAATGTTAACATATCTTTATTCCAATAAGGAATCTGTGTCGGCTCAGGCAAAGGTGACAACATAGTGCAAACTTTATATCCAAGATACTGCAGATTGAGAGATAGAGAAAGAGAGAAAGTGTGTGTGTGCATGCGTGTGTGCGTGCGTGCATGCGTGTGTGTGTGTGTGTGTGTCAGTGCTTAATTTGTAAAATATTAAGTGCCAGGGCTCTGACCATGAGGCCACTGCAGCTTGCACCACCCATCGCCCTTGTCATCGCTGCCAAAACAGCTACTAACCATCTCTCTCACATGTAAATGCGACAGTTCAGATAATTTCAGGTCCCCAAAGCTAAAGGAATGGCTGGGGAGGCAGGTATTAGCAATGTTAATGTATATTGTATTATTAAACTACCGTTGTTCTGCTCATCTTTAAATTAGATGAGCGGCGCCACCATGTGATGGACTGTTCTAAGTATGGTGTTGACAATTAGGTGCCGGTGCCGAGAACGGGAAACAAATTAAGTGCCGGTGCTTAGCACCGGAAAGCTCCAGCTCAAATTAAGCACTGGTGTGTGTGTGTAAAGCCCACTCTGTGAGGAGCAGATCGGTCCTCATAGCGTGGGTAAACAATAGACAGAAGCAGACAAACACTATCTTTGTGAGGACCAGTGCGTTAGAATGACCGGTCTCTGTGGTGTGTTTATGTAATTTCGAGTGAGTGTATCAAAAAGATAAAAGTGCTGTTATATTTGCCTCGGTCTGCTTTATAATCTACCCTACTATCAAAGGGTGCGTGGGATTAGAATAGTAAATACACACTTCATTACAGTCAATGGCCGGTTCTCATGGTTTATGTGTTATATTGTTATCCATTGACAGTGTATTTAGGAATTCTAATTGCTAATGCATGTTGAGAGGGGCTACAGCTTGTTTGGGCTAGCTCCCACAAAGCCCAAGCAACTTCACTTCTACACAGTGTATTAAATGGAAATATTGAAGCGCAGGTACTGCCTGCTTGCTCCTGAGAAGTACCAGTACTATCCCATTAAATGTATTGCAGCAGTGCTGACATGTGCAGGTACTCTCCCTTAAAAATGAAAGAAGTGCAGGTACTCAGTACCAGACAGTTACTGCCCACTTAAAGCACTGTTCCTACAAAAGAAACTGGTTCCTGTGAAGAATACTTGACTCGCCTTTTGTGGCTTGGCTCAAACCACAAGTCTTTCCTCACGTGCAACAACTAACCAAAATAATAATACAGTTAAGAAAATAAAGACAATTTAAAGACCTAACCAGGTTACTTTAAAATATAATAATTTAATAAATAAAATGTCACAGGATTAAAGGAATCTGCTGTAGGGATCAAAGGCAGTAGAAAAAAAGATGTTTGTGCTTACTGGTAAAAGTTTCCTTTGGAAAAGGAAATTGTGTGAAGGAGGGGTTCCTCAAGAAAACGGCACAAGGGAATAGCAGTGTATTTGTTTTGACACTGCAAGGAAACAATGCCTCCAAAGGAACTGGAAAAAGACAAATGTTTCACATACCAGGTACCTTGTTATAAATGTCCAAGTCTCCAGGGCTCATTCCTCGGATACCAGTCAACAGTTGCAGAGGGCTCATAACAACTCCAGTCCAGAGCCACAGCAAAATGTCCGGTGCCAATAGGACTTTGGGATTTCTCTACATCAACACCAACCCCCTTTGTGCTCAGGACCTCTGCAGTCCCCAGCACAGAGAAGATGTTTCACAGAAGCAGGCAGGAGAAAAGTCCAGTAGTAACAGGTCTGCTGGTCTTCTTCTAAGTAGCTTCACTTTCCTGTTTCCAAGACCTTAAGCATTCTCTACCTAGATGAGGGATGGCTCACAGTGGGAAGCAGGCATCACTGGCAGTATCTGGACCACGAAATTCTTGTGGGTCATCAGAAGGTCAGCTGTCCAATCATTTAGAGTAGCTTTCAAGACCCAGAAACCAAAGACAGAGTGGGAAGTAATCTCTGCACAGACCTCTGTCAGGTGTTCAGGAATTGTCCAATGCAGCATCAGTAAAGCTTTTCTGTTTTCTTTGTTTATAGCAAGCTGTATCATGAGAGTGGATCAAGCAGGTCAATTATAGGTGTCATTAGCAAGGGCCCATAAATGAACCAAACCAAAATCCTCACACATTCTCTCCACCGTTTTTCAGGAAAATGGCTCTTTTTCTCTTCAAGGGATGTACTCGAAGGTAAGACCAACACCAGATTTACTAAGATTTGACACAGCGCAACGCAGCAAGACAACGTGCTGCACAGCATCAAATAGAGAGAGCAGGAACGTGCCATATCTACTAGGATATGGAGCATTCTTGCTCCCTTTCTTCGCTGCCGCACACAGTGCAGCCTAGCGTCAGTGCAGGCACCCTTCTACCCATGGAACGCCTTCCCAACGCAGAGAATGTAGCCTTACGGCTAGAGCGGTCAACCTAGAAGGTGGAGAACGGGGTTCGAGTCTCGGCAACGACGCTCAGCATCCTGTGATTCTGGGCAAATCATTTAATCTCCCTGTGCCTAACAAAGATGAATGTGTACATCTGTAATGAAACTAGTGCTAATGTAAAGCGCTCTAATACCTGTTATTTTTGGGTCTAGTTTGCGCTATATAAAACTCTAATAAAAAAATAATGCAAGGCAGTGAATTGCGCTGCCTAGAGTTACTCCATATTTACTAAGCCACGCTGTGTCATGCACAATGGCTTTGCATGGCTTATTAAATCTGACCTAAGACCTTGCATTGCCCTTGGGTCACCTGCGTGACGCAAGACGACGCAAGACAACGCAAGGGCTTAGTAAATCTGGCCCCAAGTCATCAGTCCCTTTCACCACAAAACTTGAAATTGATAGCCCTTTTGATTACTTTCAGTCATCTTACTTTCTCTCCAAAAGCCTCCTATAGTTGATCCAAATACTCCCACTTACGATTAAAGTCAATTTACGCTTACAATTTCTTATCTGCGCTAGACCACGTGTTAATTTTGTCACCCGAACTCGAAAGTGCACCAGCTTAAAGATTTTGACTATCTCAGGGATGGTTGGATATAAGGCGTGAACAGGGGGAATAAATTGTGCTATGAAGGAACCAGTTGGAAATCATGTCGGCTTTTGTTAAAGACTTGTAGACAAGCTATATGTGATTACTCAAAATGGAATAAACCCTTATATTTATTAAGAATCTAACTACCCGATCAATTTTCTAATGCTTGTTTACATATAACAGGCAAATTTGATGTGACCAGCTTTTCCCATCATAAGAAGGGTTTTAATCAAAATATTACTTTTAACAGCAGACAATGCAACCTGGCTAATAAAATAAGTGCTGTTTAAAACAGATGTTATATTTTTAATGGGCGACTGGAACAAACATTTGCTTAATCAACTAAACAAAGAACTCAGGGGCATATTTACGTTCCCTGGCGCATCCCTGCATATCAGCAGGGATGCGCCAGGGAAAATGCGACACGCAAGTTTACCCGTGCGCCACGTCCGATGTGCCGCATTTACAATGCGGCGCATCGTGGCGCAAGGATAAGCAGATGCGTGACGCAACTGCCGGCGGAAGGTTGGCGCAGTGCTGAAGTCGTGTCGCAAGCGCGACGCAACTCCAGCACTGTTCCAACCTTCCCTATCCCTAACATGGTGCGTCAATCCTTACGCCTGCTTGAAGCAGGCGTAAGGATTTGGCGCACCAGCGTCGGAAAAGTGAATGCGTGAAATCTTGTAGATTTCACTACGTCACTTTTCCGAGGCGTACCTGCGCCGGAACGCCCCCCCCCCTGCGCCGGTACGCCCACATGAAACCTGACGCAGGTTTCATGTGGCGCAGGGGTTTACTACGTGACGCATCTCCCTAGATGCGTCACGTTGTAAATATAGCGCAATGCGGCGCATGGTTTGCGTCGCCGCTGCATCACTTGCGTGACGCAACGGCGGCGCAAAAGTGGCGCAAGGGGCTTGTAAATATGCCCCACAGTGGGCTAATTAAAGTAGCAGATATAGTAACATGATAGGATTTACTTTTGAAAGTAGAGCTGAGGCATAATCAGCAGGCCTCAGCTATGCAGATGCCAAAATACCAGCTGTTCACTTCAAGAAAATGGAAGGAAAACTCCAAAAATATTGCTAAGAGTTTAGGTTCTTAAAGACGTTTTGCCATCCTAGAAAGAATAGAAGGGGGGAGGCAATACCAACATCTGTCACAAACAATATTCAATTAGCTCAGGAAGGCCATCAAATATAAACATCTCAGTACACAAATTGTTGCGCTCCCACTCTTTTACAAAATACACTCTTTAGTGGCACACCTTTACTTGTGTCCCCAAGAACTAGAATGCATTTTTTTCAATATATGTATCTAGTTTATTTTTCTTATGTAGGAATTGGTTTAAAACAAATCATTTTAAATTCTGCCTGGATTGGTGAGCTGGCCTGAAGATTTCTCATTATTTGCATTTGGTGTACTAACTGGGGTTCAACTATTAACCTTGTTTCATTGTTCTGCAGGGTGAAGTGTGGGGTGCCCAGGACTCCCCTGTCTCCCGCATTGTGCTTCAGCATAATCACAAGACCCCTTGTGTGCTTTCTCAGATACCACAGACTTAGGCTAAAGAACCACAGGTGTTTCTAAGTGTCACCAGTCCATAGTTGAGGATCTTCACTGTGTCAGATACAGTACAATCAGTGGCCAAATTATTGGAATGATGGAGATTAGAATGAGGGCCTTTAAGCAATAATTGAGCCTAGAACTCACTCAAAGTGAAAACCATTAACAACAAATTGCAAATTACCTTGGCTAGCACATTTAAAACATATTAAAATGTAATCTTTGCATTTTTGCTTTTGTTTATTCGGAGTTATGGATGGAACACAAACTCATTACCTTAATAAAAAAACAAAATACAAACAGGGCATTTTATTTATTGAATTACAGTACGCTGAAGGCTGCTATTGAAACAAATATATGCATCTCAATAGTAGCCTTAAGAGTTCTGATCCTTTTTACTAAGGGGTGTAGAAAATTGTGTAATTTGTTCTTGCAACATTTTAGGAAATTCCAGGAATGCTTGGTGAAATTCATAAAATTAAACTTTTCTAGTGAAACATTGCTTACAAGTATCATGCGTCACTTTTTTAAGCGAGCGCTCAGCTCATTGAAAAAAGTCTCACAAGATACTGGCAAGAGACTGGGTTGAGCAAAAAGTCTCTTGAAAAGACATTTTCTGGGCAAACCATTTTCCTGTTTTATTTTGCAAAAACATTTTAGTGACATGAACCTTTGCTTAAGAACCGTTATGCAAAAATATTTTATTTGAAATTTTGAGAAAGTTTGCAAATGTTTCATAACATAAATTCCGAAATTTCTGCAAGGCGGTTTTCTGTGCTTTTTGAAAAACAGCCATTTTGCATTAAAGCAATCAAGATGAAACTTATTTCTTGCCATCCCTAACCCTGCTGTCACAGACAGAGTTGTGGGAGTGTCAGGTTATAGGGCTGGCGCTGGATGCTTCTATGTATTTGTAGACTTGAATATCATGCTTCGACTACTTACTGGTAATTGCATTACTCCAAGTCCCTTTCTCACTTGGCTTCCTTACATGTTGAGGCCCTTGCACCTCCCCCAGCATCCCTTTTCCCAGAATAAAAAGCTCCCCCCACCTCCTGTATCGTCAACAACCTCCACCAAATCCAGTTAGCCTGGACATTCAGAGCCAATCGAGAGAAGAATTTGGAGTAATGCAATTCCCGGTAAGTAATCAAAGCATTACCCCTAGTCCCTCTCACTTGGCTTCCTAACATGTTGAAATGTATCCAAGCTAAAAGAGAGCCAGGACAGCTGAGTGAATGCAGAAAACAACCTTTAGTATTGCGAGGAAGACCAGGGTTACAAAACCTTAGGTCCAAAAATATTCTCCAATGCAGGACACTATGTAGTGCTTGATAAAGATAGACAGGATCACTCAAGTTGCTGCCCTACAATTCTCAGTCAAGCGGTATCATGTTCAGCTTCCTTTATCTATACTATTGTTCTCCCTGCTTGCCTAAACATGTGTCCTCTCTTTCAGCAAAATGCAAAATGTAAGGTATTCTAATTGGATTATTCTCCACTAGGTGGGCACGCACACCATTGCATGGCACCTTGATTTCCTTTGCATTCAGGTACTTCTGCTTATTCCTTGGTTTATACAATGCTTAACACAGTACTGTACCACTCTGCCACCCCCATATTGGTTCTCTTTCCTTCCTTATTTAGGAAGTCCCTTCATCTATAAATTCCTGATGAGAACCCCTTTACCCCTCCCAGGGTCGAAACGCTGTTGACTGTTTAATGCAACAGGCAAACTGACTGTTGTTTCTACTTTTCTATGAGACTTATCAAAATATTTCTTTGGAGTTGTCTGCAAAAAGAACAAGAATTGGCAGAGCCAATAGGTGTTACCTATGTTAGAGCTATTGGCTTTGCCAATATGTTTTAGCAATGTTGTACACCAGAGTGGCTGCTGTTCAGCATGGCTAAAAGTTAGTGAGTTAATGGAGAGTGGTGTGGAGTGGAGTGTTGTAAAGGGAGCAGAGTGGAGTGTTATGGAGTGGCATAGAGTGGGGTAGAGTGGAATACAGTAGAGATAAGTGGCGTGGAGAGGAGTGAAGTGGAGTGTCATGGAGTAGCGTACAGTGTTGTGGAGTATCGTGGAGGGAGTAGAGTGTTGGAGAGTGGAAGGGCGTAGAGCTGAGTGGCGTAGAGTTGAGTATAGTGTCAGAACTGAGTAGAGTGTCATAGAGTGGAGTGGCAGAGTGTAATGGAGAGGAGTAGAGCAGAGTGGAGTGCATAGAAGGTGTTGTGTACAGTGGAGTAGAGTGCTGTAGACTAAATTGGCACAGAGCGGAGTAGATTTTCATAGAGTGGAGTGGAATAGAGTGGAGTAGTTCATCATAGAATAGAGTGGAGTGACATAGAGGGAGTTGCATAGAGTGGCTTGAGGTGGAGTAGTGTCATAGAATGGCATATAGTGGAGTAGAGTGCTATAGAGTGGAGTGGCAATGAGTGGAGTAGAGTGTCAGTGGAGCAGAATTTAATGGAGGAGAATATCATAGAGTGGAATATCAAGGAGTGGAGTGTTGTAGAGTGTAGTGTAGTAGAGTGGTCTAGAGTGATGTGGCGTAAAGTACAGTGGTGTAGACAAGATTGGCATAGAGTGCAATGGCGTAGAGTGCATTGTTGTTCAGTAAAGTGTTGTACTGGCATAGAGTGCGGTGATGTAGAGTAGCATAGAGTGCAGTGGCATAGAGTAGAGAGGTGCAAAGTAGATTGCAGTGGTGTAGAGTGGAGTGGCGCAAAGTGGCATCGAGTGAAGTACCATGGAGTGGAGTGGTGCAGGGCAGAGTAGAGTGGTGCAGGGTAGAGTGCAGAGGTGTAGAGTGAAGTGGTGTAGAGTGCGGTGGCATAGAGTGTAGTGGTATCGAGTGCAGTTGTGTCGTAGAGTTGAGTGGTGCAGAGTAGAGTGCAGTGGCATAGAGTCTAGTGGCATGGAGTGCAGCCATGCAGAGTTGAGTGTCAGAGTACAGGGTCAAAGAGTGGTGAGTAGAGTGATGCAGGGAGCAGTGACATAAAGTACAGTGGTGCAAAGTAGTAGACACAGTGCAATGGTTTAGAGTGACGTAGCGAGCAGTGGCATGGAGTGCAGTGGCATAGAGTAGAATGTTGTAGAGCAGAGGCCTACACATTTTGTTTCTTTGAGGCCCCCCAAAGCAAAATATTTGAAAGTTGGGCCCCCCTTCAAAACTCTATGGCAAGGACTGGGTAGTGGAGGGACAGGGCTAAGCTCAGTAGCTCATAATCCACAATACATCTGAAACCTACAAAGAGCAAATTCATCAAACAAAAACAAAAATTGACCAACAAATTCTGCTCCCCATAATCAGTGTGTTGTGTTCACCTTGCACACCTGGCGCCAATGAGACTACACCTGTTGCACTAGTGATAGGTAGCAGCGGCCCAGAGTAGAAGGACATTTCCTCTGTTCTATTCAGTGCAAACTGGACCCAAGGGCATTTTGAGCCCTCCTTTACACGAGCACCAGTTACATTACACAAGGTCAGAGTTTTTGTTTTTAGACACATGGATATGGTGATTTGTCCACAGGACATTGAGTTAACATCAGGAGCCAGTAAAGGCTTGAACTAATGGAGCTACTTGTAGTGGCACAAAGGTTTTTTTATTATTGAGAGGTAATGTGAGAGTGTCACCAGCTGAGTTCTTGAGTACTTCTTTTTAATGAACAATCATTATAATGTTTCTAGGGATAGCCTGATTACTTATTTCTAAACTATATAGAGAAAAATGATGACTTACATATTCACAGTGTTTTCTGTCACAGGCTCGGACTTTGTAGTACTATATGTACACATGCCACTATTCCCCACTGTGCCAACTAGGATTCCGTTTTGTGATTTTCTGGCAGGATCACTGAAATTATGCAATTCTGTGGAATTTTCCACATAATATTGGATTTGCCGCATTTGCCACTTAATCAGTCATCTGTTGAATAATCTGCAAATTTTAACCCAAAAAATGTTTCTAGCTCAAACGGATGAAAAGTTATTAAAAATGTAGTGACGAGTTGCCACGCAGTGGACAGCCCTTTACAAAAGGTGATTAGTCACCTTTCAGTTGCTGGTTGGTGTATTTCGGTGGTAAACTAGTACCAATGAAGTGAAATCTTAGCCTAGACAGTAATTTCACGCGTACACATGGAGACATAATGAAATACTATCATAAAATGTGCCACATTAAGTCGTATTATTTGCATATTCTTGCAACATAATTTATTTAACCCTGCTGCATAACTTTGGTCCTTTCCTGCTGCATAATTCGAGTGGTGCTGCTTTCTGGTCACAAACAGACATCTGCCTTGATTGCATTAGGCACCTGAGGTTTCGTAGTAAAATTGATTTGTTTAACCTGCATTTATTTTCCATTTAATGTGTGCACATTTTTTGTAGGCAGTTACCTGAAGGTTAGGAAAATAGCACACCTGTTACAGAATATATTGCTCTTTTTAGCCACATCTTTGACCCTGCCACCCCACTCACTGACCCCCACCTCAGGGCATCCAGGATCACAGTTCATACTCTGTGTTTAACCCCCTCAGCTTCTGTATGTAAATCAAGATTGCCTGGAAACGCACCAAAGGAATAAAGTCGCGCTTCCAGGCCTTTCTCATTTGCAAGTACTTAAGGAGCCATTTGCGCCCCCATTTGGTATGCAGCCACGAGCCCCCCAGGCGGGGGAACCCCACAGTTTGAAGAACTCTGTTGTAGAGTGTAGTGGTGTAAAGTGCAGTGGTGCAAAGTAGTTGGCATAGGTGCAGTGGTGTACCGTGAGTTGCTTTTGAATAAAGTGGTGAAGAGTGCATTGGCGTAGAGTGCAGTGGTTTAGAGTGCAGAGGCATAGGGTAGACTGCAGAGGTATTGCGTGGTGCAGCATAGAGTGCAGTGGCATAGAGTGGGGTAAAGTGCAGTGACATAGAGTAGATTGTTTCAGAGTAGAGTGGAGTGGTGCAGAGTAGAGTATAGTGGTGTTATAGTGGTGCAGTGGCATAGAGTTAGGTAGTGTAGAGTATAGTGGTGCAGCATTGATTGCAGTGGCATAGAGTGGAGTGGCACGGAGTGGAGTAGAGTGGCGTAGAGTGCAGTGGCACAGAGTGCAGTGGTGTAGAGAAGATTGTTTCAGAGTAGAGTGAAGTGGTGTAGAGAGGAGTGGAGAAGGGTAGAATGGAGTGGTTCAGGGCAGAGTGAAGTGGAGTGGTATCGATAGAGTAGTGGTATAGAGTGCATTGGCATGGAGTGCAGAGTTGCAAAGTGGAGTGGAGTGGCGTAGAGTGGAGAGGTGCAGAGTGGAGTTGCCTAGACTGGAGTGGTGTAGAGTGCAGTGGTGCATAGTAGAGTGTGTAGAGTGCACTGGCATAGAGTAGAGTGGTGCAGAGTAGAGTAGAGTAGAGAGGCATAGAGTGCAGCGTAAGAGTGCAGTGGTACGCAGTAGATTAAAGTGGTGTAGAGTGCATTGGCATAGAGTGCAGTAGAGTAGTGCAGTGGTATAGAGTAGAGTGGCATTTAGTTCAGTGGCAGAGAGTGCAGTGGTGCACAGTAGAGTTGGTATAGAGTGCATTGGTGTAGAGTGCAGTGGCGTAGAGTGGGGCAGCGTAAAGTGACAGAGCAATGGCGTAGAGTGGCAAAGAGTGCAGTGGCATAGAGTACAGTGTAGTGGTGTACAATGCAGTGGTCCAGAGTAGAGAGTGCAGTGGCATAGAGTGTATTGGTTTTGAATAAAGTGGTGTCGAGAGCATTGGTGTAGAGTGCAGTGGCATAGAGTGCAGCAGTATAGAATAGAGTGGTGTAGTGTGGAGTGGTGTGGAGTGGAGAGAAGCAGAGTGGAATAGAGTGGCATAGACTGCAGTGGCATAGAGTAGATTGTTTCAGAGTAGAGTTAAGTGGAGTAGATTGCAGTGGTGCAGACTAGGCTAGAGTGGCTTAGAGCAGATTGGCGTAGAGTGTTATATGGCCGTTGGGGTCATTGTCGACCTTGCTAAATTAACATGAGCACGGCTGCCATGATGCTGCTTTTGCGCACGTTACAACTAGACTTTGTTTTGCAAGACTCTGTTTGTGCCTTTCACATGAGAACTGTCTGCTTTCTGCGTTCTCTGTCTGCTCTTGGACTTTAGTCTGAACACGATGTGCAAGGCCGATAAACAATGCCCTTTGTTATTCTGTTCTGGTCAGTCCCTAGCATCTAGACAAAACATGCTAACACAGCTGCGCTACTGGAAGCTCGTGCTTTGATATTACAGGGATGCATGTTATTCTGACACACACTTGGAGAGGGTCCTTTCCTGGGAGAAGAGCTATGCGGTTACTATGATGTAAAGCGTCCATCTAGGCACTAAGGTAGGGGGTCTGCTGACAAAGCCCAGGGATCTTCTTTTATATAATAGTCACCTTACCAAGGGGAGGGTGTTTAGGCCTTATAGTCCTTTTTCCACTGTCTATATATAATGACATCCCCCTTTATATTCTATGGAATTGTAACAATGCTAATTGTTCTAAGTTTACGCATTTCGCTGTTGATAGTGGCTCGTATACTGCATTATAGAGCACAATAGTTAAAATAAACATTTTGAACTATAACAGTGACTCTGACCATTCTTATTGTGGACAAGTACGAGTGAGCGAGCGAAAGGGTATGTCTTGCTACCGCGATTCCTGAGAGAGTCGGGAGTGTTGTGTTCTGGGTTGTCTAATCATTTGTAGCTTCGTGATTTTGGAGAAGAACAAATGAGACACTATAGCTAGTCGATTTTGGGTACTAAGGTGGTAGGTTGGTACACCCCTATACACCGAGGTCCTGTTTTCCTGCGCATAGTTCTGTGTAGATGCAGAATTCCCGCAACATGGCGCCACCAACGTTGGTTCTGGTTCTTATCTGCGAGACTCATGAGTAGTGCTTGTGCTTGTCCACAATCCCCTCACATCTGTTTCCGGAGACGGTTGTGAAGGTGTAACCTCCTATATTGATGTTTTATAGGTTCTTTCAAGCTTGAATTTTAAAAGGTTCCTTCTCTTTCTATTTTACCCGTTATTGCGCTTCCACACACAGGTTGGTATTCTTTGCTATTGATTATGGCGGTTGTCATTACACCGCCTAATCGGGCGGCTGTCACAGCTTATTTGACTCCACATGGAGTCCCTAATGATGGGGTTGCCCTCATTTTTGTTGTAGAAGTGGACGCAGCTTACCGCTTCGAGGTCTTTTATTCTTGGGTCACCTTTACGGCAGTAGATGGAACAGATAATTTGTTTCACGAATATACTGCCACGGCCCTACCTCAAAATTATCAGCCTTATAGGTCTCTTCAAGTTCCGCTAATAGCTTGGCAACACCAAATATGGTTTAATGGCGCCCTTCCTCACCCAATAACGCCGGTCCGTTTAGGCCCTTTAACGATAGCTGGGGCCACGTGGCCCATTTTGGCTTGGTATCCCCACACCCACGTTATCTAACAACTGCAACACTTGCAGAACTTCGGGTATTACATTTTTCCTTAATACGTATACATAGAGCTGTTATACAGTTCATGTCGCGCAACTTCCAGGTGGGACCACCTGGCGTTGCTGCGCAACCAGCTGGCCCGGGTGGTGTCACCATTAGTCCTCTTATGGTTAATTCAGTGATGGGCAAGCATCCACAGAGTAAGGATGATTTTCCTTATTAGCTTGCCGAAAAATTTGGACAAATTGAGGCTGTTTTTCCGAATACCACTCCTGTGGAGAAACACAGGAGCCTAACCATAAGTTTACCTAAAGACTTAGGGGCCGATTCACAGAACTAATCTGAGACAAAATCCTAAACTTACTACTTTTGGTATTCACAGAAGGCATTTAGTAGTAGTAAAGTTAGGATTTTGTCTTAAGTTTGACTTAAGACAAACTTAAGACAGACTTAAGACAGAACTTTACTACTACTAAATGCCTTCTGTGAATACCAAAAGTAGATAGTTTAGGATTTTGTCTCAGATTAGTTCTGTGAATCGGGCCCTTACTTCCCGAATTAGCTGATTGTAACACTTGGGGTAAAGTGTTTGCAGCAGTATATTCGATGTGCTTCGGCACCCCCTCCATGACCATACTCCCTTCCGTGATAGTGTTCAGGATGAACACGGAGCCGAAGCGGCTCTGGAATTGGGGATGAGGCTGTTGGGGGTGTTCAACGTTGTTGCTGATATGATCCTTGCTAATGTTAAGGGTGATGCTGTCAGCTTACAAGTGGCTAACCGCTTGGAGGCTGTGGCAGACGCAGACAAGCCACGCGAATTACCAAAGATTATTGCAAAGGCTTATAAAACCTTATGCCGCAATAGTCTGGGAGGTAAGCCTTTTACTCAAACGCAGATGCAATCTCAAACTCAACAAAAAGCCCAGACTGATAAAGATGGGCGCCCGTTCTTTCCTAAAAAGAACTAGAGAAATAAAAAACAGGGGCAGCAACAGCAGAAGCAAGGTTTGCGTGCTGGTTCACTGACACCTGAGTCTTCTGAGCGTACCGCGCGAAAATTAAGACTCCTGATAGATTTCAGGTCCCTGATCAGCGCTCTCCTCGTTCTTTACAGGACTCATCGGACTCTCAAGTCGGTGGAGGGGAGCGCCAGGATCGTGGCAAAGGTCCAACTAAACAACAGGGATGAGATCTACCTCGACAGTTCGACGTTAAAGCCAAACAGGAGGAACTGCCTCGTTTTCAACCCCTGTATCAGAAGAAAAAGGTTGCCGCTTTAACAGCGAAGTATGCCTCAGACGGTGAGAACGCGACTCCTAGACTGGACATGGGCAGTGACTCTCCTCGACAGCGCAGCAGAGGTTACCATAGTGCGGGCGGCACTGCGTCCCTGTCTGGAGGCGACAGCAACTGATACATTCATTACAGTAGAAACAGCTGATACCCGGGTGGCCCCCCCGGATAGACTCTATGAGATTATCATCCAAATTGAAGGTGATATACAGCGTCCAATCAAAGCGGTTTTGTGGGAAATCTCACCTCCTCATACGACATTTTGTTGGCGGAGGCAGATTGGCCTCCATCCTTTGTGCTAGCCGCTTCTAGAGGGGAGGACGTGATACTTCCAAGTTTTTCACGTTACGTCCCTGAGGAACATGTAAAGGCTTACGCAGCTGAGTGGGCTTTGGCCCTTGCCCCAGCGGTGTACCGTAATCAGGTGGGCTGAGATATTGATTCACCGGCACATGAAATACCATTACGGTCTATGCCACAACCACAACCGCAGTATCCAATCAGACGTGAGGCTGAGGCTCACGTTTGTGACATTCTAACTCAGTTGGAATATCAAGGAGTGATTGAATCCTGTGTATCACCGATGAATAATCCTCTTTATCCGGTATCAAAACCTGACGGTTCATATCGCATTGTGTTGGATTATCGAAATTTGAATAGTCATTGTCGCACTTTTGCAGTGCAAAATACACACAGCTCTGCGCTGGTGAACAACCTGGTTCGTAAAAAATACAAAACTACACTGTATATATCCAATGGTTTCTACAGTCAAAATCTGGCTCCTGATAGCCGTGACTTGATAGCATTCACCGCGGTCGGAAATCAGAAAAAATTTACGTGCCTGCATATGGGGTATAAGAACAGCCCCGGGGCTTTTGCGGCGGGTGTTGTGTCTTTGTTGCACGACATAGATCCAGATGCGTTCTCGTACGTTGATGATATTTATCTGACGGATGATGAGCTAATGCCACATCTTGTCCGAGTCGACCGCATCATTTTATTATTTGCCGACTACGGATACAAGTTCAATTTTGCAAAATCACACATCGCTCATTATGCAGTGCTCTTTTTGGGCTATGAGCTCAATAATGAGGGTCGGGGGTTAGCCCCCCACTTTCTGGAGAAGTGTGCACAATTGCAACCTCCCTCTACGCTGAAGAAACTTCTGTCTTTGCTGGGATTTTTGAATTTCAGGAGGACGTACATTCCCGATTATGCCCAGCGTATCAAACCGCTTTATGCATTGATACAACCAACATATTCTTCTGCCAGCTGGCTTACGGAACATAACACTATCCTACAATCTTTGCAATCTGATATGCTTGCAACTAACTACTTATTGACGTGTGATAACACCACGAACCTGGTGATACGTATAGTGCCAGGGAATGTGGGTTTCACTTACTTGATGTTCAATGAGGGGGACACAATACCTATTGCATACAAGTCACATTTGTACACTGCGGCTGAAATGCGTTTTTCGAATGTTGAATTTTTTTTGACAGTGGTCCAAATGGCGATTCTGAAAGAACGCTCACTGACGCAAGGTAAACGCATTCTTATGGTCACGCCTTTTTCTGCCTTAGAAGCAGTGACTAAGGCAAGTGTACCTAACTCTAAGGCACTACATCCCCGTTGGATACAATGGGCTACTTCTTTGACATCGTCTGATGTCACGTTTATCTTTGACCCTGCACTTCAGACACAGGAGTTTTTACAGTATGAACACGTTCATCCTCCTCCGTTGTCGTTGCTTCCTTTGGATGAGTACAAATGTATCATTTATACCGATGGCTCGGCTCAACCGGCCACCGGCTCCAAACACGCTTATTCAGCGGCTTGCACTATTGTGGCTGGTTCGATTGTCAATGGAGAGTTTAAGTCTTCCATAGTGCATACTCAGGCACTTGGGGACTGTACAGCACAATTGGCAGAGCTGCGTGCTCTTGTTCTTGCCCTTGAGTTTGCCGATCCTAATGTGAATACTCTCATTGTATGCAATTCTTACTACTGTGTTCAATCTTTTAATGACAACTTAGGGGCATATTTACAAGGGCTTTATCTCCGCTTTTTTGGCTTAAAAAGCCAAAAAAGCGGAGATAAAACTATCGCCCTATTTACAAGAGGGTGCAAACATGCATAATCGCATGTTAGCACCCTTTTTCCCAACGCCTCCTTTTGCATCTCTAATGAGATGCAAAGTAGGCATCACTGGGCGTACCCCGGATGGACTACCTTGCAAATATCGCTGATGTTCACATCGCGATATTTACAAGGCAGCCCACAGGATTTTAGCATATGTTAGATTTTGGCAAAAACGGCCGTTTTCGCCAAAATCTAACGTCTGCTAAAATCCTGACTTACCTATGTTTGACATAGGGGGTGGATTATGCTGATACGACCACAGGGTCGTATCAGCAAGGTTATCGCCGTTTTGCAGGGAACATCGCTGAATAACCAGCGATGGGGCATATTTACAAGGGCTTTATCTCCGCTTTTTTGGTTAAAAAGCCAAAAAAGCGGAGATAAAACTATTGCCCTATTTACAAGAGGGTGCAAACATGCATAATCACATGTTAGCACCCTTTTTCCCAACGCCTCCCTTTGCATCTCTAATGAGATGCAAAGTGGGCGTCACTGGGCGTACCCCGGATGGACTACCTTGCAAATATCGCTGATGTTCACATCGCAATATTTACAAGGCAGCCCACAGGATTTTAGCATACGTTAGATTTTGGCGAAACGGCAGTTTTCGCCAAAATCTAACGTCTGCTAAAATCCTGACTTACCTATGTTTGACATAGGGGGTGGATTATGCTGATACGACCACAGGGTCGTATCAGCAAGGTTATCGCCGTGTTGCAGGGCACATCGCAGGATAACCAGCGATGTTCCCTGCAAAACGGCGATAACCTCGCTATCTCTGGAATTTTTATCGCCCTGGAGAAACGCGTTGTTAATAACGCGCTACTAGGGCGATAAATTCCAGAGATAGCCTGCAATAGGAAATTTGTCGCTAAGCACGGCCAGCGATAATTATCGCTGGCCGTTGATAATATGCCCCAATGTTCCCTGCAAAACGGCGATAACCTCACTATCTCTGGAATTTTTATCGCCCTGGAGAAACGCGTTGTTAATAACGCGCTACCAGGGCGATAAATTCCAGAGATAGCCTGCGATAGGAAATTCGTCGCTAAGCACGGCCAGCGATAATTATCGCTGGCCGTTGATAATATGCCCCTTATTCTTTTGGTCTCAGAATGACTATTGAGACTCTAAAGGAAGCACAATCAAGCATAAAACGCTTTGGGTTTGAGTGGCAGACCTTAAACAACATCTTCCCCTCACACATGTTATCCATACTCTTAGCTAACAGCGTGTGGGAGCACATGCTCTTGGTAATTCTTTGGTTGACGAAGCAGCCAAGTCTGCAGTAGCCACGTGTTCCGTAGCAGCAGTTACAAGATCCATGACTAAAATAGATAATGATATTCTGGCAGCAGTAGCTGCTACGAAGGAGGGAACTACTTATCCTCAGGGTTTCCCTTCGAAATACTCTTATCATATCTCCCGAACAAGTTCCTTATGCTAATATTCCATCTGTTGGGGATCGGCTGATTCCCAACATGGGCCGCAGACTTTCTTTGATCATAGCCGCACACAAGGGCATGGCTTCTGCACATGCCGGGGTGTCTGCGACAGTCTCGTTTTTACAGCAACGTTATTGGTGGCGTGGTTTATATAAACAAACCCGTAATTATGTGCTTTCTTGTGACATTTGTCAACAAATTAAACCGTCTACGGTCACACGCCCACCACAAATGCAGCTAAGTATTTCTAATCGACCATTTGGCTGTGTATATCTTGATCACTGCGGTCCTTTTTCTACTGATACTGCGTATAAATACATTTTTGTTGCAGTTAATTCGTGCACTAGATTCCTTTGGGTTTGGCCACAACACAGTGCTGACGCTCAAAATGTCATCAGGGATTAGCGTGTCTTTGTCGGGATGTTTGCCTGTGGCACCTTCCATTCAGACTAGGGACCGTCGTTCGCCTCTAAGGCGTACAAGGATGTGATGAAGTCGATGTGGGTGCTGGTGCAGTTTTCGTCTCCATACAGGCCTGAGGGCAACTCTATTGTGGAGCGAATGAACCGCGACTTAAAGCAATCTTTGACAGCTAGAGTCTTAGGTACTGGCAGGAACTGGCTAGCCCATTTGTATGGGGTTCAACGTGCACTTAATAATCTCCTTAGAAGTTCTCTGGGTGGGCGGACCCCCTACGAACTGCTCTTTGGCATTAAAATGTTTGTGCCAGACCTTGATGGTCTAGACATTGTGGCGGCTGCCGCAACCTTTGACGTAGATAATCATTTTACTATGTTACAGGACCTACAAAAGACCCGTGACAGCTACGCAACTGAACATTTACCCTCTTCCAATGACACATCGATGCTGATTCCGGTCACCGGCTGGCTTCCTAAGATTGGAGATTTGGTACGAGAAAAGCTGGAGAACAAAAAAGAATTTGGTCCCTCTTATCGTGCACCAGTCCCGGTTCTTGGATTGAAGGGTGCGCGTACAGTAATACTACCACCTTTACCTGGTCGCAAAGACAATAGATATATTTCAGTGGACAATGTCAAGTTACACCGTCTGGCCGATTCTGAATAGTGTAACTCCTGCTGTTTCATGCAACGCTATCTCAATGAATCCGGTGCATTCGTCCACTTCAAATCATCCTCTTATTGAAGGGGGTGAAACGGAAACAATTATTGACCTTTTACCAATCACCACACCTCCCGGTTCCACTGCAGAAGTCGAGTATACTTATCCTGCGGAGGAGTCACACACTGAAGTGCCGACCAGTCCACGTCAACACCAAACTGATGTCTCCCACCAGCCTTTGATGAATATGAGTGCAAGCGGTTATTTTGGGGACTGTCCGAGCTTCACCTGTGACTCGTCCTCCTCATCTTCTACGTTGACACTTCCACCGACAAAAATACGTATTTTCATCTCTTGGTTTAAAAAGACTTACTTGGTCCCACCCTGGACCTACATCTGGCTGGTCCTTATCCTGATTTTCCTCTTCATGTCAGTAGAATTTGTGACTGTCTTTTTCTTACTCATCAATGGTCATTACCTGCCAGAACGCTCTGCTGTGAAATTGGTCGATGGAATTCTGGCCCCTCGTACATCGTCCCATATAATGAAACGTGATCAAGCTCTCGTGAACATTTCGGCTTTCCCAGTTGCAGATGGCATCGTTTGGGATAAAGTAGCATTCGAAATCCATGGTCCGATGGAAGTCCTCAACATACCATACGTGTTTCGCGTTTCTTTAGGAGACGTAGTGACACCGGACATACTTTCCGATGATTGGGATGTACAAGCAGTATATTCACTTTTTTCAGATTTAAAGTATTATGCTGCTTTTGATGCCGAAGATTTGTACTCGAATTCTGCCAATTATGCTGATCTCTTTTGTTATCAACATTATGGGCATCATTACTTTCATAAAACAAATACGCACGTCCTGTTTTTAATTACACACAGTGGGAACATTGCCCAACTCCTTTACAGGAGAGTTCTAAAACACTTAGGGATAAGTTCACCTATTTCACGGATTATAATATGTCCAATCCTGAATCCTATTTCTTTAAATTACAGTTTTCGTCACAGTCTAAGTTTATACTGACCCACACTAAATTGATCTATTCCAATTCCTTCAGATCTGAATTGGCCACGCAGGGTTACGATCATTGGAGTACTACCATTGATTGAAAAACAATATGGGCCACTAAGGATTGGCAAGTCCAGGGAACTGAAGCTTTACATCGTGCCTGCCTTATACCTGCACAAATGTTATTTTTAAATGATACGGTATATCAAACCACTTGCATTGGCCTGGCGACTGAAATTTTTTTTAATAATCCGTCCATTCCGTCCCTGGCTGAGTATGATAATTGGCACACAAACACGAATTATTCAATCGCTGCTTTGCAAACTCTCATTCGAAATGGTACTTTTCCATGTTTCTAATGTTGATCCTAGTGGATGGTTGCTGTGGCAAACAAGTTCAAATTCCTGTCAGCTGCGTTTTTATAATAACGCCAGGTTTTACACAGGCTAGACCAGATCCACGTTTTTCGCACTCACATTCGGTCACAACATATTCGGTGGGTAAACTGTGCCAACAATGGTTGGAACACTCTACGTTGTCCTCAGTTAAACAACACTTGTCTCGCTTGTCGAGTGACATCAATTTGGCTGATTTTCTTCTAGGTCCTAGGACCCAGAGGACGAAAAGATTGTACTATGCTGCGTACAATGAAATATGGAAATTATCGCAGATGGAGGCAGCATTTCGTCTGCGACAAATTGACAAAGCTAATTTGGAAAAAGTCCTTGCTGTGGTCGACAATAGTATTAACACACTGTTTTCACGCATTTATACCCTTGATAATATTGTTTCATCTGTTATTGATATTGTTCAGACTGATGTATCCGTGTTATATCATGGTCAGAATCAATTACTATCAGTAATGCAGTTTGCATGGACACTACAAACACTTAAAATGGGTAAAGTACCGTGGGATTATTTGAATACATTTCCCGATTGGTCGCTTTGAACCCCTGGGTAGTACGTTTCTCCATGAGTTATGGTTTTTACGTTTCACTTATAGATGTCATCGTGATGATAAGGAAGTTTTCCTAACAGGGGAGGATTGCGATTCCACAGTGGGACACTCCCTAGTTTGCAAACACGTTAAATTGCACGGCGCTTGTAATGTATCCGCACCTAATCTTGCTTGCTTTTTGAAAGGAAGTCCCGTGCCAGCGATAACTCCCGCTTTTACATTGCTTACTAACGGCAGTTATCTTATTTTGAATAACCATGACTGCTGTGGTTTACAGGCAGGAATCCTGTATATAGTAACAGTTTCACAACGTGTTACTTGTTCTAGCAATGTGCTTTTTCCGCTCCCGCATGAGAAAGTAGATATTTCCATTTGGCCTTCCATTCCGACTTTGAAAACAGATTTCAACAAATTAAGGAGGCTCAAAGCCCCATTGTTTCAACAAGAGGTGGCTCTCACTTCAGCTCAAGAGACCTTCGAATTACAGGTGGCTAGAACTTCGAGTGAGATTCAGTCACTTCTGAACATAAATCTCCCACTACATTTTGGGGAGTTGATACATCAAATATTTAATGTGTCTGATACCGAAGGCCTTGCTCATTTTTTTAACTGGTGGGATCCGGCCTTGTTACTTCTTTTCAGACTATATTTGGCATAATACCGGCCTTTATTCATTCTATTTTTTCCAGCGTCTTCGGTGGATTCCCATTGATACTGGCGTTAGCTGATGGAATCCTGCTGCTTCTGTTCCTGCTACGCAATGGCTGCTCATTTTGTGGTACTGCACAGGCCAGGCCAATTGCAACTGTACCGTGATCGAATGCAACAAGTTTCTGGATGCTTGCCATTAGCGATGCTTAGCGTGAGTTATGGATTAACTTTTCGCTTTGTATACTTCACTTGCGTGCAACCTGTATTCTACTGTCAACTGTGCCCCTTCTATTGGGCCTTGGATTTATGCCTCTCCAATACGTCATCTCCTGTCCCGGATTTTAACCTGTTGGTGGGTCCCTTAGAGGCCCATGACCAGGCTTGTTCTGGGAATGGCAGTGTGGCGGGTGCTGCTGCACTTGGAATCTTGGCTGAATGGGATATCTGTGCGGCTGCGCAAAACCTATTGCAACAGAGCTTCATTGAATATCACGCAAGTTGCCCGGATTTGCTCTTGGAGGCATCGGATTACGAGGAGCATGTTTGTTCCTTTGGCCTACTTGATTGGATGGCATTCCTCTTTGCTGCTAACAATAGGGATGACCTTTTGGAACGTATTGCATTGACAGGATCACATGCTTTCATGGATACACCACCTCCATGTTAGACACGTTTTTGGTGCAACAATACATTTTTTAACAACGTAAAAATTATATATATATATATATATTTTTGGGCGGGGGGGTTTTCCAATCTGGTTTTTTCATGCACATTTGAACTCTGCTTACCCTTGAAATCTGTTTTGGTCCTTTGCCTATATACTATGACCGTACCAAGGGGAAGGTGTTATATGGCCGTTGGGGTCATTGTCGACATTGCTAATTGACATGAGCACGGCTGCCATGATGCTGCTTTTGCGCACGTTACTACTAGACTTTGTTTTGCAAGACTCTGTTTGTGCCTTTCACATGAGAACTGTCTGCTTTCCGCGTTCTCTGCCTGCTCTTGGAGTTTAGTCTGAACACGATGTGCAAGGTCGATAAACAATGCCCCTTGTTATTCTGTTCTGGTCAGTCCCTAGCATCTAGACAAAACATGCTAACACAGCTGCGCTACTGGAAGCTCATGCTTTGATATTACAGGGATGCATGTTATTCTGACACACACTTGGAGAGGGTCCTTTCCAGAGAGAAGAGCTGTGCGGTTCCTATGATGTAAAGCTTCCATCTTGTCACTAAGTTAGGGGGTCTGCTGACAAAGCCCACAGATCTTCTTTTATATAATAGTCACCTTACCAAGGGGAGGGTGGTTAGGCCTTATAGTCCTTTTTCCACTGTCTATATATAATGTCATCCCCCTTTATATTCTATGGAATTGTAACAATGCTAATTGTTCTAAGTTTATGCATTTCGCTGCTGGGAGTAGCTCATATACTGCATTATGGAGCACGATAGTTAAAATAAACATTTTGAACTATAACAGTGACTCTGACCATTCTTTTTGTGGACAAGTACGAGTGAACGAGCGGAAGGGTATGTCTTGCTACCGCGATTCCTGAGAAAGTCGGGAGTGTTGTGTTCTGGGTTGTCTAATCATTTGTAGCTTCGTGATTTTGGAGAAGAACGAATGAGACACTATAGCTAGTCGGTTTTGGGATTTTGGGTACTAAGGTGGTAGGTTGGTACACCCCTATACACCGAGGTCCTGTTTTCCTGCGCATAGTTCTGTGTAGGTGCAGAATCCCCGCAACAAGAGTACAGTGGCATAGAGTGGAGCGATACAGAGTAGAGTTGCGTGGAGTTCATTGGCGAGAGCAGTGTTGCAGAGTAGGGTGATGTAGAGTGAAGTCGCATAGAGTGGAGTGGTGCAGAGTAGAGTGGAGTGGTGCAGGGTAGAGTGCAGTGGCACAGAGTGGAAGGATTCAGAGTAGAGTGGCATACAGTGAATTGGCATACAGTAGAGTCGTGCAGTGGCGTAGAGTGCAGTAGAGTGGTATAGAGGGCAGTGGCGTAGAGTACAGTGGCATAGAGTGCAGTCATGCAGAGTAAAGTGTCAGAGTGCAGTGTCATAGAGTATAGTGGCGCAGAGTGGTGCAGAAAGCAGTGACGTAGAGTACAGTGGTGAAGAGTAGAACAGAGTGGAGTAAAGTGCAGTGACATAGAGTGCAATGGTGTAGAGTGACGTAGCATGCAGTGGCATAGAGTAGTATATTGTAGAGTATAGTGGCATAAAGTGAAGTGGTGCAAAGTAGTTGGCATAGGTACAGTGGCATAGGGTGCATTGATTTCGAGTAAAGTGGTGTAGAGGGAATTGGCATGGAGTGCAGTGGTTTAGACTAGAGTGATGCCTATGGATGCTGACCTCTGACTCAGAGGTGCATTTCCCTTGTGCACTCAGTGATGATATATGTCAAGTAAATGCTTGTTTACAAATTTAGTGAGAATTTTTTTTATTCTCCTTCAAAATTTAGTTAGAAAAGTTCATCGTTTACATCTGTATTCATTTGTAATTGTTATTACTTCATAACAATGCTTTCACATAATTATTCTTTCATCTATGCCCAATGCATTTCGGGCAGAAAGCCCTTCTTCAGGGGCTGTATAAACTGAAAAAGTAGAGGAAATTTCAGGTTCAGTGCAAGGCAACCAAAAATACTTGAAATCAACTTAGTAGCGAGCACAGTACAATCCATGTGTTGAAATGTTAAAGGCGACTCGACATGCATGTATAATTAATGTAACATGAACATATAGGAATCAGTTAATATCAGAAGGATATTCAGGTAAATCAGAATGAAAATGAGAAAGAAGTGTTAGTTGACGGTATAACCTCGTATGATACAGTGTGGTTATACGATCGAGTGCGGTTTTAAAGAACAGCTTTGTGCGCAATGAATTTTGTAAATACGTTCGGGTGATGATAGTGTGCCGCTGTTAAGTCGGGAAGATTTAAAAAATGACTTTGTGTTCTTTGCGTGTGACCTGGTGACCCAGTGCGATTATCCCACGATGATACTAAAATATTCGGTAAACAATTGCGTGCAAACCCAGGTGCAACATGCTTTACTTATTTCTCGGTGTGTTGGTTAAAAAGTGCAGAAGACACGCCAATTTAATAGGATCTAAAACTTACGAACACTATGAGGTCAACTTAATCATCTAACGTTGAGCTGCGTAAAAAAACAAGAGTTATAGAGGTGCACAGGGGTTCTGATTACCGTATAAAGCGTGACAACGGACCGCGGAGCGGCACGGATTCTAAAAGCGGCTTACCCGTGATTAGCGAAGTGTAGCGTAGAGTAGCGTGTCCGTTCCTTTCGTGTAGGAAAAAAACGCGATTAAACCCGTTCACGCGTCATGAAGATTTTGAACGCGTGTGTCCCAAAAGTGGGCGTGTTTACAAAAGACTACACGCATAGTGAAACGGGAAGACAGACTGGTAGTTTGCTCCCCGGTTTAGATAAATAAACCATCATAAATCCAAAACGACTCGGGTGAAGAATCAGTAATTGCTGATAAATGTTAGTATACCCTAAAACTAAAGTGAAATTGAGAAATTAAAAATCCAATGTGGCGGATATACAAGAACTAAAACAACGAGGTCATAAATGCGTAAAAATGGACTGTAAATGTGTTAAACAAATGTGCAACATAACATACACAAGCATACATTCCGAAGTTAACCACTGAATATTGTATAGAGTTTGTCAGGTCTCTGCTGAGATCCCTGTCCCTGCGTCATCAAACCTCCTAAGAAGACATCATGAAAAGTTCGATTGTAGGATCACAGTTTAAAGAAAACAATTGAAGTCAAAACGTTCATTTAACCCCTTAGGGCTGACAGAATCCATGAAGTTTATCCAATGTATTTCCCTGCGTAGCAGGTGTTGTGTGTTGTTTCGTCCTTGTAAGATGGGGACCTGTTCTAAGATCACCGAGTCGTTTTGGATTTATGATGGTTTATTTATCTAAACCGGGGAGCAAACTACCAGTCTGTCTTCCCGTTTCACTATGCGTGTAGTCTTTTGTAAACTCGCCCACTTTTGGGACACATGCGTTCAAAATCTTCATGACGCGTGAACGGGCTTAATCACGTTTTTTTCCTACACGAAAGGAACAGACAGGCTACACTACGATACACTTCGCTAATCACGGATAAGCCGCTTTTAGAATCCGTGCCGCTCCGCGGTCCGTTGTCACGCTTTATACGGTAATCAAAACCCCTGTGCACCTCTATAACTCTTGTTTTTTTACGCAGCTCAACGTTAGATGATTAAGTTGACCTCATAGTGTTCGTAAGTTTTAGATCCTATTAAATTGGCGTGTCTTCTGCACTTTTTAACCAACACACCGAGAAATAAGTAAAGCATGTTGCACCTGGGTTTGCACGCAATTGTTTACCGAATATTTTAGTATCATCGTGGGATAATCGCACTGGGTCACCAGGTCACACGCAAAGAACACAAAGTCATTTTTTAAATCTTCCTGACTTAACAGCGGCACACTATCATCACCCGAACGTATTTACAACATTCATTGCGCACAAAGCTGTTCTTTAAAACCGCACTCGATCGTATAACCACACTGTATCATACGAGGTTATACCGTCAACTAACACTTCTTTCTCATTTTCATTCTGATTTACCTGAATATCCTTCTGATATTAACTGATTCCTATATGTTCATGTTACATTAATTATACATGCATGTCGAGTCGCCTTTAACATTTCAATACATGGATTGTACTGTGCTCGCTACTAAGTTGATTTCAAGTATTTTTGGTTGCCTTGAACTGAACCTGAAATTTCCTCTACTTTTTCAGTTTATACAGCCCCTGAAGAAGGGCTTTCCGCCCGAAATGCATTGGGCATAGATGAAAGAATAATTATGTGAAAGCATTGTTATGAAGTAATAACAATTACAAATGAATACAGATGTAAACGATGAACTATTCTAACTAAATTTTGAAGGAGAACAAAAACATTTCTCACTAAATTTGTAAACAAGCATTTACTTGACATATATCATCACTGAGTGCACAAGGGAAATGCACCTCTGAGTCAGAGGTCAGCATCCATAGGCATCCTAAAGATTATCCTCTCACTCAGGAGGATTAACCCAACTGCACCACCGACCTATTCAATCACCCCATTTACTTTTGTTAACAAGGAGTGCGCCATATGGGATACAATTTTTGAGTCATTAGACTAGAGTGACACAGTGTAGAGTGCAGTGACATAGAGTGCAGTGGCATAGAGTGGAGTGGAGTAGAGTGGCATATAATGCAGTGGCATAGAGTGCAGTGACGTAGAGTAGATTGTTTTAGAGTAAAGTGGAGTGGAATGGAATGGTGCAGGGTAGAGTATAGTGGTGCAGGGTTAAGTGCAGTGGTATAGAGTAGTGGCGTAGTGCGCTGTGGCGTAGAGTAGAGTGCCGCAACATTGAGTGCAATGGCGTAGAGTAGAGTGGCACAGAGTGGAGTAGAGTGGCATACTGTGCACTGTAATAGACTGCAGTGACCCAGAGTGGAGTGGCACAGAGTTGAATAGAGTGGCGTAGACTGCAGTGGCATAGAGTAGATTGTTTGAGAGTAGAGTGAATTGGTGTAGAGTGGAGTGGTATGGAGGAGTGTCGTGGACTGCATTGGTGCAGAGTGGAGTGGCCTAGACTGGAGTGGTGCAGATTGCAGTGGTGAAGAGTGCAGTGGTGCATAGCAGAGTGGGGTAGAGTGCACTGGCATAGAGTAGAGTGGTGCAGAGTAGAGAGGCACAGAATGAAGTTGCATAGAGTGCAGTATTTGATTTGATTTGATTTGGATTTATATAGCGCATGGCTACCCTAAGGCTTCCCCGCGCTGACGATGAGAGCTGTGGTAAGAGATAGAGCCTGGTAGTGGTTTAAAGGGAAAAGCCAGGTCTTCAGTTTCTTTCTGAATTGCAATTCACTCTGCAGCCCTCTTAGGTCCAGGGGTAACTCATTCCACAGTTTTGGAATCAGGAGTGCAAAAGATCTGCCTCCCCATCTGGATTTTTTTATTCTAGTGGTGCGGAGGAGGTGTAGGTGGGAGGACCTTAATGGTCTGATGGGTACATGCGCCATGATCAGATGTCTGAGTTTTTCTTGGCCTTTATTATTTATTGCCCTGTGAGCGATGCACAGGGATTTGAACTTTATTCTCGCTGCCACTGGTAGCCAGTGAAGCTGTTTTAAGGATTCTCGTGCTGAGGTGTGTCTGGGGAGATTGAGCAGGAGCCTTGCCGCCGCGTTCTGCACCGTCTGGAGCCTCTTAATCACATACTTGGGAGAACCCAGGTAGAGAGAGTTCCCGTAGTCCAGACGTGAGATTATCAGAGTCTGCAAGACGGTTTTCCTAGGCTGCTCCGGTATAAGTTCCAGTATCTTTTTGAGCATTCTCAGAAGTCCAAAGCAGATACCAGACAGTTTGTTTGCCTGTTGGCTCATTGAGAGGGGGCTATCCAGCCAGATGCCTAAATTTTTTACCACCGACTTGGGAACCGGTGGGTTGCCCATACAAGATGGCCAGTTAATCAGTGGCCTGGGAATGGCCCTGTTGCCTAGAATCATGAGTTCAGTCTTTTCGCCATTCAATTTTAGGTAACAGTTTGACATCCAATGGGACAATTTGTTTAGGCAGGGCCCCAATTGAATATTGCCTTGGTTGTGATCTTGGGTTAGAGAGACAATCAACTGGGTGTCGTCAGCATACGAAACACCTAAAATGCCAAACTCCTGCATGATGGTGGCCAACTGTCTTACATATATATTAAAAAGAGTGGGGCTAAGGGAGGAGCCCTGTGGCCCTCCAAATTTTATAGGCAGGCTATCCGAAAGACATTCTTGATCCATCACTTGGAGAGACCGGTCGTCCAGAAAGGAGCTTAGCCACTCCATCGCTTTGTCCCTGATACCTATTTCCCTCAAACAATTTTTTATTATGGTGTGATTGACGGTATCAAATGACGCACTAAGATCGAGCAATATTATGGCAGCTGACCCTCCGTTGTCTAGTATGGCTTGAAGTTCCTCGGTGACTACCAAGAGCGCTGCTTCTGTGCTATGAAGGGCGCAGAAACCCATCTGCGTGGGGTGGAGTAGCTTGTTCTCCTCCAGATAGTTGACTAAAGTCTGATTGACATGCCTTTCCAGGAGTTTGCCAAGAAGGGAGAGAAGCGAGATAGGTTGTAGGTTGCCGAGTATGTCTGGATCCAGATGTTTTTTTTTTTTAGAATAGGTCTTATTACGGCATGCTTCCAGGCTCGAGGGACCGACGCTGACTCAAGTGACTTATTAAGAATCTTCACTAGGGGGGGGGGGATGGCCTCTATCACCTTGAGAATGGCGTGCGTAGGCGCGGAGTCTAATGGGGAGCCTGATTTGATGGATTTGAGCAGCTTGAGGATAGCTTCCTCCTCAAGCCCTGGAAAATGTGTTAGACTAAGGGCAGAGGCTGGAACGCTGTTCGCGTGGAGCTCTTCATGAGTGGGCTGAGTGGTGTTCTGAAAGAGACCATAAATATCTGTCCCTTTCTTGTGAAAGAAAGAGGCTATTTGGTTACATCTTTCTATCGTGGCCCTCGGGGGACCGTTGGTTTCTTGTGGGGTAGTCAAATTTTTGACTACTCTGAAGAGTTCCTTTGGGGAGTTGAGTGCCTGGGTGATTTGCTCCTCGTAGAATTTGGCTTGTGCCAGTTTTAGTTCTTTATGGTAGCATCTGATGGAAGTTTTGTAATTGTTTTTTTTTCCAGGGTTGAAGTCCTTCCTCCAGTCCCTTTCTAATCTCTTGCAATGCTTCTTCAATGATAGCAAATGTTCATTGAACCATGGGGCTTTTCTGGGCTGATTTTTATGTTTGGGTTACCAAAAAGGGTAAACCCAAAATAAGTACCTGGGACCTGGGTATGAGACAGTACAATGCAAGATTGGTCCCAGTAAATGAATACTCAACAGAAATACAACATAAGAAACATGATAAACATAATAAAACAGAAACGTTGTAAACTTTAAGGTCCAAAGTTATTTAATCACATTGAACACTATGTTAGCTTTTGTATCAGTGATTAAATCAAAAACAATACCAAAAGCAAGTGCCCCACAAGGGAAGAAGAAGGGTGAGGGGGATAAGGGAGGTATTGTGCATTAAGTGAGGGTTAAAGAGGTATCTAGAAAAGATCGTGACATTGTACACATCACATAATTCTTTATATTACGGAACTGCTTATCCTTAAGCCACACAATTCAAAGAGATGTACAAAAGTGCATAGCCATGATTGGAAACTCAATGTCACAGTGAAAAATCGCTGTTGATCAAACTGGCAGACAGTAAGATTGTCGACGTTTCGACCCCCATAGGGGGTTTTTAATCGCAGTGGTGGTGAGATTCAGGGTCCGCTTTCCGTTTCCTTCCTTTTTTTCAGATTCATTCACCACGGCCCAATGCAACTTTAGGGCCCGGTTAATTTAATTACCATTGTTTGGTCCAACGACCTTTTGGAAGGGACAATTTCTTTATCCATTGAATCCAAGTAAGTGTTTTAACGATTGGGTTTTTACCCATGCTACTCCCCTGTATGTCCACAGGAGCTTTGTCTGACAGCTCGCACCTTATTTTTCAGGTGCTTGTTTCTTGCTCTCCGCCTTTAGGAGCCCGCGCGCCCAACCACTTCAAAAACCGCCTACAGTCAGGGGTGGTCAATGGTAAATAATTATGCTCTGCCCCTTTCACCATTTTGTTTTTATCTTGTTCTGGTGCCTTTAGATTAAGAATTTTTATGTTAATTCCCCAGGTGCCCCCCTCTCCCCTCCTTCACAGTCCTGAGGAAGACCCCTCCGTAAGGGAATAAGCAACCTACATTTCTTTGGGGGTCGAAACGTCGACAATCTTACTGTCTGCCAGTTTGATCAACAGCGATTTTTCACTGTGACATTGAGTTTCCAATCATGGCTATGCTCTTTTGTACATCTCTTTGAATTGTGTGGCTTAAGGATAAGCCGTTCCGTAATGTAAAGAATTATGTGATGTGTACAATGTCACAATCTTTTCTAAATACCTCTTTAACCCTCACTTAATGCACAATGCCTTCCTTATCCCCCTCACCCTTCTTCTTCCCTTGTGGGGCACTTGCTTTTGGTATTGTTTTTGATTTAATCACTGATACAAAAGCTAACATAGTGTTCAATGTGATTAAATAACATTGGACCTTAAAGTTTACAACGTTTCTGTTTTATTATGTTTATCATGTTTCTTATGTTGTGTTTCTGTTGAGTATTCGTTTACTAGGACCAATCTTGCATTGTACTGATTTTTATGTTTGGGCAGTTTTTTTAGTGGGGCACACAACTCCAGTGACTGGCTGATCCAGTTTTCCCAATTCGTAAAATCCTCCTCTGGACTGCCGTCCAGAGTGGGCAATGTGTTCTTTAGAGTGTTTAACCAAGAATCTGTGTCGATCTTTGACCAGCTCCTGGTTATAATAGATTCCCCCTTGTCCCTAGTTAGTTTAACAGGTTTGGGTAACCCAAACCGGATAAGGCAGTGGTCGGACCAGGGGACTGGGGTTACCTCTGATACCATAACCTGGGAGTCATTTGAGAATATAAGGTCCAACGTGTGTCCTTTATCATGAGTGGAGGTGGAGACCAGTTGTGTGAACTGAAGAGCCTCCAGATCATCTTGTAATCTTTTGGAGGAGGGTGCGTCCGGTACTTCAAAATGCAGATTAAAGTTGCCTAACAAGGTAGTGGAATTTTTTGCTAGGGATAGGCTAGCTAAGGTATCAGGCAAACCCTGTAGGAGTGCAGTGGTGCACACTAGATTAGAGTGGCATAGAGTGCATTGGTGTAGAGTGGCGTAGAGTGGTGCAGAGTAGAGTGCAGTGGTATATAGTAAAGTGGTGCAGAGTACAGTGGTGCAGAGTAGAACGGCATAGTGTTCAGTGGCAGAGAGTGCAGTGCAGTGGCTTACAGTGGTGCAGAGTAAACTGATGTAGAGTAGGGTGGTGTAGAGTGCAGTAGCATAGAGTAGAGTATAGTGGCATACAGTAGCGTATAGTGGCATACAGTGCAGTGGTGCAGAGTAGATTGGCATAGAGCGCAGTTGTGTAGAGTGCATTAGTTTTGAGCAAAGTGGTGTTGAGTGCATTGGCACAGAGAGCAGTGGCGTAGAATGGAGTGGTGTACAGTGCAGTGACACAGAGTGGAGTGGCGCAGAGTTGTATAGAGCGGCAAAGACTGCAGTGGCCTAGAGTAGATTGTCTCAGAGTAGAGTAAAGTGGTGTAGAGTGCAGAGGTATAGAGTAGAGTGTCGTAGAGTGCAGTGGTGCAGAGTAGATTAGAGTGGATTGGTGTAGAGTACAGTGGCCTAGAGTGGAGCGATGCAGAGTAGAGTGGCATAGAGTTCAGTGGCATAGAGTGGCAGAGAGTGCAGTGTTGCAGAGTATACTGTCGTAGAGTGCAGTGGTGTATAGTAAAGTGGCGTGGAGTGCTTTGGCATAAAGTGAAGAGGTGCAGAATAGAGTGGCGTAGAGTAGAGTGGCGTAGAATGCAGTGGCGCAGAGTAGAATGTAGAGAGCAGTGGCTTAGAGTACAGTTGTGCAGACTAGAATAGAGTGCAGTGACGCAGAGTAGAATAAAGTGGCGTACAGTGCAGTGGTGTAGAGTAAATTGGTGTAGAGTGCATTGGTTTTGAGTAAAGTGGTGTAGAGTGCAATGACATACATTGTAGTGGCGAATAGTGGTGCACAGTAGAGTGGAGTGTGCTGAGTGAAGTAGCGCCGAGTGCAGTGGTGTACACTAGATTTATTTTCAGATTAGATTGCAGTGGTGCAGAGTAGATTAGAGTGGAGTAGAGGGGATTGGCTTGGAGTGTACTGGTGTACAGTGGAGTGGTATGGATTAGAGAACATTGGCATTGAGTACAGTGTTGTAGAGTAGGGTGGTATAGAGTGGAGTGGCACGGAGTGGTGTAGAGTCCAGTGGCAAAGAGTGCAACGGTGCATAGTAAAGTAGTGTGGAGTTGAGTGCGCTGGCATAGAGTAGAGTGGAGTGGTGTAGAGTAGAAAGGCATAGAGTGGCGTGGTGGAGTGACGCAGTGTGGAGTGGAGTGGGGTAGTATAGAGTGGTGCATAGTAGAGTGCAGTGGTGTGGAGTCGTGCAGAGTAAAGAGGAGTGGAGTAACGTGCAGTATTCATGGCAAGGTAGCGTACTGCCATTACAGATGCCATTACAGACAACACATCTTCAGTTGAAATGACCATTACATTTGCACTCACATACAGTTTTACTGATAAAAGTATACAGTGCACAACCGATAAGGTGTGGAAATGTCATCACCCAATGTATTGATGTGTAGAGAAAAAAATAACATTGTACAGCCTACCTCAAGCAGACCCTGAGTAGCCAGCGTGATTGTCACATAGATCCTCTCACTTTGAAGTCAGAGAAAGAATAATCAACACCAAGCTCCCTGACATTGAACCTCTGTCTTTGAACACACAGCAAATGCGACAAGATAAGAACAAGATTTAAAGGCAGAAAGTGAGTTCTTGGAAGAATACAGTAAACAATGTTTGGGCAATGGGAGGGTCGAACTCGGGCCGGACAGCTTAAAGCAAATAAAGTCAGCAAATAGAAAAGCCAGAAAATGTTAGCTACAAACCACAAAGCCAATCGTAAGAAACGGGCGGAATGCATTTCTACGTCAACTTTCAGAATGTCCCCAAGATGTCTTTAGCAAACCAGACAGCTGCGCTGCCTGGTAGGCTGCAACCTAAAAATCAAGACAACAAGCCTTCTCCATACATGCACTCAGGAACATACAATAGCAGCAGTTACTAAAATCTATGGCAAGTAGACTACCCTGACAGACCTAATACACAGTTGCATAATTTTCAAACCCTGTTTTAATCTGCCCTTCTAATAAATGACGCAAGTTGTTTAACATATAGAACGAGAGAGGGCACTGCATCCTTGAGCCTATTTAGTAGTTTGTGTGCTCTTCTCTCTTCCACGTGCTCCATCTCTCACTCTGCCATCCACCAATTAGGGGCAGGAAAAGCGTGTATCCATGTGCTTCCATTTCCTGCACCACAATAAACGATAAATGTGAGATTGTAGCTTTTCCCGTTTTAATCAATAATTGCTGTGTGGATAATGCCATACTTTTGTTACTCTGCACCCCAATGGTCATGCTTGAATTTCATAGTCATTATATGTGCTTTTTGGTGATGGATCTGGTAGTCTTTTTGTTGTAAAGAAAAAAACTATTTTTGTATACAGTACTTGCTGACAGGGATGTGGTTTCATAAGGCTGCAATAATAGGTGTTTCTATTACCCAAGGATACTCAATTCATTGTCAATGGAAAGGAGCTTGGGATTTTTGCCTCTCGCCTTAGGTTTCACAGAGATTTCCGAAATATGTGCATTAACCCACTGAGGTATGTTCGGCACTGGTCAAATCGGATTCCAATTCATAGAGAGCCTATATTAAGCCGGGGTTTTTCTGTGCTGGAAAAGCTCATATTCTCTTGAAGCGTGGTTGTGCTTCGTTCTCACCCTTCACCCATCCTCCTGGCCCCCCTCCCCCACCCTTCACCCCCCTCCCCTCCCGCCTCTCAGGCTAGGCCTCTGCATTCTGGGAGACGGTGGCACTGCAGATCTGTAATTTGACCAATAGCAATTTGTGTCACCCTCTAAACTTAGCCGTGCAGGCTCTCTGCGATCCGTCCTTAACCTGTTTCTCGCCTTGCGTCGTCTTCTTCTGGGGGAAATTGATCTCGAGCCATGTTTGCACACAGAAGGATAGGCATCAATGCAAAGCATGCTGGTGCGCGAGCCTCCCGCAGCAACAATCCCATCCATCCTCTCCTCTGTGAGACTGCTTTTGTATTTTCTGAGGTGGGTCACTGCTGTTGCCTGAAAACTAGAGGCCTTACAGACATTTTTCTTAGTTACCGAAACTGAGCATCATGGCCCCCTGAGTTACATTGGGGCAAGCAGCAGGTCGCCACATAAACGTCATCCCCCTCATCAGAACAGGTCCAGAATCTGGTTTCGTGTGATAGCAGATCGCCATTCACCTGAGAATGGAGGGGAAGGGAACATCTGGCCTTCCCGCTAACAGGGGACTGGTACCTTTCCGCCCACGTCTCAGTTTCATGGTTTTATGCAAAGCTGATCTCAGAGTACAGTGCACGCCAGATGGAAAAAGCTGACTTCTCCACTTTAAGCTGTCAAAGCTGAATGAATCACAGGCCAGTTTCATTTCACAAAATTCAAAATCGTCTTCTTTAATTTACTTATTTGTTCGGTAGTTTTATAAATCTGTGTGCATTACCTTTGTAAAGTGCTTTAAATGGGCAGGTGCTGTGTGGTACAGAGTACCTGCACCACTTTCATTTGAAAAGGAGAGTACCTACACTTCTCAGCACTGCTGCAATACACTTAGGGGCCGATTGTGAGCTTGGCGGTGAGGCAACAGGACCACTCGCTGCCGCACCTCCAAATCCTCATGAGAACCGCCCACAGTATAATTACTTTTTTAGTCCTTGGCGGGCGATTCCTTTGGCGTTCCCATGGCGGTGCCTATAAACTAGGCACCGCCGTGGGGACGTCAAAATCAGTTCGAGCACAGCATGGATTGAAAAGTCCATGCCGTGCAGGAACTTCTGTGCATGCACACACCCTGTGTGCATCCACAAGATGTCAGGCAAAAGACGGCCCTGTAGGGCCCCCCTTGTTTTCTCTCCACCTGGGTTTTCATGGAGGAGGAACTGCCATGAAATTCCTGGTGGAGAGGAAACTCCTAACATGCTTGGCAGGACCACGGCCTGTTATCTCCAGTAAGTCCCACACAGTGGGATTACTAAGAGGTCTTTGGAGGCCACGCCTCCTTTCTCCACCACTCTGCAAACGCGGCTTGTGGTGCACTACTGGTTGGGGCATGAAGTCCATTTTACACCTGAGGGATCTTGGGGGCCAACAAGCCCTTCTGGTACCTCCTGTAATTCCTACACAGTGGGATTCCTGAGAGCTGGGAGGAGGCCCAGCCCCCTTTCTCCACCACTCTGCAAACGCAACTACTGGTTAAAGAACCATAGAAATTCACTGACAAAACCAAAGGTTACAGGGACTTTATAGTTAGGAATTAGCATTTAAAAACCTTAGAAATTCACTCAAAAAAAAACAAAGGGCCCGATTCACAGAACTAACTTAAGACAAAATCCTAAACTTACTACCATTTTGGTATTCACAGAAGGCACTTACTCATTTTGGTATTCACAGAAGGCACTTACTCATTTTGGTATTCACAGAAGGCACTTACTTACTCATTTTGAGTAACTTACTCATTTTGAGTAACTTACTATTTTAGTATTCACAGAAGGCACTTACTCATCAATGAGTAAGTGCCTTCTGTGAATACTAAAATGAGTAAGTTACTCAAAATGTGTAAGTTACTCAAAATGAGTAAGTGCCTTCTGTGAATACCAAAATGAGTAAGTGCCTTCTGTGAATACCAAAATGGTAGTAAGTTTAGGATTTTGTCTTAAGTTAGTTCTGTGAATCGGGCCCAAAGGTTACAGGGACGTTATAGTTAGAGTCAGATTTCACTCGTACAAAACCAGAGAAGTTCAGCCGTTATTGTTAGCTGAGCTAACTATAAATTGCGCCCCCGCAATGCACTGCTTATTACCTCACACATTACATCACTCGTGACATGGTCAGTGACATCACTCATGACATCACTGATGACATCTCAAATGACATCACTGATGACATAATCCACCAAATCTCTGACGCACCCCTTGACACCCCATATAACTTTTCATACACCCACTCCAACGACCACACTACCATTCTCAAACCCATTCAAACACACATCACAAGTACTTACACTGCCAGTCACTGATTCATAGACCAACACACACATCCACTCACTCAGCCATACAGCCACTCAAACACCCACTCACTCACTAATTCAGGCACTGACATATCCAGTCCTACACTCATACAGCCACTCACACACTGAGTTAGTCACCCATACAGCTACTCACACACCTATCCACTCACCCATACAGTCAATCACACAGCCACTTACACATACAGTTACACACACTCACACACTTACTCATAGAGATAATAACGAGTACTCACTCACCTATACAGTCACTGACACAAGCACAAACTCACCCATACAGCCACTCTCACATTCATGCACTCACCCATACAGTCACTCACATACCCCATCACTCACCTATACTGCCTTTCACATACCCAGTTACTCACCCATATACCACTGACACATGCATTCACTCACTGACACAGCCATACACACACTCACTCACCCATACAGCTGCTCACAGAAACACTCGCTAACCCATACAGCCACTGACTCACTGACCCACTCACTCATCCATGCAGGCAGTCACACACCTCCTCACCCACCCACACAGACACTCATGCAACCATACAGGTACTCAGACAACCAATCAATCACCCATACAGCCACTCATGTACCCACGCAGCAACCCATACAGCCACTTAGACACCAACTGACTGATACAGACATTCACACAACCTAGTCATTCACCCATAAGTTCACTGAGACACCTAATCACTCACTTATACAGTCAATCACGTACCAACTGAATCATCCATACAGGCAGTCATACACCCACTGATTCACCAGTAGGCCTTGGTATATATATTTAACACCCATAAACATTTTAAAAACACTCACAGTCACTGGATGATGTCATCAGTGATGTCATTTGAGATGTCATGAGTGATGTCACTGACCATGTCATGAGTGATGTAATATGTGAGGTCATAAGCAGTGCATTGCGGGGGAGCGAGTTATAGTTAACTCAGCTAACTATAACGGCTGAATTTCTCTGGTTTTGTACGAGTGAAATCTGACCCTAACTATAACGTCCCTGTAACCTTTGGTTTTTTGAGTGAATATATATATATATATATATATATATATATATATATATATATATATATATATATTACCCAGTAGGTAGTTATAGTTAGGCTGCGGTTTCATAGGAAGAGTGTTTTTTTGTTTGCTAATAATTTTGATTAATCTTCACGAAACTTTCACAAAAAGAAAAAATCCACCTCAGCTCCTTCTTGGAAAGTTTTGGGGTGATTCGTAAAGTGGGACAGAGAAAAAAGGGGGTCCCAAAATGCAAAATCCCCCTGCATTTTCGATAGATTTGTCTTTAAGAGAGCTACAGCAAAAACTGTTGAACAGAATTATACCAAATTTGGCAGGAAGCTAGATTTTGGTCCAGAAAGCATGCTTTTGTGATTTGGTGTAAATCCATTCAGTAATTTTTGAGAAATTAATGTTAATAAATATATATTTTAGACCGTGGAGCAAACGCAGAGCTGGCAGATCTTTAGATCTGACTGGCTGCCACCACATCAACAAAGATGTAGCATCGGCCATTTTAGGACTCAAGGACTTAGTTCTTTGTGCTGACAAATTGTAAAAAAACATAAAGGGGGGCAGGATAGAGATACCCTGCCCCTCGTAGTCTTAGTGGAATGAGTCATAGATTGACCCCCTGGGGCAAAGACAGATTAAAAAAAACAATTACAGCAAATTTGTGGAGGATCTGCAGATCCACAGCAATATTAAAATAAAAAAAAAAGACAGCTGCCAGCCGTTTTAACAAAAAAATCCCTGCTGTCGGCCAGGTCCTGAGTAGGGTTGCCAATGTATATTTAACGGGGAGGGGCTGCATATCTGGACTCTCAGTTTAGAGGAACTCTTGCAATAAGAGTCGCTCAAACCCAATTTAAAAAATAGAGCGTTCTATTTGGCCCAGGGGCTTTTTTCTCCTTGGGCCAACTCGCTCCTGCAGGAGTCAGGCTCCCGTACAGCAAGTGCTCAGATTGGCTGCCAGCAACATGAAAAATAATGTGGGAGGCAGCTATTACAGAACTAAGTCTCCTGTTGTGTGTTTTTAAAAAAAATAAGGGAGCAAGGTTGTGATACCTTGCCCTCCTAGGCTATGAGGGGGGTGCTCAGAGGGACCAATTTACGCCAAAATAAAAAATATTTTTTTTTATGCTGCGATCCCTCGAGAGTCCCGCAGGACTCCAACGAGATAGGGGCATATTAAAAAAAGGAAATGGTGTCTGGGGGCCACCGAGTATACCAAAGGGCAGGGGGCATGTGGCCTTCCTCCCAGACCCCCATTGAGGCCCTGGGGACCCTATATGCCAGGGCCGAAATGTAAGAAAAGGGGAAGGTGGTGTGTGGTCCCCCTCCATGGGTCATTCACAGCCTCAGAGACCACATCTCCTGGGCCCAGGACATTATGAAAGGAGAGGAGGGTTTGCAGCCTCCCTCACTGAGCCTGATAAGGTGACCCCATCCCCATGGGCTCCACACCATGAAAGGGGAGTAGGGCGTGCGGCCCTGCACCCGAGCCTGTAAAGGCCCCGTTGACCCTCCACCCCTGGGGCGATATTTAATTATAGGGGTGGGGGCACACAGCCCCCATCCCAGAGCCACTAATAGCTCTGGGGACCCCATCCTCCAAGGTCTGGCTCTATTGTGGTGTCCCAGGGAGCCCACCCCTAGTACACTGTTTAATTGCCCACAAGAGCGCATTTAGGGAAACTTGCCTTTTTCCACCTGGGGGGAGCGCTGGATGGCAGCAGACTTTTGTTTCCTTACCCACACTCTTGCAGGCCGGGAAACTCAAATTACTCCTGCCCAGAGTAAGCAAAGCACAAACAGCTGCTCCCTCCTGGAGGGAGCAAAGCCCGCTCCTGTTGCCCCCAGGAAAGGTGCATGCAGGGTGCTGCAGGGGCCTTGGGGCTCCACCCGTGACTTTTAAAATGGTGTTTTGTGGATGCCCCAGGTTGGCGCCGGGGCACTCATCTGAGGCCCAAGGGGATGGGGTTCCCAGGGCTGTAAAGGCTTAGGTAGGGGGGGCACTTCCCCATCATTTAAAAGAAGGCCCAGGGGAATGGGGTTCTCAGGACCCAAAGTGGCTAGGGAGGGGGGTCTTGCACCCCTCCCTAATTAAATAAGAAATGCTCCGGGGATGGGTCTCCAGGACCCAAAGTGGCTGGGAGGTAGGGCTGCACACCCCTTCCCCTTTTAAAGAAAGAGAGGCCCAGGGGGATGGAGTCCCCAGAGCTCAAAGTGGCTCAGGAAAGGGTGGCTTGCGCCCTGCCCCTTAATTCAAAAGAAAGGCCCGTGGGATGAGGTCTCGTGGCCGTAAAGGCTTGGGTAGAGGGGCAGCATCTGGTTAGGCCAAAGGTCATACGCGTCGGAGTGTTGGCTTTACGTATGGTAATAAAACATTACTTTACATTAAAAAAAAAAAAGAAATTCATTGAAAAAAACAAAGATTAAAGTGATGTTATAGTTAGGAGAAAATTTCTGTGACAACGTCATGTTTTAAACACAAAAAAACACTGAAATTCACCAGCTACAATTATCTCAAGTAACTATAACTTGTGCACTGAGGTAACTGTAACTCGCACCCTTGCAGTGCACAGCTAATTACCCCACATAATTAGTCACTCATGACATGTTCTATAAGATCACAGCAAGATCTGAAAAGACATAATTGACGGCAAGACTGTGCAAAAAATACTTAAACATAGAAATTCACTGAAAAAAACTAAGGCTAAATGGACTTTCTAGTTAGGTAAAAATGTCAGTAAAAACATACTGATTTAAATTAATAAAACCCCTGAAATTCACAAGTTATTGTCATCTAAAGTAATGCAGGTAGTAAATGGCTGCTGGTATGGGCCCATCATAGGGCGCAGTATCAAGCAAGATGATGAGGGAATGGACGCAGCATTCCTCGTTTGAGGGACCAATAACTTGTAGGCTCAGATTTACTAAGGCTTTCCGCCTCCACAAAGCAAGGCAAAGCAATGGAAAGCAGCACATGGTATATACTATCTGCTTAGCGTTGCATTGTGTTGCTTTGCACCAAGGGGACATTACTGGAGAGCATCAGCTCAAATACCCACCGGTTTTGATGCAAAACCCAGTCTATTAAGATAGCCAGACCAGGCTTTGCATCAAAAACTAACTCCTACTTGAAGTTGGCGTAAACACAGCAGCGGGTCCTCTGCTATGGCAGAGAAGCGTCGCACCACCTTCCAGCTGCCAAAAGAAAAAGATAATGATAATAAACCCTTGTTTATTATAGTTTTACTTTTGCTCTGGAGCCGAGGCTGGGGGGCAGGGCCAGGACGATGACAGGCTGGTGGAGTGTTTTGCACTGCAGTTCAGTGCGCATGACGGTCTGGTCGGCCATCTCAGGCTGGCCAAACTGTCATGCGCACTGAAGCTCTCTCCAACTCCAGCTGCATTGCAGGATTGGAGAGAGCAGGCACAGGCTCCCAGTCTAACTGGGAGCGCAAATCCTCGGCGCATAGGCCAATCCTGATACTGCTTTCAGCAACATGAAAGCGGCGTCAGGATTGATTACAGTGCACTCCGGGAGCCTATGCCTGCAGAAGAGATGGCCATGATGCGGCGATGCAGGTAAGTGTTTTTTTTTTGTTTTTTTAATGTTTCATCCGCCCGCCATCCCCCACCCCCACTCCTCCACTCTATCCACACCCCGGCCGCTACTGCGTAAATAAGTGGAAGTATGTTAATTCCTTAAAAAACTGACACATTGCCTGTGTGCTACAGTGCACAGCACAAATCCAATGAATGGGTTCCTTCTGAGTTTGTCCAGGCATGCGAATTTGTACAGAAAGGGTACTTTCTGTACCCTGTACCCTGTAGGTTTGTACTTTCAGAACTAAACCTAAGCTATGGAGTGCATTTTAGAGGCTGCGCGTCACACAAGGCAGTCTTGTCCGAGCGCCGGCACAGGGATGACAGCAGCAGCAGTCTATTCATGGTGGATAATGCTCAGTGCTATGGTTTTCCCCTTGCAAAATCCAGTATATGAAATTTGGTTGCTGCGCAGCGTTGTGTGAAAAATTAGCAAATCTGGGCTGAAACATGTAGATTATATGCTAACGTTTTATTGGAAAACAGTTTAGAAGCTGTGGAAGGCATCCTTTTTGGGCACAGATTTAGAAACTACTTTTACCTTCTGGTCTGCAGTTCAACTCGGCAGACATTTCTTAGGACCACAAGTAGTTGTTTGGTGGCTAATGTGAAAACAGTGTGTACGTTTAGTCCAGAGGATGTGACCCTTGGTGTTTTACTTAGAGTGACAGGCTGCACTGACCGATGACTTAATCAGTGCGGGTTTTCTGTGCTTAACCGGAGCCTTCTTCACCTTATACTTTTGGCTTCACTACTGTAAGCCAACACCAAAGAGCACATGCATTTTACACGACATACAAATTTATGGCATGCAGATCTCCTACTGATGATGGTTAAGTTTGTGTCGCTGGAAGAAGACTTTCAGAAGGAATTTTGGGGCATATTAGCAAGACCCACGTTAAAATTATCGCCGTTTTAGCGGCAGGAAACTGCCGCTAAAACGGCGATAATGGGCTTGCTAATATCCGTTATAGAATTCCAATAGAAGCCCAGGTTAGATGTGCAGGACATCTAACCTGGGCTTCTATTGGAATTCCATAACGCATATTTGCAAGCCCATTATCGCCGTTTTAGCGGCAGTTTCCTGCCGCTAAAACGGCGATAATTTTAACGTGGGTCTTGCTAATATGCCCCTTTGTTTTATTAAAGCCTGGTTCATCCTCCTCCCAGTCCTTACATCATGAGGTGTATAGGCACCATGGTCACAGGTAGGAGTGTAGGTATCAGTGGCGAAGATGGTGCAGTGGCATCAGAGCCTAGATGGGTGGGTGCCCAGCCTGCTCTGCACCAGCTGTAACTTAATTAAAAGGACACCTGCTAGTCTTAAAAAAAAAATGCAAGTGCCTGGCGAGTGGTGCACTTTTACTGTCCCCAATGGGAAGGGTTCGGGGGACATCAACAATCATGGAGAGTGAGGAAGAGGAGCGATTTGAGTGCAAAGAGAGAAAGTGCACGGGGAAATGGAAAGGGCAGAAAAAAAGAAGTTGGACTATGAAGGAAAAACAGAAAGGGGAAAGAGAAAAGGAAGGAGAGAATAGGAGAGACATTGAGAAGAGAGGAAAGAAAGGAAAAAAGAAAAGAGAGAAAAGTCAGAGAAAGGTGGGAAAGAGGTAAGAACAAGACCGAAAAGAGATAGGGATCAGAAAGAAAGAAAGTAATGAAATAAAGATTTTGGCGGGGATAGGAGCATAGAGAAAAGATCGACAAGGAGAGGGAGACAGACAGAATGGGACATTTGATGTGGGTGTGAAAGAGAAAGGGGGAAAGAAACTAAAGAATTGCAAGATTAAAGGGAGGTTGGTGAGAATAAAAGTGTAGGATGTAGATAGAAGTGAGAGGAGAGAGAATGAAGGAGAAGTAGGGGGTAAAGGAAAGGGGAAAATAAAACGAGTTGGCTGCAGGGCCCGGTAGGCAGCTACACAGAGCTACCTTGACTGCATGTAGTCTTTGGACCTAGATCTGTAAATCCGTAGGTTTACCCATAACGCCTCCGTGAAAATGAAGGCTTTTTTTTGGGGGGGGGGGACAATCTCAGTCCCTCTGTGACTCCTTGCCCTCCCCGCAGGGTTCAGATAATTAGTAGTCAACATATGCAGCGGCTTAACCCTTTGCAGCCCACCCAACAGCATTTTGTAACACAACTATTTCAAAAACTACTGAACAAATTTTCACCAAACCCTAAAAAGCTGTATTCTGAATAAAGTTCTGTTCACCATCCAAGTTCAGTCCTGCTGTTTGTGCAGTTGAGGGGGTCGCCAGCTTGTTGTGTGTCACCTATTTCCTTGCTAAAATAACTCTTCCTGTGTAGGTCAATTATGAATAACCACTTACACTTGTCCAACACATGACTAGGCCTGTCACATTTTACCGTCCTGGAGGATGGCGTTGTCATAGTAGCGTCACAGCCACCTGCTGGTTGAGTCTTGAGGACTCTTGGGTGGTCACAACATTGCACTTTACCTGACTGATGCCTGTACCCCCAATTATTCACATGCTTAACACATACCTCATAGGTACTGGAAGTTGGCAGTCCCTTTTTATGAAATTGCTCTCTGGGAATAAAAAACTCAGCAGTTGTAGAAGTTTATTTACAGCCACCCATTCACAACTCATACATATGCACATGTGGTATTTTCCAGTGTTAGTCAAATCAGTTTCCTCAGATATGATCTGTCCCATCACAAAGCCTTTAATGGAAAATGGATGGGTGGGTGAAAGTCTTCTATGGACCCCTAATGATGACTGATTGAGTCTGAGCTAACATCTCTAAACCTCTGGAAAGCTCAAGGACTTCCCTGAAATTGTATACCCAGGTCCTCATTACCAGTGGCCTGGTTTTTGGGGCGATATTTATAACACACGCTGAAATCTGTCACTTCTGGGTTGGAATTCATGGGGGACAATAAACAGCACCCAAGTATTAGTTTGTCTCCGATAATGGGGAATACTTTGCAGATTTTGGCGCTTGTTGATCAAAAAACGCATATCCTAGTAATTATAGGGATTTTTTCCATTATAAATTTCAGCAGGTTCAACCTGCTGACATTTATCCAGGGAAAACTTGAGGAGTGCGGCCACCAAATGCATCATTTGAGTATGTGTGGTTGCAGTAGTCATCGCATTTACCAGAATTAATCTGGCTGTTGGTACTGAGGCTTTGCACCTCCGGCTGTGCGCCGTGCAGACACTTGCTCAAGACAAACAGAAGTGGAGGTCCTTCATTGCTGCCCTACATGCGAGCCAGCATGAGGAGCAATAGATATAGTAATGAGGGCCTTAATAAGAGCATTTGCATATTCTAAACTATATATTAGCTATTTATACCACTTACATTTCCATTGTCTGTATCTCTATGCCAGCCTAAAATGACTAGACAATCTTTACTATTTAGAGTCAACAAAAAAGCATGTGCTCATGATCTCTGTGTAGGATGCCTGATGGTTGTCATTACTCCAACACGCCAGCTTTCTTTCACAGTTGTCATCAAGTCATCAACAAACATATGTGGGGCAACCCTGTATTCCTGGGAACCTGCGTATTAATAATATTTTTTTTAAATGGTTCCCTTGGAGGAACCCATAAGTCTTTCCTCCCTTGGCGAATAAAATGAGCATATATAGTAACAGTTTCTGTTTGAGGTTTAATTGCAAATATAATATAAACAGACCTCAAAGTTCAGATATCTTAGTAATTATGTAGCAGGTGTTCCAGTGGATGGCACAGTCAATCGTGACATAAGTGGATATTAGTGTGCTTAGTGTGGGTCAAAAACAAAAACAGTTATACAACACTGTATACAGGATCACATTTTGCTTTAACAAATAAAAGACTCAAGTTTGGAGTACAAATCGAGCAGATGACACTGAATGTTAATCTACACGTTGTGGCGACAACGTTTTGACCCATTATATATTATTCCATCAGGATCTTCCTCAGGACTAATTGGTAACACCATGAACAATTAATGATTAGGTTCGGTAATGATTGGGGGAATCCCTTGTATTGCCAGGATGTCATTATTAATCCTTAATCAGCAGATTGACTGATCCTTCTTCGGGATATATGGCAGTCCTTGAACAAAACAATGTTGTTCAATCTGTAAAGGGATTTTGGTCATTGCTCTGAATGAATCAGAGGGTTTCTTCATGGTGCTACCAATTAGTCCTGAGGAAGAAACCTCAGACAGAAATTATTAATATGTATATGCTAGTTTTATTTGCCAAGGAAGCAAAGGCCTTTGGCTTCCACCAAGGGAATCATTGCTTTCACCGTCATGGTTGTAATGTTCGGTTTGTCTGGAGAACGACCTACATCCTACACCAGCCCTTCACTAGGGGTGGGCGGAATTTGCGTAATCGCGCTACGCAAAGCTCCGCGAAACGGTAAAAAATCTCCGCGAGCACGCAAAAGTTCCGCGAACACGCGGAATTGCTCGTTCCGCCCGTTCGCGATGCTTTTTTCCTGTTCGCGAACGCTGTTTGCGTGCTCGGGAGAAATATCTCGCGAACACGCATTTTGAAAGCGCGAACAAGCAAAAACTCCGCGAAGTCGCGGATCGCGGAATTTTGGCAATTTCGCGTTCTCCGCGGAACGCGAAATTACCCAAATTCCGCAAATTCCGCGAGCGGAACGGAATTTACCGCCCAGGCCTACCCTTCACCCATACAATGCACTTATGAGCTCCAACACCATTATGTCAGCTGGTCAAATGACAAGTTGAACATTGCATCTATCTGAGAATATAGGGTGTTTGCTGATTTATTTACTGTACTGTCTGTAGTTTTGCGAACAGCAGTGAGGGTTTTAATAGCTTCAGTGTTAATCTTTCAGCCACTTATCTTTCGTATCAGGGACAATCCGGCCATTCACTCACCTACATTACAATCGCAGAGCAAGCTCATTGAAGGATGGGCAGACACAAATACTAGCCCTCCCTGGGTTGCTTTGTGCTGAATGGAACAAAATGATACCACACCATTTACAATCCCCTCATTAAAATTGCATTAGGGTTCTTATGATACCTGCAGTGCTTAATTTGAGTCGGTGACTGCCGTGGAACGCCGGCACTTTTTTCGGGGGGTGGGGGTGAAGCACTTATTTTTCTTCATCAGTCACTTACCAAGAACAATACATGGAAAAATACACAAAACCGAAAGACTGAGGGAGCAAAAGAGAGAAAGTCTGTCCCAAAAGGAGAAAGCAGGAACCTGGAATAGTAGTGAGATAAAGGGGCAAGGAGTCTCTGGCAGTGGATTTAAGAGGCATGAGGATGATTTAACACACGCAGGCTTTGTTTTTGGTGCATGGACGTTTAATTGCACCAGCTGCGGGCTTCTGAGCAGTGCTTTGGACACCGGCATTCATTCATTTACAAATTAAGCAGTGGTACCAGGGCTATTGAGCTGTTTTCGCGCCACCTGTAATTCTGGTGCGGCCAATCACCCCTGAGACCGACTGCGTAGGGATAACCGGCACTCGTAATAAATAATTTCCAAGGTCAGTGTGTGTGCTTTAGACAGTGCAATGAACAGGCGCCTTGCCCAGCACACTCGTTCATGATAAGACCCAGTGCATATTAAAGAACGCTCCTGCGACAGGATTCCATACATTGCACTGGTGCAATTTTGCACTGGAGCGGTTACGATTTTGCAGTAACATTTCTAGTGACAACCATGGATGTCATTTAGCGGTCACCAGGGGTCCCTCCTGCGACACCTGGCTTGCCTCTTGCGACCCCTGACACTGCATGTGCGACCCCTAGCTTCAGAGGTGGTGAAATCAGCGCCAGGAACACAGGGGCAGCTTGTCCTCATGGACATCGTTTGGGACCCAGCTCTCCTTGTTTTCTGTTAATCATGTTATACTAATAGTGGATACTGTTACATTATTCACTATTAGTGTTAAAAATGGAGTACAAATAGCTGGAAAATTACTTTTCCTGACAGATGAGGTAAGTTAAAAAAAATGTTTTAAAGTGTATGTTGTGTGCATGCTTGCGGGAGTTCATATGTTAGTGAATGTGTGTGTATTCTTAAGCAGAGTGTGTGTATGTGTGAATATGTGTGTGCGAGTGAAAGCGAAGGTCAAAGAGCATGTGGTCCCTTCTGCTATCCCTGGCATTTTGATGAATTGACGTCCATGGTGACACCGGGCCTGCTTGTGAACATGGACTGGTGGTTCCTTCTGCATTTCTCAAGCGCCAGTGCTGCCTGTGTAATCAGGCGCTAGACATTCCATAACGAGACACAGCCTTTGGGGCAAACATGACTATTGCGCGACACTTTACCTTTGAGGGCCAGGAAACTGCTGGCTCAGCTTCAGAGCATCAAGCGCTCTGCCAGGGGCGACGGCTGGATGTCTAAATTTACACACACGACTCCTGGAGCCAAACATCCCCTCTGCCCCACCCCGACTCCAAGGAGCATTTTTAAAGCTGCAGTTACAGTCCATAAATCATGGTGCTTGTCTGCCCGGCATGATTTAGAGTCTTGAATTTGTCATTAAAATTCCCATCTTCAAGCAGGCTCAATACTCAGCTTTTTCCCCAAAAGTAATTGGCGGTTGTGCTTTTATCTTCGCTAGGCCCAGGTACGCAGAATGCTCTAATGGCCCTGCACTCTGGACCAGGAGTAATCTTCTGAGACTGCAGTCTGGTGGCCAGGCATCTCTTCTAAATTATAGCCTGAGCTTTTTATACATCCCGATTGGGCCAATCGGTCCTTACAAGCACTTCTATACTTTCAGGCGAATACTGTCAGGTGAAATTATAGGAAGGAAACAGTCTTCAGTTGAGTGGTTCATACACTCAGACGGTCATATGTGCATTTCTTACATGCCGTCCTATTAGAAATGGGGTTTCTGGTTGGCTAGGGTATGCACTTAAGCCATGCAGAACCCACCACTCTAGTCAGGTTAAGGGAGTTACACACCCAAGATAACCCCTGCTCACCCCCTTGGTAGCTTGGCAGACCAGTCAGGCTTATCCCAGCGGCAATGTGTAAAGCGTTTGCGCAACACACACACCAGTGACACACTAGGCACACCACAAAAAGAGACTCCTCACAGTGGTATATAAAAATATCACTTATATTATATATAAAACACATAAGACCACAATCACATAAATCAATAATCACTTTGCCACTTGACAATTGTGATTGCAGTACAGGTAATGCAAATAAGTAAATACTTGTAAGTTGCACACATCATGAAAACAATATGACAACATTATCACTGGGCACATCGTATTCTCCAAATATCATCACAAACACATAGGGTGCAGTGTCCCTGCACTCCTGTTACACTTTGAATGGTATCTCCCACTAAACACATAGGGCATCAGACCGCAGTTGTGCCTTTTATGGGGATTACGGTAGTCCATTGTGCTGAAACAGCACTCATGCCAGTTTTAAGTGGGCCCCTTGGCACCCCTCCCAAGTATGTACCAACCCGGGTGGAGGGCACCCATACACTACTAACCACGTGGGGGGACCCAGTTTTCCAGTAAAACAAGGGGTCAGCAGAGTCACACAAAATGCACCCGATATTAAATCCACCGGGAGACCGGGCAGTACAATGGATCCGGCTGGCCCAATGGGATCGAGGAAAATGCGGGACTGCTCCGGTTAATCCAGGACCGATGGCATTGCAGCACGTCCAGAGCCATTCGGCCCACGCGGACTGCTGGATGCAATGCCCAAGAGAACGACCTCGCCTTCCGCCTTAGTGTTGGGCTAACCACGGGCCTGAACACTACAGGCCTCGCCAGGCCCCAGAGGGAATCTCCCCCAGCTGGCGTGATACAGAGCGAAGTCTCCGGTGGTGCCGCTCTCCTCTTTCTGCAAAAGAAACAATTGATGGACGGAATGCTGGACAATGCAAACACTCACCCCCAGTCACAAGGATCTGGGTTTAATCCATCATTCTTTTGGTCACCACATCACCCCAGTTTGGACCCAGCCATATGCAAATCAGTCTTGACCCTGTTCCTTGTGGGAACAGTCCAGCCCGAACTGCTAAGCCAGGTCCTCCCTGGACCGGAAACAAGCATCCTGGGACCGGTTTCAGGGCATCACCCTTCATCAGCCAGGCTAGCTTAAATCCAGTGGTGTAGTGAGCACGGGACCCACGTCTGGGCATACCCTTCCCACTTAGGGCGACATATGCAAAAGAAACAATTGATGGAAAGAATGCTGGACAATACAAACATTCACCCCCAGTCACAAGGATCTGGGTTTAATCCATCATTCTTTTGCTCACCACACCACCCCAGTTTGGACCCAGCCATATGCAAATCAGTCTTGACCCTGTTCCTTGTGTGAACAGTCCAGCCCGAACCGTGCTCTCCATGCCACTGGAGTCAAGCTATCCTGGCTGATGAGGGGTTGTTGTAATTTGGCAGCATTTAAGTTAAGCATTAGCTGAATACAGCCTGTATTTAGAGGCTAAATTGTCCGCTTTGTGGAATCCATTTTGTATTTCTGGCAGCCATTTTGGCTGCCATGTGCTACCATGTGCTCGCCATGTGCTCTGTCCTACCTTCCTGTCAACTGCTCTTGAAATCTGCCTAGAGACAAGTTATATTTAGTTCCTCTTGCTTTGCACATGCTCAGTTGAGCTTGCAGCTGTTCCGAGTTTATAAATGTCAGGATGTGTCTACTAAAAGTAGAAACTGTTAGCTCCACCCACTTGTCGACTGTGCATTCTCTGTATGACCTTATATGTGCCTAAAACCAGCATTTGTGTTAGTACCGCCTTCATTTGAGCCCCTGTGTGGGTATAAAAGGACCAGGATCCTTCCATTCAGTGTGCTACTTCATGCATTACTGAAGGGTGATGTGCGAATGTTAGCTCCACCTCATGAGGTTTAATAAACTCTGTCTTTTCTATTTCCAGTTTCTGTGCCAACTTCTTCCTAAGTGTCTGAGGACTCTGTGCAGAGAAGGGAGAACCCCTAAGCACTGGTAGGCCTTGCTGAGGCTCACTACAACAAATTGGCGCTTCCAACGTGGGACTCATCAGCGACTCGGATGCCCGAAGGACTGGTCGCGACGAAGGATTGGAATCTCGCTTTTGGACGCGATCGCTGCCTGAGGAGACCAGAGTCTTGGCACCCACGGCGTTTTTCCTTTCTTTCTGATCTGACCATCCCGGCGGCGCCGGTCCTTGACTGAGATCTCTTCTGTTGATTCGCCGTGCAGTGACCATTTGGTCGATTTGAGAACTTGGCAGTTGGAACCTGGACACCATTTGATTGGTAAGAGCCGTTTTGCGGCACTTGCTGTTGGTTTGATGCCTTTGATTGGTAAGGTAGTTTTAGTAACACTTACTGTGGCTTTGTTTGTATGATTGGCCAATTTTGGAATCTGTTTTGTAATTATATATGTATTGCAATACATATAGGCAGGTAATGAGGAGAATTTTCTCTATTTAAAATTGTTTGAACAGCGCAACGTACGAAAAGTACCTTAAGCGCTACTTTGATTATAATACTGCATCTTTTGCACTATTTTTTGGCATGCCTGTTTTCAGCACACTTCGTAGGATGTGTTGCTTTTGTAGTGGTACCAATTTGAGACTTGACGAAGCACAACCAGCCCCCCGGAGGGGACGCCTAATAGGGATATGTATATTAAGTATGGTATTTCTTCTATAATGTACTGCACGTTATGGAACAAATATACTAGTAAAGATCCTGAGTTGCGTTGGCCTATGTATGGGTCATTTGATTTGCGAAAAATTCAGTATGTGGAACAATGTATGTTTAAACGAAAGACTAGGCAAGATATGTTTGATTGTGTGCGAATGTGGGAGAAAGAAGTGCGTGAGCGAATGAAGCGTGAGCAAGCCTTGATTGACAAAGAACAGCGAAAGACCATTTATGCGAAAGCATTAGAGTTAAAAAACAAGGAGATGAGAGAAATTAAAGAGAGGGAAGATAGGGAACGCCATTTACAGGTGACTGGCCAATACGCTGTTAGGCAGCCCCTTTATCCTATCCTTAATAAACCGCAAGATGATTTCTTGTTATTAGATCGTTCTCCACCTCCGTATATTTTTTCTTCTGCTCCTCATGAGTCAGATGAGGACTCTTTTTCAGACCAGGACAAAGCTCGAGAAACTCGTTCCATGTTATCTGCTGAGCGTGCATCTGACATCAGATCTACTGCGCGTAAAGCCGTTCGTAGTACTACCAGTGCTTCTGAACTTTTAGATAGTATAAAAGGATGGCAGGAAAGGGAGCAAATATATTTTACCGATACATTTGCTGCAGAGGTTATTGAACGATTTAGGAAGTATTCGGTAGAAATGGAGCCCGATGATGTAGCAACTGATTGTAAACGATTACGTGACGGTCTTTTTGTCTTCTCCCAGGTGGCTGACACAATCAGACGCTTGGTTAAACTGCGTGTTGAAGCAGCCCGTTTGCAAGAGGAGAAAAAGGCAGCAGAAGCAGCTGCACTAGCATCTCAGATCAGCATGGCACAAACTTCTACTCCTGAAACAGATAAGAATGCTGTAATTCATGTGAAACCCATGCGGGAAGCCGCGCCTTTATATGTTCCTCCTAAAGGAACGGGTACAGAGGATGATAAGACTTCTCTTAATGCGAAAGGGTACTTTATTTATAATTGGGTTTACACTCCTTGGAATAGAGCAGATGTTATGGCCCTTAAAAATGCATTGCCTGACCCGCGAAAGAATCCAGCAGCCTTTTATGAGGAAGTTGAGGGTGCAATCAGCTCTTGTACTATGACTTTGTCGGATATTGATTTGTTTTTTGGATTAATATTACCACCTGATATGTGGAGAACTGTGCGCAAAATAGATGATAATGCGACATTTGGAGCATTGTGGAAAGATTTAGAGCGGTTAGATGAAGATAGAGAACCTGCACAGAAACCGTGTCAGTTAATTTTAAATCTTCCGGCAGCTATATTAGTTAAGTTAAAGACGATCATTCCCCCTAAAAAGATAGATTGGACAGTGCTAGCGTCTTGCAAGCAAAAGGTAGATGAATCAGTTTCTGACTTCTTCACACGCTTTGAAGAAGCATTTCACGATTTTAGTGGCCAGTCATTGACAGATGACACGGGTAGGCATCTGTTTGTCGATAAATATGTCGCAAACCTTTTGCCAGGAATAGCTAGTCGCTTAAAGGCCAGTGAGAGTTCATGGACTACATCTTCTCCGGTTTCTCTTTTAACTATGGCCCAGTATTATGAGCGGCAAGAATTAGAAGCCAAAGGTAATGAGGACAAAAAGTCTAAAGAGTTGAAAACAAAGGTTATGTTGGCTCAAGCTTATGGTCCGCCTTCTAGAGATAATGATAGAGGTGGACGTGGATCTTATGGTTCGTCCTTTCCTTCCTCTGCCCGTTCGAATTTGTCTGTTGATCAGTGTGCGTACTGCAAAAAATTTGGACATTGGCTTTCTGATTGTCCAGTGCTGCGTGCTCAGCAGAATCTACGTGGTCGGGGACAAATGAGAAATCGTTCAGGATATCAAGGGCCTAGAGGAAGCGCGAATGATCGTGCTCGGTTTGATGCTAATACACGTGGGCAGAATGGGTTTAACACTTTTGATAGAAGGAACCAATATCAAATGTCTGACTATGTGCCCTCTGATTTTCAAGATTCTGCTTATGCATAGGATTGCCTAGGATGGGGTAAGGAATCAGTTGAAGTTCCAGTAGATCAGAGGGGTCCCTATGTTACAGCACATGTTTTGGGTTCTACTGATCAGTTTCTGGTTGATACAGGAGCTACTCGTAGCGCCTTGTCTAAACAATTGGTTCCAAGGGCTCCCCTGTCTGGCTTAACCATTACATCGATAGGTTTCGATGGAACACCTTCCCTTAGCCCATTGTCACAACCACTTGCATTTGATATTGATAAGTTTACTGCTCCATGTCCGTTTTTGCTTTCTCCAAACACACCAGACAATATTGTGGGTCTTGATATGCTTAAATATTTCAGGGCTACGATAAGGTGTTCTCCGGAAGGAGTACGGGTTATTTTGAATGACAACTACCCTATGATTGAGAGATCTTGTATTGTTAAAGAGGACATTGCACTAGCCTCACTCCCTAGTACTTTGTGGGCTACTTCGGATACTGATGTAGGGCAAATGGTTATTCCACCAGTACATATTAGTGTCAAGGAGGGCGCTTTATTGCCAAGACTGCCTCAGTATAAAATTTCTCGAGAAGGAGAAGAAGCACTCACACGTATTGTACATGATTTAATTAAGGTGGGGGTTGTGGAAGAAGTTCCTTACAATATTTGCAATAGTCCGATTCTTCCCATTTTGAAAAAAGATACTGACACTAGGATTTATAGATTTATTATCGATTTGAGAGAAGTCAACAAGATTGTAGTACCACAGTACCCTGTAGTCTCTGACATAACGACATTGCTTACCCTGGTCCCTCCAACAGCAACTACATTTTCTGTAATTGATCTGAAGAACGCTTTCTTCTCGATTCCTATTCATCCTGATAGCCGATATTTGTTCGGTTTCACTTTGAATAATAGATCATACAGATTTTGTAGAGTTCCTCAAGGCTATACTGAGAGTCCTAGTATTTACAGTCAAGCATTGAAGAGACAGCTTGATTCCTTTACCTTGCCTAAAGGAGTGGCTCTCATACAATATGTCGATGACATCTTGTTGGCAGCCGATACACCTGAGCAGTGTGAGAAATGCACTTTGTCTTTGCTTTCTTTTCTTGCTACACACCACCATAAAGTATCACGAAAGAAATTGCAATATTGTAGACCGAAGGTGACCTATTTAGGACACCTTCTGTCTAAGGAGGGCCGTGCACTGACACCAGATCGCATTCAAGCAATTTTAGACACCCCAGTACCTTCCACGCAGAAAGATGTCCGTGCATTCATTGGTCTGACTTCGTTTTGCAGGCAATGGATATTGGGTTTTTCACACATTGTTAAACCCTTGCTAGCACTTTTGACTAAAAACACTCCGATCCCCCTTCCATGGACAGATGAATGTCAAAATGCTTTTTGTCAGTTGAGACAAGCTCTTTGCTCTGCACCAGTGTTAGGCACACCAGATTACACGAAGGCTTTTACACTCTATGTACATGAGAAAGAAGGATGTGCATTGTCAGTTTTAGTACAGACACACGGGGACAAACAGCGTCCTTGTGCATACCTTTCTGCAGTTCTTGACCCTGTTGCTCGTGCATTGCCTGGGTGTTTCCGTTCAGTTGCAGCGACGGCTGTGTCCATACGTCAGAGTGAAGGGATAGTTTTGTCACACAAACTGTTGGTGCTAGTACCCCATGCAGTAGATGCCCTTTTGAATCAGACTAAGACTCAGCACTTAACTAGTGCTCGTTTGACAGGATACGAATTGACACTGCTAGCACCTCATATTACCTTGAAAAGATGTGCGACACTGAACCCAGCCACTTTGTTGCCATATCCTGCGACTCAGTCTCAGTCAAAGGAGCCTCACGATTGTATATTCCTTACTGAGGAACAGACAAAGGGTCGCATCGATTTGCAAGATACGCCCCTTCCAGATGTAGATGGGGAACTGTGGGTTGATGGGTCCTGTTTGAAGTTACCAGATGGCACGACTTCAGCTGCTTATGCAATTACCACGCTTGAGACAGTAGTGGAAACAGCTCGCATACCTCAGAAGTCAGCTCAAGCAGCTGAACTAATAGCTTTGACACGAGCGTGTGAGCTTAGCACTGACTTGTGTGTGAACATTTACACGGATAGCCGCTATGCTTTTGGAGTGGTTCATGATTTTGGCCTACTCTGGAAGGAAAGAGGCTTTCTTACATCCCATGGGATGCAGATAATGCACGGAGAGTTAGTGCATAATCTCTTGACTGCACTTACATACCCAAAGAAAGTTGCTATTATGAAGTGTAGCGCACACAAGAAAGTGACTGACAAAATAGGACAAGGCAATGCCTTTGCAGACCGCGTAGCCCGTGAGACTGCGATGCAGCGAAGCACTACACCCATGTACGTAGTGAAATCACAAGCTGAGCGTTGGCATGATGCTAGAGAGGAAGTATTGGATATACAGAGATCTGCTTCTGTGGAAGAGCTTGAGCAATGGTCTAAAGAAGGAATATTAGATGATGAGGGTTGTTGGCGTAACAAAGAAATGAATAAGTGGAAATTGCCTGCGGCCTATTTACAACCTATGGTTCAAATGGCACATGGGCTGGCACATGTTGGAGCTCTAGCAATAACTAAATTGCTTACACAAGTTTGGGAGCATCCTGAAATTGCTAGCACAGCCAAAAGGGTAGTACAGTCCTGTTTGATCTGTTGGCAGTATAATCCTGGAAAAGGGACACGAACTCCTACAGGAGGGTTTGCTACACCAACCGCACCTTTTGAAGTTTTGCAGATGGATTACATCCAACTCGAACGCTGCAATAATCTGAAATATGTCCTAGTGGTGGTATGTGCCTTTAGCAAATGGATAGAGGCATACCCTACGAAGGATAATACTGCTCTCACCACAGCAAAGGTGCTTCTAAAGGAGTTTTTCCCTAGATACGGTGTTTGTAAACTTTTGTGGAGTGACAATGGACCTCATTTTATTGGGCAAGTTGTTGAGCATGTCCTGAAAGGATTAGGGATCAAACAGAAATTCCATACAGTTTTCCACCCGCAATCAGCAGGATTGGTGGAGAGGTATAACGCTACTCTAAAAACAAAGTTGGCGAAAATACTGGCTTCCACGTCTCTAAAGTGGCCAGATGCCCTACCTTTGGCATTGTTGTCCATAAGATCGGTGCCACATTCACGATCAGGTCTTACCCCCTATGAGGTGGTGTTTGGGAGACCAATGAACATTTGGGGAATTCCTAAGCCACGCCCCATACATGATGTTCCTTGTGTTCTGATGAATGATTATTTGGCACAGTTAACTGACAGTTTGATTTCTATTCATCAACAGGTTCGAGAAGCTCTTCCTGACAGATCTACAGGTGAGGCCCACGAACTCCGTCCTGGTGACCATGTAATGGTCAAGGTCTTTGACAGATCGAACAGCTTGGAGCCAAGGTGGCGAGGACCAGAGCAGGTGCTCCTTGCGACAAGGACAGCAGTTCGAGTGACAAACAGAAAGAATTGGATCCACAGCACACACTGCAAACGTGTGTCGCCTGCCTTGGTGGAACCTGCTGTGTTGACCGACCATCGAGAGATTCTGGAGACGGAGAAAGGCCAAGCTATCTCACCTGACGAATCTGCGGAAGTCTTCCCGGACCACACGATCACTGGAGTATCCAGATATCAATTGAGACCGAGGAAAGGATCTGCAGTTTTGAAAAAGACTGGTTGAGCTACCACCCTGGGTTAGTGAAACGGAGAGCCATTGTGGCAAGGGGAGGGGGATCAGCCCTGTATTAGTGTAGTGACACCTACTTTGGCCCATGGTGAAGAAATCAGCGGCTGCCCAGGGAGAAGAGCTCCAACGACTGTTTTCAACAAGTTTTCAGAAAGATCAATCATTACTGCTGCTAAAATGAAAAAACAAATCATTTGTGCTGTAGGGTTTGTTGTTGCTATGGTGGCTATGGCAGCAATTACGTGGTACATCGAGAAGGTGGCTCCTGTTCGACAGCTTTTTGTTGCCACTACGACAGTACCCGTGGAACACCACTACTTTACTCTTCCTTACCATGAGCAAAAGCATCGACAATCTTACCTGAACAATACTTTTATCCAGATGTTGCACCATACTCACAATGCTACGAATACTACCAACTGTTGGGTGTGTGGGATGATACCTGCACATCAAAAGAAAGGAGGAACACCTTTTATTCCTCTTCCATTTTCTCACAATGGTTCTTGTCAAGCTTGGTATGCGCTCTTGTTTGCATATGGAAAGCCTTCAGTAGGTGGGATTATTTTTCAACTTAATAAAGTGTGTTATCAAAATAAAGAAGGTTATCCACAAGCCAAAGGGACTAAATGGGAATGGGAAGAGTATCAACCGGACAATATTTCAACACCATATGTTTTCACAAATGTGAGAATAATAAAGAACATTGGACCTTTTGTGATTTCTGTGACAAAAGCTAAAGCAGATTTGTGTATTTGTAGTGTTGGAAGAATTCCAGTGGGGAGGAGCGAGTGTACTGTAATCCTGACCATTGAAGGTGCCAATAAGAGCACTTTCACAGCCTCGCATAACACGTATTTTGTGTGTGGAAATAACGGATATTATCAATTACCTGTTGGGTGGTCAGGAATCTGCTATGTATCTTTTCTGTTGCCCCCTGTGTTTCTGGCACCTGCATTGTATCACCGTGATTTTAAACTGTACAATGACATTTCCAAAAACAGAAATAAGAGGACAATAAGTATGGATGAAGTTGACCAAACCGACACTACCCTACAACAATATGTTGATTTCAACTTGGGCTTATTTTTCTTTGTGGGTGCTGCATTAAATAGCAGGAAGATTAGGCGACTGACTCGTGTTGTGGAAGCTGTTACTAATCAGACAGCTATGGCACTTGGGAACATTACAGAGGAACTACAGATTGCAAGGATTGTAGCACTCCAGAATAGGATGGTGCTAGACGTGATTTTGGCTGATCGAGGTGGTGCATGTCGCATCATCGGTAGCAGCTGTTGTGTATTCATACCAGATCACTCACCTTCAGTATATGACGCAATATCAAAATTGCATAAGATTGCTGCAGAAATTCATCCAGAGACTGGAACTTGGACTTTTGCTGGATGGTTTTGGACTCTTGTTTCTGCTTGGGGCTGGAAGCTACTGACTATCCTGTGTGTAATAATTATAATATTTTTTACATGCTGTGTATGTATCCAATGTGGTCCAATGCTTTGCTCCATTTGCATTTCTGCTTGTATACCTGCCAGAGGGAACATTGCTGAAACAAAGGCCCAACAAATGTTGAATAAAGAGGTGGCCGAAATAATGTTAATAGATGTACGGGATGAATATCTAGATTACCCCAGATAAACGAATGTCTTCAGCCAATGCTGAAAGGGTCGTCTGTTGTAATTTGGCAGCATTTAAGTTAAGCATTAGCTGAAGACAGCCTGTATTTAGAGGCTAAATTGTCCGCTTTGTGGAATCCATTTTGTATTTCTGGCAGCCATTTTGGCTGCCATGTGCTACCATGTGCTCGCCATGTGCTCTGTCCTACCTTCCTGTCAACTGCTCTTGAAATCTGCCTAGAGACAAGTTATATTTAGTTCCTCTTGCTTTGCACATGCTCAGTTGAGCTTGCAGCTGTTCCGAGTTTATAAATGTCAGGATGTGTCTACTAAAAGTAGAAACTGTTAGCTCCACCCACTTGTCGACTGTGCATTCTCTGTATGACCTTATATGTGCCTAAAACCAGCATTTGTGTTAGTACCGCCTTCATTTGAGCCCCTGTGTGGGTATAAAAGGACCAGGATCCTTCCATTCAGTGTGCTACTTCATGCATTACTGAAGGGTGATGTGCGAATGTTAGCTCCACCTCATGAGGTTTAATAAACTCTGTCTTTTCTATTTCCAGTTTCTGTGCCAACTTCTTCCTAAATGTCTGAGGACTCTGTGCAGAGAAGGGAGAACCCCTAAGCACTGGTAGGCCTTGCTGAGGCTCACTACAACAGGGTGAAACCCCAAAACCGGTCCTAGGATGCTTGTTTCCAGTCCAGGGAGGACCTGGCCTGGCAGTTCGGGCTGGACTGTTCCCATTGGGCACAGGGTCAAGACTGATTTGCATATGGCTGGGTTCAAACTGGAATGGCATGGGGGGCAAAAAAACGATGGATTTAGACCCAGATCTCTGTACTGGGGTGAATGAAAGACATTGTTCTGCATTCTGTCCATCAATTGTTCTTTTTGCATTTGTCACCCCGAGTGGGACGGGTATGCCCAGACGTGGGTCCCGTGCTCTCCATGCCACTGGAGTCAAGATATCCTGGCTGATGAGGGGTGAAACCCCGAAACTGGTCCTAAGATGCTTGTTTCCAGTCCAGGGAGGACCTGGCCTAGCAGTTCGGGCTGGACTGTTCCCATTGGGCGCAGGGTCAAGAGTGATTTGCATATGGCTGAGTTCAAACTGGAATGGAATGGGGAGCAAAAAAACGATGGATTTAGGCTCAGATCTCTGTACTGGGGTGAATGTATGACATTGTTCTGCATTCTGTCCTTCGATTGTTCTTTTTGCATTTGTCACCCCGAGTGGGACGGGTATGCCCAGACATGGGTCCTGTGCTCTCCATGCCACTAGAGTCAAGCTATCCTGGCTGATGAGGGGTGAAACCCCGAAACCGGTACTAGGATGCTTGTTTCCAGTCCAGGGAGGACCTGGCCTGGCAGTTCGGGCTGGACTGTTCCCATTGGGCACAGGGTCAAGACTGATTTGCATATGGCTGGGTTCAAACTGGAATGGCATGGGGAGCAAAGAAACGATGGATTTAGGCCCAGATCTCTGTACTGCAGTGAATGTATGACATTGTTCTGCATTCTGTCCATCAATTGTTCTTTTTGTTCTCCTCTTTCTGGCTTTCCATTGGCCCGATTCCTGAAAGAGCACTAAGCTGAGATGACCACAGCACAGCGCACCGCACACTGAGCCCAGTGCAAGGGCTTCCTCACAGCTTCTTTCGGGAAGGAGGACCCACCCGGGGTTTCCCACTAGCTGTCTCCTGAAACAGCCCCTTTTCATGCGGGAGGTGGCAGATTGAAGCCCGCGAGGCTCCGGTATCCTCTTGTGGTGGGGCCACACCCCCCTCTGGCGTTGGCGTTGCTCCAGCAACGCTGAGGAACTCCTGGCTGGGCTTCCTCACTGCAGCTGCACCTTGATGCTTGGCAGCCCGGGGCCACGTAGCAGAGCTCCAGCTGTAGATAACTGCCAAAAAAGATGCGGGAACACAACAGGGAGAGGGAGAGCGGTTCTTCCACTTTAGCTCTCTCCTCCCGTTGCTCAGTCACCACGAGGAAAGTGCAGTGCAGCATGAGCTGCAGGGCAACAAAAAATGCTCCTCACCCGCTTACACTTGAAAAGTTGAAGAACAGTGCAGTCGTTCCCCTGCCCCAGCCAGGAGCAGCAACTGCAGGCGGTCCCACCCCACAAAAATCAGGGGCAGTGCTCTTCACACAGCTCTTCAGCTCTCCTACCAGGCAGGTTACTTTTAGACCCAACAAGGATCTTTCCTGAAGTCTTTTGTATCCATGAGACTTCCAACAAGAGGCCAGCACAGATTCTTCACAAGGAGGATACCACCGCAGGGCATTCCTTTTCCTCCATCACAGACAGAAGCAGCAACTGCAGGTCAACCCCCCCCCCACACACACACACAGAAAAGGCAGAGCTTCTCACACTGTCCTTCTGCTCTTCTTCTTGGCAGGGTCCTCTCGTTCCTTGAAGTAATCTAAAGTCCAGGGGTTTTAGGTCTCATACTTATACCCCATTTTGTTTTTGTTCTCTTTGCTGTAAGGGTCTCTGAACCCAGTCCAAACCAGTCCTGTCCTCCCTGGTGCAGCATGCCCACAGGAGGAGGAGACAGCATTGTGAAAAGGAGGCACAGCCTATTCAGGTGCAAGCAAAATTCCTCCCACCACTCTAAATGCAAACCAGGTCTATTCAGCCCAGCGATGAGTCACCCAGGCAAGGCAGGGCACACCTCAACCCCCCTCAGTGACTGTCTAGAGTGAATGCACATCCCCTTCTCCTGTCACTACAAAACCAGACGCTGAATACACAAACATTCAGAGGCACACAGGATGGTAAAGTAAGAAAATGCCCACTTTCTAAACTTGATAGGTAATTGGGCAACCCAATCAACCCTTGTGGGCTTGGGTACAAAAGTTGGAAGGTAAAGATGCCTACAAGGGATTCATTGAAGCAAAGATTTATAAAAATTCAAGGAATATTTCTCTGAGGTGATAATAACACTCAAAAAGAACAAATCAAAATTATATTAAATAATTTCGTAAATTAATTACAACAACCGGGCGATGAATTATAAAGAAAATATATTTCAGACGCCACAGAGTAACAAAAAATGACATTAACTTCACAAAACAAATATATAGGGGTACAGAAAATACAATGACACAAACTGGAATCACATTGACAAGAGAACATATATAAATCCAATACAGAAAAACTTATTGTATCTTAGTCATCAATGTGTATATTCATCTCCAAATAGTGTAATGATGAGTCTGTCCTATACAGAGGAACAAATACTCAAAGAAAACTCTATTTTAACAATGACTAAAGAGAATGGATTAGTCCACGGCGTTTCGGTCTTCGCTGTGACAAATCATTGAGACCATCTTCAGGACCAAATTAATTCTTGTGTAGGTTCTTGACCCCTCTATTTCAAAGGAATAATGATAAACTTAATTTTACCAAGGAAAATAAATATAAAGGTAAATACACCCGGTGCAGGTGAACTAAATCAATAATGAGTGATAAAAGAAAGATGTGACCATTGATCTGGAAAAGAATAGCTTTGGTGAAAATCAGGACTTTAAATAGCTAATAGATCATAATAGTTTATTTATTTAATTGAGGTAGATTAATTGGATCTAAAAAACGATCATTGACTTACTGGTCAACAGAGCATCAATCACAGAGATACTGCGATAAAAGGAGTCTCAAAGGTTGGATGAGAACCTAAAATTAAGGTTCAGAAATAGGTAAATATTCTGTTTTGAACAGTAATAATTGTGGAAACATAGAATAGCGGATACTTACAAATCAATTGACTCATTTAATCTTTTAGTCAGCTTGAGGGAAAAGGAATTTTTACCTAAAACACAAGGAAAATCTCTAATGTGTAGGATGTTATTTAATGACTGAACATAATTTATTTATTCAGACAACAACATTCTGTCTATGATCAATATATTTCAGGGTAACGAGAGTCATATCGACACGGACTAAATATTTACAGCTTATAGTCAATATGAGTGATTGTATTGAGAGATGCACAGTTGATATTATGAGAGTCATATCGACACAGACTAAATATTTACAACTTATGGCCAATAGGATTGATTGTATTGAAAGATGCACAATTGATGTTATATTAGACTGAGATGAGCTATGGATAAAATATGCCGTAGGAAGTAGTATGCTAGAGGGCCATTTTAAATCTAAAAGGTACGTTTAGAAAAACAGTACATGAAAAAATCGATTTCACTAGAAACAGTATTTGCGCTAGATCTACTTAAAAGTCAAAAAATGAAGAATCCTAGAATGTAAACTAAAGAGTCTAAAACTAAATATCAAATAAATATGACTCTGACTTACCTATTTCTTCAACATCGGCGTTTGTGTCGTTGGTCCGATAGTAGTTCCGGTTCAGTCGGAACGCTCTAAAGCAATCCCAGGATTAGAACTTTTTAAAGAGGATCCGTAGTTGGTATGAATTAGGAGCGCCATTTTGGAGTGGTCATTATAAAAAGTGACATATGTTGGTGTGTTTAGAACATCTTAGTTAAACATTATTACGACCTATTTTTGTATATCACGCATCTAAAATAAGCTAATCGCCTATACCATTAGACGCTGAGGAGCAATCTCCGGTAGTGATACAATAAATAGAGGAATAATCTCCGGTTGGGAGACAGCATCTAGTCATCTTGACAAAGTATTTTTTATACATATATTTGCATGCTCTGTGAGTATATTTAAAAACTCAGGGAGAGTCTGAATCAGTCCAAAATAGCGAATATTAATCTAGTTATATGATCTTCAAAGTTGTAATAGATTTGTTAGCAAAAGATCTCAACACCAGATCGAGAAGGTGCGCGCCATCTTGAAATGGTCAACGTCTATGGAATATTTTTAGTGAAACAAGTTCATGTCTGAAAAAACATATATGTTGAGTTGAGGTGCATGATAACTCTATGAAAGATCTTTATATCAACATAGTGTCCACGATTATTAATGGAACACCGCAAAGGAAAATACATTTTTTTTTAATTCTAGAATATTAAAAAAATAAGAAAGAACTAGTTAGGTCATGCAAGGATAGTCATGCATGTATGAAAAATAGTTTTGTTAGTATATAGACAACTTCATTGTAGAGTCAGATTCGAGATAATCACATATTACATCTTAGAATCCACTATTTACAAATGATATGCTTGTAGATCTTTAAATTCAAACATAGCATGGTATTAAGTATTATAAGATAAAGTTCATTTCTTATTGCTTGAACATGTTGACAAGTCTATATTCAACTTGCCTATGAATATCATGTGTTACCAGTAACTACATTCTCGAAGGTGGAGGTACAGAGAAAGGTTAGATTTGACATCTTAGTAGTAGGTGAGCCATATCATCAAAGTCTTCAAGTTACATAAATTTAATAAATGTGTATCAACGTTTGCCATTCGACAGCTATCTTTAATCCCTTCCGTACACTGTCTGCGTTGGAGATCGAACGATTCTCTTTGATAGTTAACAAGCGATCAATGACCCACCAGAGCATTTCTTTCTCAGAGTGACCCTTTAGGATGTAATGATCAACCAAAGGGGCGTGCTCGACCTTACAGTGAATTCTTCACTGATGTTGGAGTATTCGTTTACGTATGCGTTGTGTTGTTTTGCCTATTTAGGAAAAGCCACAGGGAAAGCCACAGGAGAGCCACAATAGACAACATTGCTTGTGTTGCAGTTTGAAAAAGTCTTAATTAGGTGGTTAACGCTGTTGAGTTAAAAAAAATTGTAGTGAGAGTTGTAGTACATGCAACACAGTTGCTGCCTTTAAAGTGTCCAACCACTGGAGTCAATTGGAGCATTTGCCGAATCGAGGATTTTTTAGGTTCTTCATATGCACTCACTAACCTGTTTTTCAGATTAGTGCTTCTTTTGAATGCAAAAAGCGGTCTTTCTTTAAATTCTGATATGTTCCTTAAAAGACTCCAGTGTTTTTTGACCAGTTGTTTGATTTTGTTGGAGAAGGTGCCAAAAGTTGTAACACAAACCAGACGTGAATCTGTCGGTCTTTCTCTAATCTCACGGAGAGCTGATCTGTCACTATACCATGCTATTAAAGAGATTTTTTCAGAAGCTGTGATGGATAACCTCGAGCTTTCAGTTTTTCTTTGATTTTAGCAGCCTCAAGGAAGTAATCGTCTTTTCTGTAACAATTTCGCCTCTGGAGCAAAAATTGACCACATGGTAGGTTATCTTTGAGTGCATTAGGGTGATGACTTTCATATTTTAGCAGTGTGTTCCTTGCTGTGGGTTTGGTGAAGAGGGTTGTATACAGTTGTTTATTTTCTACTTTGATGGTTACATCAAGGAAATGTATACTTGAATTATCATATTGTATGGTAAATTGAAGACTGGAATTACATGTATTGATCCATCTATGGGGGAAACAACCATTACAACGCAGTCATTACAATGCACTACATTTACAACACAGTCATTACAACGCAACTACCTTCACATCGCCTGCCATTACAACGCATGTCAATACAACGCATGCCATTACAATGCATGTCACTACAACGCATGCCATTACAACGCATTACGCCTACACTATCAAACACTTACCCTACTGTTGCACTCACTGGAGTGGAAATAGTAATTTTTACCCCTATACTATCCAACACTTACCCTACTGTTGCACTCACTCGAGTGGGAATAGTAATTTTTACCCCTACACTATCCAACAACCTACTGTTGCACTCACTGGAGTGGGAATAGTAATTTTTACCCCTACACTATCCAACACTTACCCTACTGTTGCCCTAAAAGTATTATGCGTTGTAATGGTATGCGTTGTAGTGGTATGCTTTGTAATGGAATGCGTTGTAAAGGTAGTTTCTAAAAATGCGTTGTGATGGCATGCGTTGCAAAATCATGCGTTGTAATGGATGTTGCGATGTAAAAACCACATTGTAAAGGCATGCGTTGTAAATGTTTGCGTTGTAACGTGTCCTATTCTTTTTATATACGATTTGTATGGATTTACATTGTTAAAGATGAAGTTGGTTTCAAAATCTGACACATAGATGTTTGCTATATCTGGAGCAAAAATGCCCCCCATCGCAACTCCCTTAACTTGTTCATAGAACTGTTGCTCAAAGATAAAGAAATGTTTACATAATGCTAGTTCTGTACATGACAAAATGAACGATGTGGGGACACTATGAGGATGTGGTCTGGTATCCAGGATCCTGTAAATTAGGGATAATGCCTCTTGTTGTGGTATATTTGCATAGGGGCTCTCTATGTCCATTGTGACAAGGAATTCAGTGGTCAAATCAAAAGGGAATTCTTCAATAGTATTGATTACAGCAGTTGTATCTCTGATATATGTGGGATGGTTGACTACAAACGGTTTTATGAAAAAATCAGCGTATTGTGCCAAGGGTTTTAGAATTGAGTTGCAGCCCAAGATAATGGGACGTCCTGGAGGGTTATTCAAGTCCTTATGTACCTTGGGCAAGATATATATTGCTGGTACAGTGGGATCATCATTAATAAGGAAGGCTGATTCCTTTTCACTGAGCCAACCGCCTTCAAGGCAAAGCTAACTGAAGGCAAGGATTTTGTTGCTTAGTTCTTGTGTTGGAATTTGTGCAAGTGGTTTTTAGTGGTCAGTCACATTAAGTTGTCAAAGCAGCTCTTCTCTATATTTTGATCTGTCTAATAGGACGATACCACCGCCTTTATCTGCTGGTTTTATTATCGTATTCGGTAATGATTGAAGATTGCACAGAGCTTTCTGCTCTTCATTAGTCAAATTAAACTTGGTTGTTACTGGGTTATGAAAAAGATTCTCAATTTCTGTGATAACAGCATTCTCAAAAGTTACAATTTCTTTGGATATCATAACATTAGAGGGGTAGAAGTTTTATGTAACCCTGTTATATCCTGCTTCTGATTTGAGACTTCTTTTGCAAAAAAATCTTTTAGACGTACCATACGGAAGAATTTCTGCAATTCTGACTTAGGGGGTCATTATGATGGCGGGCGGATCGCCCCCTCCGGGCCGGCGGTAGTCACCGCCAGCCCGGCGGGGGCGATCCACCCGCCATCCGTAAAGCAAAGACTCCCCGCCATATTATGATGGCTGGGGGGTCCGCTGCGGACGGAAAGACTGTCCGCCGCTTTTCCGCCGGTCGACTCGTCGACCGGCGGAAAACAGGGATAATTTGGTGGCAGTGTCTCCAAGACACCGCCATCCATATTATGATGCCAGCGGAGATCAGCCTTTCCATGGCGGCAACGCCGCCATGGAAAGGCATACGGTCTTTGCATTTGGGGGCCCATTGCGGGCCCCCAGGATGGTGGGGGGTGCACTTGGGGGGTACCTGCGGTACCCCCCTGCATTTGTATGCACAAGGTGGCAGGCACCTCGCGGTGCCTGTCACGTTGTGCATGCAAATGCACGACGTGCATTCACAGCATTGTGGCGGGTGGTGCGGTGAGCACCGCCCGCCACAATGATGTGAATAGGGCTTGCCACCGCCGCGGTGGCATCGTAATATCGGGTGCGGGACCGTCGCATCCCTTGCGGACGGTCACGCATTGCGCTGCGGTGGCGGGCGGACTTTCTCCGCCCGCCATCGTAATGACCTCCTTAGATTGAAAAATATCATTTTTGTACGTAGGTACAAATGATAGGCCTTTTGCTAAAACAGAAGATTCATTTTCATTCAAAATATGTGTGGAAAGATTGAAAATAGGAATGGTTAAGTTGTCCTTGGGTAATGAGATAGCCATATTGTTAGCTACCATTCGTAATATTGATTGCGAGTTTGTCATTGACCTGGGGTGAACTGATTTTGGAACCACCCTCGTCTCACACCTTGTGTTCTCCTTCGGGGACCTGGTCCTCGATGGGTTACCTCTAAAAAAGACTGTTGTGAAGTAGACGGTTGATTACTATAGTCTGATGGATAGATCTATTGGTAGATTGATCGCTATCTGTGTCTGACCCTGTGTCTGAAAACGTGATTTTCTTAATCGAATTGAAATTAGGGCCAGTTGACTGATAGAGGTCTTTTTGCAAATAAGTGTATGCACGCTCCTTATTGAATCTTTTTATGTCTTTCTATAATTTGCCTGTTTTTTTATTTATGCTAAATTCCTCAAATTCTTTAATAGTTGATGGTACTTTATCCAGAAGTGTTTTACAATTAGGAATTGAAGAGTCTGAGCTGATTTTCTTCTCTAGTTCCTCAATTTCTTTGAGAAATATCTGAATATGCTTTAGTGCTGTTTCTATGCGGAGGACCATCCATGTCCTTGAATATTTGTTTGTGGAGAAACTAAAGCCTATTTTAAAATCTTCATCTTCAGTAAAGATTATTGGAATATTTCTGATTTGAAGACCTGTCGGAATAATGTTTGCATTCAAGCAATCAGTTAGAAATTTGGCATGTAGCTCTGTTCTAACTAGTTTCTTTTTTAATCTTTCAAGGTGTGAAAAATCCATTTCATACAATTGTTGGGGTTGGGGTCCCTTACTTCCTAAAAGGGATCGACAGCTACTTATCTTTGATATATATTCATCTGAGTAGGATAGGGTTTCAGCCTCAGACATGAGGAGGGCTGAACAAAATCTTATGAAGAAAAAAACCTAATAAATAAGATCAGATAAACCACTATTATTTAGGAAAAGTGGCCCAGAGACAGTTATACATCTGCGCATAAATGTGATAGGTAATTGGGCAACCCAATCAACCCTTTTGGGTTTGGGGACAAACGTTGGAAGGTAAAGATGCCTACAAGGGATTCATTGAAGCAAAGAATTATAAAAATTCAAGGAATATTTATCTGAGGTGAAAATAACACTCAAAAAGAACAAATCAAAATTATATTAAATCATTTCGTAAATTAATTACAACAACTTTCTAAACGTGACATTTTCAAACACAGAATTTAAAAATCACCTTTACCAAAAGGTGCATTAATAAATTCTAAGTTCAGAGAACCTAAACTACATTTCCCTACCTATGGAAAGTTATACTTGTAAGATGTTACAAAACATCTCCCATGTTAGCCTATGGGACAGATAGCCTTTCAACAGTGAAAAACGAAATACACAGTATTTCACTATCAGGACATGTCACACACACCAGTACATGTCCTACCTTTCACATACACTGCACCCTTCCCATGGGGGTACCTTGGGACTACCTTAGGAATGTCGTACATGTAAGGAAAGGGAAGGTTTGGGCCTGGCAAGTGGGTGCACTTGCCAGGACCACATGGCAGTTTAAAACTGTGTGTGCAGGCACTACAGTGGTAGGTCTGAGACACATGTACATGGCTACTCATATGGGTGGCACAACCAGTGCTGCAAGCCCACTAGTAGCATTTGATTTACAGGCCCTGGCACACTCAGTGCACTTTACTAGGGACTTACCAGTAAATCAAATATGCCAATCATGGATAACCAATTATATCACGATTTATACAGAGAGCATATGCACTTTAGCACTGATCAGCAGTGCCCAGAATCCTACAGCCATCAAAAACAGGGTAAAAAAATGGGGCAAAAGGTTTGGGGAGAACCCTGCGGAAAGGGCCAATTCCAACAGTCCACATTATTCTTTTTCTTTTACATGTATAAGGTGTTTGTCATCAAATACGTGTGCAGCAATAGTGGGACTGCCACTGACATGTGTTTCGTCATATCTGCAACCTTGTCAAGGAAGCAGCAATTCTAAGGGATGCAGAACATTCTACTAAATTGCTATGGCAACATACCATCCCCAACTTGTGTGAATCCCACTAAGCTGTGGGGGGTGAGACTCTCCAGAAGCCCACCAGTACAGGGGTTCGCCCTTCTGCGTACTCAAGTCCTTGGACTAACAAATAGAGATTGGCACGGAAGCTGTAATACAAAGAAATAGTTTATTAGATCTCATGAGTGGAACTACATCTATACAGAACCCCCAGGCAATGTATGAGGTAGTACAAGGAGTACAGAGACCAGGGGTCTTATATACTGTAGCAAGTGCAGTGTAAGCATGGAGGTTCAAAAAGGGGCAGTACAAGTGTACACACAAATAGTCAGTTACATACAAGGATACATCAGAATTGCTTAGTCAACAGAATGGGAGGAGTTACAGAACTGCTGACATCAGTAACAATAGCCTGACAGTTACATCTGTAACAGGTGCATTCTAGCAGCTAGGCCTTTCTGAGCATGTGCAGTGCTCTGGCTCAGTACTGAAGGAGTTAATTATAGTTCCTGACTCAAGTGAAATACAAGAGCATCCTTACGGAAACATGGGCCACTCTTACCTCTGATCCAGACTGGAACCAAGCCATTCCAGCTGGCTACCTTGTGGCTCAGAAAGATAGGCTAGGAGAAAAAGGGGGAGGAATAGCTTTGATTTATCGCTCCCACCTTACAGTGAGGTTCAGATCTGAACCCACACTTGAGGCTGAAGCCATAACTTTTAGTGTTAAATACCATGACCATGAACTCCTGCCTGGCTTACTTGTTTATAGGCCTCCAGGAACAAGAACCTCTTTCATTCGTTCCATACAAACATTTATGGAATCATGCTTTGACACTACTACCTTTACAGTACTGGGGGATTTTAATTTCTTTTTAGAACAAAATACCAACTCAGACTCCATTGCCTAATTGACGTCATGGCTGGATATGGGATGAACCAGATTGTATGTGAACCTACCCACTTAGCTGGTCACACGTTAGATGGTATCTTTACCAACAACGCCCATATTGAAGTAGAGAGCGTGCGTCCAGTGGGTTGGTCAGATCATGCTGCAATCTACTTTAAAGTTAATATAGGTTCTCACCCTAAGAGTCGCAGGCAAATCTCTCTGCGGACTAAAACTCGGCCGTGGAAAAATATACAACAGAAGCGGCTGGTCTCAGCCTTGGCAAAGAATAACCCCAATGTCACTAACATCGACTGTAATGGCGGGGCTAGTAATTTTAACAAATGGATCAGTCAGGCGGTTGATGAGGTGGCTCCAGAGGAAACCAATCACCCGAAGGAAAGGCGAGCTACCTCGCCTTGGTACTCAATAGAGCTCAAGACCATTAAAATAAAATGCAGACGTCAGGAACGCGTCTGGAGGTCTGACTATAGCCTAGAGCACAGGACGCAATATAATATCACTTTGGAAGAATATAAAACTGCTATAAAACAGGCCAAAATTAATTATTTTACTAGCAAAATCCTCGAGGCCACGAACTCCTCCAAGGAACTTTTTAAAACGGTTTCGGCCCTTGCCATATGTCCTCGAGACATGGAATTTGCTCCTGACCAAAATTTTGTTGACAATATGGCACTATTTTTTCAAAATAAAGTCCAGACAGTCTACAATGAACTGGAGAGCACACGATCAAACTTAGTAGAGGATAACACAAGTGTAAGGGATCCTCCCTTAATCAAAACCAGCCTGTCACGGTTTGCCACAGTACATGAGAACCAGATCACCGACTTGCTGACTCAAATCAAGTCTGGCTCCCCTTTGGACCCATGCCCCCCATTTATATTACATTTGGCCCCTGAGGAGATCAGTGTTTCTCTGACCCCTCTTTTAAATAATATTATCACACATGGGGTTTTTCCACAGTTATGGAAAAAGGCATGCAACAAACCCATCTTAAAAAAAGACTCATTAGATCCCCTGCAGACCAAACACTATCGCCCCATATCTTGTCTCCCCCTGCCCGCTAAGGTTCTTGAGAAAGCCTTGAATTTGGAGCTGATGGAATATCTGGAAATAAATAATATTCTGGACTCCACTCAGCATGGCTTTAGATCACGTCACTCAACTGAGTCGGCCTTAATCATGGCCACAGAAGAGATCCGTAAGGTGATGGATTCAGGTGGGAGAGCCGTCCTGATCCTACTCGACCTAACGGCGGCGTTTGACACCGTAAATCATGGGGTGTTACTGCACCGACTGGAAACAGTCGGGATCAATGATATGGCACTAACCCTGCTCTCGTCTTTCTTAGCCTCTAGGGTGCAACAAATACACTGGAACGGTCTCCATTCAGAAGAGTATTACCTCCCTTGTGGAGTCCCCCAGGGATCAGCGTTGTCTCCCACGCTGTTTAATTTATATGTCACGCCATTAGCAAATCTCATAAAAGACCATGGCCTGATGTTAGTTTCGTATGCTGATGACACACAGTTAGTTGTGTCACTCACGCACAGCGCTGAAATAACGGCAGAACGATTCCGTAACTGTCTTACCGGAGTAATGGCCTGGATGAGCACCAATTTCTTAAAACTTAATACAGAGAAAACGGAGGTGGTTGAGTTTGGCCAAAAACCTTCCATCTGGAATGATCTGTGGTGGCCCCCAGAAGCGGGCACCTGTCCAATCCCGGTGCCTAAGGCAAGGAACCTTGGCTTTTTGATAGATAAAGATCTATCGTATGGTCCTCAAATCAACCAAGTTACCTCAAATTGCTTCTTTATGATCAAGGTTCTGAGGAAAATACTCCCGTTTATACCATTCTCTTTAAGGAAGACGGTTGTAGTAGCCTTGATCCTATCCAGAGTAGATTATTGTAATGCTCTGTACTTGGGAGCGGGTGCAAGACAATTCTCCAAACTCCAATCACTGCAGAATGCTGCCGCAAGGGTACTGTGTGGTCTCCCCAAGCACCACCCTACATCAAAGGCCATTAGGGACCTACACTAGCTACCAGTTCGACAAAGAGTAGACTTCAAGGCCCTGTGTTTAGTACACAAAGCCTTTTATGGAGGAGGAGCAGTTGATATTGGACTCCTCTTTCCTCGATACGTGCCAACACGGGCACTCAGGTCATGCAACTTAGGGTTGGCATGTCTCCCCAGGACGAAAAGAGTCAGATGGGGAGGAAAGGGATTCTCATTCTAAGCCGCTAAGCTTTGGAACTCCCTTCCTATCCAGATGCGACAGCAATCCAACAGGATTCTGTTTAGGAAGGCTTTAAAAACTTGGCTATTTGATAAATCCTAGAATGGTATGGCCTTCCCACCCCTTTCACGCTCCAGCGCCAAGACGCCTCGGCAATAGTGCGCTTAACAAATAATTCAGTCAGTCAGTCACAGTGAAGAGGGAGAAAGCACATGGCGAGCACATGGCTAACTAAAATGGCTGCCAAGAACAAAATGGCTTCAGCTCATGCCAACAGCGATTTCTGCTAATTTCCACAGACGACCCTTTTAGCATTAGCTGAAGACATCTATGATCTAGAAGGAACAAAAACATCTTGCACATCAATTTTCATCATATCGCTAATCTCTTGATCTAATACATATTGGACATTCATATTCTTAACGTTACGTTTGGTAGGCATACAAGCAGTGATACAAAGGGAGCAAAGCATTGGACCACATTGTATACATAAGCAACATAACAGCAGGATTGCAAATAGTATACATAATATTGTCAACAGTTTCCAGCCCCAGGTAACAAATAGGGTCCATAGCCAGCCAGATAAAGTCCACGTTCCTGAGTCAGGATGGATTTCAGCAGCTATTTTATGCAACTTGGAGATTGCATCAAAAACTGAAGGGGCGTGATCAGGGATGTAAACACAACAACTTCTCCCGATGATGCGGCATGCACCACCACGGTCAGCCAACACGACGTCGAGGACCATTCGGTTTTGGAGCGCCACAATCCTCGCAATTTGCAGTTCTTCTGTGATGTTTCCAAGTGCCATAGCTGTTTGGTTGGTTACAGCCTCTACAACACGTGTCAAACGTCTGATCTTCCTGCTGTTTAAGGCAGCACCAACAAAGAAGAACAGTCCCAAATTAAAATCAACATATTGCTGCAGTGCAGTGTCAGTCTGATCCACCTCATCATGATTTATTGTCCTCTTAAATCTGTTTTTGGAAATGTCATTAAACAGTTTATAGTCCTTGTGATATGATGCAGGTGACAAAAACACAGGTGGTAACAAAAAGGACACAAAACAAGTACCGGACCAGCCAATGGGTAAATTGTAATATCCCTTATTTCCACATATAAAGTAGGTATTATGTGATGACGTAATACTGCTGTTATTTACTCCGGTAATATTTAAAACCAGAGTACAGTCGCTTGTTCCCACGGGAATACTACCAACACTGTTCACACACAGGTCTGCTCGAGCTCTAGTAACAGCTATAACAAAAGGTCCATTACCCTTAGCAGTTCGTGTATTTGGGAAAACATAGTGTGTAGAGGAATTTCCTCGGCGATACTCCTCCATTTCCCATACAGTTCCTTTGGCCTGTGGATCTCCTTCCTCATCAGGGTAACAGGCTTTGTTAAGCTGAAAGTTCAGTATTCCTACATCATAGTTAGTGATGTTAGCAACATGAGTAGCCCATAGCAGAGCAAACCAGGCTATGCAGGAGCCGTTGTGTGAAAATGGCAGAGGAATAAAAGGCGTTCCTCCCTTCTTCTGATGAGCTGGCATCATCCACACACCCAACAGTTGGTAATGTTCGTAGCATTATGAGTGTGGTGCAACATTTGAATGAACGTGTTGTTAAGATAAGACTGTCTATGCTACTGCTCATGATAAGGGAGAGTGAAGTAGTGGTGCTCAATGTGGACAGGATTAGTAGCAGTCAGTGTTCGCCGAGCAGGAGCCACTTCCTCTACAACCCAAGTTATTACTGCCATAATGATCACAGTGACAGTAAACCCAACAATGCACATAGTCTCTTTGTTGCAGATTCTTGCAGCAGTCGATGTCTTTTCCATAGGCATGTTTATCTTTGTCGTTGAAATAACAAAGCAGATGGAGCTCTAAAGTCCTGGGCAGGCGTTGGTTTCTTCACTGAGAGTTAAGACGGGTGTCACTAAGCAAAAGATCCCCCTCCCTCTTCGGCTCAGCCTTTCACTAACCCAGGACGGTTGCTCAACCAGTCTTTTTCAGCAATGCAGTTTCTCTCCGGGGCCGCAACTGTTATCGAGATGCACCAGGAATCGTGTGGTCCGGGAAGACTTCCTCAGGTTCTTCAGGTGATATGGCTTGGCCTCTTTCTGTGTCCAGGATGTCTCGATGGTCGGTAAGTGCAGCAGGTTCCACCAGGGCAGACAGCACCTTCTTACAGTGCGTGGAGTGAATCCAATTTTTTCGATTGGTCACTCGGACTGCAGTTCTGGTCGCCAGGAGCACCTGCTCAGGGCCGCGCCACCTCGGTTCCAGGCTATTCGACCTCTGGAAGATTTTGACCATCACCTGGTCACCGGGCCGGAGATCATGGCCATCACCTTGCGACCTGTCAGGAAGAGCTTCTCGAACCTGTTGATGAATAGAAAGCAAGCTGTCAGTCAACTGTGACAGGTAGTCACTCATCAAGACACAAGGTACATCATGTATGGGACGTGGCTTAGGAATCCCCCAAATATTCATAGGCCTCCCAAATACCACCTCATATGGTGTAAGGCCAGATCGTGTATGTGGCACCGATCTAATGGAAAACAAAGCAAGGGGTAGCGCATCAGGCCATTTCAGAGATGTGGAAGCCTGTATTTTAGCCAACTTAAGCTTGAGGGTGGAATTGTACCGTTCCACTAACCCTGCTGATTGTGGGTGGAAAGCAGCATGGAACTTCTGCTTGATTCCCAATCCTTTCAAGACATACTCAACAACTTGCCCAATGAAATGGGGTCCGTTGTCACTCCACAAGAGTCGGCAAATGCCGAATCTGGGGAAGAACTCCTTTAGAAGCACCTTTGCTGTAGTAAGAGCTGTATTATCTTTCGTAGGGTACGCTTCTATCCACTTACTGAAGGAACATACCACTACTAGGACATACTTTAAGTTATTACAGCGTTCAAGCTGGATGTAATCCATTTGTAGAACCTCAAAAGGTGTGGTTGGTGTGGCAAACCCTCCTGTTGGAGTTCGTGTTCCCTTTCCAGGATTATACTGGAGACAAATCAGACAAGTCTGGACTATCTTTTTAGCTGTGCCGGCAATTTCAGGATGATCCCAAACTTGCGTAAGCAACTTCGCTATTGAGGATGCTCCAACATGTGCCGGCCCATGTGCCATGTGAATCATAGGATGTAAATAGGCTGTGGGCAATCTCCATTTGGTCATGTCTTTATTTCTCCAACAGCCCTCATCATCCAATGTTCCCTCCTTAGCCCATTGCTCTAGTTCATCTGCAGAAGCATATCGCTGTATGTCCAGCACTTCTTGCCTGGCATCATGCCAACATTCAGCCTGTGACTTCACCACGTACATAGATGTAGTGCTTCGCTGCATTGCAGTCTCACGGGCTGTGTGATCTGTGAAGGCATTGCCCTGTCCTATTTTATCAATCACTTTCTTGTGTGCACTAAACTTAACAATCGCTATTTTCTTAGAGTATGTCAAAGCAGTAAGGAGATTATGCACTAATTCTCCATGCACTATTTGTGTCCCATGTGATGTAAGAAAGCCTCTTTCCTTCCAGAGTAGCCCAAAATCATGAGCCACTCCAAAGGCGTATCGGCTATTGGTGTAGATATTAACAGACAAGTCAGTACTAAGTTCACACGCCCTCGTTAATGCTATCAACTCAGCTGCCTGAGCTGACTTCTGTGGGATACGAGCTGTCTCAACTACCGTCTGAAGTGTTGTAATTGCATATGCAGCTGATGTTGTGCCATCTGGCAGTTTCAAACAGGATCCATCAACCCTCAATTCCCCATCAACACTTATTAAAGAAACAAAAAAGGATTTTTCCTATAGAAACTTTGACCAACTGCTACTGTGTAATATGATATATATATATTTATATATCACATATATATATATAAATATATATATATGTTATATTGCACAGTAGCAGTTGGTTGATTGTATTATTTTCAGCCGTTTTAGCTTTTTTTATGGTCTCTGCAGACTATGTGGAACGTTAGGAGCCATATGCTGTAACTCCATAATGTTGTGGTAAAGGCAAATTCTCTATGCCGACAACACACTGGTCGCCAATTGTTGTGCATACTCCACCACTCTTTGCCAAGATAAAATCCACTGCATATCTAGTCTGTTCCGAATACACCTGCATGCTTTCTAACTGAGTAGTAATGTCGTTCAAGGCTGCCACTGTAGTATTGGATAGAATCTGTAACTTGCATCCAAAATATTCTCTAGCTTTTTCACCCCTGGCCATGCCAGTACCATCTAATGTAAAGATGCAAATGTGATACCATTACTATAGCTGTTCACTTCCCAAGTCTGTTACCCCTTCACAAAATTATTTTGTTAGTGTCCTTTTACCCATCTTGTTCTAGGTTGAGCATATTTACATGGAACACCCTAAGGCAGTACCATTCCAAGAGCCACATCGTCGGTACCATTATGGACATTGGAATAAGTCCCATTGGATAGAAAGAAAAACCCTGGATGTGCATATATCGGCCCCTCATAATTCACTGCAGCATATCTGTAATTCATTCCCGAAGTGCTTGAATCTTTTTTATTCACTAGAGAAAGGGTGTTTTTATACAGTATTGTCCTAGAACAATTGATGTACAAAGAAGTATCTGTACTGTTCACTATGGGGCAACAAGCAGGGTAATAACCAGCCTCTCGGGGAACTGTCAACTCCTTGTAATGCCAACCCACTAGTGTTATATTCTGTGCTTCCATATAAAAATGATCACAATATGTATTGTTATCACAACCCGGATAACCCTTACCCTGCGGTTTTTGATGATACAGACATGGTCCAGGATAACCAAATCCGAACATTCCCTTTACTTCCACAAACTGAGGTGGCCGAGTGTATGTGCAGTTAACAAGCGACAATGGGTATGCAGTCCAAAGGCTAGTGACAAATCAGGTGGGATAGCAGGCGGTCCCTTTTCCAAAAAATCTCCTGTGCGTTTCTACAAACACATTAGGTGTGGCAGCCCTCTTATTGCGTCTTGGGGAAATGTGTTCACCTACATTAAGTGTGGGTACACTATGTGCACCTTCCAGAAACCACGACACCCCACATATTATTATTGCCACAGTTACAAGAACAATGACACACACAATTTTACTTCGTATAGACCAAATCATATTACGTTGTATAGGAGCAATTGGCTGATCCTCCTCAGTAACTTGTCTACCAAAAGGATGCATAATAAACAAGAGGGAAAAAAAGAAAAAAAAGTAATCAAGAAATGTGAGTGTTCCCAGTGTCCGTCAGAGCCTCACTGGTACAGGCTCCTATCGTCCATCAATCAGGTGGCGCTCTTGAGCAGCGGCAGTGGAGCTTGCTCTGTCCTAAGCTCTTTCCTAATCTATCCCACGCTGATAAAGGTGGTATACTTTCAAAGTATACTTTCCTGACTAATGTTCAAACAACAAGAGCAAAACAGATGCAACTTTCGTTGAGTCCACTCCCGCATTGGTACTGCTACTCAGTACTTTCCTACCTTATGCAGTCTATCCCTAGTCTTTCTTTTTCCCAGACTCGGTGGTCCTTGTCCGAGGACGTAAATTGTACCTGGCAGCTCCAGGCACTGTGTGATCACTGAACAGAGGCTCCTGGATAGCTCATATTTCTGGTGTGACAGCCTCATTTAAAACATCGTCGTTCTCTTTGTCAGTTTGCGTCCAAACCAGCTTTGCGTTGCTAAAGGGCACGAATCTGGGCACCTGTTCACATTCAATGTCGCCTATGCCCTTCTGGACCCACTGATCATAAGGCAACGGCAAAGGTATTCTTTTGCAATGGGTCGCATGGACCCAATTCTTTTGACCAGCAACCTTTACAGCCGTCTGTGTAGCCAGAAGAACTTGCTCCGGACCTTTCCACCTGGGTTCCAAAATCTTCTTCCTCTGAAAATTCTTTATCAGGAAAAAGTCCCCAGGTTGGATGCTGTGGCCAGGTCCCTCTGGTTTAGGAGGTAAGGAGTCTCGCACCTGATGGTGAATAGAACGCAAACTTTCTGTCAATTGTCCAAGATAATCAAGCAATACAGGATATTCAATGTTCAAATAGTTTTTTGGCCTTGGGACACCCCAGACATTTGCTGGGCGGCCGAAAACTACTTCGTAGGGTGATAAGCCAGTTCTAGAATGTGCTGTAGTCCTGGTTGAAAAAAGCGCCAACAGAAGAGCATCTGGCCATCTCAACCCTGTCGTCTTTTGAATTTTTGCCAATTTCAGTTTTAATGTTCCATTATACTTCTCGACAAGACCCACTGACTGCGGGTGATTGGCGGCATGGAACTTCTGCTTAATATGCAAGCCTTCACATATTAGCCTAATCACTTTCCCATTAAAATAAGATCCGTTATCACTCCAGATAATTCTGGGTATTCCGAATCCTGGGAAGTACTCTTTAATGAGCTCCTTCGCAGTCGTGGTGGCCGTATTGTCTTTAGTGGGGTAAGCCTCAACCCATTTACTGAACGTACATATAACCACTAGGGCATTCTTGAGATTGTTAGAATGTTCTAGCTCAATAAAGTCCATCTGGAGGACTTCGAAGGGAAATGTAGGTGGTGAAAAGTTACCGGATGGTGTAGGGGTACCTTTTCCTGGATTGTGCCTCATGCAAATCATGCAACTTTTCACTAAATGTGTAGCGGTCTTGGAAATATTATCATTACACCAAACCAGGGCCAATAATTTACAAATACTTTTTGCACTGATACGAGCTGGACCATGAGCCATAGTAACCACAGGGAGTACATATGCATTGGGCAACATCCATTTCTGTTCTCCAGACAAATCAATTCAACATCCTTCGTCATCTAAACGTGCTGTAATCTCTTGCCACACCGCTAATTCTTCTATTGTGGCCTCACTTTGTATCTCTTTCACACTCTCAACCATGTTTTCAAACATGGCATTCTCGGGAACCCATCTAGCTGGGCCTGCAACAAACATTCTCTCCATCTTACTCTGAGCCGTTTCCTTGGCTGTCTGATCTGTGAACGCATTCTCTCTACCTACGTCATCTGTCACTTTCTTGTGGGCACTACACTTCACAATAGCCATTTTCTTAGGAAGTGTTAGTGCAGATAACAATCGAAATATCAGGTGTCCATGTTGTATCTTAGTTCCATGGGAGGTAAGGAACCCTCTCTCTGCCCACAGGCGCCCAAAATTGTGCGCAACCCCGAATGCATACTGACTGTTTGTGTAAATATTGACAACTAACCCCTCGCTCAATTCACAAGGTCGTATAAGCGCAACAAGTTCTGCTGCCTGTGCAGATTGATAGGGGACCCGTGATGTCTCGACTACTGCATGCAATGTAGTGATAGCATAAGCTGCACTGGTGGTGCCATCTGGTAATTTAAAACAAGAGCCATCGACATATAGTTCTCCTTGGGGATGAGATAATGTCATAAGGTTTCTGCACATACACAGAGCTATGCACAGGAAAATGGGACCCCGGAATACAGTGGTTTGCCACCATATACCGTAGCACCCAAAAACCCCAACCCAACTAGCTTAGCATCCCATTAGCACCCAAGTACCAATGATTGGACAACCCAGAACACGGTATCTTTATCTCAGGACTCGCAGAAGCAAGAACACTCTTTCGTCACTCACTCGTACTTGTCCACAAGGTGCGTAGTAAGAGACACTGGATAGGTTAAAATGTTTATTCCAACTTACGTGCTCTAATGTACAGTACACGTGTCAGTACTAATAGCATAATGCATATGACTAATATAAGCAGCATGGTTACAATTCCATAGAATCAGTGCTTAATTTGTGCCGGTGCTTTCCGGTGCTTAGCACCGGCACTTAATTAGCAGGGCCGGGTCTACACGCAATGCTGCACGGCATTGATTTTGATAGCGTTTCTGCACAGAGTGTTACTGTGATGGTTGCTTTTGTCATGGAACTTGAAGTAACAGTCACTGACTACACCAGGAAGGGTCCGACTTGGAAGGCAGCCCTCGTGTCATGACTCGGGAAAAGTCAGTGTGCTCCTTGAGTTGATGGACACCGGTCCGGATCGCGATCGTTCGTCTGGCACTGCTAGAGGAGGGGAGGGGGGGATACTGTGATGAAATGCCAGGAAGAGGGTAGTACGCCAGGCGGGAAGCATCAGGCCGGTCAGGTACAACAAGTTAAATGTCTGCCTGCACATGCTGCGCTGGTACCTGGATGGATGGAGGAGAGAGATAAGTTAGGTGTCAGTCCGTGACCGTGTCCGGTGTCCCCAGTGCTTCTCGTCCGCAATCCGCAGTACTGTCTGCAGTGCAGTCACTGTCTGACTGAGTCTGCTGAGCTCGACTGTCCGTCTCTCTGGTCTCTCTGAGTCGGCACAACAGTTTCCCGAGTCAGTGAATGAGTGAGTCAGTCCCACGCACCGCACGGCCACAGACTCAGTAGTAGTCCGTCGGCCAGCGAACTGTGTTGCGGCCTTGCGGGTGGCCCGGCGGCAGCTGGGAGCCTGCCTGGCCTGCACTGGCTGAGCCCAGTGGAGAAAATGGAGATTCATGGATTAATCTCAATCTTCATGAATGACTCAAATTCTGCAGCCAGTGTGTGTCTGTCTGATCATACTGTTAATGGGGCGGAGGCCGCGGCCCTTAGCAGTGTTCCCAGCCCGGTGGGCGGGTCGGGAGACTCGGGACACTGAATTGGGCTGGATTTTAGTTCTGCGGGGGTTGGGGCTGTGCGTCAGGAGGCAACGTGCGCAGATTTCAGATTGCGCATTGCCACGCCCCAGCATATCCGCAGGGCCGCTCCCCACACCACAGAGTCATCATGGTTCAATCAACGGGCCACGGCCTTTCAACTCGGTCACTCTGAGTGCCAGCCAGCGCGACCCGACGACGACGTTGGTGTTAAGGGACTGGCAGCAGAGCAGTAGTTAGCAGCCAGTACGGCCCGGCGGCCAACACAGCACCGTGACCCAGGTGAGGCAGGCAAGATGGCACCTGGTAGGCCCCGCTTCCCCCCAATCAGTTAATAAAGCAGGGTACTACCTCGCAGCAGTTTAAGGCAGTGCTGTGCACTACTCACTGTCTGCAGTCAGACGTGTGTCCCGGGACGAGCCCACCCCCCGAACGAACCGCTGAAAAGCCAAGATTAAGCCAGTCGTAGTAGTACTGAGTTAAGCACAAAAGTAACTTTAACTAGTAGCGTAGTAGCCGCCGCCACATGCATGCGCCCTGCCGTCCCATTCCATGATCATCAATCATGATGCCAAGACGAGAATGCAGATTCATGATGCTGAATGAATCTCATCTCAGTTAGTTCTAAAGTCTTTTCTCGATTTGATATGTTGATGGCGTGGCGGCCCTTAATTTAGTGTTGCCAGCTCGGGTCGGGAGGGACACTGATTTGGGCTGGTTTTGGTTCTGCGGGGTTGAGGCTGTGCGCACGCAGTAGGCAGCGTGCGCAGTTTAATTTTTTCAGATTGCGCATTTGCCACGCCCCAGCATACCCTCACGGGCCGGCCGCACCCCAGCACACCGAGTCATCTGATCTACTGGGTCCGTTCAACAACTTCAATGCCAGCCAACCAGTGCGACCCGATGTTGGCGTTGAGGACTTCGGACTGGCAGCAGCTAGTACTGTGTGTACGATACCGGTAACAACAACAGCACCAGGTGAGGCAGGCTGGCAGTGGCAGGCCTAATGCTGCCCTTAGCAGCAGCCTAAGGCAGTGCACTCACTGTCTGAGAGTGCGACTGCACTGCAGTCAGTGTGTCTCGGGCCGGCCGCCTGGCCCAGCACGAACTAAGTTTAAGTTAACAATAATTAACAGCAGTAGTTGTTAAGCAGTACTGAAGAGATAAGAAGTTAATTTAAGTAACTTAACAAGTAGCGTGCTCGCCCACGCCATGATCATCATGATGCCATTGCCAATAATGTGCCGGCCATGCCAAACCAACGCTGCTTTTTTGGGGGAGCGTGGTGGCGTGACGGTCGTCAGCAGGTCACCCCCACCCGTCACCGTGTGGTAGTACTGTCTGTCTGTGTAGCTAAGCTAGCAGCATGCTGCATGAATGATGAGATCAGTGCACTGCACTGCCTGCCGCCGGCCGCACACAGGTGTTTTAAGTGTGCTGCTGGCCTCAGTGTGGAAGTGGAACCCGGACCCCAACTTGCAATGCGCGGTACTGGGTACAAGAGATCTGAGGGTCAGTGAGGGGGTCATAGGTTCAGCCTAGCCTAGGACAGGTCCATGCTGAGAGGACTGCAAGACTCCCATGTTATCTATAGCACAACGGCAGTAGCGGACGCTATAGACAGCGCATGGTGATGGCACCCATGTGGATTGCTGTTGATTCTACGCAAGGGCAGGATGATATTACTTATGCATTGGCATGCCATCATCATTCACAACGCGGCACTGCCATTGATGGGGCGGCAACTGCAAGAGATTCTCCACTCGGTGCTGTATGCACCATGGTAGTGCTGATAAGAACCTGTGTCACTAAGATGCAACCACATGTCTCTTTGGGACTTTTTAGATGCCCTACTAATTGTGGGTGCATCTCTCCCTCCCTCACATTATTAACGTGCTCCCCCGCTGAAGGAGGCACATGATCTCTCTTCATAATATTGAGATGCTCTGCTAAACCAGGCCCATATATGTCTGTTCAGATTATTACAACAATGCACTGTGTTAATCTGTATGTATATTTGTCAATATTGTGTGTAGGATAGGTAGGTCCGTCTGGGTCAGAATTTCCATATGTAGAGCATTGTTGTTTCTTTAGTAATTCTGGTGCTGCTCGACGAATCTGCATGATAATACATTATCTGTATGTATATTTGTCAATACTGTGTGTAGATATAGGTAGGTCTGCACACAGCACACCTAATAATAAATGAGCCCAGCATAGTCTTAAAGGCTCTTTAAGCGTGCAGCGTGCCATGGTTTGTGCTTGCAAAGTTGTAATGTGTAATCGTGCCTTAATATGAGTAAGTGGGTGGAGCCAGTGGAGGAAGTGGGTGGAGCCAGAGAAAAGTAGGTGTGGCCTCCGACAAACATTTGAGCACCTGCACTTCATATTTTACAAATTAAGCACTGCATAGAATACAAACGGGGAAAGCATCTCAGAGCTCAGTGGATAAACGTATAAATAACATTACCACCCTCCCCTTGCAGCAAGACAGTTTATTATAATAATAGAAGACCTCTGGGCTTTGACTAGCGAACCCCCATACCTCAGTCTCTAGATGCAGAATTACATCAGCAGGACATCATAGCTCTTCTCACTGAAAGGGATTTCTCCAAGTGTGTGTTAAGCGCTAGTAAACCACAGTATTAAAAGCATACCAAATTCTTCATGGCAATTGCACCTAATGTTATGTCTGGGTGCGCGAGACTGGCCATATCAGGAAGAACCAAAATACATTGTTATGCGACCTTGTACATGTTTGTGCAGACTGAGCCCAAAAAGGTGAACAACAGAAAATGCAGACAGTGCAAAAGAACTTGGCACGAGCAAAGGGCGAGGGAGGCCCGGCTCAGTGTAACGTGCGCAAAGGAAAACAGCATGGCAGCCAGGCCTAGGCCAACATAACAAGGCAGGTAACAATCCACAAGACACCCTCCCCTGGCCAGTCCAGCGGCCAGGACAGAGGCCCATCAGAGGAAAAACACAGCCGTTGGAGCACAGGGAGCGCCCAAACGGCGAAGGGCAGGTCAATCCATGAAAGTGTAAGTGCAGAGAAAAGCCATACCCTCCAAGAGTTCATCATTGGAATCGTCAAAAAACATAGATGCCATCCAATCCATGAGATCAAAAGTGCAGGAATGCTCCTCAACAAAGGGAGCATCCAGAAGCAATGCGGGACAGCTTGCGTGATAATTGAAACAGCTTCGTTGTAGGAGATCCTGGGCAGCCGCCCAGATATCCCATTGCGCCAAAATCCCCAGTGCAGCCGCACGCGCCATACAGCCAGCAACGGAACAGTCCTGCTCATGGGCCTCTAAGGGACCCATCAACTGAACAAAATCCGGAACAGACAATGACGAATTGGAGAGGCAATAATCCAGAGTCCAGGTGAAAGGACAGCGGACACAAGTCATCACAGGTTGCACGCAAGTGAAATACGCAAAGCGAAATGAAAGAGTATATGACACACTCAGTGTCGCCAATGGCAAGACACCAAAACCGGCCAAAAGGCGCTCACGGAGCAGCTGGAGGCGTTCTGGATCGAGCAGGTCCCATCGGGGAGCAGCCATTGCGCAGAAAGCAAATTAAGAGCAAGACACCAGCCGCTAAAGCGAGGATCAATGGGAAACCGCCAAAGACACTGGAAAAAATAGAATGTATGAAAGCCGGGATGGCACCAAAAATAGTTTGGAAGGAGGACACCAAGCCCGACCCCACGACCTTAAAAAAGTGTACTAGGCCTTCAGTGTTAGATGCGTTAAAAATACGATGTATTAACTCCCCAAAATGTTGGGGGAGATTAGTGTTTAAAAGGGCCTGTATTTCACTGTGGGTACTCGCCACCTGGAGAATGAATGTCTCCCGGGCGGACGTGAGCATAACTTCCTCGTTTAATAATAGTGCCTTTATTCTGCTCAGTCTATTGAAATCTGCTTCCATGGTAGGGATGGAAGGCCAAATAGAGATATCAACCTTGCCATGAGGGGAAGGAAAAAGCACATTTTTGCAGCAAACAACCCTGTGCGAAACCGTTACAATGTAAGGAATGCCAGCCTGCAGGCCACAACAGTTTTCGTTATTTAAAAGTAAATAACTACCATTGGAAAGGAGAGTGAAAGTAGGAGAAATAACAGGAGCAGGAATACCTTTCAGCACACAAGCAAGATTAGGAGCGGAAACGCTACATGAGCCATGCAATTTAATGTGTTTACAAATAAGCGAATGACCCATAGTCGAGTCGCAGTACTCCCCCGTGAGAAAGACTTCCTTGCCGTCCCGAAGGCATTTATACATGAAAGGCAAGGACCAGAGTTCATGCAGGAAAGCACTGCCCAAGGGCCGGTAACGGCCCACAGGATAATGTTTCATGCACGAGTCAAATTCAAACAAGGAAAAAGGTAAAGCGATAACCCCATGGACTAGCCATACAGCAGAATCGAGTTCTGCAACAGAGAACGGCAAAGGATCCATCTTTTCGATATGTAATAGAGTGTAAGTTGCGTCTTTCATGGACATAAATTGCTGTTTGTCAGTTAAGTTAAAAGGTAGAAACAAGGCAGAGGTGTTCAAAAAATGCCAAGGCACTTTACCTAACTTAAGCGTTTGTAAAGTCCATGCAAACTGCATAACTGAGCGCAATTGATTCTGACCATGATATAACACAGAAACATCATCTTGTACAATATCGACAACAGAGGACACAATATTCTCTAAAGTATAAATGCGAGAAGACAGGGTATTAATACTATTGTCAACAACAGCAAGCACCTTTTCCAAATTTGCTTGATCTATTTCCCGAAGACGGGAAGCAGCTTCCATTTGTGATAGCTTCCAGAGTTCATTATATGTCTCATAAATGAATCTTTTAGGTCGGGGACCACGAGGTCCCAAAACAAAGTCGGACAGATCAATATTGCCTGTAAGGAGGGACAAATGTTGTTTAACAGAATCAAGGGACGAATGTTGCAGCCATTGTTTGCATAATTTACCAACAGAATATGTAGTGACAGTACGGGAATCAGTAAATCTCGGATCAGGCCTATCCTGTGTGTAACTAGCTCCTGAGTCGTGAAAACGCATTTGACATGCATTTGATGATGTAGGCCATACCAACCAGGGTGACTGAACTAGCTCAGAAACATTATACGAATTATTTTGTAACAGATCCTGCAGGGACACGAGTGACATATTGAATCGTGAGCTTTCATTGGGAAAACTCGACAGGGATGGTATTGATGGAGTATTCAATTGTTTAGTGGTTGCTAAGCCCCAACATGTAGTCTGATAGATGGAGACATTGAGGAACATAATTTGTGTAGGGATGAGGCAAGCACGGTGTAATGCCTCGGTTCCCTGTACCTGCCATGGCTTGGAGCCCCAAATAGATTTTAAATCCACTGTATTATCCCAGTACTCATAACCACCCACAGCTAGGGCACTTAGAAAGGAACCTGAATAAAGCAATTTGGTGTGTGTTAACATAATTTTCTGAGTTGATGTGTTATTAAGTCTAAAATAATAGGATGCAGGGTTCGACCGATTAGAATCAGTAAAATAATTAAACTTATTTCGAAGAGTTTGAGAGCTACCTGGCAAGGGGTTTGGACAATGTTCCCATTGGGTATAGTTGACAGAACTACGCAGGGCACTGGGCTTATGGAGAAAATGATTACCCCAATGTTGGTAACAATACAAATCGGCATAATTAGCAGAATTCATATATAAATCTTCAGCATTAAAAGATGCATAATATTTTAAATCGGCAAACAATGCTTCAACGGCATGCACATCCCAATCATCAGAATGAATATTATTTTGTACTACATCACCCATTGAAACACGAAGGACATTAGGTACATTAATAATTTCCGTCGGACCATGGATTTGATAGTTCACTGCATCCCAATACGATGCCATCAGCAACTGGGAAAGCTGAAATGTTCACAAATGTGTGGTCACGCTTCATGATGTGAGACGAGGAATGAGGAGCCAAAGTTCCAGAAACATAGTCTACAGCAGAGCGTTCAGGTAAATAGTGACCATTAATTAGTAGAAAAAACACTGTGACAAAGCCAATGGACATGAACAAAAAAATCAAGAAAAGTACCAACCAGATGTATGTCCAGGGTGGAATCAAAAATTGTCTCTAAACCAGGATATAAAAATACTGAACTTGGATGGAACTTTTGAAGATGTGGAATCCGAATCAAAGGAATAACGAGTCGGGCTTAGTGGCGATATTGGTTGATGTGCCACCGATTCAGATGCAGGATAAGTATACTCGTCCTCGTCGATGTTGGTGGAGAGTTGGGGATCAATTATAGTTTCAGGCAAAGTAGAGGATTCAGGCAAATCAACCATCTCAATTACAGCATCAGCGATCGTTCGCGCAGATGGACTATGAACATATGTCCGATAAATGGCAGGACAAGAGACCGCTGGTGTGACACTATTCAGGATCGGCCAGGCGCTGTAGCTTGACATTTTCAATTGAGATGTATCTGTTCTCTTTGCGACCAGGAAGCGGTGGTAAAATGACTGTACGTGTTCCCTTCAGGCCAAGAACTGGAACCGGTGCACGAAAAGAAGGGCCAAATTCTTTTTTGTTTTCAACCTTCTCTTGAACCAGTTCTCCAACTTTCGGAAGCCAGCCGGCTACCGGAATCTGCAACGCAGGATCTGTGGCTGAAGGCAAATGTGTAGTTGCAAGTTTGTCTCGGGCTTCTTGTAAGTCCTGTAACATAGCAGAATGGTTATCTACATCAAACTTGGCGGATTGCGCCGCGATGTCTGGACCCTCAAGGTCAGGCACAAACATTCTTATGCCAAAGAGCATTTCGTATGGGGTCCGCCCACCCAGAGGTCTTCTAGGGAGATTATTAAGTGCACGTTGAACGGTATACAAATGGGCCAGCCAGTTCCTGCCAGTACCTATAACCCTAGCTGTTAAGGATTGCTTTAAGTCACGGTTCATTCGTTCAACGATAGAGTTGCCCTCAGGCCTATACGGAGACGAAAATTTCACCCGCACCCCAAGCGAAGCCATTGCATCCTTGTAAGCCCTAGAGGCAAACGCTGGACCTTGGTCCGAATGGAAGGTGCCGCATGCGAAAATTCCCACAAAGACACGCAAATCCCTGATTACATTTCGGGCGTCAGCACTCCGTTGTGGCCAGACCCAGAGAAACCGTGTGCACGAGTCCACTGCCACTAAGATGTATTTATAGGCAGTGTCTGATGAGAATGGACCGCAGTGATCCAAGTAAACACACCCGAAGGGTCTGTTAGCAATGCAGAGCGGTGTTTGTGGTGGACGTGTTACTGTGGAAGGCTTAATCTGTTGACAAACGTCGCAAGAAAGCACAAAAGCACGAGTGTCTTTATATAACCCACGCCACCAATAACGCTGCTGCAAGATGGAAACCGTAGCTGACACACCTGCATGAGCAGAAGCCATGCCTTCGTGTGCAGCTGATATCAAGGCACTCCTGCGGTCCGCGTTGGGGATCAGCCGATCTCCAACGTCAGGTATAGTTACATAAGGAACCTGATCGGGACTTAATGTGTAAGAATACTTGGAAGGGAAACCTGTAGGGTAATTATTACCTACCTTGGTTGCAGCAATAGCTGCTAATATAACAGGGTCTATTTTAGACATGGACCTGGTAACCGCTGCTACTGAACACGTGACTACTGCTGAACGGGCAGCCTCATCTGCCAGATCGTTACCAATAGCGTGTGCGCCCACCCGCTGATGGCCTAAGGTGTGAACCACCTGTGTGAGGGGCAGACGTTGTTGCAATTCTGCCACTCGAACCCAAAGCATTTTATGCTTAATTGTGCTCCCTTTTGCGTCCTTGTAGTCGTTTTTCGACCAGAAAAACAGATTGTCATTGTAAGACTGTACACAGTAGAAGGAATCACATACAATAAGAGTTGTCTCATCCTGAGAAGCGAACTCAAGTGCAAGTAGCAATGCATGCAGCTCGGCCAATTGTGCGGTACTATCTCCAAGTGTGCGAGTGTGCACTACAGAGGATTTGAACGTTCCATCTACAAAGGAACCCGCAACAATAGCACATGCAGCTGAATAAGCGTGCTTGGACCCAGTGGCCGGTTGCGCCGAACCATCGGTGTAGATCACACATTTGTAATCCTCAAGCGGTAATAAAAACAAAGGAGGAGGATGAACGAATTCATACTGCAAAAACTCCTGAGTCTGCAGGGAAGAATCAAAAACAAAAGTGACGTCCGAAGACGTCAAGGATGTAGACCATTGTATCCAACGGGGATGCATTGCTTTTGAGTTCGGTACACTTGCCTTTGTTACTGCCTCTAGGGCAGGACAGGGTGTTACCACTAGAATCCGCTTTCCCTGTGCCAGTGCGCGTTCTTTTAGAATCGCCATTTGCACTGCAGTTAGCACTTTTTCGACAGATGTAAAGCGCAATTCAGCGGAAGTGTACAGATGTGACTTGTATGCGATGGGTACTGTATCACCTTCATTAAAAGTTAAGTATGTGAATCCCACCGCCCCGGAATTATTCTAATCACCAGGTTTGTGTGGTTATCACGAGTCAAAAGATATTTAGACTCCAATAGGTCTGTCTGCAAAGACTGCAGAATCGAGGTATGCTCAGGCAGCCAGCAAGACCTTGAATAAGTAGGTTGTATCAAAGCATACAAAGGCTTGATACGCTGGGCATATTCGGGAATGTAAGTACGACCGAAATTCAAGAAACCCAGCAAAGACTGAAGTTTCTTCAGAGTATTTGGGGGCACAAATGTGCACATTTTTCCAAGAAATGGGGGCTAAGCCCTTACCTTCGTTATTGAGCTCATAGCCCAAGAACAGAACGGTAAATTCAGCAATGTGTGACTTAGCAAAGTTAAATTTGTAACCCTGCTCCGCAAATTCAAGAATAATGCGGTCCACACGGGACAAATGCTGAAATAATTCGTCGTCCGTCAGATAGATGTCATCTACGTACGAACATGCGTCTTGATCAATGTCATTTAACAAAGAAACAACACGGGCGGCGAATATACCCGGACTATTTTTGTAGCCCATGGGTAAACGCCGGAACTGGAATAATTTACCACCGGAAGTGAATGCGGTCCATTGACCACTCTCCGGGGCTAGGTTGTGCGTGTAGAAACCGTTTGAAAGGTCAAGTGTCGTTTTGTATTTTTTACGAACAAGACTGTCTACAAGCGCAGAACTGTGTGTATTTTGCACCGCAAAGTTCCGACAATGAGTATTTAAATGCCGGTAATCCAAAACTAAGCGGTACGATCCATCGGGTTTAGAAACCACGAAAAGGGGATTGTTCATAGGTGATACGCATGGTTCAATTACTCCCTGATATTCCAACTGTGTCAGAATTTCGGAGACGGGGCCTTTTGCCTGCCGTTTGATGGGATATTGGGGTTGTGGCTGCGGTAGTGACCGCAAAGGTATTGCATGAGGAGGTGATTCTTCATCCCATCCCACATGGTTGCGGTATAACGCTGGTGCCAGGTACACAGCCCACTCAGCTGCAAGTGCTTCAGCTTTGTCTTTTGGGACATGCCGTGAGAAGCTTGGAAGGATTATCTCCTCTCCTTTATGTGCAGCTAAAACGAATGGGGGTGGCCAATCCACCTCTGCTAACAAAATGTCATATGAAGAGGTTAGATTTCCCCAAAAATCCCTTTTATTTCACGCGGTATGTCACCTTCAATTTGTATTACTATGTTGTAAAGTCTGTCAGGGGTGCCACTCTCGTGTCAGCTGTCTCTACAGTAACGAATGTTTCAGTTGCTGTCGCCTCCATATGAGGACGTAGCGCCTCCCGCACTATGGTAACTTCCGCGGCGCTGTCTAGGAGGGTCACTGCCCACGTCCAATTCTGGAGTCTCGTTCTCACGGTCTGAGGCATATTTCGCTGTGACAGCGGCAACTTTTTCTTCTGAAATTGCGGTCGAGGAAGATGAAAGTCTTCTGCTTTCCCTCTGACTTGTTGTCGAGGTTGGTCTCGCTCCTGGGGAGCCTCTCTGCCCCTTCCTCTATCTTGCCGTCCTCCTCCACCAGCCTGTGACGACGTCTGGGCCTGTGAAGAACGAGGAGAACGCGTATCAGAGCTCTGAAACCTTTCTGGTGATTTAATCCTTGACCTATCACGTAAATCATAAGTACGTTCAGAAGAAACCGAAACTGGGGAAGCGCCTCTCGACCCCGGCTTCTTTTGTTGCTTACCCTGTTTTTTCTGTCTCCAACTCTTTTTAGTGAAGACCGGTTTATCATCTTTCTCAGATGCACTTTTTGTTTGTGTAACTTGTGTTTGCGATTGAGTTTGCATTTTTACAAAAGGCTTGTTGCCCAGGCTATTTCTTCCAATTGTTTTATAAGCCCGGGCAATAATTTTCGGTAATTCGCGGGGCTTGTCCAACTCTGGGACCAAAGCCAAAGCATTCGCTACTTGAAAGTTCATAGCATCGCCCTTGACATTTCCAAGGATCAGCTCAGCTACTACATCAAACACTCCCACTAGTCTCATCCCTAATTCCACAGCCGCTTCAGGGCCATGTTCATCCTGTACTTTTTTAATTACAGAGGGTAGAACCGTCATGGAAGGAGTTCCAAAACATTTTGAATAAACTGCTGCGAATACCTTACCCCAATTTTCACATGATGTCAAATCGGGGATTATGTCTTTTGGCAAACTTATCGTGAGGATGCGATGTTTATCTACTGGGGATGTATGGGGAAACACTGCTTCTATCTGATCGAACTTTTCTGCAAGCCAGTAAGGATAGTCGTCCTTATTTTGTGGACGTTTGCCCATCACAGAATTTACCATGACAGGACTTATGGTCACTCCAGCGGCTATAGCTGGTTGGCCTGCGACTACAGGAGCAGCTCCATGTAGGCTACCTGTAACGTATGTCACTAGGGCTCGATGCACTCGTACCAATCCGGTATGCATAGTGCGCAGTTCCGCAAACGGTAATGCCAGATAATTTGGATGCGGGGTATACCCGGCCAATACAGGCCAAGTGGCCCCCTGAATTGATAAGGGGCCTAAACGAACTGCGGTAGTTGGTTGTGGTAGGGCGCCATTAAACCAAACACGGTGCTGCCAAGCCGTGAGAGGTACTTCAAGAGTGGTATAGGGTCGATAGGCAGCAGGAATAACGGTGGGTTTATATTCATGAAACAGATTATCATCTGCCTCCACCGCTTCAAAAGTGATCCAAGTGTAAAACACCTCAAAGTGGTAAGCCGGATCGGCTTGAACCACAAAGACCAAATCGATCCCTGTATCAGGCACTCCATACACCCGTAAGTGGTCTCGGAGTGCTCTCGACTATGTGCAGCAATCGCCACACCAGCCATGACTAAACAGTTATATTCGACAACCTAACAGGGAGCACTAAAATGGGTCTTTTAACTAACCTTTTTAATAACATCAAGCTTGAAAGAACCTATAAAACATTCAATATAGGAGGTATCACCGTCACATACGCCTCCGGAAGCGTACGCGAGGGGATTGTGGACAAGCACAAGTACTACTCAAGCGTCTCGCAGTTAAGCTGCCCCACGGTGGTCGCGCCATGTCATAAGGTTTCTGCACATACACAGAGCTATGCACAGGAAAATGGGACCCCGGAATACAGTGGTTTGCCACCATATACCGTAGCACCCAAAAACCCCAACCCAACTAGCTTAGCATCCCATTAGCACCCAAGTACCAATGATTGGACAACCCAGAACACGGTATCTTTATCTCAGGACTCGCAGAAGCAAGAACACTCTTTCGTCACTCACTCGTACTTGTCCACAAGGTGCGTAGTAAGAGACACTGGATAGGTTAAAATGTTTATTCCAACTTACGTGCTCTAATGTACAGTACACGTGTCAGTACTAATAGCATAATGCATATGACTAATATAAGCAGCATGGTTACAATTCCATAGAATACAAACGGGGAAAGCATCTCAGAGCTCAGTGGATAAACGTATAAATAACATTACCACCCTCCCCTTGCAGCAAGACAGTTTATTATAATAATAGAAGACCTCTGGGCTTTGACTAGCGAACCCCCATACCTCAGTCTCTAGATGCAGAATTACATCAGCAGGACATCATAGCTCTTCTCACTGAAAGGGATTTCTCCAAGTGTGTGTTAAGCGCTAGTAAACCACAGTATTAAAAGCATACCAAATTCTTCATGGCAATTGCACCTAATGTTATGTCTGGGTGCGCGAGACTGGCCATATCAGGAAGAACCAAAATACATTGTTATGCGACCTTGTACATGTTTGTGCAGACTGAGCCCAAAAGGTGAACAACAGAAAATGCAGACAGTGCAAAAGAACTTGGCACGAGCAAAGGGCGAGGGAGGCCCGGCTCAGTGTAACGTGCGCAAAGGAAAACAGCATGGCAGCCAGGCCTAGGCCAACATAACAAGGCAGGTAACAATCCACAAGACAATAAGGGAACATCAGTCAAGTCTACCCGTCCTTTCGTCTCTTCCTCTGTTCGGAAAATACAGTCATGTTTGTCGACTGCATCGTTCTCGGAAGGGAGGGGTAGTAACATGGCTGGATTCAGAGTGGCACATCTTTTAATCGTGATATGCTTTGAAAACAATGTCAATTCGTAGCCGGTAGGACGTGCACTGGTGAGGTGCTGTGTCCTTGTTTTATTCAAAAGTGTATCCACAGCATGGGGTACCATAACTGTGAGGTCAGTATCAAGTACGAGTCCAGCCGATTGTGTAACTGTAGTGGCCACGGCCGCGACCGCTTGCAGACAGCTCAGGAGGGCCTTTGCGACAGGATCGAGCACAGCAGAGAAATAAGTGCAAGGTCTCTGTCTGTCGCCAAGTTTTTGGGTCAAGACAGAAAGAGCACAACCAGCCATCTCGTGAACATACAACACAAACAGTTCCCTATAATCAGGTGAGCATCACAGTGGAGCAGAGCAAAGCGCAGCTTTTAATTGTTCAAAAGATTGCTGACAATCTGGCGTCAAAGGCAAAGGCTCATGCACTGCTTTCCTTGTGAATGCAAGCAGAGGTTTGATTAGTAAGGAATAGTTAGGGATCCACTGCCGGCAGTAGGAATGATGCCTATAAAAGCATGCACATCCTTTTGAGTTTGTAGACAGGGCATTGTATTAATGGTACTGATGCGTTCTGGCGTTAACCTTCTACCCTCCATCGACAGAAGGTGACCTAAATAGGTGACTTCCTGTCGACAGTATTGAAGCTTCGAAAGGGAAACCTTATGACCATGATGTGCCAGGTGTAACAACCTCACCGTACTATCTTTGCAACCTTGTTCTGTATCAGAAGCAATCAACAAATCATCGACATATTGCACCAATGCATTACCTGGAGAAAGTGAGAGTGAATCCAACTGACCTTTCAATGCTTGACTATAGATGCTAGGACTTTCAGTATAGCCTTGAGGAGTGCGACAGAATCGGAAACTTTTATCAGCTAGCAAAAATCCAAACAAATACCTGCTGTCTGGGTGTATAGGAATGCTAAAGGATGAGTTTTTAAAATCAGTAACAGAGAAAAGCTTAGCGGTAGATGGAATCATTGTTAAAAGTGTAGTGATATCAGGAACCACTGGGAATTGCGGGACCACTATTTTATTGACCTCGCGCAAATCAATCACAAAACGATATACATCATTAGCACTATTAGGAGAATCTAGAGGTGCCCTTTTCAAGACCGGAAGAATAGGACTATTGCATATGTTACCTGTAGTCTCTTCGACAACTCCCTTGCATATTAAGTCCTGAACAATCTCAAGAAGAGCTCGTTCTCCTGCCTGTGGTATTTTATACTGAGGAATGCGGGGCAATATGGCATTGTCCTTAACCTGTATAGAAACTAGGGGTATATGCAACAGGCCTACATCGGTGTCACCAGTGGCCCATAACATGGGTGGTACTTGATCAAATTCAGGTGGAAGGGGAGCATCCTTAGATAGACATTGTCTGGTACCCACGTCCGGGCCCATGTTAATATAGACGCCATCAGGCAAATAATATATGGTAGCATGCAACCTCTTTAGTAGGTCCAAGCCCATCAAATTCTCACTACAATTGGAAGTCAAAAGAAATGGGGAATCCACGGTAAAAGGGCCAACAGTAAGGGCAAGGGGCGTGAGATGGGGCTTACAACCGGTACTCCTGAAAACCCCACCGAAACATTATTATGGCCAGACAGGGGCACCCCAGGGACCAGGTGTCGGGAAATAGAGCTTTTTGTGGCACCTGTATCAACCAAGAACTCCTTAGGAGATCCTTGCAGATCTATCTTGATGTAAGGGCCACGCTGGTCTACAGGTATTTGAACTGGTCCTGTACCCTGTCCCTGGCTGTACTAGCTGAAAGACATCCCTGTCACGTCATCAACGTCATAGTCGTCATTGTAGTATTGCCTATCCCTAGTGTTGTCAAAATAATTGTCAAAACCTTCTACAGGGGCAGTAGTGGGTTGCTGCCTATTGATTCCACAGCCCCTTTTTCCAGGACCTCTTCCTCTAGTGGACGAAGCATTGCGCAAAAGTACAGGGCACTGGCTATGCCAGTGACCTTCTTCCTTGCAGTAAGCGCACTGATTCTGCCCCACAGGTGTCATGGGTGGCTGTCTAGCACGGAAGAGTTGCTGCTGGGGTCCCCATCCCCTAGTGTTACCTCAATATGCTTGTTGCAGTAATACCTTTGTCTTCAGATCCTTATGTTTCTTGTCACTTTTGTCTTTCTCTTCATTATCCCTATGCTCGTAATATTGGGCCATATTTAAAATCACAGAGGGGAAAGACGTAGACCAAGTACTCTCAGCTGCTTGAAGTTTAGACATTATTTTGGGAAGAAGATTAGTAACAAACATATCAACAAATAGACAGACTCCTCCCTCCGTAGACATATCCTGCCCACTGTAATCCAGAAACGTCTCTTCAAACCTAGTGAAAAAATCAGAAATACTTTCGTCTTTCTTCTGCCGACAGGCAGTCAATCTGTCCCAACTAACTTTCTTGGGAGGAATGAGTGTATGCATATATGTTATTATGAGACCGGGCAAGGCGAGTAACTCAGCACATGGTTTGTCTCCTGGCTTCCTATCTCGGTCCCATCCCTTAATCACATCCCACGTTCCGTCCAACTCGGCAATATGGTCTTGGGTATGCACCTGTTGCCAAATATCAACTGGAACTAGTAGGTCAGAAAACATTTCAATATCAGCAAGGGCCATCACAGTAGAAGAGGCAGCCTTTATCTAGGGAAAACTATGCACTGGCACATGCAGTTCTTCATTACAGAAACAAAACTTAGCAAAGGGTATTTCTCGGAACAGGGAAGGATTAGTTTCGAACCTCACACAAAATGGAGTCTGAAAAAGAAAATGGCGCAGCGAATGTTAACTTACACATTGCATTACGAGAGCATCAACGAGCATAATCTAACACTCACTGTCTGGGAGAAATACACAAAGACCAATTGCCATCGACACCTAGTCACGTGGCCCAGGATAGACTACAGGCACCAAATTGTTGGGACAAGAAAATGCCAACTTTCAAGAATCGTTTTTGCATTTGTTGCCCTAACTGGAAAGGGTATGCCTAGATGTGAGTCCTGTGCATGCTACGCCACCAGATTCAGGCTAGCCTGGCTGATGAGGAGTGATACCCCGAAACTGATCCCAGGATGCTTGTTCCTGGTCCAGGGAGGATCTGGCCTGACAGTTCAGGCTGGATCCCCATGGGGAGCAGGATCAAGACTGATTTGCATATGGCTGGGTCCAAACTAGAATGGAGTGGTATGCAAAAAAACAATGGATTTAACCCGGGTCTGTGAATGGGGGTAAATGTTTGATTTGTTCAGCATTCCGTCCATTGTCTGTTCTTTTACCTTTCAAGAAGTGGCATTTTCAGAATTGTGACTTCAAATTCAATGTTACTATTAAAGAGGGTTTTCTTTCTTACCTGCTCCCAATTGAAAGTCATCCTTTAGTGTTATACTTGTTAGCCTTAGGGTGGTCTTCCCACCCAACATTTTGCCTTTCTTCTCCATTTTTTTCTGACCCTGTTTTTGCTGGCCTTAGGGCTCTGAGCCCTTTACCACTGCTAACCAGTGCTAACGTGCATGTGCCCCCTCCTTAAAACATGTTAAGATTGGCTTATACCCAACTGATATATTTTATTTACCATATAAGTCCAGGGTAACATCGTCCTATATATACCAGGGGTTGTAGAATAAATGCTACTAGTGGGCCTGCAGCACTGATTATGCCACCCTCGTGAGTAGTCCTTTAAACATGTCTCAGGCCTGCCATTGTAGAGCCTGTGTGTGCAGTTTAAACTGCCATATCAACCTGGCAAAATAAACATTTTGCCAGGCCCAAACCTTCCTTTAATTAATATAAGTCATCCCTAGGGTATGCCCTGGACAGCCCAGAGGGTCAGGTGCAATGTATTTAAAACGTAGGACATGAACCTTTAAGTTTTACATGTCCTGGTAGTGAAAAACTCTTGAATTAATTTTTCACTACTGCAAAGCCTATCTCTCCTATAGGATAACATTGGAGTTGCCTTATTAGATTTTATAAGTGCAATTTCCAAATGGGAACAAATAACTGGTTCCTGTTTAGTGTCTCTGGAATCCGAATTTAAAGTCCTAACTTATGATGAAGTCGGATTTTAAATTGCAATTCTGAAAATGCTGCTTTTAGAAAGTTTGTGCATGAGCCATCAACCAAAACCGTCTTGATGATAGGCTTCTTTCGTCCACACGTATACTGTGAATCCAAATCAAAATGTGAATTTCAAAAGTCCGTTTATTCAGGTCATAAACAGTAAAATGCAGTTTGCTCCACAATACCAATGCATTTCGGGTGTAACCAGCACCCTTCTTCAGGGGATATCTATAAACAAATATATCAAATTTATATCACGTTAAGCAATGAACATATCATTCGGAGTTGAAACATAAATAACATTTGATGGCAGACTCATACGAGCCGGGAGGATCCTAAAAATACATGCATCATGAAATATAAATAAAGTCTACAAGTTCATACATGAATGATCGCCAGATTGTAGTGATGAAGGTGTCACTGAAATAGCAGACCGCTCGGAAACAGTAAAGATACCAAACGTGCCAATACACCCTGTGCATAGAATGAAAATGAAGTAAAAAATAAAATAAAAGAGACCCTTTGCTATCAAAGCAATATCTACCTAATTCCAATCCAATGACGGACAATGACCAGAACTGTAACAGGTCTATCGGAATATGTCAGAAACAGCCTGTGGACCCAAAGAAAACACAGTCTCAAAAATAGCCTGAGTTTAATATACTCAACTAACGTATAAGCTGTGCTGCTCTTGAAAGAAACACAAAGTGATCTGAACTCACCCGGCGTCCAAAAGCGCCGCAAATAGCCGAACTTTATAGATCAATAACACATAAAGTGAGTTCAATACTGCTCAAGCGGTGAACTGGTAACTGTGAATAAAAATTGATGAAAAATGATGGAAAATACTCTTGAAATAAACCTAGAAAACTCGCAAAAGCAAAACAAACTAAAAATACACTTACAGAGTCCTCGGTGTTTTTAACTCTTCCCAACGCTGCTGCGAGGGTGATGATAGTTCTATGAAATAAAAAATTCTGTTCAATAAAGATTCTATTCCTACTGTGCCTCGAGTGCACCGTAAAACAATAACTCTCAAAATGCTGTGACTTACAGATATGTAGCACGTCTTCCTCTTCTAACTCATGTCCGACAACCAAGTATCAAGCCCCGATTCTGTGTGTTCCGCCATAAGTAAGTGTTTACGTACTGCGTACGTGTGTCATCAAAACTAAAAAAGGATACAAGGCGAATGTAAACAACTAAATCGCGGCCATATTGGAAGAGCTCAATTCTTCTGTGAAAATGCCTTACAGAACCAATGTGTTAAGAAAGTAAAGCACTGAAAGTGGCACGCTAATCACAACAGACACTTCATGGAAAAAATATTGAAAAAGTATTTGTGTATGACCATCAGGGCTGGGCATCGCTAAACGCTTATGAAAAAGTTCTACACTCACATAAAAAGAAATGGAATAAGAGTGGAAAAAGTAGAAAGAAGAGTGGAAAAAGTGAACCTGTCTATCCACTGCAAAATAGGTGACATGAGGTAAAGATCGCAAGTATGTGTTCAAAACAGGAAAGTAAACCCAACCGCTACCTGATGTGGCATTTTGATAGGTATGGATCATGAAAATGGGAAATAGAAAAAAGATGAAATCTAACGTGAGAAATGTTGCGAACTCAACATAAATATTATATGTCTACCAATGCTGTGATGCAATTACCACATCACCAATAGAACGCATCATGGAGTGTGCAATAAGTAAAACACAATAATGTTTTCGTGATATAACATGATATGACAAGATGTAACATACCATGGTTCCAGCATACATATTGTGTGTTAACCAATTCAATGATACGTTATCTCATCATCATTGGAACATAAGGTTTACAAAATGTAGCATCATCCTTATTTTGACATAAACCTAACATCACAATCATATGAGTTCATATTTATAGGCTTCAAATATACATAATGTAACGGGGAGCTTATGTAGATGGGAACATGACCTCACAATGACCTGAATGCGTGTCTATCTGTAAATGCAGTAGTGGAATAATAGTCAATGAACTGCCAGTGCCTGCACTACATCAGGCCGTCCTATTCAGATAGTGAAACTTAATAAAAAGAAATGGTAATGAAAATGCTGTGTGTCATCAGTGTCACCTGGTCAACAATCATAGCTCTAACTGTAGTATATCCAGTACTAAGAATAATGCCTTTACAGGAAACATGCTAGCTCCAATTTGTCATTCAAACCCTTGGGGCTTTTTGTGTCCAGGAATCTAATCCAAAATGTCTCCCTCTGGGTAATATATTTCGTCATGTCCCTGTCGCTATGTTCTCGCACGACCTCTATCACACTGAATCTTAATTGTGCTATAGTGTGATGTTCGTTAACCCAATGACTTGCTAAAGGGGAACTCAATGTTTTTGTTCGAATCCTGCTTTTGTGCTCTGTAATACGAGTGCGCAATGACCTCTCGGTCTTACCTACGTAATACATGCCGCAAGGGCACCGAATTACGTAGATGACATTCTGTGTGTTACAATTAGCCGAAAACTGCAACCCAATTGGTTTACCTGTCCAAAGGTGTGAAATAGTAGTGCCTGTGATTACATTGTTGCAGTGTGAGCAGTTATGGCATTTTAGCATGCCCTTTCGTTGGTGTACTTCTCGAATGTCATGCCTCTTCAGTAATTCCCTAATGTTCTTTGAACGTCTGTACGCAAAGATCGGCTGATCTTTGAAAAGATCCCCAAAGTCAGATTCTGTTTGCAACAAATCCCATCTGTTCAAAATGGCTTTTTTAATAGCAGGAGATTGGGTTGAGAAAGTGGAAACAAATACTTCTCTGCTCTCTGTGGGTTTCACTTTCTTCTCCAATAGAGCGGATCTAGGAAATTCTGCTAATCTTGCTTCAGATTCTTCCACTATCTCCCTCGGATAACCCCTTACCAGAAAATTCTGTTTAGCTGACTCGAGAGTCTCAATCAATTGTATGGGATCTGACGTAATGCGCTTGATCCTTAAGAACTGGGAAAATGGAAGATGTTTCTTTAAAGAGCCAGGATGAAAAGTGTCAAATAATAGAGTATTATTGCGGTCAGTCAGTTTTGTGAAAACCTTGGTGATAATCTTGGAATCATGCAATTCAACGTCTACATCCAAATATGATATAGCCCGCTTGTCTAACGTGAATGTAAACTGGATCCTAGGATTGATGTCGTTAAGTATTGTGAGCTTCCTTTCCAAATCATGTTTCTCTCCTTGCCACATGATGAAAATGTCATCAATATACCGGCGGTATATGATGAGATGATCAGTCCATGTTGGATCATTGAGTATATTTTCCTGTTCAAACTTCATCATAAAAATATTGGCATAACTGGGTGCCCCCGCAAAACCCATGGATGTACCGTTGGTTTGGAGAAAAAATGTCTCCTTCCATTTGAAATAACTGTTAAAGAGACAGAATTGTAACAGTTCCAAGAGGAAAACTTTATTGGCTGGTATGTCCCCCTGCTGTAGCAGGGCCCACTCAATGGCTTCAATGCCCTCTGCATGTGGAATGGAAGTGTATAGGGAAACTACATCAACTGTCCCTAGCCAAATTTCTTCTCCTGGCGGTAAAACAAGATCTCCTAGTAATTTCAAAAAATGAGTAGTATCCTGAACATAAGTCGGTCCTGCCTGCACAAAAGTCTGTAAGAATGTGTCTAAATAGTGACCCAATGGTTCATGAATAGAACTGCATCCAGACACAATGGGACGCAGTGGAGGATCTCGAAGACTTTTGTGAATTTTGGGTAGCATGTATATTAATGGCCTGCGAGGAAACTTAGAATACAGAAAATCAAATGTCTTAGAACTGATCCACCCCATGTCTTTAGCATGCGTTAAGATTTTAGAAAGTGCCTCTTGAAATTCAAGAGTCGGATGCTGGCTAAGCGGTAGATACGTGGATTCATCTGACAACATCTCATTGACTTTGGCTTCATGGAAATGACTGTCCATAACAACCAGGGCACCACCCTTATCTGCTGGAAAGTACACTAGTGACTCATTCATCCTCAAAGATTTTAGTGCTTTCCTGTCTAATGATGTCAGATTGTGATGTTTCCTGGAAGGAGTAGGTAAGTGAGATAAATCCATCTTCACCAATGTCTCGAATGTGTCCAGAACCTTGTGTGAGCTGGGAGCAATAAAAGTGCTTTTTGGTTTGAACTCAGTGTATTCTTTTTCACTAGAGTCCATGTTCGTGAAGCTAGGATTGGAGAAGAAGTATCGTAGCCTCAACTTGCGCATAAACTTGTAGAATTCTATTTCTGTATTGAATGACGAGGTATGAAATGTTAGCACAAAAGATGTGCCCATGTTTAGTACCACCGTTTGTGCCTTTGTCAACGTGACTGAAGAAATATTCACCACTAATGTTTTTTCTGCCTCCGCCCTACATTGATTTGCTTTGTGCCTTCCGCTGTGAAAAAGAATACACTGAGTTCAAACCAAAAAGCACTTTTATTGCTCCCAGCTCACACAAGGTTCTGGACACATTCGAGACATTGGTGAAGATGGATTTATCTCACTTACCTACTCCTTCCAGGAAACATCACAATCTGACATCATTAGACAGGAAAGCACTAAAATCTTTGAGGATGAATGAGTCACTAGTGTACTTTCCAGCAGATAAGGGTGGTGCCCTGGTTGTTATGGACAGTCATTTCTATGAAGCCAAAGTCAATGAGATGTTGTCAGATGAATCCACGTATCTACCGCTTAGCCAGGATCCGACTCTTGAATTTCAAGAGGCACTTTCTAAAATCTTAACGCATGCTAAAGACATGGGGTGGATCAGTTCTAAGACATTTGATTTTCTGTATTCTAAGTTTCCTCGCAGGCCATCAATATACATGCTACCCAAAATTCACAAAAGTCTTCGAGATCCTCCACTGCGTCCCATTGTGTCTGGATGCAGTTCTATTCATGAACCATTGGGTCACTATTTAGACACATTCTTACAGACTTTTGTGCAGGCAGGACCGACTTATGTTCAGGATATTACTCATTTTTTGAAATTACTAGGAGATCTTGTTTTACCGCCAGGAGAAGAAATTTGGCTAGGGACAGTTGATGTAGTTTCCCTATACACTTCCATTCCACATGCAGAGGGCATTGAAGCCATTGAGTGGGCCCTGCTACAGCAGGGGGACATACCAGCCAATAAAGTTTTCCTCTTGGAACTGTTACAATTTTGTCTCATTAACAGTTATTTCAAATGGAAGGAGAAATGAAATTTTTTCTCCAAACCAATGGTACATCCATGGGTTTTGCGGGGGCACCCAGTTATGCCAATATTTTTATGATGAAGTTTGAACAGGAAAATATACTCAATGATCCAACATGGACTGATCATCTCATCATATACCGCCGGTATATTGATGACATTTTCATCATGTGGCAAGGAGAGAAACATGATTTGGAAAGGAAGCTCACAATACTTAAAGACATCAATCCTAGGATCCAGTTTACATTCACGTTAGACAAGCGGGCTATATCATATTTGGATGTAGATGTTGAATTGCATGATTCCAAGATTATCACCAAGGTTTTCAAACAACTGACTGACCGCAATAATACTCTATTATTTGACAGTTTTCATCCTGGCTCTTTAAAGAAACATCTTCCATTTTCCCAGTTCTTAAGGATCAAGCGCATTACGTCAGATCCCATACAATTGATTGAGACTCTCGAGTCAGCTAAACAGAATTTTCTGGTAAGGGGTTATCCGAGGGAGTTAGTGGAAGAATCTGAAGCAAGACTAGCAGAATTTCCTAGATCCGCTCTATTGGAGAAGAAAGTGAAACCCACAGAGAGCAGAGAAGTATTTGTTTTCACTTTCTCAACCCAATCTCCTGCTATTAAAAAAGCCATTTTGAACAGATGGGATTTGTTGCAAACAGAATCTGACTTTGGGGATCTTTTCAAAGATCAGCCGATCTTTGCGTACAAACGTTCAAAGAACATTAGGGAATTACTGAAGAGGCATGACATTCGAGAAGTACACCAACGAAAGGGCATGCTAAAATGCCATAACTGCTCACACTGCAACAATATAATCACAGGCACTACTATTTCACACCCTTGGACAGGTAAACCAATTGGGTTGCAGTTTTCGGCTAATTGTAACACACAGAATGTCATCTACGTAATTCGGTGCCCTTGCGGCATGTATTACGTAGGTAAGACCGAGAGGTCATTGCGCACTCGTATTACAGAGCACAAAAGCAGGATTCGAACAAAAACATTGAGTTACCCTTTAGCAAGTCATTGGGTTAACGCACATCACACTATAGCACAGTTAAGATTCAGTGTGATAGAGGTCGTGCGAGAACATAGCGACAGGGACATGACGAAATATATTACCCAGAGGGAGACATTTTGGATTAGATTCCTGGACACAAAAAGCCCCAAGGGTTTGAATGACAAATTGGAGCTAGCATGTTTCCTGTAAAGGCATTATTCTTAGTACTGGATATACTACAGTTAGAGCTATGATTGTTGACCAGGTGACACTGATGACACACAGCATTTTCATTACCATTTCTTTTTTATTAATTTTCACTATCTGAATAGGACGGCCTGATGTAGTGCAGGCACTGGCAGTTCATTGACTATTATTCCACTACTGCAATTACAGATAGACACGCATTCAGGTCATTGTGAGGTCATGTTCCCGTCTACATAAGCTCCCCGTTACATTATGTATATTTGAAGCCTATAAATATGAACTCATATGATTGTGATGTTAGGTTTATGTCAATATAAGGATGATGCTACATTTTGTAAACCTTATGTTCCAATGATGATGAGATAACGTATCATTGAATTGGTTAACACACAATATGTATGCTGGAACCATGGTATGTTACATCTTGTCATATCATGTTATATCACGAAAACATTATTGTGTTTTACTTATTGCACACTCCATGATGCGTTCTATTGGTGATGTGGTAATTGCATCACAGCATTGGTAGACATATAATATTTATGTTGAGTTCGCAACATTTCTCACGTTAGATTTCATCTTTTTTCTATTTCCCATTTTCATGTTCCATACCTATCAAAATGCCACATCAGGTAACGGTTGGGTTTACTTTCCTGTTTTGAACACATACTTGCGATCTTTACCTCATGTCACCTATTTTGCAGTGGATAGACAGGTTCACTTTTTCCACTCTTCTTTCTACTTTTTCCACTCTTATTCCATTTCTTTTGATGGGAGTGTAGAACTTTTTCATAAGCGTTTAGCGATGCCCAGCCCTGATGGTCATACACAAATACTTTTTCAATATTTTTTCCATGAGGTGTCTGTTGTGATTAGCGTGCCACTTTCAGTGCTTTACTTTCTTAACACATTGGTTCTGTAAGGCATTTTCACAGAGGAATTGAGCTCTTCCAATATGGCCACGATTTAGTTGTTTACATTCGCCTTGTATCCTTTTTTAGTTTTGATGACACACGTACGCAGTACGTAAACGCTTACTTATGGCGGAACACACAGAATCGGGGCTTGATACTTGGTTGTCGGACATGAGTTAGAAGAGGAAGACGTGCTACATATCTGTAAGTCACAGCATTTTGAGAGTTAGTTTTACGGTGCACTCGAGGCACAGTAGGAATAGAATCTTTATTGAATAGAATTTTTTATTTCATAGAACTATCATCACCCTCGCAGCAGCGTTGGGAAGAGTTAAAAACACCGAGGACTCTGTAAGTGTATTTTTAGTTTGTTTTGCTTTTGCGAGTTTTCTAGGTTTATTTCAAGAGTATTTTCCATCATTTTTCATCAATTTTTATTCACAGTTACCAGTTCACCGCTTGAGCAGTATTGAACTCACTTTATGTGTTATTGATCTATAAAGTTCGGCTATTTGCGGCGCTTTTGGACGCCGGGTGAGTTCAGATCACTTTGAGTTTCTTTCAAGAGCAGCACAGCTTATACGTTAGTTGAGTGTATTAAACTCAGGCTATTTTTGAGACTGTGTTTTCTTTGGGTCCACAGGCTGTTTCTGACATATTCCGATAGACCTGTTACAGTTCTGGTCATTGTCCATCATTGGATTGGAATTAGGTAGATATTGCTTTGATAGCAAAGGGTCTCTTTTATTTTATTTTTTACTTCATTTTCATTCTATGCACAGGGTGTATTGGCACGTTTGGTATCTTTACTGTTTCCGAGCGGTCTGCTATTTCAGTGTCACCTTCATCACTACAATCTGGCGATCATTCATGTATGAATTTGTAGACTTTATTTATATTTCACGATGCATGTATTTTTAGGATCCTCCCGGCTCGTATGGGTCTGCCATCAAATGTTATTTATGTTTCAACTCAGAATGATATGTTCATTGCTTAATGTGATATAAATTTGATATATTTGTTTATAGATATCCCCTGAAGAAGGGTGCTGGTTACACCCGAAATGCATTGGGATTGTGGAGCAAACTGCATTTTACTGTTTATGACCTGAATAAACGGACTTTTGAAATTCTCATTTTGATTTGGATTCACAGTATACGTGTGGACGAAAGAAGCCTATCATCAAGACGGTTTTGGTTGATGGCTCATGCACATACTTTCTGGATAATTATGGTTTTTGGGAACGTTGTTAATTTATGAGTAATACTGTTTTTCCATGCAAAAAGTGTCTTAAATGATTTTTATGTATTGTTTATATACACTCACATAGGAGTGTTTTAGGTAGTGCACATCCTGTCTAGAACATTACGTTCTAGTCTGTATTTTCTATTTGAATTGGTGGCAGGGTGGAACCACTTCAGGTAGTGCACACCAAGTTACAAAATCTTTTGAATATTGAGTACAATTTGTGAACTAGTTCAATCTGAGTGCGCACAAGCTGTGATTAGTATAAATTTGCTTTTAGAAAGTTGGCATTTTCATGCCTTAGCCATTTGGTGCCTAGCCTGCTTCTGGTCACATGACTGGGTATAGTTGGCAGTTGGGCTTTGTGTATTCTTCCTAGACAGTCACACACAATGGGAGCGTTGGGGTGACTGAGTGGGCCATCACTAGCAGGATGGGACGAAGGAGCTGGGCCCAGCCTCAATTAGACCTGAATAGGCTGTGTCCTGTCTCCACACAAAGGACCAAACAACCCTGTATTGTCACTTCAGTCAGTTTGGAGTTGGGGGAAGTGGGGAATCCCATGCACTTCAAAGAGGTGTCTAGAAGCTTCTCTCACCTTCCAGAACCAGGGCAGCAGGGTATAAAAAGGGGACCTCAGACCCCCCACTCTTCACTTCACTTCTGGACCTGTTGATACTCTACTAGGAAGAAGGACAGCTGTGCTTCTGAAAGGACTGCCACTCTGCTCTGAAGGAAGTTCTTCCCTGCTGTGCTGGCCTGTTGGCCTCTTGCCTGGGTGAGAAGGACAGGACATGCATCTCTTGAACCCAGAGTGGCTCCAAGGGCTAGTTTACTGGCCTCCTGATCTGAAGCCTCAGGGACATAATACGCTTTCAACAACCTTGCACCTGCACCTGGACTCTGCCATCTGTGAATCTAGCCTGCCAAGTGGTGCCACTCTAGTCCTAGACCCTTGGAAGTGGGCCTAAGGTGCTTGCCAGCGGAACGGACGCATCTTCCCGCTGAACTGCGCATCCCTGAGCGGAACTGATGCAACTTCTCTGCTGAGCTGCGCATCTTGTTGCTGAATAATGGAAGCAGCTGGGTGCAGAGGTCCTAAAAAGGGATTATGCTCGGGGAGCTTGCTGCCTTGCAGGTTAATCCTTTCACTATGATGAAGATTTCCTTGACTTTGTTGTTTCTGTTTTTATTGCGGTCAGTGATTGGGAAGCATTGGGTGGTTATGATTTACTCATGGTAGGATCCAAGGGCTGATTTGTAGGTCCTCTTGTCAGTGACGTCCTGACTTTGTCTCCATCTGCGTTCAAGTTTCTTGCAGAGACATTCGGTGAGCCTGAACTCTTCCGTGTACCAGATTGTTTGCTTTCCAAGGTGGGGGAGAATTGGATAGAATCTTTGAATATGATAGTGATTCTGGACTCCGGGTCTGTTTGTCCTGTTATGTCTTTGAAACTTGTATCCAGTCAGATTTGCGGTGACAATGACAGAGGCTAGGTATAGTCAGAAAGAGCCGGTCCAGTGAGCTTTCATGTAGCGGGTCCCAAATTTCAGTGGTGTCTTTAGTGAGGGAGCCATTGTTGAGGAATGTGCAAGATAGGGAGGGGAGTGGTGTAGTGGGGGCTGTGTTTTTGGTTTCTGAGGTGCTAGGAGGCAGTGAGGTGGGTGCCGGAGGCCCAATCAATCAATCAATCAATCAATCAGGTGTTTGTGAATCACAGCTAATTCCAGTGAGGATCTCAATGCGCTGAGGAGGGGCTACTGATCCGTCTGGGCTTGGAGGTTCAGTCAAAGAGTCAGGTCTTGAGATCCTTCCTGAATTGGGTCAGCGACGGGGATTGCCTGAGGTGGAGGGGCAGGATGTTCCAGGTCTTGGTGGCGAGGTAGGAGAAGGATCTTCCTCTGGTTCTGGTCTTGTGTATACGTGGGACAGTGGCCAGGGCAAGTTGGGCGGAGCGAAGTTGTCTGGTGGGTACATGGCATGAGAGACGGTGGTTCAGATATGCTGGTCCTGCATTGTGGAGAGCTTTGTAGGCATGTGTGAGGAGCTAGAAGGTGATTCTCTTGTTGACTGGGAGCCAGTGGAGTTGTCCGAGGTGGTGTGTTATGTGGCTGCGGTGGGGGATGTCGAGGACCAGTCTGGCTGCAGCGTTTTGAATTGCTTGTAGTTTCCTGAGCTGTTTCTGGATGATGCCGGCGTAGAGTCCGTTGCCGTAGTCGAGTCTGCTGGTGATGAGTGCGTGGGTGACCGTTTTTCAGGATTCTGTGGGGATCCATCTCAAAGTCTTTCGAAGCAGGCGAAGCATGTGGAAGCAGGATGAGGATAGGGCATTGATCTGGTGGTTCATTGGGAGCGAAGAGTCCGGTATGATGATGAGGTTGTGTGCATGGTCTGTGGGAGTGGGAGGGGTTCCCAGTGCAGTGGGCCACCAGGAGTCGTGTTAGGTTGATGGGGGAGGTCCCAGGATGAGTACTTCGGTCTTGTCCGAGTTGAGCTTGAGGCAGCTGTCTTTCATCCAGGTGGCAACGGCCTTCATCCCGCTGTGAAATTTGATTTTGGTGGTTCTGGGTTCGTTGGTAAGGGAGGGGATCAACTGGGTGTTGTCGGCGTATGAGACGATGCTGAGTCCGTGGTTTCGGAAGATGGTCACGATTGGGGTTGCGGTTTCGCCCTGGTTGAGGAGAGAACGGATGTCATCGGTTGCGGTGAGGAGTGCGGTCTCGGTGCTGTGGTTACTTTGGAAGCCAGATTGAGAGATGTCCAGGACATGGTTCTCTTCGAAGGACTTGGGTGCTGATGGCCTTCTCGATAACCTTGGCGGGAAAGGGGAGGAGGGAGATGGGTCTGAGGTTCGGCGGATGGCTTCTTCAGCATGGGGTTGATCTCAGCATGTTTCCAGTTGTCAGAGAAGGTGAAGGTCTCGATGGAGAAGTTGATGATGCAGTGAAGCTTTGGGGCGATGGGTCCGATGGGGCTCTGGAGTGGATGCTCTTCATGGTGTTGAGTGTGTCGTCTGTGGTGAGCGGAGTCCAGTTGAGCAGGGTGTGTTGGGGTGCGGCGAGGGTGTGTGCGGTGGTGACCAGCGTTGTGGCAGGGTCTTGGGTGTCGAAGTTGTCATAGATTTGCCTGATCTTGTGGTGGAAGAAGGTGCCAAGTTTGTTGCAGAGGTTTTGGGAAGGTGGGACGTCTCGCTGTTGGGCCTGGCGAACTCCTTGACGATGGTAAAGAGTTATTTGCTGTTGTGTGCATTGGTGTTGATTCTGACTTGGAGGGCCATTTTCTTTGTGGCTTTGAGGAGGAGGTGGTGTGCGTTGATGGCGGTTTTGAAGATTGCGTGGGTTTCTGTTTTTTTTTTGTTCCTCAATCTCTTCTCGAGTCATCTGCAGGTGCATCTGGACTCATGGAGGTTGGGAGTGAACCAGCTGGCTTTCTTGGAGTGTTACTTGCCTGGTGTCTTCTTGAGGGGTGCTAGAGTATCAGCACAGTTGAAGATCCATCAGTGAAGGTTGCATGCTGAGGTGTTGGCGTCTGTTGATGTTGGCAGTGTGGTAGTGCTGAGGTAGGCAATGAGATGTTCTTCGGTGGCCTTGTCCAAGCTACGATGGGGAGGTGGCAGTGAGGGCGATGCTGAACAGTGGGGGTGGCGAAGGTGAAGTGCACACAGAGGTGGTCTGTTCAGAAGAATTCGGTGGTGTGGCTGTAGGTGATGTTCCCGCTGACGGAGAAGATGGGGCCGAGCATGTGTCCGTCTGTGTGGGTCGGTACAGTGACTAGCTGCTTGAGTCCGATGTTGGTGAGGTTCTCCAGAAGGGATGTGGTGTTCTGGTCACTGAGGGTGCATGTGAAATGGCAGTTAAAACACAAGAACGCACCTTCAGTGTTGGGAGGCGAGGCACGACAGCAGCGCTATGAAATGCGACCAGCTTTCAGGGCAAAGAGGGTCAAAGTGGAATAGCGACGGGGGAGGTGGGTGCGAGCAGGACTAGGGGGGGCTGGTACTGGAGGGGAGTGAATGGGCGCAGATGGGTTTGCCTTTGGCATGCTTTAGCCATGCCCACTGTGTGTCCACGCTGTGGGCACTATTAAGTGAATACTGGTTTGGTGGGAAACCAGTAATGTCACTTCCTTTGCAGAAGGATGGTGGACAATCCAATGATGTCACTAATGGAGAGTGCATGAATGGGACGAGAAAAGAAGTAGAAGAGCAATTAAGGTTGGCAACCTGAGCCGAAACGACTTAATCTAAGTCCCTGATTTCACCCACTCCTGCTTTGCCCCAGGGCTTCGGCCCAAGCCCCTCCCATGCTCCTGAAGACAGACGATCATAAGTCAGGTGAGCCTTAAATAGGTCATGGTTCAAAACATAGCCAGACTGACATACTACACATGCAAGGGTGAGAGACGAAGAGCTTGGTATGATGCTGCCTTGGCAGCATAAAAACGAAGGGGCTTATTTATGAGAGGCTTGCGCCACCAGAGCAACCCTTTTTTATGCTCTGGCAGCGCAAGCCTCTCAATCATATCTATGAGGCAAAGCAAAGTCACTCTGCATAGCTTTGCATGGCCTCATAGATATGGAGCAAGACCAAGTAGCGCAAGACGCTGCCTTGCCTTACTCTGCGTCAGGGAGGCATTCTGCAGCACACATAGAACGAGGTAAATGCCTCTCAGGATTGTTTTTGTGCAAAAAACAACCCTGCCTGCAACGGAGACACCCTTGCACCATGGTGCAAGGGTGCCTGCCTCGGCGATAGGCAGCAAATTTTGCCCCAGCTCAGAGGGAAAGGACAGGAATGCACCGTATTTCATGAATACGGTGCATTCCTGCACTTTCACATTGGCGTAGAGCAACACTAAAAGAAGACTTGCGGCGCTGCCCTATGCTAATTCCCCATAAATTATGTCCGAATTGGCCAGCTTCAAGTTGCTATTTTGTCTTCTTCCCTCAATGTGAGCCCTGCATCCTTTTTCTTAAACCCCAAAGACCCTTGCTCTTAAGGGTCATGCTTCTAGAATAAGGTCCAAGCATCTAACTAGGAGGAGCCTATAGCCAGAACCGCTCCTCCTTCAATTGATAATGTAGATCTTTGTTTGGAGACTGTTATCTCTTAGTGTGGTGGGGCGGCTGAGGCTTTGGTTCCTCGACACTTGGCAAGGGAGAGGTGAGGGAGTCATCTGCCCCTTGGTTTTCTGCTTCTTTGGTGGCCGAAAGGAGAGCCTGTAAGATACTGGAGAGAGTTTGGTGAAGGGACAATTCTTTGGACTGCAAATTAATTTATAATTCTGCCCTCAGAACATATCATGACTCCATCAAACAGGCACAGATTTCCCTTTTTGATGAGAAAATTAATGGTGCTTCCAATAGCTCTCACGCCAATTTTCAGGTTGCCAAATGTTTTCTCTCTCCTAAATCTTGCCACACGGTTATCATTCCCTACGAGGAACTGTGTAACGGGCTGGCTGATTTCTTCAATACCAAGTTTGCTGACATTCAAATGACCTTCTTATCCTGATATAGCAACAACCAACAGGAGTAAACCCATAGACCAGGTTGAGATCTGGGTAAGGAGGTATAGAAGAACAACAATGTCTCAACCGGTATTATTGAGAGAACTAATTAGCAAGTATCTACACGACATTACAAGAAAAAGGAAATAGGAAGACTCGAAATTGGTTTAAATGTGCTCAAGGCATCATATATTTGGAAAGATAAAAGACAAACAATGGTTGTGGAAACAATTGGGAACAATTGTATTAGCACTGTGAGCAATTACTGCAAGGGCAACCCGAAGACTTTGTGCATGCAAGTGCTTGTGACACTCAAAGGTGAACGGTGAAGGTGACAAGTGGAAAAAACAGCGAGGGCGCAATGTGAAAAGGTGATGGATATGTACAACGACTTATGGTTCAAGAAAGGATTATTTACATAGATTTATCATATTATTCAGACATTTTTGGAATGAACCATAGTAGAGGAGGCGCCGCAAATCGCGCTGGTATGTCGACGGCGTTTCGATCCGAGTCAGTTGGGATCATCATCAGGACCAGGTTGCCATTTGAAGGTGCTGAGAGAGGTGCTGAGATGCGAAGACGGGTAGGGCAGCAGGGCTTGCCCTATCTAGAGGGCTGTGAGTCAAGGAGATGAGGCCCGATGGCGAGGCGCAGAATCGCCTGGGCAGAGGGTTCCTGCCAGATGGCGGAGTCCAGAAAGGCTGATCCTTCCAGTGAAAGAATTCGAGGCAAAACATTTTCGTTTTTAGCAGCCAAACCTTGGAATCAGCTGCTACGGGATCTTTGGATGCTTCCCTCAGAGGATGTCTTCAAAAGGAGATTGAAAACTTGGCTCTTCTCTTCCACCGTTTAGGGCTTCCGTGCTTTGGTGCGTACTATTGTGCCTTAGCGCCGGGACGCTCTTTGAATTGCAGAGGGGTTTACAAAACACCACCATTCATTCATTCTTTCCAGTTTTATCTGAGGAGGCATAATTTTGCTTTCCTAGAATTTCCTCCCAGATAGCTTCCACTAAGTGGAATTACATTTCAATGAAATGGGGAAAGGAGACCTACTTGCTTCCATTGTCTCTGCTAGTACATCAGTATAAGATGGGCAAAAGGAAGTAGATTTAGGTACGCACATAGCGCAAAACACAAGTTGTAGTCAAAATGCAGCTGATGTAAATATTAGATGTACAAAGGAAAAAAAGTATGGAGGGATCAATCACTCATTTATTTTCGTCCAAGGCACCATCAATTACCCTGACGTTTTCAATATTTTGTGAGTATAAATATTAATGATTTTGTTAGCTACACATATCATTTGGCGGGACTCTGGTACATAAATTGATTACACATGAATTAAACATCGAACAAAATATATGTAAGACATAAACAAATACATAATAATCAAACATAAATCATTGTCACAACAACAATACATATACACAATATATACAACATATACAAAACCCTAATTATTACGTATATTAATGTACACTCCTCAATCCGAGTGATACATTCCAAGGTAGTCCTCTTCGCACAAGAGGTATCAAACCTCTCTCTCATTCACTTATGTGCGCCTATAATCTAAAGCCAGATTCAAAAATAATTGGACTCCTCATATATCTGTCAACGCGGTCGCGTTTCAGCCCACAATTTCTTTTGGCTTCCTCAGGACAAGGGTACACAATATCTACAATAGTAATCGAAGTTTAAAATTACATAACTATACATATATTCTACCGATCTAATTCTATCCCTTATTTGCCCCTACAGTGCTCAGTAAAAGTAGTCTAAAGACTAACACGTGAAGATGTTCTCTCCCATAGGTGGTATAATGGGGGGATATAGTGTGTATTTATTCCAGAAAATTCCTCTAGTAACACCCTTTCTCAGTGTGTATTTAGTACATGTCACTGTGTCTGTACTCACCCCGAAACACCAATGAAACACCTGCTCTCATAAAAATACCTGGAGTCTATTCCTAGCTATCAGGATCAAGACGAATCCTTATCATCGGGGGAACACGCTCCCCACATAGTGCGGTTCCATGCTTCGTATGGAAACCTATCAAGGTAACAAGGAGGCCAATATAGGTCAAGTTGGCATTCTACTGCTTCAAAACATCCTTCTATCCAAGTACAAGAAAGCATACCAAAAATTACCTTCAATTTTTATACCGCTTTAAGAAACAGATGTAGCCCTCCAGTCACTGGCCGTTCCTTCGCCTCACTCCCTAGATCAAAACATATACTGAAATTATACTCGCGTCATACACAATGACGGTAATCCTACTCAAAGAGTTTCTAAAACACCGGTTCCCAACTATGGTTACCTGCTGCAAGGGTCCACCGTCAAAAAGTACGGTCCTCACTATTCGCGCCACACCAATATGAAGCAAACGCTCTCCGGCTGAGAATGTTTCTGTACGCGCGTAATTGCGTCATACGCCGCCGGCTGGCAACATAGAGAAAAGACTATCGGGAGACTTATGTATAGTTTCCAAATGCTCCAGATGGCCCTCTCAAGAAAAAAGACTACTCTATAATTCTATCATTGTTCACCAGCACTGCCATCCACATAAGATTATGTTTTGCACCCAATGGTATGACGACAAGTGTGAACGCCCCCTCGATCATTTAATTAGGGGCTACCATCATCTAATCCAATGTCAATCTAAATGTTACCAAACACAATTCGCATCGGCGCCCTTCCTACGCTATCTAATTTGGTATGCTTTCTTGTACTTGGATAGAAGGATGTTTTGAAGCAGTAGAATGCCAACTTGACCTATATTGGCCTCCTTGTTACCTTGATAGGTTTCCATACGAAGCATGGAACCGCGCTATGTGGGGAGCGTGTTCCCCCGATGATAAGGATTCGTCTTGATCCTGATAGCTAGGAATAGACTCCAGGTATTTTTATGAGAGCAGGTGTTTCATTGGTGTTTCGGGGTGAGCACAGACACAGTGACATGTACTAAATACACACTGAGAAAGGGTGTTACTAGAGGAATTTTCTGGAATAAATACACACTATATCCCCCATTATACCACCTATGGGAGAGAACATCTTCACCTGTTAGTCTTTAGACTACTTTTACTGAGCACTGTATGGGCAAATAAGGGATAGAATTAGATCGGTAGAATATATGTATAGTTATGTAATTTTAAACTTTGATTACTATTGTAGATATTATGTACCCTTGTCCTGAGGAAGCCGAAAGAAATTGTGGGCTGAAATGCGACCGCGTCGACAGATATATGAGGAGTCCAATTATTTTTGAATCTGGCTTTAGATTATAGGCGCACATAAGTGAATGAGAGAGAGGTGTGATACCTCTTGTGCGAAGAGGACTACCTTGGAATGTATCACTCGGATTGAGGAGTGTATATTAATATACGTAATAATTAGGGTTTTGTATATGTTGTATATATTGTGTATATGTATTGTTGTTGTGACAATGATTTATGTTTGATTATTATGTATTTGTTTATGTCTTACATATATTTTGTTCGATGTTTAATTCATGTGTAATCAATTTATGTACCAGAGTCCCGCCAAATGATATGTGTAGCTAACAAAATCATTAATATTTATACTCACAAAATATTGAAAACGTCAGGGTAATTGATGGTGCCTTGGACGAAAATAAATGAGTGATTGATCCCTCCATACTTTTTTCCTTTGTACATCTTGTAGATGTTTTATGCCCAGGTTTAGGAGGGTCATTTGGGCATACCCCCCTGGTTGTACTACGATGTAAATATTAGGGCACACAGTGAGAGGAACATGTTATTAGCAAAAATGAAGCTGATTTAAATATACACCCAATGCTCTGCACAAGTTGTTGAGGAAATGGGCTGACTGAAATATGCACCCAGTGCAAGAGCTCAGGAGAGTCTGCCCAGAGGGCACCCTCCACTTGAAGGGGTCTAGTAAATGAAGATTACAAATATGTTACTTTTAACATGTGGTGATTAGACCACGTCCATGCTCAGTTTGCTCTTTGATTACACACCTACGCAGGACATCTACCTAAATAATCATACGGGTAGACTGGTGAAGTCAGGGCTATCAATTAATGATTATATGCATATCTCTCTTTCCAATGTCAAATTAGAGAAAGTAGGTTGTGTTTTCTGCGCAGATTACTGTGAAGTTCTGATTGCTGGACGTTGTGTTGGTAAACATAGACACTGACGCTCTCTGCTATAATGGAGATGCTGCTAGGAGGACCAGCAGCGGCTAAATAGCTTTAAAGAAGTGTAGGTTCTCACTGTCCCAGACAGTGGCGTAACAAAACTTGAGGGGGCCCCCCTGCAAAACACATGGAGGGGCCCCCCCCCCGGCCCACCACTTTGCCCCACCGCCCAAAAATCTGGCATATTTGGATTTGAAACCTCCAACATTTAAATTAAAGACCTCTATATTGTCTTTCTCAAAGTTCTAATGAGAAAGTGGGAAAACCTCTTAACATATAAGCTACGCCATTTGTAACAATAATGTCAAAAGCAAATTATTTAACTGAGGCAGCAATCAGAACAATGCCAAGGAGCGATCCTATTGTCTCAGGAACTGCAGCAATAAGAACAATGCCAAGGAGCGATCCTATTGTCTCAGGAACGGTAGCAATCAGAAAAATGCCATAGAGCGGTCCTATTGTCTCAGGAACTGCCTATGGCTGAAGAATAACTATGAAGGGTCTGAATTAGAATTGACATTAATGGACAATAACATGAAACTTTGAAAGACAAACCCAAACCCAAACCCAAACCTGCAATTCCATAAAAACTCGACTGACAATCAGTGGTGGCTGGTGACATTTGAAAGTGGTGAGGTGTAAACGTTGTGTGGGAGAGCACCATGGCGAGCGAGCGCAGCGAGCGAGCTTGAACAATAAAAGAGGGGTTCGGGGGGGTTCTCCCCCTGAGAAAATTTTGAAAAAAGAGTGAGTAAATGGTGCATTTTCAAGCAAATGTGAGAAGCAAGAAGGTTAATATGCAATTGTGAAAGTGCAGTTATTACATTAATAAAGGGATGTCATATAACAACAACATGGTAGCTGCTTATTCAGTATAACCACAGAGCTTCATAACAGACTTCAAGATAAAATGCTGAGAACCTCACAGATTTTTTTTATTTAAACTGCAAACAACTAAACAAACAACTAAACAGAAACATTCAAGAAGAAATATTATGATTAACGTATTGTTCACTTTCTGTAGACAAAATCTAGAGAAGTAGTCACTCTGCACTTCAAAAAGTGTTAATGTTTATATAGCGGGAACGCGACTCGAAAGTATTAGCGCGGCTGGCTTTACATGAGCGCGCCAGTCAGTACACACGGAGGACACAATCGGTATCAGTCAGTGTCCTCCCTCCAGTCCTCATACACACAAAGTCAAGCACTGACTGGCGCGCTCATTTAAAGCCAGCCGCGCTAATACTTTCGGGTCCCGTTCCTGCTATATAAACATTAACACTTTTGAAGCACTTCAAAGAGTGTGTTAACAAAAGTATGTAGTTCGTTTCATCATGGACTTTGCGAACTCACTAACAGTGTTAATAGTGAGTTTGCAAAGTCCACGATGGAACGAACTACACAGGGACTCACTGGAAAGAACTACATACTTTTTTGTTAGGCACAGGGAAATTAATGATTTTTCCCCAATCCCCAGTATCACAGGATGTTGAGCCAACGACGCCATGCCGACCTGTTTGAACCACACATCACCAATATTGAAAAAAAGCGAAGGAAAGTTGTATTTAAAACAATCTGTTCAAGAATCATTTAACGCCATCAGGGCAAGACTCTACAGAACAGAGCTGGTTTTATCAGGGGGCCCCCTGAAAGTCTGTGGCCCTGGGCCGGAGCCCACTTTGCCCATGCCTCAAAAAGTCTCTGGATGGCATCTGACAGTCTTTTTTGGCGCACCCTCCCTCCTCCTTTTTCATGAATTCCCTCACTACCACTCACCAACAATGCACCTCATCTCTCTATAGCACCTTTCTGACAAACATTTCATTTTTTTATAGCGCTACTCATAGTTTACTCACACTCAGTTCTGTGATCTGCATGGTACACATTCTTTGTAGCAGGCATATTAACCCTATTCGCTTTGTGGGTGGTTGGAGTGCCCATGTGAGTGCACGGTGAGTGATGCTACAGTGTGATAGTAGGGTAAGAGGAGTGACTGCAGGGTGAGTGAGGTGACCATATGAATTTGGGTGCGGATGTAAGTGCAGAGTGGGACGAAAGAATGCATGGTTAGTGATGGGCTTGTTTAAGTGAGTTTGCAGATTGAGCAGTGAGTGGGACAGCTGAGTGAAGTGTGACATGAGTGCAGGGTGAGTAGTGTGCTCGTGTGACTGCAGGGTGAGGTACAGGGTGAACAGCGCAAGTGCATTGTGAGTGCAGAGTGATCACTGTGAGTGTAGGGTGAGCGGGTGAATGGTGGGAGTACATGGTGATCAGTGAGTGCATTGTGATTACTGTGAGTGCAGGGTGAGCGTGAAAGTGAAGGGCGAGAATGAGGAGTGAGTTGTCTGAATGCAGGGTGCATTCCCAGACACTTGAAGTAACTCAGCATGTTATTGACGGCGGCGTAGGGTTTCAGATATAAGTTAAACTATTGCTATTATGGCATTAATCATTGATCGAGGGTGGAGGAAATAAATCATGTGCTGATCCTGCAACAAACGTCCTGTCTTATGATTAGGGTTCCCAGCTCATTATTTTGATGTCCCAGACGGGACAAAAATAAGCAGTCACCTAAAGCCGTATTTTCAGCACTTATCTGTGCATACTTCGAACAGCAAATATAAATAGAAAGCACTTTTAATTGTGTTCTAGGGCTTCCTGAATGATCCATGACTGATAATTAAAGTGAACAAAGACAGAAAAGTCACATTACAAATCAATACATACTTTATTTATAACCCTATTTAGTGTCAAGACGAGGTCTTTCCAAGCTCTTTAAACATACATGGCTGGCATTTTTCTTTTGGCAACCCAACTTTATATTCCTTTTCATGAAATGCATTCTCACACTACAGCAGTAAATGTAAAATACAAATGTAAGGGATAGGCAGAGTGCTGGCCCAGGGGGTACTGGAACCAGAAAAAAACTAAGCCTTGGCAACCAGTTTACAAAGGTATGTAAATATGCAAATGGTCTCTGGCCTGAAGGCAGTTGCCTTCAACCCCCTTGCTGCTGGGCCTGGAAGCTCAGGTCACCTGCACCCACAGCATGCGGCACGCACCATTTAATTTATGAGGCAGGACTGTTATGAGGCAACTCACTGGTGCAACCAACGCTGGCGAGAGAGTGTAGTGCTGCCTGTGTGCGCTACAGCGCTGATGGGGCCCCTGTAGGCTGGAACTCCGCGGCTGCTGCGGGCATAGCTGCCAAGGTTTCAGATTGCCATGTGTGACATTTTCATAATTTCAGTGTAATTATGAGTGACATTTCAACGACTATGAGTGACACTTTCTTGCGAGCAAAAATATGCAATGAAGACGATCAAAACATATAAATATCAGAAATTACACCCATTTGAGCAAGAAGAAACTTGAAGAAGATCTTAAAACACCAGAAATGGTGTAAAGCACCAGAAATGGAAGGGCACTCAGTCATGGAATGGCACGGTATGGCCTCTCATTGTATAGTAGATGGTCATGTACTGTGCGTGTCCTTCCCTACCACAGAGGCAAATGGGCCATTTCCAAGTCGCGCCATCCTTGAAGACGCACACCTAGCACCGCAATACACAGGGCGCAGCGCTGGCAACGTAGAACCACCTTGATACAAACTAACCCCCGGGGCCAAGCATCATTAAAAAACACATACCTAAACCTCATGCCGGGAAACAGAAATCAAAGGTTTTTGCCAACCTACGGGTTGGAAGTGTGATTTGTCAAAAGCTACTAGGAGTGTTTTATAACACAGGGCAGCTGGGAACACAGTTTAAGCACATGAAATTGGCTTGTGGTACACATCATGACCAGTATGGAAACCCCCATGTTGTATGTGGGGGTAAAAGCAATATTTAAAACACCTCCTGATACTTAATCTGCACATTCCCATGTGCTTTTATGAAATACAAGATTGCTGCCTGATGCAGAGGCGCCCCTAAGATTGCCAGCCTTTGCCCACACTGGGCTCCGTCCCTGCCAGCAATCAACAGGAGAGCAACAAGACTCCTGGGCCTCTCTGTCCATGTGGGACCCAACACAACAGGATGTGAGGCAGCCCCAACATGAATAGTTACGACACATGGATCCATCTTAGCCGCCTAAGTGTGACACTGACTTGCGCACGGACAGGCACCATACTGCATTATCCTCAGGCTGAGGCAGGAGCTGTGTAGTAATCTCACGGCAAAACCAACAGCTAGTATGACTGTCTGAAGAGAGCCACCTGTTTTAAATTATTATCCCCAAGATACAAACGAAGCACGGCTGCCAGAAAGCCGGCAGCATTTGCCAACAAGCGCTTGAAAAAATGTGCGCACGTACCTGCGGCATTGCTGCCAAGTTTTTAAGTTTGCTTATGAGCGACATTTTAATTGCGATTGCAATCGCAGAGCCCACCGAGGCACCAAAGGCATGTATTAGGCACAAGTGGTCACGGAAGTGTAAGAAAGTGCACATAACATTCCCAACTTTCAAGGTTGTATGAGGCTTTAAACATATCCCAGCCCTACAGGTTCTGTTTTTTCAGAGCGCGAAAAAGCAAAAATCATCGAGAAAGGCCTTTTCCAGAAAAGTAAGGGAAGATGTAGAGCTACCTCTTGTAAGCCTATTGCTTCAGTGAATCAGGTAAAACATCAGAACTTCATCAAAGGTTTTGTTTGTTGATTGCTGTGTGTATTGTTTTGACACTTTTTTAGGTGTAAATAAAAAAACTCTTTATTTTCTCTTTAGCTATGTATTAGCTATATATATGCCTATTAGCCGGTCAACAATCCAAAGAGACAACCAAAGAATAAGAACGACTGACACGGTAACAAATAGTTCCAGATGACAACACAAAAGTACATCTTAGATACACCTACAACACATTTTCTCCCAAACACCACAACATTAAGAGTCCTACTGCTTGCTATGTGGCACATTCCAGCATTTAAATTTCATATTGCCAACATCCCTGCCAATGGCAAACTTATCCTCTCTACTCTGAAATGTAACATTGCTGACCTCTGAGACATGTATAGCGCCCAATTTATAATTATTCAGGATAATAAACCATGTCCACATAAGAAGTCACAAACAAGCCAACCCAGAGCGGATAGGGTCATACCAATAACAGGCACATGCCACTTGGAATAACATAATACATATTTCTAAATGCATATCATGTCCCTATTACGAGTGCTAAGGAGCGGTCATTCTGCATTTGTTGTTGTAAAAATTATCACCTGCAACGATTACACGTTTTACTTGGAAAAGGAACGTATATGTGTAAGCAAAATGCATTAAGATGAGTGCAGAAAATTTCATGCACTAATGGACCTGGTTATTGTGGGACTCACTTGTTACCGTCAATTTCGTAATGAGGGCCAACGACTTTTTGAGTATAGGCAGGGGGGAGTGCAATTGTATGGAATCATCTGTTCCATGCCCGAGCCCCACATTGCATTACTCCTCCAGCAGGAACATCCTCAATAATTGTACATGCGCCCGCAAAAAGAGATGTGTATTTTCATAAAACCTTTCAGACTCGGCCTACCTTTCAGTTTCTGGGGCACAAACTACTTTTTTAACAACACTACTTCATAAGCACATACTCTTTAGATTCCGAAAGAAGTGAAAGAATAGGAATTATGTTGTCAATGCTGCGACCTTCAACATTAGATCTTAATAAAGTAACAAGAGGATTCCCGTTCTCCCTCATTCTGCTGCTGGCAGAGTTCTGATGTCAAAAGATACGTGTAGGGCACACTTGTGAAGAAACTGCTTCTCAGAAATTAAAACATTCGATTATATTACTGTGGGCAACGTGAAATGCCAACACAACTAAATCAAGCAGTTGCGCACGCCCCTCTCCTTTTAACCCACTTACCCCCCTTATCCTGCTGGTTTTTGCTGGTGTTTATTTGTGTTGGTCGGGTCGGTTAAAAAGAATACTAAATCCAGTGACGCATAGCTGCCAAAATTCAGATTGCTATGTGGGACATTTTCATAATTTCAGTGTAATTATGAGTGACATTTCAATGACTTCGAGTGACACTTTCTCTCGAGCAAAATCAAGCAATGACGGTGAGGGAAACATAAATACCAGAAATTTCACCCATTTGAAGAACAAGAAACTCTTGAAACTGGTGCAAAGCAACTGATCTTTGCAGCATGCATTTAGCTCAGTGCTGCTCTTTGGGATATTATTGCGGTCCCAGAATGGCTGCTGTTCCCAGAGCTGCAGAAAGGCTCTCTTTGGCTGCTGACGACGTGGTACAGTGGGCGGGCGAAGTTTCAGTTTTATCGATCAAGACAATTTGTAAGCGGTATAATGTACATGGGGCCTCTCGGCTCCCTGGGTGTGAACAACATGACAGTAGGGTGGCCAGCAGCATCACTGACAGTCATTATGTTGTTAGGGGGGAGGTGGGGACAGGAGCATGAGAGCCATGCGTTCACCTGATTTCCCTGTGGTTCAGGCCTTGACGAAAACAAAATAACCTAGAATCCTGCACCGGGGCTGCAAGGCATCGACATAGCTGCCAAGGTTTCTAATTGCTATGTGTGACATTTTCATAATTTCAGCACAATTATGAGTGACATTCAATGGTGTTCCACTGCTCAGCCTCTGAGCCAGTTTCACCAAAAGCAGGGTGACAGGCTGGGATTCAGCTACCTCGATAGCACTCAAGTGTTGTGGGCAACGGCTGGGGTACCAAGCAGACACACAAACCTGGCAGTACCTGGACTGAGGGCACGTGCGTCTGATCATCTATGAGGGATGGGTGTCTGTAACTGTATGGTCAACCCTCTGGCAGAAAGGGCTGCACTACGACGCGTTCCCAGGACACTACAAATCTGTTTGTATTACCGGAAGTTCTCCAAAGAGAGCGCGCCACATACCTACTTTTATATCTGACCACTTAAGCACTTTTAAAAGGTATTCCAGAGGTGATCCATGAATAATACTCAAAGTAAACATATACAGAAATGGCACGTTTCAAATCAATAAATAACATTTTGTTTCCAGTTCTGTTTAGCATCCGCTCTAGGCCTTTACAGACTTTTTTTTAACAACAATTAATGAGCAGTGATGTCTCTCTTTGAAAGGTATGAATTCTGAGGCGACTCACCTGAGAGCTACATTTCCACAGTGCCTGGGAGTGCGTCTCAAACCTGAGAGCCTAGCCGGCTAGCTGTGTGTCTTGCTGCTTCCGGCAGGGAGGAGAGTAAACGGCTACAGCTGCAATGTAAATGTGTCGGAGCACGGGGATAGCCATAGTCTGTTCTTTTCTGGAGTTCCTCGCCCAGGCCAGGGTCTTAGCAGTTTTTGCTCCTTACAGGACCCTCTGCATGCTGTTTCACGGGAGCCCGCCCGAGCCCCAGCAATGCCTTCTTGGGGGCAAAGGGCAGCAAGGCTGGTAAAATTAAAAACATGCATTTTAGCAGCTCTGCTAGTCGCGCGCTGACAGCACTGTAAAGGCTGGTCAAGCAGCACACGCAGAGTGCACTGACACTGAGCCCCCCGTGGACTACAGGACGGCGGCCCCCCACTCTCTCTGTGCCTGCGTCTAGGGTGACCAACCGTCCGTAAATTTCACGGACCGTCCGTAATTTGGACCTCACGTCCGTTGTCCGTGAGGATCCCTTTTACGGACGCCTTTTGTCCGTAATTTTGGCCCTTGCAGGGAGCAGAGCTGTTCCCCTGCCAGAGGCCTCAGCTCCCTGATGGGGCCGCCTCGCACTCCTCTGTGCTCAAGAGCAGCCCCACTCTGCTCATTGTCATTCTGTATGCGGCTGATTGCCACATACAGAATGACAATGGGCCGGTCTGACCTGTTACAGCATGTGGTGGCCTCCTCCTGCCAGGGTCTAGGGCAGGGCATTCTTTTAGGGTTAGATGGAAGAAATGTACAAAACAAATGTACAAAAACGCCCATGCAGCTACGTGCCAGTTAATGAAAAGAAGCTAAAAAGAAGAGGTTATAGTTCTTACACAGTCTCGTCATTTCAGAGCTGAAGCATTTTTAATATTATATACAACTAATCCATAGTTGCTGCTTTTTTATTTATTTTATGCAACTAGCATCCATTGACAAAGCCAATAGTCATGGCTTGTTGTAATTCTAATGTTACTGGATGCAATGATAGAAACAGCAAAATATCAATCGGGCGGCACATTATGCTCAGCACATATTTTTAGCTTAAGTGTTTTAAGCCACGCCCTTAGTTGCATCAGACACGCCCTTGGAGAGACCCCCAGTTTTTTTCATCCCACTTAAAGCCCTGGAAACAACACCATGTCACAGTCACCTCACGTCCTGGCACTGTGCATCATGCATGACTCATGACTTGCAGGTTTTCAGATTGCAGATGTGCAGGGGCATAGTGAACCCTCTCCCACCCCACCCCTTGCTTTAGGAACTACATCGAGGGTGAAGTTCTTTATGGGCCTCTTCTGTCTGCAACTCAGTAGACAGACAAAGGCTCAGCTCATAATTAATGTGAAAAGGTAGGTGATTGATTAAGTGAAGGAATGAGTAAATGGCTAGATGGATTAGTGAAAGGATGAATGGATGAGTGTAAGGTTGAATGGATGGATAATGAGAGAAAGGATGGATGGATGCGTGAGTGGAAAGATGGATGAGGGTAAATAGATGGATGTATGGGTGGAAGGGTAGATGGATGGGTAAAAGGGTGGATGAATGGGTAAAAGGGTGGATGAATGGGTAAAAGGATGGGTGGATGAGTGAAAGGGTGGATGATGGGCGTGTGAATGGGTGGATGGATGAGAGAAATGATGGATAGATTGATAAATTGATAAGTGAAAGGGTGAATGGATGGATGAGTGAAAGGTGGATGGATGAGAGAAAGGATGGATGAGTGAAAGATGGACGAGTGATAGGGTCGATGGATTCATGAGTGGATGAGTAAATGGATGAGTGGGTGGATGGGTGAAGGGTGAATGGAAGGATGGGTGGCTAAGTGAAATTGGAGTGGAGAGAGAAAGGGAGGATGAATGAATGGATGAGTGAAAGCATGTATGAATGATTGGCAGAATGGATGGGCGAATGGGTGCCTGGATGAGTGAAAAGAAGAATGTAAAGATGGATGAGTGAAAGAATGCATACATGAGTGAAAGGGAGGGTGGAGAGCTGGAAGAAAGGATGGATGAGTGAAAAGTTGAATGGGTGGACAGATGAGTGACTAGGTGGATGAGTAAGTGAAAAGATGGCTGGATGGGTGAAAGGGTAAATGGTTGGATGGATGAGTGAATGGCTGGATGGGTGGAAGAGTGGATGGATGAGTGAAAGGATTGCTTGGGCGAAAGGGTAAATGGTGGGATGGATGAGTGAATGGATGGATGGGTGGAAGAGTGGATGGATGAGTGAAAGGATGGATTGGGTGAAAGGGTGGAAGGATGATGGATGAGTGAAAGGGTGGATGGAGGGATGGAAGGAAGGATAGATGATGGATATGTTTGCACATGGTTGAAATGGTTTGGATATGGATGGGCACACAGATGGAAGGACAGAATGAATGGTGAAAGACTGAATGATGGATGAAAGACTTATTAGATGACAGAATGTAAATTTGAAATGGTGGATATCAGGGGCTTGATGGAAGGATGAATGGCTGGATCCTTGGACAAGAGTGCTCTTCTGGGGAGGGTTGTGATGACTTACTTTGCTTTTTTGGTGCCATAAGAGCTTTAGTTCAAAGAGGGAGGTATTTAATTTTTTGGGCTACTCGCTTGCCTATGTGTTACTATTCTGTATTTGCTGTGTGCTTATGTGTGGGATCTATACATCATGCATATGACATTTTGAGTGACACCCAACTGCTACTTGAATGTTACACTAGTAATTGAAAATGTTTGCATGTTTTGTTTTAGGTGTAAGGTCTTAGGGAGAGCCTCATAGTGCCATGAGCTGTGCTTGAGATGTATATTGTGTTTGTAGCAATAGGCAAGGCGTCAAAAATAAACTATGTAATAATGTATCCACAGTGCCTTCTTTAAGACAGCTGCAGAGAAAAGCACCTTTGTGACTTCCGCCAGCTAGTGCAACTCTCTGCGAAGCCCCCATAAGCAAAGTCAGATTCCATATTTTAAGTTCCACTTGCTGAAACACCCTTAATGTGTTGCCTATAGTGGGTTCATCACAGCAATCCTCCCTTTAGTTCACCTATGCCTGCCGCTTTACATCTCACAATGGCACTCAGATATGAGATGCTAGTAACAGTCTATCCGAGCAGATCTTTCTGACCACTTCTCTCACCAAACATGCTGTTGAAGTCGGAAAGTGATGAAGACGGACATGAAGAAATTCCAACAAGGTAAGTTTATTTGGCTCTTCGACATGAACGGGGATCCCAGCCTGCTGCCTCCATCAACCGCCTCCTCAAGAATGCCGTGCCTCCCTGGAACTCACAAAGAATTCCACAGACGCCACGGCAACCCCACGAGAAACACCGACAAAAGGAAGCTAGGCCAAGTACACATCACAACATATCCCCTTTCTTTATAAACAAAACAAGAAAAAAATAAAGTAAAGAACATTTAAAGAAAACGCTCTAAACAATACAGAACGTTAAAACTTATGCAAAATGAGATCAATACAAAATCAACAAAATTCGCAAGAACATAACAAAACCATGGTTGTTTCCTCACAAAACCATTAAGACATTACAAAATCATTAAATTTCGCAGGAACATAACGCAACCGTGGTTGTTTCCCCACACCGGTAGCACCACAACGCCTTTCCTCGGAAAGAACCTGTGGGAAAGTTTCACCAACCCTATTCCTACACATATCATTTTTCTTGCCATACAGAGCTACTCTCCTCACGTTCCATTTTTGTCCATTCTCCAACACCACATGCCACTTGTGAACCTCCTTCACCTTCATGGGATCAGAAAATCTGTTCACCCTATACTCTCTTCTTCCCAACTTAACCTTGATCAGATCCCCAATCTCTATCTTGCCACCTTTCACAGAATGCTTGACACTAGCAGAATCGCCAACACTCTCTCGCATCCATTGAGGAGTAAGCTTAGTCTTCGGTATTCTGCCCCTCATTTTGATAAATGGTACTTCATTGGTGACACGGTTGTGCTGTTCCTACGGTCCCGGTAGCAGTGGGTAGGTGTACAGACGACGTGCTACAGGCATACAACACATGAGGAACTCCTTGTGTGTGAACCTACCGGGTACTGTGATACCTGGACATTCCTTGAATTTGGGGTAGTTCCTGTATAACCAGGTATTTGACTATTGAGTCATATGGTGATGTGAGTGTGTAACCACGTCACTTGCTTTAAAGTTGTAGATAGAATTTCACCCCGGTCCTGACGAATCGCCCATAGAATATTGTTGGACTTGGCCCTTTTTGGCAGGTTCACCCCTGAACTTTTTGCCTGGTCTGTAACCTAGTGTTGGTGGTTTTAGGCCTCTGGGCACTTTCGCACTGTGGTCCAGTGGAAAGTGCGTGCGCGCTCTGCGCACATTTAGTGAGATTGACCTGCCTCCCATAGGAATGCATTGGGGATATGTGTGTCCATGGTAATTCCTGGTGTGAGAGGAGTGCAGGGGCGAGTTTAGTATGTGCGAACTCGTGAGAATAAATGCTGCGCAATGGTGTGCGCAGATTTATTATAACTGGTGTAGAAATGCCACTTCTAGAAGTTGGCATTTATGTGTGCTCTGTGTCTGCCTGCCTGATGTGAATTGCATGTCTGGCTTGTGAGTGACAGGGGCTGGGAGGTGTGTGTGGCTCCAGGAGGGGCAGGGTGAGTCAGCGCAGGGCTGAATAGGGAGATCTGCATCTAGATGGGAGGGAGAAGTTGCACCTGGGACCTGAATAGGGCTGTGCCTTCCCTCCACAATGCTGGCTCCACCCCCTGTGGTGCGTCTGATGTCCCTAGCCTGTCCTGTGAAAGGAGAGAGGAGCTGAGCAAAACAAAGTGCTCCAAAGCTCCCCCAAACCAGTTGTATCTGGTTCCCCCAAACCCTGTGCTGTGACACAAAGGAAAATGCTGTATAAAAGAAGGGGCTGTGACCCCATGAAAATGTGCAGTTCCTGGTTGCTGGTCCTACGGGGCGTGCTGCTGTTGGGGCCCAGGGGGGGCTGCCAGGAGGGCTTGCCTCCCTGGGCCCTGCATTGCCCCTTCACCTTTGAGGACTTTTTGCTTCATCTAGCGCCTGGAAGCGCTATCCTGTAATTGCCCAGCTGAGCAGGAGCGGGGGCTGTGCAGCGCGAGGCTGTTCGCCTCGTGGGAGGGAATCCCGATGCGAGGGATTCCCCCGTGATGCTCAAGTGCGCGGGTGCCCACCCCGCGTCTTTGCCTTTTACTGATGGAGCGGGAGCCCACCCCGCTCTATATTTTAATTTCCGAGGGAGCCTACCCCTCATGGCCGCAGCCGAGAAGAAAACGTTGCCGGGCCGCTGCCAGCGCGACCCGGAAGTCAGGCAACCTTGCCTGCGACGTGGTAGGGGCCGGCGGCAGGACCGGAAGTGATGGCGGTACTGGTGCGGGGCTCCCATGAGCGAGGGGAGCCCCGGTGTGCAGAGAAAGGGAGAACGGGAGCCCACCCCGCCTCCCGGCGAAGCACCGGAGAAGTCCTGAGCCCTAGGAGAGGGCCCAGGCAGAAGAACAGTGACGGAGCCTCCAGGCTCCACGGTGAAGTCCCGGTCCCAGGAGGGGGACCGGGTGAAGAGGAGCACACGCCCAGAGAGAGCCTCCCCCGACCAGAGCCGGTGAGTAGGGCTCCGTGGGGGCGACGGCTCTTGGGTATTGTGATATCCGTGGGGCACGGAGTCAGAGCGGCCCCGTCTGGCAGCGGGCCGCTCCAACGTTGGGCATCCCTGCTCCCAGATCGGAGCATATCGTCGGTGCTCGTGCTCCCGCCCCAGCTGCCCCGCCTGACAGTGGGCAGCTGCAGCATTTTGCCACATTCCCCTGGCTAAGGAGTCCCAGTGGGGACCCCAAGGGCACAGAGGTGCCCATGCCGCATTTGAGGGGCACAGCTGCGCCGCACCAGCACGGGCAGCTGCTGAGGATGGGGCATGTTTGCTTCCAGAGGGCCCCAGAGTCTTGGGGCATATTGAGGCGCATTGTCGGCGCATGGGCGGTCCCGCCAGAGAGCGGGCCGCCCCAACGATGGGGGCATGTGTCGATTGTCATGTGGGGGTCCAGAGGGCACAGAGGTGCCGGGCCCCCTTGATAAGAAGTGCCACAGCTGCACCGCACCAGCGCGGGCAGTTGCAACCCGTGGGCACAATTAATCCAAAGTCCCCGAGGGGGACAGGAGGCACAGAGGTGCCAGGCCTTCCCGTGATTCACAGCTGCCCAGCAAGTAGTGGGCAGCTGCAACGTTTAGGCAACAGTCCTGAGGGGGCATTCTTGCATAAGCTAGGAGTGAGATGCACTCCTCTGCCCCAGCGCAATTACGCGCTTTTTGGATATTGCTGCATTGGCAGCTGAACTCTGACTTTGGACATAGGGCATGTGAGCCCTAGAGAAGGCCGTTGGCCAGGAGGGTCAGGGATTATGTGGTGCTAGGAAATGTGATGCATTTACCCTGATTTACGCACCCTGTGTTATACCTCTAGCTGTGTGTTCAGATTGAGGTTGGTTGGCATATTATGGTTTATGCTAGTGATTTTATTATTACCTAATGCGTTTAGGTTGTGAGTTATTCTCTACTGTGATTTACGCCCCTAATGTGAGTTATACTTAGGAGGTTAGGGTCTAATGTGTTTAGACTGATGAGAGGATTGCATCATGTATTTATGCTGGTGAGGTTGGCGCAGAATGTAATTCGCGCCTAATGTGATACCGTGCATAATGTAGTTTCTGTTACAGGCGGATGCTAAGTACAGTAACTACCAGTGAGTACTGGTTGTACGTTTATGATGTTCTACATTTATTATAAGTTCTACATGTACTAAGTTCACTTTGTGCTGGTTCTGACAGTGGTCCAGTTGGCCCTGTCAGGTGTAAATAATCCCTTGTAAATATGACCTAGTGCCAGGTGGCACCATGTATATTATGTGAGTACTATTCTAATGTGTTATGATAATACAAAGGCTATTTTTGATATAACCTTGTGTGGAGTTCCTTCTTGTGGTGTGCCTGGTATGTTGTTGCTGTGTGCGTGCGCAAACGCTTTACACATTGCCTCCGGGATAAGCCTGACTGCTCGTGCCAAGCTACCAAGGGGGTGAGCAGGGGTTATCTTTGGCGTGTAACACCCTCGCCCTGACTAGAGTGGTGGTCTCTGCCTGGCTTTGGCGCAAGCCTTAGCCAACTAGAGATCCCATTTCTAACAAATATCCAAGAGGCGTGAAACATGTTGACCTACCATCTATAAGAGCACCATGATCTGAGGCATAATATTCAGCACAGCGCCTTATAGTTTTTTGTTTTTAGTTAGGGTAGGAGACTCCTTGATTAAAATTGTTATCGGTAGTACTCCCAACCCTATTTTAGATTCACTTACTTACACCCTCATCTACACACATTAGCGCCCTCACTCCCACCTCACCCATCGGCAATTGGAAACAGATCTCTGAGAAAGTGCCCCTACTATAGGGAGCCCGTCGGGTATTGCACCTGCCGACCCGACGAGGAGCAGCCCGATGATGAAGCATGACACCTGAGAAGGTGTGTGAGGGCAATATAATCCAATCATATGGATTCCCAACTGTGAACCTTTAGGGTCCAGTTATTCTCCAATTCCTTCGTTTATTTTTTGGCCTACATCTTGTAGGAACAGCATAACTTTTTTGTTTAAACCGTGTCTCTGGGCCCTTATGCTGGACCTCCTTAAAAAAGCCCACTGTCCCTTTCTCTTGATCATCACTTCATTGGTGACCCCATGTAAAGTAGTATTATAAGACCATACCATGTCTTCCACACATCTTTGGACATCTTGATTCCCTTGCACGGCCATTTGAATCGTGCCTTTGATGACTCTATTCATGCGTTCCACCATGCCGTTTCCCTGGGGATTGTACAAAGAAGTACGCATGTGTTTAATGCCATTGCCCATGAGAAAACTGTGCATGGCATGGGAAACGAGTTGAGTACCATTATCTGTTACCAATATATTGGGAAAACCTTCCCTCTTGAAGATCAAATCCAAGTTCTTAATCACAGTACTGGTAGTGATGTTTCTTAAAAATTCTACAATAAGCCATCTAGAAAAAACATCCACCAAAACCATGGCAAAGCGTTTATCACCTGAAAGAAACTCCATGGGACCAATGAAATCCAAACACACTTTATCCCATCCTCGTCGCCAAAATGTTGAAGTCGAAAAGTGATGAAGACGGACACGAAGAAATTCCAACAAGGTAAGTTTATTTGGCTCTTTGACATGAACGGGGATCCCAGCCTGCTGCCTCCATCAACTGCCTCCTCAAGAATGCCGTGCCTCCCTGGAACTCACAAAGAGAATTCCACGGACGCCACGGCAACCCCACGAGAGACACCGACAAAAGGAAGCTAGGCCAAGTACACATCACAACACATGCCTTTTCAGGACCATGAGTAGTAAACAAAATATCAGACTGGACAACCGAGTGCAGTAACCATATAAATAGATTATTATCATATGAAATACCACAAAAAGACATGCACAGTTGCTCAAAGCCGCGTGCATACCGAAAAACCGTGAAGTGCACAATTGTCTCAACCTAATATAAACTTATTTTGACCGGTACTTAAGTGGTTGTCTATTTACTTACTTTTATACTATCGCGCAACTTCTTCTGATGTGTCTGAAAAACGTACCTTTTGTCCTGCATTTTGACCTTCTGTCCTGAATTTTTGTCCTGAATTTTGACCCTTTGTCCTGAATTTTTACACTTACCGTCCTGAATTTGCACCCATGCCAGTTGGTCACCCTACCTGCGTCCAGCACCGTGATAAGAAAAAGAGTGTTCATAGTTGTAGTTGGCAGTTTGGTTCCTGTTGTGAAGCGCGTTATTTAAGTAATTCTTTCAAGTGCAGATGTACTTGGCACAAACTTTAACTGAAGTTAGTAACAAAGTACCATAATAGAAAGGAAATTGTCGCAGACTGGAAGACGCCTCAGTGGACGTGCTGCCGTAAACTGCTTTTGAGAACAAGCACAAGTGTCTGTCAACATTTCCCACCAGAGAACCCGGAGAAAAAACTAAAACAAGCCGTAGCCACGAAATGATTATGACATTGTTAAAATGTTAGTAAAAACAATAACTCTGCGCACCAGGCTCGCGCTGTTTTGTTGAATGGAGCGCGGCTCCTCCTACCATCGCGGCTAGTGCCAAGCAGGGTGTCAGAAGCTCCAACATGCCTGAGCAGACACGAGTATACCTGGGTGCAGGCAGCTCCGAAACTAGCTGGTGCTAGTGCAACGAATGACGGCGATGTGCGTAACCTTTTAATTACCAAATACCTGACGGATGTGTAGAGCTTGCTGGCTCGCTGAGGGGGCCCCTGGAGTGGGGGGGCCCCCCCGCAACGCGGGGGCTGCGGGGGCCTGTGTTACGCCCCTGGTCCCAGAGTACCTGTGTACTAATGAGAAGTGCTGGCACCCTCCCAGTAAAAGTATTGAACCCCCACTGGGATGTACAGGTACTCTCCCTTTGAAATGGAAGAAGTGCAGGTACACAGTTCCCATGAGTACCAGCCCATTTAAAGCACTGACTGGACCGATGAAGCGGAGCTTCAGCTGTAGTGTTGAGCTGTAGCGGAGCTTCAGCTGTAGTGTTGAGCTGTAGCGGAGCTTCAGCTGTAGTGTTGAGCTGTAGCGGAGCTTCAGCTGTAGTGTTGATCTGTAGCGGTCCTGTCCTCAAAGGAAGCAATATGAAGAGGGAACTGAAGCAGAAAAGCGAAAATGCATAGGATAGCCCTGCCTCCTTGACTTTTCCGCAGGACAAAAAATTAATTTCATCTGCTGATATAGACTGTTGAACCTGGAAAGCAAGACTAAAAATGCGTGAATGTGTGAGATTAAGAAAATAATGTCAAATATGTCTCAAAACCCAATCTGACATCATCAAGCAAAGAAACATTATAGAATGCCAATTGTTTGTGATTGTTGGGATACAGGATTGGCTGAAGAGAAACGTTATTTCCCTTTATTCCGACAGGGCTTTTAAATTGTGAGCTGCAGCGCCACGCTCTGTTCTCTCTATTCAAGCCTGGACTTCCCGCCTCTTTCATGTAAAACGGGTGCAGTATTCGAGCGGCTGAACATCAGTGGAGAGCGCTGCATAAACACGGGGGTTTACCAAGGAAGGCTAACTGGCCAAGAACAGCAACGGAGACGAGGCCAGAGGGCAGCGCCACGTGACACTTAACACGCAGTCCCATCAGACGCGGCGGTTCTTGTATGCGTTCGACTGAAATGTGATTGCTCCTGTAATAGGCAGAAGTCGAGGCTGTCGTGGAATCAGTAAAATAAACGAAACGAGTACGTTTCAGGCGCTGCTGGACATAAATGGCGGCGGTAGGGGTGGGGGGCACAAGCAGGAATAAGGCGCCTTTTTCTCCAATCACTGTGCTTGTTTGGCGTGTTCCCTTGCAGACTGCAGTGACTGCGTTGTGCCATCCCCTGCAGCAGCGACATGAATCGCAAGCAGCCAGGGGTTGTTGGGGGTAGTGGGGGATGCCTGGCGGTGGGGGCGGGGGCTGAGAGTGCTGCAGCCATTAATGGAGGACACCGAGCCGTTGCACAGGGATGACACAGATGGGGCTCTGCAGAGCTCTGAGGGATGACTGGAATTTGAATGAGTCTCCGCAGCAACTGACGTCAGCCGCCCCCTCCCCCACGCTTACAGCTAGGCTCCCCCCCACACTGTTCTATAGGCTCTTCTGGTTGGCAATATCCTCTGTAGGGAGCCGGCAGGATAGACAACACAAGGCCAGAAGGAGGGGAAGCTGGTGAGAGAGACATCGAGTGATGAATACTAAGCACGCTGCATCCGTGCTCCCATGGTGTGCCCTACACAAAATGGGATTATATTGTCATGCACAGAAATAATGGTCAACGTGTATATGCAGGCATAGAGACAGGATATATACACACACACACATATTTGTGGGCCCAAACCATGGGCCTGAATTCCACGCAGAGGGCGTGCTCATATAGCAAGGCTGCAGCTCACTAGGAGCGCTAAATTGTACCCCTCAAGGACCTGTGGTCAGCTCCTACAGCCCGGTAACGTTGCGCTCCCTTGCTACTCTTCTTTTCCTGGCGTTTGGGTGGACTAATGCTGGAGGACTAACAATCATACTAACATCCTTCACAGGCCTGTAAAGCACCCAGACCTTTTGAGAGGGGACTTATGCTTGGGTGGAAACACCTATAACCCTCACCCTAGCTCTGGGAGTGTTTAACAGAGTTTCTTGCACAGTAGGCAATTACTGCCTACTAGTCGGACCAGGACAGGGACCACCTGCAGGTAACCAGTAATCCCCAGGGTACCCCAGAGAGACACCTGCATTCCAAACGGTAGAACCCATGGTAACTAAAATGGTTGAAGACATGGACACTAGTGCCCCAAGCACCAGTGCTGAAGGCATTCCCCCACCGGATGCCCCGAAGCCCAGCCCCCAGCCACCTGGGCAGGGCAGCAATGAGGCAGGTAAGGTAGTTCCCCCAGAAGCAAGCGTCAGTGCCGGGATGGCTGGGTGCCCAGAAGGCCCCAGGGCCTAAGCACGGGACACCTGAAAACCCCCCAGCTGCCAACCCAGGGAGCAAAGGGAAGAGTGAGGAAGAAACCAGGCAAGGGCCTGCCCCCGGACTCTTCAATGGGTATAACCTCACCCATAGACACGCCCAGGTTATGTCCCTTCACGTGGACTCCGAAGATTGTCCAACACCAGATACGTGCAAGGAACGTCAGCCAACTGATCGGCGCCCTCCCCTCTTCCACAGCAGACCACATGTGGGAGAACGTCGCCTCCAAGCGCCTGACGAACCAGCACACAGACATCGCCTGAATGGCCATCCAAGGAGGACTGCCAGTGAGAGTCTTCCCTAGTCCACACAAGTCAAATATTTATTTTTAAGTTCAAGCCAGAGACTGGTAACGTAACAACTGTTCGAACAATAGCGGGCCATCGCAGGGTTGTATTGGTAGTGCTTTAAGTGGGATGAAAAAGTTGGGGGTGGGGCTGCAAATGGGGCAAGGCTAAAGAAGCGTAGCTAGAAATCTTTTCCAAGAGGCGTGGCCTATATAATTAATTTAAACATGTAAACTACAATTTTGTGCTTCACACTGTGTGCCACCTGACCAGCATATGAGTGCCTCTCTGAGTTTTACGTTATTGCACCTAGACAAATAACATAACGACAAACTATTCCCTAAAACAAGTCAGACATATAGGCTTTGCCAATTCTTTGTCAGCAGTATCAAAAAATATATGAGTACCCGCAATGTTTTTTTATGAATTATTAGAATTAAAAATGTTTCAAGTCTGAAAATATGAGTTGATGAATTAAACATTGCTGAGTACTGTGAAAGACGTGGGCCTCATTTACGAGGCCCTCGCAGCACTTTTGCGCAGCCGGAGCATCACTTTTTTGACACTCCGATGGCGCAATGTGCTGCAGCATATTTATAAGGTCACACAAAGCCACTTTCTGTGGCTCTTCATGGCCTTGTAAATATGTGCCCCTTTCATGCAGAACACTGTGGGTGTTGCTGTGGGTGTTCCCACACAACATCCATGTAATCTGAAACATTCCCAGATTTATGAGGAATCGTAAACCTGGGAATGCGTAAAATTCTAACACCACCCCATGGGTGGCGTTAGGGAGATGCAACAAGGAAAAATATCCTTATTTCTCCTCTTTTTGCCTCTTTCTATGTGTGTTGCATTCTGCAGTACACTTAAGAGGAGGAAATCGCCTACATTGATTGATTTTGTGCAGAAAGGTGTCCCTTCCTGCACAAAATCAATCATCCCTGCAACGCAGGCACCCTTGCAACATGGCGCAAGGGTACCTGCGTTGGCGCTAGGCTGCATTTTTTGCGCCGGAGCAGGGGTCAGTAGAGAATAGCACTGTATTCGTGTAAATACAGTGGATTCCTGCACTTTTAGAACGACTTTTAGAATGACGCAGCGCGGCGCTGCAGAATTGCTTGCAGCACCGCGCTGCACCATTGTATTATAATGAGGCCCGTAGTGGTCTTCAGCACCTCAATCGCTCCCTTTCTGCCCTTCACACCACCTCCTTCTGCATTGTCTCACTCTGCTAGATAATAACACCGTTATTTCCCCACAGCATTCTGAAATAATGTGCCCACCCTACAAACACACACTCACCTGTAAACACTGCATTGTTTTTTCCTTTGACACAGTCAATATTTCGACAACTGTATACCTCTGTCATACAATTTCCCATAGGATTGCAATTACATTTGCCACATAAGTGTTGCTTGAGTTAGAATTCCTTTAAAAAACAGAAGACAAGACGTGTTTGGCAAAACAGGAACAGTTTGTTTAATTAAACATTACGGCCGGGAGAACAGTTACAGGCACGAGGTTTGAGGACTGTCTCAATTTACAATCAGCATGTGTCTTTCTTTTATACAACACATAATGGTTTATAAACGTTTCAGGCATACCATATATGGTGAGGAATGCTGGCTGCTGCCGTTGGAGTCATAATTTAACTGTCTAAATGGTTACAGCAGGTGAGTCTTGACATCGCCTGGACACAATGTGGCCAGTGATTAATGTGTCCAGATGTCCGGCATGGGGAGCGTTTGATCACTGCATGTGTGAGGTCCTGATTGGCTATGTGTTCCTAACTCATGTGGCATCTGACTTTTTATTGTGCTTTACGAGCGCGCTTACCCCCTCCGGCCCGTGTGTGTGCTTTTTTTGAGGTAATCTCCCTTGACCATTGTAATGTCGTTGTGCCTATCCATGGGATTGATTAAGAGTTTCCTGCCTGAGTGTTTGCCTGCTAGCTAAGCACCCTCCCACCGGTGACCTATCAATCAGCAAGCATGGGCCTAGGTCTCAGGGCCTGCTTGACTATATATTTGCGAGTCGAGGTTGTTATGGAGTTCACAACGGGTAATTCTAATAATAATGACGAGATTTCATTTTCATCCATGAATGAATCAATTCCCATATTAAAATATAGATTTGCAGAGAGACCAAGGATTGAATGTGCATGCCAAGGATTGAATGTGCATGTGTTCTGAACACCTTCATAACCCATTTACAGGCACTGTGAGAAACTCTCACGGCTTCAGTCTCAGCTCCATGGGTCTTGGATGAAATTGGGTTACTGGTTGAAGGGGGGGGGGGGTCCTCAAGCAGCAACCACAATTTCTGTCAGGCTGAAACACAAGCAAATCCAAAATTAACCTGTGCTTAACCCCATGGTAGCTTGGCACAAAGCAGTCAGGCTTAACTTAGAGGCAATGTTTAAAGTATTCATGCAGCACTTCAAACAGTAAAAAAGGAAAAACACTACACAGGAAAAAACCCCCACCATTTTAGAAAAATAGATTCAAAATTAATAAATTATTTGAGATCAAAATGGCAAAAATCCAATCCGTAGAACCGGAAATATGTAATTTAAAATTTCTAAGTGAAAACAGTGTCTAGTAGCACAAATGCCAACTGTGGATATCTGTCGCGCTCTACTAGGACAAAGTCACAAGTTCAGGCCAACTGCGATTGAGGGCAGGCTAGATACAGGAACCAAGTTAGGCCTGTGGGACAGAGTCTCTAAAATCTTGGTTTGCAGAGCGTTACAAGATCCCCCATTGAGGATACGTTGTGCAGCAGCAGTTCCAAGGAAGCTGCAAATCTGCAATGCGGACTCCTGCGTCACTGTCGAGGATGCCGTCAACAAGGCGTTTCGGATGCAAAGTACGGTGTCAAGGATGTGTCGTTCAGCAGCAGTTCCTAAAAAGCTAAGGGGCTACGATGCTAAGTCATGTGTCATCGTCACGGATGCCGTCGATGTGGGTGCTTGCAATGCAAAGGCCTGCGTCAAGGATGCAACATGCATAGGTGGTTCTCAATAGGGTGAGCGGAGCTGTGAGGATATGCGTCACTTGCATCAGTTCTGCCCACAGGACCACAGTAGGGCTGGCAGAGCACCTGAGATCCTTTTCCAAGAGGACAGGACTGGTGTGGCACCACTTGGAGGTAGGTCTCACAGCAGACAAAGTCCAGGTGCTTATTTCAAGGTGGTTGGAGCCTTTTCCATCCCTCAGGCTCTGATCAGGAGGTCGGCCAACTAACCGATCACTCTGGTGGTCCTGGGTTCAAGATTCAAGTCCAGTTCTTTCACTCAGGCAGCAGGGCAGCAAAGTAGCAGTCCTTCTTGCAGAGCAGCACAGTAGTCCTTTTGAGTCTTCCACAGGTACAGAGGTGTACTGAAGAGTTGGGTCTAGATGTCCAATATTTATATATTGTACCCACTTTGAATTAGGAGAAGGTTCTTGAGGTTTCCGCCCCAGAGGTTCTTGGAATGTCCTGCCTCCCTGCCCTGGGCCCAGCTAGTTTGGGGGCACAAATGACTAGTGTCAAACTCTTTGTAAGTGTGCTCAAGCAGAGGTTTTGTGATGTGCAAATGTGATAAGTGTCAGCTCTGTCACCCTATCAAGTCAAAGATGGCCCATGCTGCCAACACCTATTCCCCTTTTGTTTCATTGTCTTTGAGCAATACATAAAGACCAACTGCCAGCTACACCTAGTCATGTGACAGAGGATACAGGCTGCAGGCACCAAATGGTTAGTACAAGAAAATGTAAACTTTCTAAAAGTGGCACATTCAGAATTGTGACTAAAAATCTGACTTTACCATTAAAGCGAGTTCGAAATTTCAATTTTTTGACACCAAACTTGACTTTACTATCTGCTCCCAATTGGAAGATACCACTTATTAAATGTAATAAGGGAACCAAATGTTATCCTATGGGAGAGGTAGGCCTCACAGCAGTGAAAAACAAATGTATGATATTTTCACTACCAGGACATGTAAAACTTAAAAGTACATGTCCAACTTTTTAAATGCATTGCACCCTGCGCTATGGACTATTTGGGGCCTACCCTATGAATGACTTATATGTATTAAAAAGGAAGATTTAGGGCTGGCAAAAGGTTTATTTTGCCTGGTCGAAATGGCAGTGTAAACTGCACACACAGGCTGCAACGGCAGGCCTGAGACATGTTTAAAACGGATACTTAAGGAGATGGCACAATTAGTTCTGCAGGCCTACTAGTAGCATTTAATTTACAGGCCCTGTGTACAGGTAGTACCATTTTATTAGGGGCTTAACAAGTAAATTAAATGTGCCAGTTGGGTGTAAGCCAATGTTACCATGTTTAAACGAGAACGCACACGCACGTTTGCACTGGTTAGCTGTGGTAAAGTTTGCAGTCCTGAAAGCCAACGAAAACAGGTTCAGAAAACAGGAGGGTAAAGGCAAAATATTTGGGGCTGACCCTGCAGAAAGTGCTAAGCCTAACAGTTCTCAATTGTCTCCTGCCCCCTAAGTAGCCACCCGCAACCAGAAACCTAAAGGTGAGTCAGTCCACAGTGTGCGCTATACAAGTCATATGTTGCATAAAAATACTACAGAAACACAACACCTGGAAATGGCAAATACTCTTAGTGAATGCATGATGAAGTAAAATGTGAAATGTAAACAGACCTGCATTGCAGACATGTAAACCTTAAGGGTTTTCTAGCGTCATTGCTGATATATATATATCCATGTTTTTCCTGTAAAGCTAAGGACGTGAATCTAGAGACTAATGGGGACCAGTTTCAGAGTCTGTTTTTGTATTTATTGCCAGATATGAGACCCAGAAAGATCTGCCAAATGTATACTGGTAATTTTGTTTAAATTATAATTTGTTTTAAAGTTTTTTAAAATACAGACTTGTTGCAGAGGTAAGGCATCGCACAGCAGTACAGTGTGGTTTTTATATAAACTTGAGGAAAGTATGGAACCTCACACCTTGTTTTAAACTTAGAAGGATTCTTTGAAGTCGCTGACCATGTCACACATAAAACAACTTTTATGAGGGGGTCAGCACTCAGCAGCTTATTGCCGCAGTTACACACAACCATGCAATGAGTAGGAGAGTACGTCAGGACAAAGGAGCCCCAGGTTGACAAACCTCCTCAGCTGTTTTACTTAAGAGTTGGGCTGGTCCCTGGGGATACGGAAGGGCTAGGCCAGAGTGTGTCCCTTCTAGTTGAATTTTTCAGGAGTGTGAGGTCCTGATGTGGAGAGAACCTCAGAATGACAACACATGATGATAATTATTTCTGGTGGTTGGAAGTAATTTCGGTGGATACTCAGCTTAAGCCCTCTTCTGCCTGCCTTTGGTTTACTTGTAAGTTAACTTCCACCCTGTGATGAATAAGCCTACTGCACAACTTTACATCCAGTGGAATACCTGGTTGGTCTCATTTGTTTGTTGAACGTGTTAAATGATCCAGAATCTAGGTACGTTGGCATTGGTATAGCAATACTAAGTTTATGGCACGAATCACAGTCCATGCACAAGCTAGTGGCCACCCTCTGACTCTGGCTATAAATATACACTAGAGTTAAAGAAAGTGGTACGATACCACACCACTGAAAGTAGTATTTTTCTGTGTTCATGCCAGAAATGTCTTCTCATACACACTATGTGAAGACTCAGACCCTCTTTATGAACAGTTTGCTTACTGCAGATATGCAAGTGCCATTTTCCTAGTTGCAAACATAGCTGGGTTGTAGGAGAAAGGGACAGATGACTATAGCAACACAGGTGATATTCAGCTCAACCAATCCTGCATATTATAGTATTCAACATCTCCCAAACACTTTAGTTTACTTTCGCTCACAAGAGGCATGCACTAGGGCAGGGGTCCCCAAAAGCGAGCAATGGGCAACATTCGTGTGTCAATCGCAATTATGAGCGACATCCAAAACACAATGGAAAATAATAGCACAGATCTATTGGTTTAATCATTGATGCGTTGTTTAATATTTTAATGAACATAATATCCTTAAATAATACCTATTAGCAATAAATAACCATACTTTGTGTGACGATTTAGTAGCAAACTGAATATTAAAATGTAATGTAGTCCATTAACCATGATCAAAATTTGATTTAAAGGACAATTGTTGGCAGGCATGGATTCCTCTATAGGATTTTTAAAAATTATTTTGAATGGTGAAATGTATAGGCTATTGGGCCACCTTCATCTGCTATGAACTGGGTGGAATTAATGAATGGATGAATGAATGAGGAATATTTGCAACGCGTTCGGCTACCTCTGGGAGTGTCCGCATGCTAAGGACTGGCTGGGACTAAAAGACCTAGGGCCGTATTATGTATCGAGTGCACATGAACAGTGTGTCCAATTACAATCAAAGCGCTCCCCTCAGGGCTGCCACAAATTCAGGGCTGCCCTGGGGCAGCGCATTCAGTGAAATTCAGAGCGGCTGCTTTAATTAGCTGCTCTATGTTTCATTGTGGACACGGCATATGCCTGCACTTTAGATAGGGGAAAGAGATCCCCCTGCAGGCTGGTGCAGTGAGTGACTATTCCCACTTGCAGGGGGAAGTCTGAGGGTCCCATGGGACCCCCTTTTGTCCCCACCAGAGGTCTGCCCTCAGGGGGGCACACTAACAGTGCACCACCTTTTTGTGACGCACTGTCAGTGCGCATCCTGAAGTCCATAATACAACACTGGCACAGAGGAGAAGAGATTCTCTCATTTGCTTGGGGTCCACACCCCCATGCAAATGAGGGAATGTCCTCTCAAGATAGCACTGGTGCTACATGTTTGCCAGCACTATCAGTATTACAGAAGTGGATGCACAAGTGTTTGCAGCCCCTTCTGTAATATCATAGTGTCCAAGGGGTGCAAAAAGCGGGTGCACATGCCCATTGCACCCCCAGGGCACTATCTGTAATACTGCCCCTATTCTTTTAGAGTTCTTGACACATTACACTGCCAGCTCTCCCAATGTGTTTGGAAAATGTGCTGTCAGATTTGTTGTTATTTGAAATACTTAATATTGCAATAACATTGGTACAAAATTGTTTGGATTGAAATACTAGCCTGTGGGTTCTCCCCTAAAGGCATTTGGGAAATGCTCTAGCAAATTATATATTTAAAAGCCAATGTGATGGCAACATTTTTCAAAACATTGTAGGAATGAAAGCTCAGTTTACATGAAGTGGGTTAGATATTCTCCCCAAGGAAGTTCCAGTAAAAATAGTGGAAAATTGTGAAATTTGAGTATATTATTTGAGTGCTGTTTCTCACAATAGGGTAGGCAATAAAAGGATACTTTGAAGGGGTTTCAGGGCTCTCTTCAAACACCTTTTAGGAAGTTCTGTGACAAATGTTGCATTTCATTGCAAATTAGGCCAGTAAAACTATGGAATTTAGTAGACTGTAAGAGCACACTTTACATTGAAACTAATAGGCTTATTTATGAGAGCCCTGCATCACTTTTGCACCATGTAAAGTGGTAAATGCGAGACGCAGGGCTTACATAAAGATTTATGATGGTACGCAAAGTCACCCTGCTTGGCTTTGAATGGCCTCATAAATCATGAGTAAGGCGACACAGCGCAAATCGCTGCATCACCTTACTCTGCGCCCGGAGGGCGTTGCGGTGGGTTTTCCCCCACAACACCCATGGAATTTGGCACTGCCAGGGATTTACAAAGTGATGTAAACTCGGGGAAGCACCAAATCCGTACGCCTCCCCAGGTGAGGCATAACGAGGAGAAATATGTATATTTCTTCTAGTTTTTTCCTCTTTCCATATGTGTTTCATTCTGCAGCACACATAGAAAGAGCAAAACGCCTCTTTAGATTGTTTTTGTGCTGGAAGGTGCCCCTTCCTATAAAAAAAAATCCTGCATTCAACGGAGGCAGCCTTGCTCCATGGTGCAATGGGTGCCTTCGTTGGCACTAGACTGCTGAAACGGCACCAGCGCAGGGAGAAAGGACAGCAATGCACCGTATTGCTTAAATACTGTGTATTCTGCGCTCTCACTTTGGCGCAGGGCAGCGCAGAAAGGTGCCTTGCTGCACTGCACTACGCCAAAAGCCCTCAAATAAACCCCTAAGTATGCTTAGCAAATTTTCATAATGCTGCAAGTATCACACCTTGCAGATTTACATAATGTATCAACTCTGCTTGGGTCCTGGATCACAGCGGTTGGCAGTCATTGGAATATTCTAAACTGCATAGCATGTACTTTGAATTGTGGAGACAGATATCCAACTCCACATTTGCATAAGAAACCCAGACGCAACAAGCAGCTTTTTGTAGGCTTTTATAATTCTCCAGGTAGCACATTTTGTAGTTTTCTGTAAAGCCCTGAAAGCACAATTAGATCTTTTCCAGAATGCCCTGTGCAGGCCTTCAAATGGTAACAGTGCACAGTATTTAGCAATCCCTCGCCGCATAAAAGGATTTTTCTGGAGTTAGACTGCCATTCCCCTTCCTGGTCTTTTCTTGTTCTTCGTTCTGGTGGGGACTTAAAAACAAAGGGCCTCATTTATGAGGTTTTGGTGCAGAACCGCACTGCAAGGAATGTTGCTGTGCTGCCCTGCGTCAAAACAAAAGTACAGGAATGCGCTGTATCTATGAGATATGGCACATTCCTGTCCCTTTCCCCTACGCCGGCGCACAATGGGCTGCCATGTGCCAACACAGGCACCCTTGCACCATGGTGCAAGGGTGCCTGCTTTACGAGGCTGATTGATTTTGCGCAGGAAGGGACACCTTCCTGCACAAAATCAATCAATTCAGGCGATTTCCTCTTTCTATGTGTGCTGCAGAATGCAGCACACATAGAAAAAGGAAAAAAAATAGGAGAAATAAAAAAAATTCTCCTCGTTGCGCCTCCCTACCGCCATCCCTGTGGTGGGTTAGATTCTGACGCATTTCCAGGTTTACGGTTTCTCGTAAATCTGGGAATGCTTCAGATTCCATGGGTGTTGTGTGGGAAGACCCACAGCAACCCCCATGGAACGCCCCTTTCACGTAGTGTTCTGCGTGAAAGGGGCACATATTTACAAGGCCATGAAAAGCCACTTAAAGTGGCTTTACGTGGCCTTGTAAATATGCTGCGGCACATTGTGCCACCAGAGCGTCAAACCACATAGGGGGAAACCAATAAGGAAAGCTTCCTAATCCTCCACTTCAAAGCAAAATAGGTAGCTCTGAAAAAAATACCATTATGGTTGGGTCATCTGGTGAGCATCATTTCACAGGTCTGAGGACCCCTGGGGTCTGTGAGGCCTACTCAGGGGGTCCGCACCTGTTTTACACAATGAAATAATATTTAAAGTATTACAAATAGAAAAGCAAAATTGGAAATTAAAAAAAAACACTTCTATATTTGATTGTTCATTAAACTGAATATTTCAGTATTTGAGCATTTGTTTGGTGTGCACTTGTTTTTGCAATTTTTGTGTATTATTTTGAGATTTACATTAAAGAAATTGCTTAAGCCGGGGATCACCGGATTCCAATAATTACTCTTTGGGGGTCCCCAGATTTAGTAATGATTCAGTGGGGTCTACAGTAGTCAAAAGTTTAAGAATCGCTGCTATAAGAAACGTGCTGCTGAGGAACACTGCACTAGGGAAAGATATGGTGTTGGCTGAAGTCACTAGACAACCAGAGCTACAGTTATGTAGTTATCAGTGTGCATTCCCCTGGACAGCCTTAGAGTGTGCTTAAGTGAGCGCTTGTCTTTGGTTGCTGGAGATACCAACTGGAAGGGTTGGAGACTTTCCTTTGAAAGACTGTCAGGTCACATAAAGGAGTCGGAATTTGTGTGATGTGTAAATTGAAATCCATGACCTGGTTTGGGGGGAGTCAGGGCAGGAAATGGTGGCCAGATGGGGTATTGTGGTGCCATATACTGCACCCAGGCTGGAGAACGGAGAGCTCTATTTTTTAACACCATTTCTCACATGAAAATCAGGAATGTAATGGTATTCTAGTCGCTTGGACCTTTCCATTGTGTTATTTTGATCTTTGATTGCCTTTATTACTTTTTGAATTTTATGGAAGGTTTTGAATGTTTATTGGTGTTCTTCAGGATATGATGTCAAAGAGCATTGTTTTCAATTTGTAAGCTTTTTTTATTTTTCAACACTCATGCTACACCACTTCATTCATTTTGAACCATCCCAGCATTATTTTATAATTAAGCTCATGATATCAATTTTGATGTCATGTTCTAGAGTGGCTCTGATATTTATGAACATACCATCATTTGCATTTCGAAAACCATGTTTTGGACAATCAAAAGCCGTGTTTCTGAAATTCAGAGTAGAGTTGTTCGTAAAAATGTAACGGGCAACAACAATTCACCAATACAGCAGAAGGGACAGAAGGACATAGAGCACTAACAGCCTGCAAATTAGTTGAACTTTCTTCCAGGTTTTTTTTTTTTAATCTGGCCCTTGAGATAGCTTTAGCTGTATCGCCAGACTATTGTTTGTCCCAAAAACTCATACAAGATATACATACATTGGTCAGCAGGCTTCATCCATTGGTCTGTTAAATTGCCACTTAGATTTTGTTTCCACCCAGCACAGCATACACCATGGCAGTGGCATAGCTAGGCCTTTTGTCGTCCGTGGCGGTACCAGCCTTTACAATAAGAGCAGGGGGGGGAGGTTGTTGCTGGTGGCCGCAGGTAAGAGTGGGGGGTGGCGCCGACCCCAAAACACGTGCCACCTGGGGTAGACCGCCCCCTGCCCTCCCTTGCTACGCCACTGCACCACGGACCAATGGGTCAGCCCACTTTCCCATTGGCTCCCTTCACTTTGAGTGACTGCACAAAGCCAGTGCACATTGTTCCCATCTGCCTACAAATAATTCCTTTCTTTTCACTTGCAAAGCTGGTTAAAAGTGTGGGTTTTTATATTAGTTTTTTTATTAACTTTAAATACTGGCTGTTTATTTTGCTTGCACTCCTTTTAAAATATTTTTGTTATAAACTTATTAAAAGATATTCTTGTCTACATTATAAATCTAGGAGTGGACAAATTGTGCAACTATGCGTTCGTAGTGGAATGGAGTTATAACCTAAATGGTCAATCCTTCAAAAAGGATTTTCTGGTGCAAATGTTTCAGGGGATGGGCATCTTGCACCAGGGCTGCTGCGCAGAACCTGCAATCTATCCTCGTACAGTTATGAGATGCAGGAGAGAAGCAGACAAGGGAAGGAAGAGAGTATTGGGGCGTCTATGGAATGCCAACTGTGCTCGGGTCAGCGGAGGCACAGAGCAGACGCTGAGTGCAGGTGGGGTATGTGGGGACCATAAAGTTGACCCATCAGACCTTGGTGCGAAGGGTGGGGATGGCCATAGTATTGCACTTTAGTCAATGGGGCTGAGTGTTTGGATTTAGGAGGGGGGGTCAGTACTTCATGTGTGAAAAAATACGTGCAAGGGACTTTATCAGAAGGCCACTGCAACTTGCATCACTTATTGCCCCCACTAGCGCTGCGAAGACAGTACCATCACAACTAGCTATTATACTCATACAAGTGTGACAATTCAGACTTTTCAAATATACATTTAAAATTAGTAACACATGTCGCCCAAGCTATTCCTCTAGCTTTTGGGTGGCAGGTATTTGTGCTATTAATATATATTTAATTATTAAACAACTGTTGTTGTGCTCCTCAAAAAATCAGATAAACAACCCCTTCATATGGCAGGCTGTTATAAGATCCGTTGTTGACAATAAAGTGTTGGTGCTGAGCACCTGAAACCGCAGGCTCAAATTAAGCACTGGGAGGGGGGAAGAGGGTGGAAAGGAATTCTTTTAACAGGGGATTGACACACTCTGGTGTGCCTCATTCTGTAGCCTTCTGCAGAAGTGGGAATGGCTTCCAATGCTGCAAAGAGCTGCTGAATCTGTTTCTTTTGCTTTCTTTTTAGAAATGCATGAGCTTCAGACTTCTCGAAGATCGCAGAGTTAAAAAAAAAATATATATATATATATATATACATTGTCATGTATCGAACTTCACAACTTTGCACGCCCTACCCTTTATTACAACCATAGCAACAATCATGGCTGTTGACTCTGGACTTTAGAGGCCGTGTTGCCATTGGCCTTGCCACAAGCTCAGTTCTCCTGGCTTTGAGCCCTATTACCATGGCTTTCAGGTCTGGGTGCAAGCCTTTCTGTCTCAAGGTGCATTGATGGTCTTCAGCTATGCTCTGTCCCTGGTATTCCACCACTGAAGCTCCCGGGTACTGCATGTGGGCTTTGGATGTACCAAGTGCCTAAATATTTTGATGTTCACAATGTTTGCAAACTTTGCAGCATTTCCCAAAAGTTTAATTTTCTCTGATGGTTTCCTTGGGAAATATTGATATATAAGAAAAGGAAAATGTTGCCCACTGACCATTGCGGTTAAGTGCTGAGTAGAATGAAGATGGGAGGACTAGGCACAGTGTTCACCAATAGAGTTTAGCACTTTCAAAAGGTAACCTAAAATGCAGTCTTTACATTGACTGGTGGTGGTCAATGATTCATGGCCTTCTTATTTACCTGCTCTGCTGTGAGGAGATTTCTCACTTGCCTTCGCTCTATGTATCGTCCAGTGCTCCATAGTGTGGTCTCTTGCCTAGCCTCGTGTGTGAGACATATGTGGATAGTATGAGTTGTGTGTGTGTGTGTAAGAGTGCTACAGTGAATTGACTGCATGGAAGGTATCTAGCTGAACACACTCACCCTCTCCCTGCAGGCTGTCCTTGTCCATGGTGGACATAAGAGCCTGCACTTCCTTTTTCTCAATGTCCCCTCCTTGAAACTGGTGTTTGGTGGGGAAGGATTCCCTGTTCCTTTTGTTGTCAGTGTGGGTCTTCTCTTCAGACCACAATATATTCTGATATTTTCAAATGCAAACTGGCCTGACCTATGAATATCTGCACCATAAGCAGTAAAAACCAATGACTAAGTGAGAAGATGCACTCCTCCTTTACTGAGAGAAAACATTTAAGCAAACCAGCACAGTGTGTCACCCGTGCTTCCCACCTATTCCTCCATAGTGGGATAGATACGGTCATTGAGACTATGCCCTTCGTCCGTAGTTCATAATGGCAGAACATTTGCAGATGGTTGCCCACCCTGAAGCTTGCCCCCTTACTGCTGTGACCAGACAGCAGGAGCTGCATTGCGAGGAGAAGAGCTTACCCATTACCAGCTAGAAAGACTGCACTAAGTGCAGTTGGGTGGGGCATTTGTATGGATGATTCAAGAAATCAAGATCACTCAGGAACCACACGAGTCCCTCATCCCAGCTCATATATAGAAAAGACAAACAACACAGACAATATGCTGCTAGGGTATTGGAGTTGCAAAGATGATTTTCTGATTCATAACTGGCGAGCAAGTCCTATCCCTGATCTACCATGGAGGCCTTGGCCTCTATCCCAGGTAGGGACATGGAAGTTCTCCATTCACACCCCTCATTTGGAGGGGGGGGGGTATCTTTGGCTGGGGCTAGCCAATCTGTTCATTTAACAAATGAACTATCTTTCAAGCTAGTGCAATTTTGTGGTTTTCCATAGTTTTAATGGTGGTAAGTCAACCACTCGAAACACCATTTACCATATGGAACTGGTGAAGCCTTGACTAATGGATAGAACATGGAATTACAAGTTTAGTGGTAATTACCGCATCACCGCCTATTTTCCCCAGGTAAATTTAGGCAGGTGAAATCAGCCAGATTTCACGGGGGAAAAATGACTGGGAAATACAATTACCGTAGTATTTTGATACATAAATCACCATAATCCAAGTATAATGTCCCATTTTAAAGGGCACAACTTGTAATAAGCAATATCTTTTCACCTTTTAAATTCTAATCTATATGGTACTACATTTTAAAAGGTGTGATTCCCATCTGGGCACGGGTAATGAGGGCCTGTAAGAAATTGGGTTGTTGGTTGACGGGGGTGTGAGCCATGGTCAAGCATCAACCACAATCCTAATGAAGGTAAGGCACAAGCAAACCCCAAATTAACCCTTGCTCAACCCCCTGGTAGCTTGGCAGAGAACAGTCAGGCATAACTTAGAGGCAAAATAGAAAGTATTTGTGCATCACTTCAAGCAGTATGAGAGTGAAAAAACCATACAAAAAGATCCCACACCAAGTTAGATAAATAGAGCTTAATTTAATAAACCAAACAAGACTAAAACGACAAACATCCAATCAGTAGAACCGGAGATATTCAGTTTTGAAAAGTTTAGCAAAAATAGCGCCAAAAGGTGTAAAGCGCCAACCGATGGGTATCTGGTCGCACCATACCGGTGCAAAGTCACAAGTTCAGGCCAACTGAGATGGCACGTGGGCTGGCTACAGTCACTCAGTTCGGCCCACTGAACAAAGTTACTTTAATGCTGGTTTGCGGAGCATTGTGTGGATCCGTGTTGAAGATGTGTAGCGCAGCTGAAGCGATGTGTCGGTTCTGAGATAAGGCGAGGCTGCGGTGCGAGGTCCTGTTGCATTGATGTCGAGGATCCCGTTAATGAGGGCTTGAAATGCAAAGTCCGGAGTCAGGGATGTGTTGTGCAGTCAAGGCAATGCGTTCAAATCCAAAGAGCTGCGGGGATCCGCTGCGGAGTCCGTTGTCATCATATAGGCTGCCGTCAAGGGATGCGAGGACTTGCACCGAGGATGCATTGAGGAACTGCTGTTCCAATGTGGCGTCGGGCTGCAATGCAATACGATGTGATGTGATTCAGGTCTTTGTGGTGTCATGTCACCAGAGACAGGCTGCAGGCACCAAATGGCTGAGGCAGGAAAATTCCAACTCTCTAAAAGTGACATTTTCAGAATTGTACTTTTAAATCGGACTTCACCATAAATTAGGATTTTAAATTCGGATTTCAGAGATACCAGACAAGACTGGTTATCTCTTCCCATTTGTGAATTACACTTATAACAGGTAATAAGGCAACTCCAATGATATCCTATAGGAGAGATAGTTAATTTAAGAGTTTTTCACTACCAGGGCATGAAAAACTTAAAAGTACATGTTCCACTCTCAAAATACACTGCACCCTGCCCTTTGGGCTGTCCAGAGCCTACCTTAGGGGTGACTTATATGTATTAAAAAGGAAGGGCTGGGCATGGCAAAAGTTTTATTTTGTCAGGTCGAAATGGCAGTTTAAACTGTACACACAGGTTCTGCAATGGCAGGCCTGAGACATGTTTAAAGGGCAGTTTAAGTGGGTGGCACAATCAGTGCTGCAGGCCGACTAGAAGCATTTAACTTACAGGCCCGGGTACAGGTAGTACCACTTTCCTAGGGACTCAACAAGTAAATTAAATGTGCCAGTTGGGTGTATGCCAATGTTACCATGTTTAAAGTAGAGAGCATAAGCACTTTTGCACTAGTTAGCAGTGATAACATGCGCATTTCACTGCCTTGTGTTAGAGCTATCAAAATAGAATAATAGCGGCCTGATTGGGGATTCGGCATGCCAACATGGATGATGTTATTATATATAAATCAGCAATCAAAAAGAGGGAGAGAATGAACCACAAAGGTCTCAATACTAGAGTATCAGGAATATTGTATCGGAGACCCTCAACCACATGTTCACAGTCTGCAGTGTATAGAATCTTCGCTTAGTGTGGTTTGGTGGATAGTGTCATCATAGGGTCTGTCACTTGAGTCTCCTGTTCTCCAAGTGACATCATAACCTCCACCAGGAGGGAGACTTTCTGGATGTTGACAGTGGTAAGTGGATTACAATTACCTCCTATCCTGTAGGTGAATCTTTATTTAAGGGAAAGAAATAGGATCGGGATAAGACTAAAAACAAGTAGGTGTAGAGTGGATGAGTCACTGATCTATGACACCTATTGGTCGGGTCAACTTATTTCAACCTCGAACAACCCTTGCGGGTCTATGGCCTTCGTCAGAACCAGAAGTGTGGAGGCCTTACACTTTAGGGCTCCTGTGGTTGTGTAGATGGGTGGACTCACTCACCCGTCTTCATCAGAGAGCACACTTTGCTCCAGAAGGAACGTGGTTATAGGCACCGTCTTTGGCCTATAACTCAAGTAGCCATTTCAATTACATCATGCTATGGAAGAATGTTTGGACATGAGGTTTAGCCTTTGGCTTAAAACTGTCCTTCGCAGAGCTGCTGCATGTCTCTCTCCATCCGAATGTTCAACATCAATCCTTTGTTTAGACAGAGGACCCTTTTGCTGGCACTGAGAAGTCACCCACATGCTGGAATTCCAGCCCAGCTGATTCCTGTTTATCCACTGGTAACGGGGAGTTAGATCACCCTACAGGGATTTGGCAGATTCACCCACCCTAGACACGCTAGGTTAGTTAATACTTGTTAGGAGTACAATATATTACAGTACTTGTATGCAAGCATATATTCTCTATAATCGGCAAAATGGTTGAACTGTTTATCTTTTTCACCATTCTCGTAATGCTAATAATGTTATTCTGTCTCCTTCAATTGATTACTGTAGTGCACATATTCTACTCAAGAATCACCATGCTTCAATAAATATTGAAATTCTTTACTGTGTATTTCTTGTGTATCTCTTTGGGTGTGCATAAGTAACCAAGCAAAAAGGTGTCCAGATCTGTTACCTAGATTTCCTTGGGGAGTCAGGGTCGTCATGTTCTGAGGTTGCAAATCCATTTGCTACCTTGTCAGGTTAGGGGTACAGCTGGTGCACTGTGAGCCAGCAGGACTTATGTGTGGATGGAATCAGTCTCGCACAGTTCTGATGTTTATGTTATCCAACAAATCCACAGTTTTACTTGGGAAAGTATAAGCTGTACGACACTTCTCTTTCATAATGGAGCTTGTATATGATAACGATGCATCCCAACACTTTTGATTCCCCTATTTTTCAATGCCCACATTAGAAACCATTTTCTCGCTGACATTTGCTCCCTTTTTTGCAGCTGTTTATCCGTGGTGAATACTTCAACTTGGAAGATTGTGTTAGTCTCTTTCACTACTTTGTAAGGGTAGTTTTGGTGTCTGGCTTCCCTGCTCTTCTAAAGATCTTCATCTTTATTAAAGAACTATACGTGTTGCCAAGGAGGTTTTTCTGCCCTTTGTGGATTCTTTTCCTCATAACTGGGATCCACTTCAGGAAGTCTGTGATATCTTTCACACGTATGTTAAATACCGGGTGGCACCATGGCTCCTGGGCAGAGTCACCCTTTCTTCGAACAATCACGAAGGAAATGAGAGATCTTCACTGTGTCCAGTCCTTGAAAGGTATGGAGGCAATTACTCTTTTCCAATAGACATAAATTCTAGACTTTAAATCCAGACATTGGACAATTATGGTTTTTGGGTCTAAAGTAATTTAGAAGTTCTCGAACAGCCACTGGTAACTGGGATACTGGAAGTGATTATGACCCACTGGTATTTATGGGGCCATGGAACTAACCTATTTTGGGGACTGATGGGACTGGTGAGATATAGCTATTGACACAGTAAAAGCAGCATGACTGGGCTCACACAATAAACTCAAATAGTCTCCATTCAAGGGAGTTACCCTAGGTCTCCTAGGGGCCAGATGGAAATGAAGGATGGGGACCCATGGAAGAGAAAGGCGGTTTAAGAGAGAAGAGTATGTGTTCAGCAAGGAATCCTGTATCCGCCAGTCCATTCATATACATAACAACACGTACCATAACTGGGAAATCTTGGGTTGCAAGAAGCATATGTGTAAGTGAAGAGAGCCAGGTAGGTGGACATATAATCCTCTGATTTGTTGCAGGGTCATTCTCTACAGACAGGCCCTCAAAGCAAATGGCAGGTCAAATCATTTATTAAAGAGTCTCAGCAGCTATAAACACCTGATAAACCTTGTGTGAGGTGCCTTCATCTGAGAGTGTTGCCACATCCATGTATCATGTCTGTTTAAGCTGGTCTCCATAAGCAGAGGATGTATCTCACCATCTGTGCAGTAGTATACCACCTGAGTAGGAGCATGACCGGTTCCACCTTGCAAAGGTAAAAAGATAAAGGTTTCTGATGAACCGTAAGAACTGAGACATACTGCCAACAGAGATCTGATAATGTTTATGACTACTAAGAAAAGAAATGAAATGTGTTACCTGCAACTATAAGAATGCACCAGGGCCACATGTGTGTCCAATGGTAAATATGTAATAGGTGGCTTCATGTGAGCTCCTGGCACACTTTTGTATGATGTCTGTTTAAATTGATCCTTCAGCGCATGCAGATGTACATCATGGTTGATAAGGTTTTATGCACTTGGATAAATGAAACAGCAGAAGAGGCACCACCCTAATGGAGGTAAAGAGATAAGCTCTTTGACCAGCATTAAAAAGTGTGAAACTGTTTTGTAAAGAGGCCAAGTAACATATATAACGACTACAGTGAATCCTAGGACATGAAAACTGAAATCGTGATAAAAGTGTCAACTGCATTTATCAGAATGAATTGTCGCCGCATCACTAATCACACCTAATAAATACTGTGCGAGTAGCACTTGTATGCAATTAATTACACACCGCTGAATGAGCATGTCAAGCATGCACTTTTAGCAAGAGTAGAAATTAAATAATTAGTGTTGTTATCTTCGGTAATATCCCCCGCCTTATCTAGTTGGGCTTATGGCCGGGGGGGGCGCTTATGTCAGCCTGTTGCTTTTCTAGCCCACTGGGACATCAGGAGCCAGTACTTGGCCAGTTCTATGAGATTGTCTACAAAGAAATGGACAGAACACTGCATTGGTTCATCTGCTTCAATGGTCTTTTGCCAACACTCGGGTCCCAAGTTCAAATAAAGCTGGATCATGCTTTTTAACCTTCAGAGTAGGGCTGGACCAGACATTTGAGCACTCTGGCATTTCTCCTGTGGGCTGCAAGATAGGGACTGCTTAAAGGTCTGGGTGGGTTGAAATGATCCAGCATTGGAAGCATTTAGCCAATATATTTGAAAACAATGCTCTAATTTGAACCATTTTTATGCAATTTTCATTTTAGGAGAACACCCTCTTCACGCAGCACTTAACCCAAAGTGGCAGGCACAGAGCAATGTGAATCTACTTTAAACAATTTTACCATGACTGATTTTCTTTCCCAGTCTGTCCCTACTTCAGAGACAAACAAAATGAGTACCAGCTGGATAATAGTAAAGCATCTTATTCTGGGTACATGTTGTGTCTTTAGGCATTTACCAACTTGATGTGCTTCTTGTAATACACCCTTTGCATCACAGAACAATTTTATAACTGTGGTACCGCCGTCGGTATAGGCAAAAGTGGGCCAATGAAATTCTATGGGGCATATTCACAAGGACTTATCGCCGAGTTATCGCCACCTTAGCGCATCAAAAGTGGAGACAGATTTATCGCCCCATTCACAAGCGGGTGCAAACTGCAGACATCGCCAGTATACCCGCCATGACTGCCGCAAATTTTATCCCCACGGGTGACACCACCAACTAACCCTAATGAGATGCAGAGTAGGCGTTCCCGTGCAAAAACACACGAAAACACCACTACACCACTTTCACAACGAACTGCCAGATCCGCGATGCGAGTCAAAACCACGCGATAAGCCGCGGTAGCAGCAGGTATTTAACACCTGCCTCTTGCTGGTGTTAAGCAGGACGACTACCTGCAGTAGGCAACGGAGCCCTGCACACAGCCACACCCGAAGAACAAACAACGCCATGGAGCTACTCATCATGCAGCTTGGAGCCCCAACAGGGCCACAACACCGACCGCCACCACCCCCAGGACCCGGACCGGCACCCCCCCTCGGACCACCACAGAGGCAGCGCAGAGTAAGACAGCGGACCTACCGAAAACGCACTAGTCTCACAGACCTAACGCCCGAGGAAGTCTTTGCCCACTACAGGCTCAAAAGGACAATCATCCTCCGCATCATGACCCACATCGGCCACAGGCTGACGGCCCCAACACAGCGGACAACCAACATCCCTCCACAGACAAAGCTGCTGGCTGTGCTGCACATGTTGGCCTCTGGTACCTTCCAACCAACAACGGCCAGAGTCGGAGGAGTCTCACAGCCAGCCCTATCAAAGTTCCTCACACCTGTCCTGGATGCCATCATCAGCTTCATACCCCAGTACCTTCACTTCCCCCACACTGCGCAGGAACAGCTGGAGACCAAGCAAGGCTTCTACGCCATTGCTAGTTTCCCACACGTGTTGGGGGCCATTGTCTGCACACAGGTCCTACTTGTGCCCCCTGCGGACACTGCACACATCTACTGCAACAGAAAGCACACGCATTCCATCAATGTGCAGGCAATAGTGGACCACCGGGGAATGTTCACCAATGTCGTCGCAAACTACCCAGGCAGTGTGCATGATTCCTACATCTTCCGACAGTCCATCATCAACCAGCGCTTCCAGGATGGCACCTATGGAACTGGACTGCTCGTTGGTAAGTACCAAATCAACACAGCACACACCTCAAAGCCACCATCACACAACGCACAACTGTGGGAATGCACACGTGACAAAACCACATACATGTCAATCAACATGCCCACCTACCAGACACGACAACACAACTCCATTGGGATCCTGGGCTTCCCATGTACACAAGCCAGCTATACCATGGCACCACAGCCACACAACAGCTGAATGTGTGGAGAGGCGGAAAGCAGGCATGTGCGAAGGATGCAAGTGACCTATGAATGGGAATGTACACAACGACAAGTGTGGCGTGAATGTGCTGGACAGACCTGGGTATGCAAACCACAGATATGTCCATGCAGACATTAACTGCTGGTGTCTAGAGAGTAGTGAACAGTGGACGCAACCATGTCACCCCAGGCTGTGGGTTAGATCGCGGAAATGTCGCTCGCTGCGTCCCCCCCTGTGTGCGTGAGCGAAGTGGGTTGGCCCAGCTTACGCCAGACCTGCGCAGGGGTGTGGATAAAAACACCCTGGCGCTGAGCGTGGTGCTCTCCCGGAATGGCCAACGTCACTGCCAGGACGGCGCCTCTCAGCCCGCCACGAGGCCGACACCATGAGCAGCGGGGCCTGCGAGCCTGTGCGCCTGCTGCACCCCAGGCCGCTGATACCCAGACCCGGCTTGCCCGCCCCAGTGCTCCAAGGCCGCACTGCTCACCTGCCGACACTGTTGTGTGTCAAAGAGGGCCCACCACATGCCGGTGCTAGCTCCAAGACCCATGCCCGCGACCTCGGCAGCCTCCTCAGACCATCGCTGTCCTCTGTGACACAGGCCCCCAGGAGTCCTCATTCGTTGACATACTCCACCGCTGCAGCAGGCCTACACTGCAGTCCAGTATGTCCCACATCTAGGACTGAGTCTTCATTAATCAATGGCAGAGTTCATGCCAGTGAACGCAGGGAGAGGAGTGAGAGAAAGATGCGTTTCAGTCCGGTGGAAACACGGATCACCGTTACGGAGGAGGTCGACCACTAGCAAGGACTGACCTGGTGCCACTAACCCTGTGCGCCGTGAGTCACCGTCAGCCTCCGGCAGGACATTGTTGGTGTCTGAGCCTGTGGCCTGGGGGTTGTCATCAGCAACTGGCAGGTACGGACTTAGTGTTTGGCATGAGTCTGAGGCATTCATATCCGCCATGTTGCCGGACACAGCTGGTTTGTGCCCTCTGCATCATGCCCTGGGGGTACACCTCCCACTCTCCCCGAGACACTCCGCGAAAACCACCTTTGATACATACGAGACCCTGCTCTGCCCTCATGACCCTACCCCAGTGTCCCGCAAGTCAGCGTCCCGTGGCGGTAGGCCCGTGTCGGCCGCTGTGCATCCGGGGCCACTAACTGTGCAACTCAAGTCATGCTCCCTTGCTGTTCGAACATTGCATTCCTGAGTGCCTGATGACTGTTGAAGTTGTTGCCAGCACGAGCTACTCCCTGAGGGCTGGCTTACACTCATCCCACACACAGCCAGCACAGGCGTCACTGGACTAGTGGGCCTGCCAACACATCATGCCGAACCAAGTATTGACTCTTTTCTCTCTGCACTGTCACAGGTGATCAAGGATATGCACTCTGCCCTTGGATGATGACACCCCTCCGAGACCCGAACACACCCGCCCAGAGGCAGTACAATGCGGCCCACATACGCAGCAGGGGCATCGTGGAACGCACATTTGGCGTGTTGAAGTCACGTTTCAGGTGCCTGGACGTCACAGGTGGAAGGCTCCTGTACAGCCCAGACATCGTGTGAAAGATGATCGTTGCATGTTGTGTGTTGCACAACATCTGTGTACGCACCAATGCCCCATGGATCCAAGTTCCAGAAGTACCGGACGATGATGAGGACGATGGGGCAGGTGGCCCACATCCCACTGCAGCTGCGGCAGGAATAGCCCGAAGGGACACCCTCATTGCCAATTTCTTCACATGAGCACGTCACATTGTGGTCGTCCCTGACAATCATGAGACAGTACAAAATGTCCACAAGCACAGCATGTGTGAATAAAAAATATTTGCAGGTTACAGGTTGTACTTGTGCATTGTCATGTCACAGTTTCCTGCTGTGCCAGATGTGATTGGCCATTTGGGCACATATGCGGCACTAGTTGTGTCCTGTGTTCTGTTGTGGAGGTGTTGCTGTTTGTACCAGGATGTTATCAATGTCGAGGTGCACTTATTCTTATGTGCGTATGCTGCACGGTGGGTGAGTCGCTCCTGCGGCTCTGATTTGGCTGCCACTTATCCCTTTCATGCGGTGTGCCTTTCAGTTCTGTGCTTCCACAGTGCTGAGATGTTGCAGACTTGGGTAACTTGTGCTCTTTGTCGAGTTGTGACTCTTGGGCATGGTTTGTCCGCAGATGTGTTGTTGACGTCAGGGGTTGTTTGTGCAGGTGGTTGTGTCTGAGTGTGACCTGCTCCTTTCCGGTTGTGGTCCGCACTCAGCCACCTCAGTGTCGTGCCGTGAAAATTGTCATGATGATTGGACTGCAGCCATGCTACTCGTCATGTGGTGTCTCGTGCATTGTCAGTGTGGCTAACGTATATGCATGTTTGCTGTGTTTCGCACGTGTGCATGAGTTGGTTGTGTGATTGTTGATGTGTTGGGTGGGTTCCCCTTTGGGCACATGGTGTACGTGGGACTACTTGGTGTTTGTGTGTGTGCTGAAGTGTTCCCGTGGGATCAGGGACATGATCCTGAGTCATTGTGGATGTGCAGTGTGCTCTGCTTAAGTGTGCATGTGTGCCATTGTGCCCATCTCCCCCGTCCCCCCACTCCCTGGTCGGTACGCACCCTGTTGATGTAGTGTCGGGTCATGTTGGGCAGTGTCCGGATCCCCAACTCCTGTCACCGTCTCCCGACTGATGACTGTGGCCACCATCTTCTCCATGTCATTCAGCTCCTGGTGTTCTGCTGGCCCCCCTCCTCCGAAGTGCGTTGCTGCTTTCGTGTTGGCCGCGAGTTTCTGCTTGGTTTTGGCATTCACATCAATCCAGCGCCTCTTGTCCTCTTCCAATGTCCTCCTCGGCGCTGCGACGGCATTCACATGGTCCGAGATGGTGTGCCATCTTTGCCTCTTTGTTGCCAATGACACGTTGGAGGTGACGTACAGTTGGTGGTGGTGTTCTATCTCATCCGTGACGTTCATCGGGTTTTCCTGCAGACTGTACCCCGTCTACCTCTTCCTCTTTTCATTGCCCTTCCACGACCCCTGGATTCCTGGGTGTTCCTCCGTGGGGCTTGTGGGGTTCATGTTGTCCTCTGCAGTCGGTCAGGGTGCATCCGTGGTACTCCGCAGTTCATTTCCTTTTTAGTGGCATTTTCCGTATGCTGTTCTTGTGCTTTTTCCCGCTTTACACGTGGGTATTGCTGGCCTCTCGCTGGTTATCACTATTTTCTTATCGCGTTTGGGTCCATCGCGTCTTTTTACGCGTTGGGGTTTGTGTTTTTATCGCCGTCGCTGTTGTTGTATCGCGGACATTGGCTGCGGTTTCGGGAGGCTATCGCATGGTACCGCCGTGTTGTGAATTCCACGTTAACATGAGGTTATTTTCCCGCGATGGACTGCGATGTGTGAAGTTGCGTTAACATTTTTTGGAGATGTTTAGCGCACGTTCTTGTGAATATACCCCTATGGGTGCAAACTTTATAAAAGAGCTGATCACCCTTTGTGAGGTAGTTGTGATAGCTCCCATATAAGGCAATGATTTATTTATTCTCTGTCTTGCCTGTCTTTCATTCAAGGGGACCAATCTTGACGGACTCATCTATTCGGCAGAGGAGATTAAGGAGACTGAACATTTGAGGAGATTGTGAACATAATATATTGCTCTAAGGTTAAAGAAGTCTACATCTTTACCCATTCTTCTCAGGGTCAATTCATAGATGTTGGAGCAGTGTTCTCTTCATTTTTACCTGGCACCTGCTGACTCACTAATCACCATTAGAAAAAAAAACTGTTCAGTTTTTCATTTACTAATAAAGCCATTCCAAAATCAGGTGGAAACTGATATAATCTTCATTATTTTTCATTTAGGTATACCCCTATTGCATTATATATGTTCATTTATTTAGGTGTATATATTTAAGTACAAATGCACAGTTGCCAATATGGTTAACATATGTGGTTCAGTGCAATGTGATAATTCAGCTTGCTTGAATCTACTGTTGAATGTTTCTTCTAGAATAGCCTGATACTGTGATTTTCTACTTATTACTTTTAAATAGTTGACAAAATTTCATAGGCACTGATATCTTGATTTCTCAGTTATTTCTAAACAGTAAACAATGTTTCACAGAACATAATCAGAGCTGCAGTGAAATATTGTTAGCTAGAGACGATTTTCGATCCAGGGATTGCAGGATGAGGGTCACGCAGATGAGCGCTTTAGCTGTTAATATCTTTCCCTGCTAAAGAGTACACGAAAGGCACATCAAGTCTTCAACAGGCATATCTGCCTGCCTGAGGACAATGCAGCCACGGAGGCACTGAGACATACACAACACTACTTCTGTTGTTCTAAGAAAGATATGAAGGTGTGTGCAAGGCCATCTAATAAACTCACAATTGGTAGGTCACCTTTTGTGCTAAGATCAGCTTAGTTAGCCAAGGGAAGGGAGGGGTTGGATACACCGATGTAGAGAAATCTTAAATTAAGGTCATAATGTTACAATATTGTCTGTTGTTCTGCCTTTTGACACATATTGTTGCCCCTATCTTCTTTGTTTTCATAGTAACTACTATCGATTTCGTCTGCACGAGGATAGGTTGTGAGTCTCACAGGAGCATTTGCTAATAGACACCTTACTCACGTAGTGCTAATTGAGTTGTGGGAGACTGTAATACACTGAGTTTATTGTCTTATGTTGATACATTGACTAAGCCTTTGGTACCTTAGTGACTAGAAAAACATTTCTTGGGCCATGTTCTGTAGAGAATTCTATAAAACATATAACAACCAAGCCCAAATGTACACCAAACCCTGGCTCAACGAGAGGTGAGCTTGGCCCCAATGAGGAGGAGGTCATGATCCTGGAGAAACTGGACTGTCCACCAGGTGTCCCTGAGTCAGATCCTGGGAATGGGCACGAATCATCAGATCATCCAGGAATGGGTAAACCAAATCACATCCCCCTTGCAGAGAACACCCACCAGTGGGGGCTAAGACCTTGGTGAACACACAGAGTGACAGTCTGAATGATAAGGACTGGAACTACCTGTATTGACCCCTTATAATAAAACGTGCGGAACTATGTATGACAAGTCTTGATGCAAACATACAGGTACCCACGCTGGAGATCTATGGATTCCAAAACATTTCCCATGGAAATGAAAAGCTGAACCTGCTGCAAGTGTTCATCTTGATATGTGAGGTTGCCACAAATTGGATGAGGTCCTTCCAATCGATCACCATGCTAAAGTCCCTAGAGGTCAGCAACACCAGAAACATGCCTGTTGTTTCAGAGGGACTGTGGGCCACGGGGAGGAAATAACGCTGAAATCATAAGACATGGATGCAACTTTGATAGAATATCTGTATCTCCCGATTGGAAATGGACGGATGCCATTTGTGAAGAAACAGTGACAAACTGCTATTGGGGTTTGACTGAGGGGCCCTTCTGACATCTGGGTGGAGGACCCAGAGAGTCCCTTGTTTGCAAAAGAGATCAGTTGAAGGCAGTGTTCACTGCTGGCGATGGGGGCCTGGAACGAGGTTTGAATTGCTGTGTTCATCTTCTTTATTTTAAATTACTGACGAAGCACAGATGGCAATTCCTTTCTAAACAACATCTAACCAAGGAAGGGTGTCACACCCAGTTCGGGATTAAGGCCCCCCAAGAGCTACTAGGCCACAATGGCAGTAATGGGGGTGCTTCCCTTTGATGATCTGGTGTCTGACCTACTCTGGCTCTGCAAACTGGGCCAAGTGTATCATGTATGCACTTGACTCTCATGGTAACTTTGAATGAGGTTTCAATGGCTGACAAAGCACAGATACGAATTTCTCTCTTAACAGCATTTGACCAAGGAGTGACGTCAAAGGTTAGGATTCTCAGAGAGAAAGTGTGGGAGTGCAGACTAGGCCCGAGTGACATTTAAATTATGCTGGCATAATCTGTGTATATTTGGAAGATTACACCGTTATGCTACTTCACATAATCACATTCCATTAGCAGTTGAAATATCACTGCAAACGCACCATTCAATGCAAATGCATGGAAGCGGCTGTTGTTCACACTGCTTTTGCTTTATTGCAGTTATTTTACCACAAAATGCAACCTTGCATCAAACATTGATGCAAGGATGCATTTTATGCTGAAATATAGCACAAAATGATAGATTTACATGTCACATAATTGTGCGCAATTTTGTGCAATTTTGCCAAAAAGTCACATAATTACGCACATTTTCCTCACCCCAGTACAGACTCAGAACTCAACAGTCAACCAACCGACAGAATAGCTCGCTGACCAGCCTAGTGCCTGTTTTAGTTAAAAGAGAAGTAATTTAACACACAGCAAAATGAAATAACACAGACTGTAATGGGAGCTCAGGTATAGGGGTCTACAATGTATATGGGTCCTTCTCACATCACCTCCAGAGATTTAGATACAATGAAACGATCACAGACATAAACCAGGCAGCAGTGTAAACTAACAATTAGAGTTGTGTGAGTAGTGATTTTGGTCAGTAACTCGAAGACCAGTTTGTTATCTACCTTGAGCAAAAAGAGTTTATTATGGCAATTGTTATTCTCCCTAATGTGCAAGATTATCTTCCTGATTTCAAGACTTCTGATGTCGTGTAGTTCCTATAAGACCTATATAGGATCTGCGCGTTTAGACAACATACACTGCGGGACTGGTGTCCAGACTGATTCCAGACACCTCCACCGGGTATGTTGGCCTGTGTACCAGCTAGCTCGCAATGCCACTATAACCTCTTCTTACCAAGGAAAGAATAGTTCTTGGCAACTATCGAACATGACAACCCTGATCCCTCAGGACCGTGGAAACAGTAACTTAATTTTCGCTCAGTCACTTGTGCTCACTTGTTCTCAGAGAGATACACAGAATAAACGGTTGGGACGTTTTCAATAAGTATTTTTTTCAATTTATTCTAGTGTAAAATAAGTTTACTGAAATCACCAGTAGACAGTAGCATATATAAATGAGTAGCAGCACTAAGAAAGTAAACAGATGGTAGGTTTCTACCATTTTGCTAAAATCATAAATATAGGCGAGTATATAAAATACATGCCAATAAAATGCATACTCCTATGATGCACCCTAAGTAGATGTACCTAAGTGTACCTAGCATGTGAGTAGGTGTAAAGCCAAGAACCCCTCTAGGATAAAGCCAACCCCATTACCTGATGTGAGACAGCGGGACCCCGTTCTGGTCTCGAGCTGAACACTCCGCAAGAGATGTCAGACCACTGCGAGCTGGAGTATCTGCATGCAGGAACCTCAGCGTCTCGCGTCAGTGTGTCGGCATGGAAGTCGTGATCTCCTCTCACCTATCTCAGCAAGATGTGGTGTTTATATACCCTAAGGTTCCCCCAGGGGTTCTACCTTGCTGTGCCAGTGTCGGACTTAGGATGACGTCGGGAATGAACTTTATACACAGTTATTATGCAGAGATCATGGTCCTGCTTTGATTCCAAGAAACTAAGAATCCTCATGCATAATTTATGAGGCCAGTGTCTAGGGAAAAAACCCTACATACTTATGTGTAGTATTGTAACTGGGTAAAAGGTCAGTCCTCCAAATCCGTTATGTATGTAGTATAGGAGAGAATGTAGGTGAAGGGTTATGATGATACCTAGACCTATATCGGGGTACCTATATGAAATATAACACCCACTCCTCATCCGACTGGACGACATTACTAAATTCTAGCGTACTACGAAGGCGTCTAGAGGTTTGTACGCAACAATTAATCAAAAACATTGTTAAGAGAAATTAAAAAGCCTTAAAAAACCCTTACAAAAGTTTTCTACAAAAAATCATTCAAGTAATGGCTCTAAAGTGTCCGTTTATATAGTCCGAATAACTAGAAGCATCTGAAAGCCATGCAGGTCAAAAGGGTTCAATTTGTAATTTCGAAAAAGTTAAAAGCCAAATCTTCCCAGCGTGCGACATGCCAAATGTTTATGTGTCCTTGCTGGTAGATGCAACATTGCTGCTGTTTGCATATGCAGCTGACGATCCCTGTAACACCTCACAAAGAATGTCAATTGAGCACAGGTGATCTTCCATACTGCCTGCAGCAGATGCCGGTGCAGCCTGTGCCTTATCCAAGGCCTGAGTGTTGGAGGAGCCGGTGTCCATACCAACAGGAGCAGAAACTACCTGTGGTGGCTCTAAGAATGCTGCCAACAACATGGGAATACGCTGAGGACACTGCAGAACATGGGCCGTTATCGGGTCCAGTAAAGCATCAACGTCCGATGGCGCAGCAGATGGAAGTGTCAGACAGAGGTCCAACACGCATTCTTCTCCGCAGAACAGGCATCGGAGAACACGTAGGACACAGTGCATCCAGACTGGTCTAAATGACAGGAACCAAGAGGCGCTCAGTTCCCGTAGGCGAGGTGTGCCCAGATGTTGTACCATGCGATCACGGTATTTGCGCTCCAAGAGAGCTGTTGCTACTTCCTTGGTGGCTGGGACGTCCATTGCGTAGCAGAAAGGTAACAATCAGGATTCCTGCTATTAGAAACAGAATCAGCAGAAGCCCTCCAAAAATGCTTCCAAAGACGGAGTGTATAAAGTTTGGTATAACTCCGAGGACCGTCTGAAAGGTGCTTAACAGACCGCAACCTATGGTCTTAAATAGGTGTACAATACCCGTCGTATCGGACATGTTAAAGATACGACTTACCATTTCTGTGAAATGGAAAGGGCAGTTTGTACGTATAAGTGCCTGGATCTCAGCCGAGGACCTTGCTATCTGGAGATCAAAAGTCTCCCGGGCGGAGGTTAAGGGCACGGTTTGTTGTAAAAGCATGGCTTTCATTCTGCTCAGAGTATCAAACCATACAAAGGAAACATTTAGCGAAGGCCATAACGGCACCTCCCTGACTGTATGTGTTGGTGGAAACAATACTTGCATACAGCAAGTAACCCTGGAGCTCACAGTAACTAGATATGCGATGCCCGGAAGCATCCTACAACAACCTTGATCATTCAGCATCAAGTAACTCCCATTCGAGAGAAGCCTGAATACCGGATTAATCACAGCTGCCGGGGTGCCCCTCAAATGACAGGACAAGTTCGCCACAGACCCATTACAAGCCCCGTGTAGCATAATATCCTGGCATATGAGGGATCCACTTAAAGCATTCTCGCAGTTAGTTCCGCTTAGAAACACTTCCAGATCCCCACTCCTGCATCGAAATCTGTATGGTAAATCCCAGGATTCCCTGATGAATTCCTTACCCATCTTTTCATATCTGCCTGCCCGTTGTTGTTCTAGGCAATATTGAAACTGGAAAGGTGCGACCAGTAATGTTATATGGCCGTGGGCTAACCATTCTGTGGACGGTGACTCAGCCACAGTAAAGGGTAACCTATCCAGTTTCTCAATACGCAGCATTGTATATTTTGCTCCCCTCTGTGCCATTTTCATCTGTTTTTCTGTTAGATTGTAGGCAGAAAATAATGACATAATGTTGATAAAACTCCAAGGCACATAACCGGCGCACAATTACTGCAGCGTCCAGCTTAACAAAATAATAGAACGTAACTGCGACTGTCCGTGTTGCAATATGGACAAATCCTGTTCTATTACATCGATAGCAGAAGATACAATGTTGCCCAGTGAATATATCCTGGATGTTAATGTAGTCATACCATTGTCAACTACGGCTAACGCGTTTTCTAGGTTAACTCTATCTATTTCTCTTAATCTCTCTGCAGCTTCTTGTTGAGAGATTTTCCAGAGTTCGTTATAGACAGCATACAAAAAGCGCTTCTGATGTGATTTCCTAATAAAAAATCCCGTAGGTCCACACCCCCTCAGAGTAAGGACAAGTGTTGTTTCACCTGGGGTAGTGTTGAGGTTTTTAGCCAATCAAGGCACAACTTCCCAACACTGTATGATGTCACTACCCCCGGATGTTCTCGTTGTACATAACGTGGGTCTGGTCTGTGGATACTAAACCCTTCGGTGGTACCCCTGAATCTTTCCTGACATCTGTTTGTGTCAGTAGGCCAAACTAACCATCCCTTCGAATTGGGGTCTGATCTATTGTATTGCAAAATGTTATCCAACTTAGCACCTCTTTCTGACGTAAAATTCCCCTCGGTGTTTAAAGGTGTTGGAATTTGAGGTGTGTTCAAGTCCTTATTCTTGGCTATTCCAAGACAGGACGTCTGTTGCACAGTGTCATTCAGAAAAATCATCTGCTGTGGAATGAGGCATGCTCTAAACAGTGCTTCTGTCCCCTGGACTTGCCAGTCCCTAGAACCCCAGATTGATTTCAAGTCTACAGTGTCCATCCAGAAGTCAAAACCCTGTTCAGACAGCTGGGTGATAAAGGACGCAGAGTAAATCTGTTTGGTGTTTGTTAACATATTTTTCTGTGCAGATATAGGTGCAACCTTATAATAGTACGAGGTTGGGTCAGAAGTGTTAAACCCTGAAAAATATGAGAATTTCTGTGCAAATGTTTTTGAACTACCTTTCGGTGGTGTAGGGCAATGTTCTCGCTGATGTAATGTGAAAACATTTCTAGGTTTGCTAGATTTATGCAAGAAATGATGACCATAATGTTGGTAACATTACATTTTGTCAAAATCTGATGTGTCCTCTAACATTTTAGTGCTAGAAAATGCGGCATATTGTTGCAAATCAAACAATAAGTTATTAACAGTTTCAAAATCCCAATCATCAGAAAATGTACTGGAGGTAATGATATCGCTCACTGAAATTTTAAACAAATGTGGAATTTTTAAACGCTCGGTCGGTCCAAATATATCATAATTTACTTTGTCCCACACTATACCATCCGGTATAGGAACTGCTGAAATGTTCACGAAGGACTAGTCTCTTTGTTCACGATGAGATGAAACATGAGGTTTTAAAATTAAGTTCACTTTTGACGTTGCAGAGCTCTGTTGAAGATAAGTTCCATTGATGAGCAAGTGGAAAAATATTACTAATCCTAACCAGAAAAGAAAAAATAAAATACCGGTGATTATCCAAAGTTCTAGCTAAGGTGATACTAAATAAGTTTTTCTAAGAAAGTTAAAAAAGTCTTTGATCCGTTGTTTGCAAGAAATTTGGGCTGGCGTCATTTCAGGTTCACTTGGATCCAATGAAAAGGTATTGAAGTCGATTAAATAGCCAGATGCAGTTCGATCTATCTTTGGTAGCTCCGCAGGTTTTGCTGAACTTGTAGATTGCTCTTGAAGAAGCATGTTGACGTAGACATCCTTTGTAGGTTGAATTGAAATTTGTCTTTCATTTTGATTTTGAAAGTTCGTGTCAAGGGGAACTAGTTCAATTGCATTGTTATTGATTCCATTGCTTTGTAAAGGTGACTCTTCAAATGTTATGAGTCTTTCAGTTTGAACTTCCTGTAATGTAGTGAGAGGAGGACGTCGGCTACTCAGGAGTCCACGGGGCCTACTATTTAGTATCGGCCACATAGTGTGGTTTGATCAGATCGATTGAGACGGATCTCTTTTCTTTTCCGGCAAGAGGCGGTAGAAGTACAGTTCTTGATCCTTCAACTGCCAGGACAAGTACAGGCTTCCGATAGGATGGCCCGAATTCTTTTTTGTCCACAATCTTTTCTCTGACCAGATCCCCAACTTTAGGAATCCAGGCAGGTATTGCCGTGGCTAACTTGACTTCCCCAGTGGTGCTTTTCTTTGTCTCGACGTTACTTAAGGAGGCTCTGGATTCATTCAGATCCTGTAAAACAGCCAAACGTTTATTGATGTCAAACGGTTTTTCATCCGCCACTGTGCCTTCACAGTCGAGATTAGGTACCCACATTCTTGTCCCAAACAGGACCTCGTAAGGAGTGGCACCCCCTAGAGAGCTTCTTGGCTGGTTATTAAGGGCCCGCTGGACCCCAAATAGGTGATTGACCCAACTACCACCCGAGCCTAATACCCTAGCTGTTAAAGATTGCTTTAAGTCCCGGTTTTTCCTCTCCACAACCGAATTTACCTCGGGATGGTACAAAGAGGAGTACCGCAATGCTACACCCAAACTTCCCATGGCTTCCTTGTAAGCCCTAGAGCTGAACGCGGGGCCACAGTCAGAATGTAATGTGCCAACTGCGTATGTCCCTATGAAGACTCGCAAATCTTTTATAACAGTTAGGGCGTCAGCCGAGTGCTGGGGCCATACCCATAAGAATCTTGAACAGGAATCCACTGCCACCATGATATACTTGTAAGCCGCGTCAGATTGTAAGGGGCCGCAGTGGTCCAGGTAAATGTACGCGAGCGGTCTGTCTGATATTAACAATGGTGTCTGCGCTGGGCGAGCTATGGTGGACCCTTTTATCTGTTGACAGATATCGCACTTTAAGACGAAGTCTTTGGTCTGCTTTGTTAACCCTGGCCACCAATAGCGTTGTTTCAGTAAAGAAACTGTCGCCGTAACTCCTGCGTGCGCAGAACCCAGACCCTTGTGTGCAGCCAAGATTAAACCTAACCTGCGATCCATGTTTGGTATTACTCTATCCCCCACTCCAGGAATCTGAGCAAATGGAACATTGTTTGCATCTAATTTGTAGGAGTACTTGAGTGGAAAACCTTTAGGTAGTGCTTTGCTGTTATTGCGTGAAGCAATCACAGCTACCATTGTGCTACCGTCTACCCTCGTTTTTGAACGGGTGTTTGCAGCTACAGACGCAGTGCATACTGCCCCCTTCGCGGCTTCATCAGCCAATGAATTCCCTTCAACGTGAACGCCATCACGTTGATGACGCAGTGTGTTTATCACATGAGCCCTTGGTAGTTCGTTCTTTATCTCTGCTACCTGTTCCCATAGTCTCCTATGCTTGATTGTGCCACCTTTTGAATCTCTGTACCCATTTTGTCCCCAATAGTGGAGGTATTCGTTGTACGACTGGACACAGTAAAAGGAATCACACACTATTAGTGTGGGGAATTCTGGATCCGTATTTATCAGTGCCAGTAGTACTGCTTTTAATTCTGCCATTTGAGCAGTGCAGTCTCCGAGAGACTGCGTTTTTGTACAGCTTGGACGGAACTTGCCGTCCTGCATCCTACCTTTTACAATAGCGCATGCTGCACTGTATTGTTGCTTACTCCCTATGGCCGGGTGATCAGATCCATCAGTGTAAATAATGTATTCATTCCGATCTAGAGGCATTATTTCATTTGGTAGAGGATATTCTTGTTCACATTGCAGGAATGCTTGTGTTTTTAGACTAGGGTCATATCTGTATTCTACATCTGTTGCAGTGAGAGAATTAGCCCATTGTATCCATCTTGGAAGTAACGCTTTTGCATTTGTGATGCTTGCCTTCGTGGCAGCCTCTAAGGCCGGTACCGGGGTCACGACAATTATTCGTTTCCCCTGAGCCAGTGCTCTTTCTCTCACTACAGCAGTCTGTACTGCTGTCAGAATTTCTTCTGTGGGTGCAAAACGCATTTCAGCGTTAGTGTACAAATGCGATTTATATGCAATTGGTACTGTTTCACCTTCATTAAAGGTTAAGTAAGTGTACCCTGATTGACCTGTGACTACGTGGATCACCAGGTTGCATACGTTTACGCGTGTCTGTAAGTGTTTTGATGATATCATATCAGCTTGTAGGGAACGAAGGATATTTGTGTGTTCCTTGTGCCATTGTTTAACTGAAAAGTCAGGTCTTTTAGGTCGTAGAAAGGTTTTACTCTCTCTGCGTAATCCAAAATGTATGTTCTGCCGAAATTCAAAAATCTCAGTATGGACTGTACATTTTTTAATGATTTTGGAGGTTGTAGCAATGCACACTTTTCTAAAAAGTGGGCTGCCAGGCTTTTGCCTTCACTTGAAAGCTCATATCCCAAAAATAGGACATTGAGGTGGGCTATTTTCGATTTTTTTAAATTAAATTTGTAGCCCTCAGAGGCGAAACCCAAAATTATGGTGCTCACCCTGGTCAAGTGTTCCTCTAAGTCATCATCCGTCAGATAAATATCATCTACATAGGATAATGCTTCATCATCCAAATTCTGTAGTAACTCTGTTACCCTCCTTGAGAATAACCCCGGGCTATTCTTATACCCTTGGGGGAGTCGACAAAATTGACGCTGGGACCCTAACGCTGAGAAGGCTGTCAAATATCTGCTTTCAGGCGCTATGTTTTGGTAGAAAAATCCATTTGAGATATCTAATGTTGTTTTGTATTTTTTCCGCACAATGTTATTCATTAATGCGGCACTGTGTGCATTCTGAACCGCAAATGTCTTTGTACAAGAGTTCAGGTGTCTATAGTCTAAAACTAGACGATATGAATTGTCAGGTTTCCTTACAGGAAACAAAGGATTATTCATTGATGAGGTGCATGGTTCAATTACACCTTGGTATTCAAGTTGATCTAAGTTCTCCCTGACCTGTTTTTTAGCTTCCTGTTTTATGGGATACTGTCTTTGTGGAGTTGGGTTTGTTTTTATTGGAATTACGTGGTGGGGAGACTTCTCATCCCACCCAACATGGTTGCGGTATAACGCTGGAGCAAGGGCTAACGCCCACTCCTGTGCATATGTATGTCTTAGGTGTGCGGGGACTAGGTTGGAGAAAGCTGGAAAAATTACAGTTTTCCCCTTTGGGCATTCCATAACAATAGTAGGCGGCCAATCTCTTTCTGCTAATAGGATGTCATAGCCAGAAGTCAGGTTCTCCCAAAAGAGACCCTTAACTTGTCTGGGCTTGTCCCCCTTCATTTGGAGTGTTATTTCATGTAACCTGTGTGGGACACTCACCCTAGTATCAGGTGTTTCCACCGTGATATACTCACTCAACTCCGCTGTCACCAGAAATTCCATCAGGTTCCGGCGAGCTATTTGTTACTTCTGCTGCGCTGTCTAGCATCATCAGAGCCCATTCCCCGTTCAGTAGTTGAGACCTCAGAATTCTGGGCATGTCTAACTTTTAGACCTGCTACCTTTTTCTTTTTAAATTGAGGTTTTGCTTTGGGATTTTCTTCTTTCTTTGAAGCGTAGTCTGAAGTGCGTTGCTTGTCTCTGGACTTTGTACGCTCTTCTTGTCTTTGTTCTGCCCGTCCTTCCCTCTTGGAGTTTTTTGATGAACCCTTAAAGGAACGAGAGGAACGTGTATCAGTGTCCTGATACCTGTCAGGTTTTTTTATGTTATCTCTATACCTAAGATTATATCTCCTTTCTGGGGGCTCCTTTTGAGGAGACCTTCCCCTGGAGTGAGATCTGTTCTTTAGTTGTTTATTATTGTCCCATTTCTTCTTTGAAGAAACTGGTGTTTGCTTTGCCTGTTCTTTATCTGAACTCCCTATTAGTTGGGGTTTTACAGGTCTAGCTCCCAGACTGTCTCTACCTAACTCTGCATAAGCAGTTTCAATTATTTTAGGTAGTTCTGTCTCCTGTTGTAATGGAGTGAACTCTCTCAGGCGTTGGTGTATTGCCACTGATGCTGCTTCCTGGGCAAAGTTATTTAACAACTTCACCCCCAAGTTTAGAGCAGGCTCTGCTCCATACTCGTTCTGTATTTGTCTTAATACATCTGGTATTACAGCTAAAGAAGGGATACCATGAGTCCTGCTATATATTGCAGGGAAGACTGTGCCCCAAGAGGTACAATCCTCTATAGAGGGAGCTATCCCCATTGGCAAGCAAATAGTAAGTATTCTATGCTTTTCCTTAGGACCAGTGTGTGTGGAAACACTGCCACCAGCTGTGTTATTTTTTGTGCTATCCAGAAAGGCATTTGTTCACGTTAAGTGGGCATATTACCCATCACTGCGTGCAGAGTCTGTGGTGTAATTTTTGTTGTAGGAGTTTGGACTGGTCCTGGTTGTGTAGCCGGTGTGGGCTTAAGTGTGATTGTTCTCAACACAAACTATGTCATGTTTCTGTAAAGTCTTATTAATTCTTTATGCTGTACAAGTAAGTCTCCTCCTGGCATTGTGTCAATGTCAGGATGTGGTGTGTATGCCGCTAAAACTGGCCATGTTGCTTGGTCTCTTCCGAGCGGACCGAGTCTTACTCTATTTCTTGTATGGGGGAGGGCGCCTTTAAACCAGTAGAGATGTTCTTCGTAAGTGAGTGGAATTTCAATGTCCTCATATGGACTATACTCATTTGGTATATCATCTTCTACATAGTAGTGAAATGTTTTTGTTTGTGCATTTGCCTGCGGGAATTTAATCCATGAATAGAATACCTCAGTTCTATATGATTTGTATGCCTCAATCACGAAAGTCACTTGCCCACCCCTAATTGTAACACCACATGCTACTAGTTTTAGGGTGACGGCATTCCTAACATTTTCTGCAATGTGTATTGCATCTGCATCATCTTCCTCTGTTGTGAAGTTTAGTGCATTGCCTTCATCTACGTCTCCCTGCTCAGTCATTATTTTTAGAAAGGAGAGCGTTCCAAGGGAACTGAGATAAGGTGTTATGCACAATTAGGAGCACTGTATCCTTCAAGCTTGATTAAACCAACAGCCAATACATAGGAATTTTCCTACTCAGCTGCGGCAGACTTTGTTCCCTCCCACTCCTGGGGAAATGTGAGTAGGGGTCTCTGAGAATAGCACGACTGAACTACTCAGATTTGACTGTGCCAATACCAACGTTGGCGGCGCCATGTCGTGTAGTTCCTATAAGACCTATATAGGATCTGCGCGTTTAGACAACATACACTGCGGGACTGGTGTCCAGACTGATTCCAGACACCCCCACTGGGTATGTTGGCCTGTGTACCAGCTAGCTCGCAATGCCACTATAACCTCCTCTTACCAAGGAGAGAATAGTTCTTGGCAACTATCGAACATGACAACCCTGATCCCTCAGGACCGTGGAAACAGTAACTTACTTTTCGCTCAATCACTCGTGCTCACTTGTTCTCAGAGAGATACACAGAATAAACGGTTGGGACGTTTTCAATAAGTATTTATTGAACAGTCGTTATTCTAGTGTAAAATAAGTGTACTGAAATCACCAGTATAGAGTAGCATATATAAATGAGTAGAAGCAGTAAGAAAGTAAACATATGGTAGGTTTCTACCATTTTGCTAAAATCATAAATATAGGCGAGTATATAAAATACATGCCAATAAAATGCGTACTCCTACGATGCACCCTAACTAGATGTACCTAAGTGTTCCTAGCATGTGAGTAGATGAAAAGCCAAGAATCCCTCTAGGATAAAGCCAACCCCATTACCTGATGTGAGACTGTGGGACTCCGTTCTGGTCTCGAGCTGAACACCCTCGCAAGGTATGTCAGACCACTGCGAGCTGGAGTATCTGCAGGCAGGAACCTCAGCGTCTCACGTCAGTGTGTCGGCATGGAAGTCGCGATCTCCTCTCCCTATCTCAGCAAGATGTGGTGTTTATATCCCTAAGGTATCCCCAGGGGTTCTACCTTGCTCTGCCAGTGTCGGACTTAGGATGACGTCGGGAATTAACTTTATACACAGTTATTATGCAGAGATGATGGTCCTGCTGTGATTCCAAGAAACTAAGAATCCTCATGCATAATTTATGAGGCCAGTGTCCAGGGAAAAACCCTACGTACTTATGTGTAGTATTGTAAGTGGGTAAAAGGTCAGTCCTCCAAATCCGTTATGTATGTAGTATAGGAGAGAATGTAGGTGAAGGGTTATGATGATACCTAGACCTATATCGGGGTACCTATATGAAATATAACAGAGTTTTCTCACTTCAAGCCTTGTCAGAGTGGATATTGGCATTGCACCCTTCGTGGTAGCACAGTCAGCGCCTTAACCAACAGTTGCAGCATTGAAAGTATCAGCTCCCCATCTTTGACCTTGCAACTAGGAAAGTACAGAGCAGGATGCCTTTTCAGTGGTCACTCATCTTTGACAGGTGAAGAAGTCAGACTGGTGGGGATCTCCCACTAACTTGCAGTACGTCAGGGTAGCAACAGAACAGGTGCTCCTGATACTGCCACAGTGCTTCTGGATGCAACACATTGGAGTAGGGGGTTGTCGGTAATTCATATATTTCAGAACACAAACCACAGAGGGTGGCTTGAAAATACCATACTGCTTGGGTCGGGACCAGTTACACCCACCATAACAAGTCGGCTCTTCTGGGTGCCCCACACTCTGGAAATATGGCTGGACTTCTCCTCCTGGACGGTCTCTCCTTATGCACGTCCAGGCATACTCCTCCCCTCTCTGAGCAGGCCTGGAGGCTTCCACGTGCAAGGCAAACTCACAGCTCTCAAGCAAGTTACACAGAATTCAGGGGATGTCCCCTTGTCACTAGGAGACTTAGGGGCATATTTACAAGCCCCTATCGCGACCACAACGCCACTTGCTACGACGTTGTGTTTGCGATAGGGGCTTTGCCTTGTTTACAAGGCAGTGTTTAGCCACTTAACATGGCTTAACGCTGCCTTGTAAATAAGGCACCCTTTCATGCTATACTTAGAGTGAAAGGGGAGGGCAATGGGTTTTGCTGTGGGCGTTCCACCGCAGCACCCATTAATTTTGATGCTGCCCCATATTTGCAAGGGTGGCGTTAATATGGGGCAGCGTCAAAATTAAGCTCAGGCAAACCTGGTCTTACCCTGGCGCAACGAGGAGAAATGTTTCATTTCTCGTCGTTTTGGCTGATTCCATGTGTGCTTCGTTGAGCAGCACACATGGAAACAGCAAAACGCCAATTATTGTTTATGTGCAGGAAGGTGTTCCTTCCTCCACATAAACAATCATTTTTAAAACATGACGTTTTGCAACTTCTATGTGTGCTGCATTAAGCAGCACACATAGAAGTTACAAAACGCCATTTAAAGATTTTTTATGTGCAGGAAGGGACACCTTCAGGTACATAAAAAATCTTCCCCTGCAACGCAGACACCCTTGCACTATGGTGCAAGGGTGCCTACATTAGCGCTAGGCAGCTAAATTTAGCGCCAGCGCAGGGGTAATGCTGGGCTGCACCATATTCTTATAAATATGGTGCAGCCCTGCGTTTCTAAAGTGACGGAGAAAGTCGTTAGCCTTCTTAGCTTAACAACATGCTTCACCACTTTCCTTGTAAATTTGCCCCTGACTGCCATATGTACACCATATCTGGATCACAGCAGCTCTTCCAATACTCTATGGAGGACTCCCGTCTTTGGTCAAGAATGATTTGGAAATGGACAAAGTTGAATGGTTTGGGTCCCATCTTAATAAATATTTTCTGACAGTGGGTGTTCATCCACTGTCAAAAGTCAAGAAACAGGGTCTGGGTATTTCCTTTTCAAATTTAATATTTTGATTGCATTGCAGGCGCAGCTTTTGTGTAATGTGATGATTCTCACAGTAGGAAGTGGCGATGCTGGCTTCAAGAAAGAGTATCCAAAACATGAGCACAATGGAGTGTGAAGATTCTGCACATTCCAGACATCAGCCTTCTTGAAGTAGCACTCATAGAACGACAAAAGGGGAGACCCTGCCTAGAAATGTCCCTACCTGTAACAGAATTTGCTGAGTCACCCCCATTTCTACTCAACCAAATTGTCAGTGCTCAGGAAGGACTAATCAGCAGTCCTCTGCTAATTGGCCCTGATAGAATTTCTAAGGGTAGCTCTGCCTCCATTAGCCCATACTTGGTCTCTGCCCTTCAGCTCCATAAATGCAGACAATACACATGGCTGTCTGTGAAATCTGCACTTGCACCTCCCTCTTGTATCATGTCAAACCGAGCAAGGCCACTCTGGAATCCAAAAGCAGCAATTGCAAAAATGTTCAAACCATCCCCACTCCTTTCTTCCTCTCTCATCTGTTGTTCTCTCACTCATTTTCTTCTTACTTCTGTCTTTCTCCTAAAGCATCTGCTGTGCTTGCTGTAATTAACCTGGGAGAGCTAGAGAAAGTAGCCGAGGCACCTGTAGTGGCCCTCTGCCTTAAAAAACACAGCCTCTAATGGCTGCAGCACACAGACCCCCAGGAAATGCCTGATGGAATAACTGGAAAGTGTGGTTCTGAAACCAAGCACAATCCCTAATGGATCGTGCCAGTCCCAGCAACCATACTCTCACCACAGCACAGAGTCTTACTACCAAACATATATCACAAACATGGACACTGGACAGCGAAAGTGTTTGAGTGGCACAAATTAGCAGAATTGTTTACATTGGTGAACAGAAGGTTATTGTGTGCAGATGCCATGAGTGGATCATGAAATTTCCCGTACAGTACAACTTTAGAAAAGAAGCAAACATGATAGACGTGATAAGGCATGTGAAATAAAAGGAGGCACTAAGATTGCTCTCTTCATGGTCCTCTCCCTTAACTCCATTTATCATCCCTGCATAGATGGGGTGATTAAACAAGCTGTGGACATAACGCACTGGCTGAGGGAAATTTAAGACCTGCTCACAATCCAGGGTGGTCAGCTGCAAGTGCTGAAGGAGCACAGTTAATGGTCTGACTTTAGAAAATTTATATTGTTAATTGTTTTTTCATGGCTGGATTAATGGGTGGTAAAAAATTATTTCTGTTTTATGCCGTACTGCATAATAAACTAGCTTGAAATTGTGTTAATTTGATATGTGTATAAATCGGTATAGCATGAGTACCAAAAATAGAAATGAAGGGGGAGGACAGAGGATGTGGCGAAACGGGCAGATCTGCTGACCTTGGAGCTGGGGGTTCAAGTCTTGGTGTCGGCTCAACATTTTGTACAAGCACGCTAAAAAACATGCAGACGACAAGCATCCTTCAACTGCGTGCAGCTTTGCAATACAAAATGATATTAATTGTCTATAGTGTGTCTGTGTGAGACAGAGTGCAAGGAAGAAGAACAGAGTGTATACTTGATGAGTAGCTGATTGCTTTGGATCCTTAGCACTACTGCACTATTTAATTTACTTCCTTTGGAGGAAAACAGATGTATAACCATCATATTACTTCCTCCTGTGTCCTTCGTCCAACAACGTCATTGAAATTATAATTTAGGACTATTGCCTTGACTCAGTAATAGGTGAGTGAGTGGATAGGTGATGGATTTAGTGCATAAGAGGGCAAGTCAGTGAGTGAAAGAGTAAGCAAGTCCGTTGTCACGTGGCCCATAGGGACATTGTCGTTTTTCACTAACTTAGCATGAGCTCGCTGCAGCTTGCCTGCTGCTCTGCACACGTTACTACACGTCTTTATTTTTTATGTTTAACTTTGTTTTATTGGTTTGCAGATAAGTGAAAAGACATAATACATATATTATTTATCCTATTTTGGGCCCCCGCAGGAGGCCGAGCTTGTCCGTGCAACATACAATAGCTAATAAAATATACAACTCCCATCCCCCCGTCCCTATATCCCCCCTCCCCGAACCGGTGTGCTATGGCGGATTCTTGGTGTTTTGGTGCATATAGAGCCCGTGTGCGCCGTGTCTCAGGAAGCTGCCTCAGGTTGTGGGATAACAGTTAGTCGCAGAAGGCGAAGGTATTTCGGGCAGGTGATTTCGTTGAATTCCATCGCTAGTAGTGATAGTAGGGGCTGCCATGTGGTAGCAAACGTGTCTGAGGATTGTGTAAGGCTAGCTTGGATTCTCTCCATGCCCAACGTGTACCACAGTTTGTGTAGCCACCCCGTGTGAGTTGGTCTATTCCGTGTGCCCCATAGAGAGAGAATGTGTTGCACCGCTGCCCCCATAGCCAAGCCCATCTGCCTTCCCCTAACTGACTTCAGTGGGTACGTAATCGGGTTAGGGAGCCCCAGCACGGTATAGGCCGGGAAGCGTGGGATTTCTGTGTCGAATTGTTTGTCTATATCGTCTAGGACTGCCGTCCAGTATCCTGTCACTTCCCTACAGTCCCATAACAGGTGAGTCAGTGTGCCCTCTTCGTCACATCCTCTCCAACATGTAGGGCTACGATCGGGGTTTCCCTTATGTAGTCTGGCAGGTGTCAAATACCAATATGTTACTACCTTGACCGCAGCCTCCCTGCCTGCTGTGTTCCTAGCCGTGTGGTTTGCCCTAAAATAAATGTCCCGCCATTCTTTTCCGGTCAGCTCTCTACCAAGCTCCCTTGCCCATCTCCTCTGTCCAGCCGAGTGTCCCGGATGAGCCGGGAGGCGAATCAGTCGGTAGAGTTCGGAAATCATCCTCTTATCCGAGGTTTTGGTGACGAGCCATTTCTCGTAGGCCGTCAGTTTTCTACCGACCAACGGGCGCACGTCTGAGTGTGTTAGCCAGTGGCGAATTTGGAAATATTGGAGTCTCTGCGGTCTCTGGATGTCGTAGGCCTGTGATATCTCTGAGAGTTGGAGGAACCCCTCCAGGTCGAATAAGTGCCCAGCTGACTTGCATGTTGACGCCCTCCATTGTGGGAACGCTCGCTTTTCAAGCCCCGGTGGGAATTCCGGGTTGTCGAATATGGGAGTTAACGGCGAGGGAAAGGAGGTAAGTCCACGTTTTGTCGCCACTGTGTCCCACACTTGCATAACAGTGCGTGTGAATGGGGAGAGTGTAAGGTTCGGGGGCCTATCCGGGCGTTTGAGGAATGGTACTTTCCAGAGGTCTAGCTGTGCCATCGCCCTATCTTGAAACAGCCACCTCTTTTCTGATTCCGGTCTATTCCATTCGACCAAGTATCTGAGTTGCGACGCCCGGAAGTAATCCAATAAATTGGGAATTCCCAGCCCTCCTTCGTCGGGGGACGATGAGCTAGCTCCCTATTCATCCTCGGCTTCTTCCCGGCCCAGATGAATTGTTGCACAGCACTTTGCAATTTATGAATGACGCCTTTGGGAGGCCAGGCTGGGATGGTCTGAAAGAAGTATAGCACTTGAGGCAAGATAGACATTTTGATTGCAGCGATACGGCCCAGGAGCGACAGGGATTGCTTCTGCCATCTACGCAGATCTCCCTGAACACGCGAAAGGAGATTGGAGTAGTTTAGGGCGATTGTTTGCTCTGTGGAGGGGTTCAAGACTATCCCCAGGTATGGGATCTTGTCTTGAAGTTGTAGCTCCCCGAACTCGCCGTGTGGTGCCCCTGGTGTAGTTTCATAGAGACCAAGTGGTAATATCATGGATTTCCCCACATTGATCTTAAAGCCGGAAACCTCACCAAAATCGTGCAGTTCCCGCAGGAAAGCCGGGACCGAGCGCTTGGGTGTCTCTAGGGCTGCCAGGATATCGTCCGCATAGAGGCTGATTGGGTGTTTCTCCCCTCCAAAGGGGATGCCGAGGATATCTGGGTTATCCCTTATCCGTTGTGCTAGGGGCTCAACATATAACGCAAATAGGAGAGGTGACAACGGACATCCTTGCTTCGTGCCCCTTTGAATGTCAAAGGGCTGGGAACTCGTTCCGTTGACCCGGATCGTAGCCGTGGGTTTGTCATAACAGCTTGTTACCCATGCCCTAAATCGCTCACCCAAGCCAAAGTGCGCCAATGTCTTATCCATAACACCCCAGTCTACCCTGTCGAATGCTTTTTCAGCATCTATTGACAGTAAAAGGGCATCCGTCTGGTTATGGTGGGCTTTATCAATTATATGTATGATTCGTTTGGCATTATCGCTGCTTTGTCTATTGGGAATGAACCCGGATTGGTCTGGTTCGATAATGCCTGGCATGCGTGGGCCCAGTCTAGACGCCAGAACCCCTGTAAACAATTTGAGGTCCAGGTTGAGTAAGGAGATCGGCTGGTATGAGCCGCATTGAGTAGTGTCTTTTCCGGGCTTGGGAAGGACAACTATATCTGCTGCGAGCATGTCTGCGGGAATAGATCCGGGGCCCTGGAACGAATTAAAAAAGCGAGTTAAAATCGGGGCGATGAGTGGACAGAACGCTTTATAAAACCCCGCCGAGAAGCCATCCGGCCCTGGAGCTTTCAGTGGTTTGAGACGGGAAATGGCACCTATCACTTCTTCGATTCGGATCGGCGCGTCCAGTGCTTCTGCTCCCACCGTGTTTAAGGCCGTGGTAGCGGCGTGTTGCAGATACGACTCTCCATTTGGTTGAGTTCGAGCATCTTTGCTATATAGGGAGGCGAAGAATTCTCTGACAGTTTCAGCTATCTGGTCGTCCCGTTCTACCACCTCCCCCTTGGGGTTCCGAAGGGCTGCAATCCTGGACCTCTGGGCATGGGCTCTTAGTTTACTGGCCAGGAGGCGTCCTGTCTTATCTCCCCCTACGTAGTATGAGTGTTTGAGCCGCAGTGCCGCATATTCCGTCCTGTCGAGGTCCAGGCCTGCCAGCTGCGCTCTGGCTGCTTTCAGTTGACGCCATATTCTAGGGGCACCTCCAGCTCCACCACATTGGCCGTAAGCTGTTCTCTCTTTTCTTTCCGGTCCCGGAGCTCCGCTGCGGAGATGGCTATCAATTCCCCCCTCACGACCGCCTTGAGGGCCCCCATAGCGCTGTTAGAGACGTCTCCGGTGTATCATTCATCGCGAGGTAGTCAGTGATACATTTGTGTACCTGTTGGGATATTTCTTTGCGCAGCCGCAGATTCTCCCTGAGTCTCCACCTCCCCCTTGGTCTTTGAGTTGGGGGCACGTCCAGTGTCACTATCACCGCGTCGTGGTCTGAGAGCGCCACTGGAGTAATGTCTACTGTGTCCACTAGGGCATTGATTTCTGTCGACCCTATGAAGTGGTCTAATCTGGCATACGTATGGTGTGCGTTTGAGTAATAAGTGTATTGCTTGCTATGAGTGTGAGCCTCTCGCCATATGTCTACCAGCCCCCTATGTGCCAGCCATTCCTGCCCTTCCTCTGATAAGGCTCCTGTTTGGCCATGCCTTTGCCCGGATCTATCCTTCTCTGAGTCCATGACCAGGTTGAGGTCGCCTCCCACTAATATCCGTCTGTCTTGGGGACTGAGTACCTCTGATATGGCTCCCTTGATGAACTTTTCTTGTCCTTCATTTGGGGTGTAGATGGACCCCACCACTATGGAAGCTCCCCGACCCAGAGCCTGTAGGCCAACAGCCTACCCTTTATTTCTGCTACCTTGTCTCCCACTGTGCCTCGGAATTTCCTAGCTAGCAATATGGCCACCCCTGCTTTCTTATCCATAGTAGAGGAGTAAAATTGTTGGGGAAATGCGCGGGACCTCATTCTGTGCCAATCCTTAGAGAGGAGATGCGTTTCCTGTAGGAGGCACACATCTGCCCCAGAGTGCTCCAGATAAGATATGATAGCTTGTCTTTTAACAGGGTTATTTAGACCCCTCACATTGAGGGTCAACACCCGAAGAACATGTTGCGACATATTGGGTTTACAAGTGGTGTTTGTGCTTGTGTCTTTGGTAGGCTGGGTTTGCTTCGCGTGTGTCTGCGCCCCTGGGCCCTTGTTCCATGTGTCAATGGCTCTGGCTTACGTCCATGCCCGCTCTCCATTAGCACACCGGTTCCCCTTCCCTCCCTCCTCCCTAACCCCAACTCCCTCCCTTCAAATTTCCCTATGGCGTGTCTTCTCTTTGTATGGAGTCTGTTCCGAGAGTGCGTCTTGCCCACCTTCATGCTTCCCCCCTCCCCCCTGAGTCCCTCCCTCCGCCTCCCCCCCCCGGTCCCCCTCCGTCCCTCCCTAACCCCAACTAGACATACCCCAGGTGTACCCATAGTCCAATGTCCAACATTCCGTGACGCGGACATTTGGAAGTGAGAAATCGGGGTGAAAATGTGGACCAAGTGCCCCGGGCCCCTCCCCCCCAGCTAGCTATAGTTTAGTGCAATATCATCCCCCTATGCATCTCAAAGTTTGTCCGGCGAGGTAGTGTCCCTCGAAACTGCCTCCAGGGCTGCCAGTCGTTCTTGTGTGATGGTGGTGTGATCCGGCCGTGTTTCCCGTTTAGGCAAGTGTCTTCGGCCTGCTCTTTGCCATCCTCCCCCTGAGGATCTTTGTGTGCGGATGGGCGATTCCTCCGAGTCCTGTTGTTCTAGGCCCAGGAGCGCGCACGTTTCATGTAGTGATCTCATTTGATGCAGCTTGTCTCCCCACTTGAAAATCAATCGGAATGGGTGGCCCCATGAGTAGGTCACTCCTTTATCCTTCAGAAACGTTGTCACTTCTTTGAATGCTTTTCTCTTTTGTAGAGTGGTAGAGGCCAGGTCTTGATATAGTGCTATGGGTTTACCCTGGTATTTGAGGGGTTGCTTACGTCTGGCGTCACGTAGTATGCGCTCTTTGAGAGGGAAATCTGGCAAAAACGCTAGAATGTCCGGTGGAGGGGCTGGTGCCCGCCGTGCCATTCCCACCCTGTGTGCACGATCAATGCGAATGTCAAAGTCTAGGGGCTCTTCCAGGATCTCCCTAAACAAGTCCTGAAGGTATCGGGCGGTGTCTGGCCCCTCTTATTTCAGTGGGACCCCCCTAACGCAGATGTTGTTTCGGCGTGACCGATTTTCAAGGTCTTCCGCGTGGGCTTGCAAGTCTATCTGCTGATCCTTGAGTCGAATAAGCTCCTGTTGTAGTTGCTCTATCTCTTCGCCTTTGGATTGCTCACGCTCCTCGATGGTGGCGACTCGCTCTCCAATTTCGTCAACGTCGCGTCGGATCTCTCTCACCTCACTTGCCACCTCTTGCTTCAGCGTTTGAAAATCCTCTCGCAGCGTATTGAAAAGAGTTTCTAGGAATAGTCGTGTGATTGGCGCTTCTCCATCGCCTTGTTCTGCTTGTGCTTTAGGGGCCGGGGAAGTTCGCCCCCCCTTCTCCCCGGACAAGGAGCCTTTGGTCAACATCTCTTTCAGTGTTCTTTCCCCTTTTTTCCTCACTGTAGACATGTTGGGGCTCCCAGGTGGTCGGTCTTCTGCCTCCACACTAAATCTGCGTGTACTGCACGTGTGGATCACCTCTGGATGCTTGGATGACGCTGTGTTAGGGTCGCTCAACTTTGCCTCACTCCTATGTCCCGTGGTGCGATTCTGTGTTTTCGCGTGTGGAAGGTGGCCCCCGGCTGCTGCGGACAACAGCCGCTATTCCTTCCGTTTGCGGACGACCTGTTGCGTGCCGGTAGTGTGGTTCTCCTGCACCAGTGTTCGTTTGGAAGGGCGTCTCCTATCGCGGCTAGTTTGCTGTGGTTAGGCCGGCGGGCCCGCCGCGGCCCTGTCGCCTAGATCTGTTCCCTGGTTTCAGCCTTGGTGTTGGTGTCTTCGGCCAGCCGTGAAGCCCTTTGGGGCGGTGGTGAACTCTTTACGCTCTTGCGCACTGTGTGCGGCCTTGGACCCTGGAGGCGTTGATTCTTGGGGGCCAATCTGTGGTTCCGCCCGCTGTATGCGCTGTCGCTTAGATAGGGACCGCCTCCACCCGATCCGCCTCGGACGCGCTTACTGCAGCTTAATTTGCTCGAGTTGGAAGCAACCCCCCCAGTGCCACTGCCGCTGTCTCCACCGCACCGGGGGCCGTCCCCACCCGTCCGCTGTGCTATGCTGTCCCACTCCGCTCCCGCTCCGATGTTTGCCCCCTTGCTGCCAGACCTAATTTAGGAGGTGGGCACCCTGCCCATCCCCGAGCGCCTTCGCTGTTTATGCACCCTGTTGTCTGTCCTTTGTTGACTGGGCTATTGTCGGTGTTAGTGCCCTAGGCCCACCTCTCCCCCACTGCCGAGTGCACTTCACTTTGGGCCTTGGCACTCCCCTCCGCGGGGGCTTACCGGGCAGCTTGTCTCCGGTGAAGCCGGGCTCTGCGGGTCGCTCACCGCTCCCTCGCCGTCACCTTCAGGCGTAGCCTATTCCCCAGATCGCTCGGGGGACTCTGGGTGCGGGCTCAGCTAGGCCGTTCGACGCTGCTGCGGGTACGCACTCGCCGTTCCGCAGGGCGCCCGTGTTGGGCCTTCGTCGGATCTGCCTGTATCCCGACCTGGGGGGATCGCTTCAGTCTTTCCCGCTCCGACGTTTTGTTGGGCCTCCGGCCCGAGCGTCTCCGCCAGCCGCTACCCGCCCGGTCTTCCGGGCCGATTGTCTCCGGCGGAGCCAGGCTCTGCAGGTCGCTCACCGCGCCCTCCCCTGCCGTCACCTTCAGGCGTGGCCTCCTCCCTAGCTCGCTCAGGGGACTCCGGATTCGCGCCCAGCTAGGCCCTCAAGCCGGGTGCTCGATTTGCGCCGCCGATCGAGCAGGGGCCGCCCCTCCGCCACCGCTCTGTTCCTACTGGCGCCTGAGGTGTTCGTCGATGCTGCGGGTGCTCACTTGTCGTTCCGCTGGGCACCCGTGGTGGGCCCTCGCCGGATCCGCCTGTGCCTCGACCTGGGAGGATCGCGGCTGTCCTTCCTGCTCTGTCGGTGTGCTGGGCTTCCGGCCCGATCGTCTCCTCCAGCCGCTACCTGCTCGGTCTTCTGAGGCTCCTACCAGCCGCACAAGACGCCTGATGGAGTTTGCGGGGGTGTCGCCGCACTCCCACTGGTCGTGCCACCTGTTGTGGTGCACAACGGGGGGGTATGCTGGGTTATTCGGCTGGGTATGGGGTTCAGGAACGAGGAGCCTCCGGGGTATGCGACCGCTTAGATCGCCATCTTGGCCACGCCCCCCACGTCTTTATTTTTTGAAATATTTTCAAAGGCTGCTTTCACATGAGAACTCATCGCTGTGTTTGCTCTCTGCATGTTCCTGGGATTTTGACTGAACATTATGTGCAAGGTCTAACAACAATTCCCCTTGTTATTTTGTTCTGGCCAGTCCTTAACCCTTAGACAAAACATACCGATGCAGCTGTTGTTTGGACAGCGTACTTAGGTTTTTAGTGGGGTGCACGAATAGGTAACACACACACGGAGAGGGACTTTTCCAGGGAGACGAACGCCCATGATGTAGCTCTATCATCTATAGGCTAAGGTATGGGGTCTGCTGACAAAGCCCAAAGATCTTCTATTATATAAAAATACTTCTTCTTAGCATCTTCTATTATATAATAATACTTCTTCTTAGCAAGGGGAGGGAGGTTAGGCACTATAGTCTTTTCTCCATTGTCTTTTTATGATGACATCTCCCTTCATGATTTATGGACTGACTGCTATGCTGACTATATTTGTATTATGCATTTTCCTATTTGTTGTGGCACGTATACTGCATGTGAGGGCATGTTAGTTAAAATAAATATTTTAATCTGTATCGTGTCTCTGTCAGATTTTATTGTGGACGAGTACAAGAAAGTGAGCGAAAAGGTGTGTCTTGTCACCGCGATTCCTGAGATATCTGGGAGTGTTGTGTTCTGGGGTGTCTAATCATTTGTTCCTCTGTGAGTGAGTAGGAGAGCATGTGTGACACTATAGCTAGTCGGTCCTGGGTTCGTGGGTACTAGGTGATAGGAAGACTCAGTCCCTATACACCAAGGTCCCATTTCCTGTGCATAGTTCTGTATTTGTGCAGAATCCCTGCAACACCGTGAGTGAGCAATTGTGCAGGTAAATGTGTTACCAAGAGGTCTGTGTGACAAATTAGTCAGTATATTGGTAAGTGAGTGAAAAGTGAATGAATGAGTGATTACAAATACAGGAGAGTGATTGCCCGAATAAATATGTTTGAGTGAATGTTTGAGTAAATGTCAGGTGAATAGGTAGGTGCATGGATGAGTGTGTGAATAACACAATTAACAAAGAGAATTTGGCCAGCTCGTGGCCACAGTGCTTCGGGGTAGGTCATGTGCTTGCTCCTCCATCCTTATTTACAAACAGGACACGAGTGATTGTCAGGCGCTATGGGAATGAGGCACCCCTGGGACAGGCTGGACAATAGCTTAATTTGCGAAGGTGATTTCCAGGTTTCTACTAGTCTGGAAGGGTCCAAGAGCCATTACAGATGAAATAAGGTGCCACCTCCTATGACAGTAAAAGTAGATGTGGTCATTGGTGTGCAGTGAAGTACCACAAGTATTTTCTATTCCGTCTTCACATATAAACTGCAAAATCATGGAAAAGTAAGTGTGGTATAGACAGCCATAAAAAATATATACTTCTAGAAAATTTAGTATTTTCTGGCTGATATCATCGAGTGGTACGGTTTTGACATCATATCGTACGCCAATGGTACTCAGTTAATTGTCACTCTGTCGCAGAATTCGGCGGCCTCTCTGAGGACTTGCCTGTCGGAGGTGGCCCACTGGATGGACCTCAATTGCCGGAAATTAAATGTAGGGAAGACTGAGGTCCTTATCCTGGGAGGGCAATCTTCAGTATGGTCCTCTGATTGGTGGCCATCATCAGTCGGCCCCCTCCGTCACCTAAGCCCAAAGTCAAAAACGTAGGTATCCTCTTTGACATTGGCCTCAAGTTTGACAGCCAGATCACTGCCTTAGCAGGCAAATGCGTTGCAATATTAAAATCCCTTAAGAAGATCATTGGTCTTCTACATGAAGCCGCCAGGAAAACTGTGATCCAGGCATTAGTATTCTCTCTACTGGGTTACTGTAACATCTTGTACTTGGGAGTCTCTCAGTCTCTGCTGTTGAGACTTCAATGTGTTCAGAACATTCAGCTCGGCTTTTACTGAACCTTCCCAGACGGGCCTCTATGGGCTCTGCATTGAAGAAGCAACTGTCCTCCAAACCTCTCTGTTACTGCTACAGTGCCTTTATTAAAACGCTATGTATATCCACTGTTTCATTAAACCCTATCTACCCTCGAAGTGCCTGAGATCCTCTGGGCCTTGTTAGCGCAAGTCCCCATGGTAAGGAAAACTCATACCGGGGGCAGCTCTTTTCGGTTTTTGGCAGTCAAGCTATGGAACTCTCTTCTGCTCTATCGGAGACAATCAAAGACAGAACTTTTATTCCAGAAAAACCTCAAAAGGTGGCTTTTTAGATAGATTTTCCGCTATTTCCATTAGGCTTTCTGTGTCTCTCTTTCAGAAGCTAGAGCTTATTTGCACTGGGACGCTTCTTCTGAAGCAGCTATGTGCTATATAAATCTTTTTATTATTATTAATATTAGTAATGATAGGGAAGATTCACAGAGTGTTATGTCAAGCAATGGTCTGTCTGTAGAGATGTTGATGGCGGTTATAATTTTTTCACTTGCGGTGCTGCACACATCACACATTTTTGCAACTCTGCTCATTGAATTGCATTTTCTTGTTCAAAATGAAAGTATCTCCATTATGCTGGTTTTCTTTATATTCCTTAACAGATTGAATCTTGACAATTATTTTTCTATCCTATTGTATTCTATGCATGTGAGTTCCATGTGAACGCTTGTTTAAACTTTGTGTTAATACCAATTTTCGCATGGACATTTGGGTCGCTTTTGTCTTAAGAATGAATATAAGTTAATGCATTTTCTCAATGCATTTTCTTGTGACGGGCACACTCAAATATGAAACGATGCACATGGAAATAAAGTGGTTCTCAATGTGATCTGTTACACAATTTGGTACATTGGGAATCTGTGATTCAGAGCCATGCTATCTACATATAGGTTTGTATGCAAATGAATTCCTATAATGAGAACCAAAATGAAAAACATTAGAGCACATTGGGGCATATTTACGTTCCCTGGCGCATCCCTGCATATCAGCAGGGATGCGCCAGGGAAAATGCGTCACGCAGTTTACCCTTGCGGTCCGATGCGCCGCATTTACAATGCGGCGCATCGTGGCGCAAGGATAAGCAGATGCGTGACGCATCTGCCGGCGGAAGGTTGGCGCAGTGCTGAAGTCGTGTCGCAAGCGCGACGCAACTCCAGCACTGTTCCAACCTTCCCTATCCCTAACATGGTGCGTCAATCCTTACGCCTGCTTGAAGCAGGCGTAAGGATTTGGCGCACCAGCGTCGGAAAAGTGACTGCGTAAAATCTTGTAGATTTCACTACGCCACTTTTCCGAAGCGTACCTGCGCCGGAACGCCCCCCCCCTGCGCCGGTACGCCCACATGAAACCTGACGCAGGTTTCATGTGGCGCAGGGGTTTACTACGTGACTCATCTCCCTAGATGCGTCACGTTGTAAATATAGCGCAACGCGGCGCATGGTTTGCGTCGCCGCTGCGTCACTTGCGTGACGCAACGGCGGCGCAAAAGTGGCGCAAGGGGCTTGTAAATATGCCCCTTAATTCTTCTGAATTTTCAAGTCTCTAAAATTAAATTGCTAGACAGTATCCCCACTGCCTCCCACGAATTCCAAATATAAACCACACTCTTTGGGATTCAATGTCCCAATAAAGAAACCTTTGGAAATTAACAGAGCAATAACTATAAGACTGAATCTGCAGTGTTAGTGGCAGGTTATTTGTTGAAATTTTGAAGTGCTTTGAAGGACACAAAAACTCCAGAATCACAGATTATCAATGTTTCCTCATATAAATCTTCACAGTTATAATAACTTGTTTTCATATGGTTTCTGTCCAACCAATGTTCACAGGGCAGTATTACTTTTTTTTACCTTACAGAATAAGCGTGGGCTGTCAAGGGAACTTTTGGGCCCTCATTTTGAGAGAAAAATCTGACATATGTGTGGTAATTGATTATCACACATTTATCGCCCGCATCTGATTTAAAGTGATGGAGACTGGTTCTCGCTTGCTAAAGGCTGTGTCAACCCCTTCACACATATTTGCATAAAACGTGTGGTAAATGGAGGAGCGCATTATCCGTAGTAGGATGCACTGTCCCTGTGTTCGCCGAGTGCACCTAGTTAAAGATGCTCTGCGGCGCAAACAACGACTGTGCATCCTTGCTGTTCTAAGGGCACATACCCTTTATTCAGCGAAGTGGAATTCTGGAAGGAAATTTAACAAGAAAATGTAACAAATCGCTGAGCTAAATTGTTACATGGTCAATCAAGTTTTCTATCGCCAATTAAAAATTGGGGCTTGTCATGTGCTAACAAAGAACACCACAAACACTTGGAAGATGGACTGTTGTTCTCTAAACAAATAAGCAGGCTCTTAGTCGAGGCCTTCTTTACTTTTCAATGTTCCAAGCAGGACCGGCTTTAGCGCTGGTGTTACCCGCTGCGACAATCTTTTTTGGTGTCACCCCCATGACCTCCTTCTCCATGAGCTCCCTCACTACCACTCTCCAGCAGTTCACCTCATCTCTCCATAACCTCTCTCTGACAAACATTTCATTTTGTTATAGTGCTACTTATAGCTCACTCACACTCAGTTCTGTGATCTGCATGTACACCTCCTTCTTTGCAGGAGGCACATGAACCCTCTGCACTAATTTATGATGAGCCAAAACTGGCACTAGACACAATTGATCTCTCACCAGTAGGAACATTAATCACCAGAGTTATCGTGACATTTTTATTGTTGCCTGAAAACTGCTGAACGCATAAGGAAGTTCACATGCTTCAGAACTAAAAGTTATTTTTAAACACAGCGTCCCCCACCAAAATCAGCGCCAGGTGCGGCTGCAACGGTCGCACCGCCCTAAAGTTGGCCCTGGTTCCAAGCAGGTCTGTTCAGTGCTATCTCAATTGTAGTTCACTCTCACTTTCTTTAACCTGGCCTGGTGCAAGACCCATATTCATGAAATAACGCTGGAATCAAGCAAGGTTGTACCTATTTCATTTTTGATTATGATTTAAGTGTTACTGCCATCTCCTCAGAGCAATGGTTAACTCCTTCTGCAGACAACATTAATAACTGTTAATTGCCGATCCTGCAATTATGGACCCAAATCCAAAGCGATAGTACAGATGAGGGGCTGGGTAATTAAGAGACATTGAAGGTCAAGAGTACACGCCCACAGAGGATATTAGGATCCTTCCCAATGATTTTACCAACATGGGTGAATAAACCATTTTCTTGTGCTTAGTGCTTAGTGCCAGCACTCAGAGCCTACTGATTGACGCAGCCAGTCTCAGCATCCCATACCGGGTGCTCATAGCTGCTTTATCATTGGTTTAAGGTACCAAACTGGAGGAATACTGGGATATTATTTTCATATACTGGTCTGCATGCACACACACTAATGCCAAGGAATATCTGTCTCCTGTGGTCCGCCACGCACAGAAAATCCTATATATGAGACATTCACACAATAGACTTTTGTTCTCTCGCCCATGCACACCTTTTATACATAGAAACTCATGCACCAAAATAGCTATAAGGATGCCATTGCCCTCCAGTTCGCCCACCCACAAAAACACTCAGGGCTGGCTCTGCGCGCTGACTCACCGCAGGAGCTACTCAGACTTAAAATGTCTTGCAGAAGGTTTACGCTCCCTGGGCCAGATCCACAAAGGTATTGTCAGGTGTAAATGCATGTGAGGGGTTTAAATTACTCCCTTGGCAGCCACAAATGGGTTTACAACTGCAAATGCCATAATGTAAGGGGTATGAAGTGGGTGTTACAAATCGTGGTTAGTCGTGTACCTTTAGGAACTCACACAAACGTGTACAGTTGTGGGCATTCATAAGCACTTCCCATTTCAGAATTGGTTTCGGGATCGGAAAGGATCAGCGGCGGCTCCTCCGCTAAGACGGCGACTGTGAGCAGTTCAAAAAGGAAAAATAAGATGATAATAATGGAACGTTATCATTTTATTTTTCTGTCCTGTCTCAGCTGGTTTACATTTTAGGTGTGGGGCCGGGCTGGGCTGTCCCAGAAGCAGGGGGAGGAGTGGTGGGCACTCTCTTAAGTGAGTATGATGGTTTGGCCGGCCGTCTTGGGCTGGCCAAACAGTCATGCGCACTTAGCATGTTTTCCACCTGGCTGTATTGTACAGCCTGTATGGAGAACATGCACAGGCCCCCAGGCACTGGCTGAGTGCCAAACCACGGTGCTCAGACCAATCACAACGCTGCTGTTATGCTGGTGACAGAGGCGTCGTGATTGGCTAGGGAAGTCTGGGAGCCTGTGTGCTTCCTGCTTCTGGAGTCGACCGAAGAGGACCGAGAGGCAGCAGCTGGCCTGCAGGTAAATGTTTATTTTTTATTTCTGACTCCCCCCCCCAGCCCTGCCACGCCACTTCCATTAAGTAGCATCCACCACTGGAAATACACACAATAGTACAGAAGCGGTCTTTGCATCAGCGTTCTTCAGCGATTGCATGGTTTGAAGTGTCAGGCACATTTTGGAACATCCAAAAGAAATGTTATTTGATGCTGTAAGTGGTAGTCAAGTCAATAATGCATGTTGATTCACCTGTTCATGGCAGCTGCCACTGACAGACATTGCCAGACAAGTTACTTAATTGTATTGTGGTTTAGGATGACCACTTGCTTGGATGTTGCAGCCATTGCTTTGCAGAACGGACAGTATACCAGAAAGCGAAGGCGTGATGCAGTACTGGAAGAAACACTTTGACGAGAAACTGCTGGCTGTGGCATGGGTGCATGAGTGCCGAACTGAAAAAGAGACCCCGCCCACCCACCTCTCCATGCAGCAGGTCAAGGGCCGCTGGAAAGAGCCCCACCTCTTTCTCATGTGATGGAGATCCACTCCTGGGCCTTTGCTTAGAGCCATATCCCAGGCTCCATGCAGAAGAGGCCTGCTCAGGTGAGAACATCTCATCTCTGGCTGATGTCCACCTTGAAGAAAAACTCATTGAGGTCAACAGGGTACTGACCTGCACAACACACAGTGCCACAACACAGGTAAGGCCTTGTGCAACTGCATTATCTCTGTTACAATATCAGTGCTTTGACAGTCACTGATCAGTCAGAGAATGTCATTACTGTCACATCTATGAGGCCTAACGACTACTACAATCCCTGAGAGTGTTGGAGTGTCATGTGCCTTTTAGAGAAGGCAACGAGCAGCTGTCATTGATGCCCATTTCAACCAAACACTTTACAGTGCTTCATTTGTAAAAGAATGAGCGTTGGGCCCAAATAGTTTTGTGAAGCCTGCTGGCACTACTGACAAATGTTGGGGTTGCGAATACCAAGGCTGTCTAGTCTTTTATCGCCTCATGCCTCTTTCATCCACCAATATACTCTCCCTGTCCTTGCAGTAGTGGCTGCTACCGGGGAATAGTAGTGGGGCAGGGAGGGGGAGGACGGAGGGGAGGGGGTGTCAAAAAAAAAAGAAAAGGGGAAAAGAAAAAAAAAATCGCGTACCTTCCTGGCAACCACCTTTGTTCCGTATTCGTCCTCTTTGGTCGATTAAACAGGAAGCACCCAGGCTCCCAACTCCTTTGACCAATCACAACGCTGCCTTACAGCAGCGTTGTGATTGGTCTGAGTGCTGAACCACGGCGCTCAGACAGAGACTGGGAGTCTGGCCATGCTCTCCACTAGGCTGTACAACACAGCCCGGTGGAGAACATGCCAATTGCGCATGACAGTTTGGCCGGCCCAAGAAGGCTGGACAAACCGTCATGCGCACTTAGGAGAGTGTCACCACTCCTCCCCCTGCTATGTGGGAAGCACAGCCCTGCCCCACCCGCACCTTTACATAGGCAATAATGAAAAATAAAATTATAATAACATTGTTATTATCATTTTATTTTTCCTGTGGCGTGACACTCCTCCGCCTTAGAGGAGGAGCCGCCCCTGTGTCTGTGTATCACACTCATGTGGGTTCCTTTTCATCCCTGCTTTCTTCTTTTGTCTTTGTTTTTCTGTCTTCATCTTCCCCCTTCTTTACCCCATTTGCTGCTTTTCTCTCTCTTGTTCTAGGTCAAAGTCTGATTATTGAAAATTAGTCCTGATCCCCCAAAAAGTGTACCAGTGGGTCTCGGCTGCAACCACTAGCTCGAATTAAGCACTGCTTTTCCACTTGCCTGACAAGGAAGTGAAGGGGACTTGGCTTATGCATAGCTGGGGAAAGGGCTGTACTGCATATATAATGGAAGCCATCGTGAGTGTAGCTTCCTTTGTCAGTGGCAGATGGCACACACTGCATGTCCTTGCATATTGCAGATTGATTCATAAACGTTATTCTATTTCTACTGTCAGTCAAATTTCATTGAAAATCATTTCATGGTAAGGTCATTGTTCCTAGGAAATCAAGTTTTCCCATTCTCAGTTTGAAGTTGCATTTTATCTTGGAGAGTGTGAGGTCTTCCTGTTCTATATTAGAAAAAAATATATATAGAGGAAAGTATCCAGTAATGTACATTATGAGATTATGCTAGTCACCGTGACCATAAAGAGGAAGATCCCTGTTGCAAGGCTTTCCTTAAGGTCACAGATTACTGTGTGGCTTTCAGTATTGTTAAGTCTGACCTGACAATCCAGCTGTCTGCAAGACCTATTTTAAACAATTCCTAAAAATGTATGTAGAATCGGCTTTGGCTGTACACATATTACCCTCTCACCTCATGCTATTGACAGTTTACTATATCATTCGTCCTGTGGAGTACTTGCATTGCAAAATATGTGGAACTATTTTACTCCTTAAAACTACACTGAAACATCACAAAATAAATATGGAAACCAATTGTCTTTGTTTTTACACTGCAACAGGCTTTTTAAAAGCATTTTAGTCAGGACAAGCATGCAACCAAGGCCTATTGGTTTGCCAATGGGTGTAATAGTGTTATAGTATGAAGCCCTTTGTTCCACTTGATATATGGACTCCTCTTCACATCCGTTTCAGCTCTTTGTGCTGCTCATCCTCCCACCAGGATACTGTCCTCAAGATTAAATGAAGATTTAATGGTTTGGAGAAATAAAAGAATCTTGACATAATGGAAATAAATTGTGGATGTTGATCTATGTAAGTCATATTTAAAGCCTATCTACTGACGGGTTTTCCATGGGTGCATTGTGGAGCAGGCCTCTTTGTTTTAGTCCTGAATCTCAGTAGCCACACAGGGCCCGATTCACACAGGTATTTATGTGTAGTAAAGTTACGAGTGCGGAGTCTCCACACTCATGGTGGAGTTTCCACGCTTGGAGCCGAATCTCCGCACGGCACACTCTCTGCAGTGTGACGTGTGACGCATGGGACCACCTTATGAGTTTGAAGGTCTGCCATAGATTGGATGTAAAGGTGCTGGCAGATTTTAGGGGATCACAGGGATTATCGGTCAGATTACAGCAAGGCCAATGTAGTGATAGTCACCGGCTCCATGGTGCAGCACCACAATGACCCTCTGAACTCAAGAGGCTGCAAAATGCATGCACCCTCTGCTTCCTGGGGTTGAAGAGCTGATGAAGCACCAGCACCAAGGCCTGGCTAGCCAGAGGACAGTCCTTACGCTGTAACCAGTGACTTGGGGTAGGAGCTTAGATCTACTTTAAATTATAAACAAACAGGTGTCTATGTATTTTAGTTCTGTGTGGAGTTCAAGCTGTGTGGAGATCTAACATTTATGACTGAAAAAGAGTGCACCACTACGTTTTTGATTTTACATGTTTTCATAACCCCATTGAGGCCCAGATGTATGAAGCCATTTAGCATTTCTTAATGGGCCGAATTGCTATTTCCACCCGTTAAGAAATGCCAATGGCTCAAACTCTCGAGACCTATTGCATTGCAAATTACTAATAACATGTCCAAAGATTTGATGGATACAAAAAGATCTTTTCTTTAGGTGCTTTCTCTAAAGCTCTGAACTGACCCTGTGGGTAGGTAGATTTGCACCATGCATGTAAAACCAAAAATTACAAAATCAGAAGTAAATACATTTAGCAGTACTCGTTTCATTGAATTTACAAGACGAACAAATTGAGTTTAACGCTGCAAGGATTCAAGCTAATGTCTTGTAGCTTATGTGTAGATGTGTGTAGCCGATGTGTCACCCACTGAGTTGTTTTACGGGGACTGGAACTTGTGACCTGCAGCATAAGCAAAGAGGTCAGCAATAATAAAAGTATTTGACAAAGCTTCCCTGCTAGAAACCAAACCTGTAGCCTATAGATTTCACCCAAGGCTCTGCGGGAAACACATTAATCATCTAAACGATTTCCAGTCTTTAAGTAGAGGTTATGCACGAATTATCAGATCAAGTGCATTAACCCGCTGAGTTCTTTTACTAATAACTAACCCTGGGCGGAGTTCACGTAGTCGCGCTACGCTGAGTTCCGCGAAGTGGTAAAAAAACTCAGCGAGCTACGCAGAATTCCGCGAGCACGCTGAGTTGCTTGTTCTGCCCGTTCGCGATGCGTTTTTCCTGTTTGGGAACGCGTATTGCGTGTTCGGGACGCTGTTTGCGTGCTCGGGGGAAATATCTCACGAACTTGCCCATGCGGTCGCCAATGGGCGTGGCCATCTTGTTTTTCACTTGTCCCGCCCGTTCGCGATGCGTATTTCCTGTTCCGGAACGCGTATTGCGTGTTCCCGCCCGTTCGCGATGCGTATTTCCTGTTCGCGAACGCGGATGTCCGATGGCGCGTCCGAATGACGTGTTCACGATCGCACACTCTCGCGGGATCGCGCGGCCGGCTACCAAAATCTCGTGGCGAACGGATAGGAAAACTCATCGGCGAACGCAGGGATCCCGGTAAGTCACTACCGCGTGCGCGAAAACGCATTTTGAAAGCGCGAACAAGGGAAAAACTCTGCTACGCCGCGGATCGTGGAGTTTTCGGTAACTCCGCGTTCTACGCGGAATGAGAGTTGCCAAAATTCCGCAAACTCCGTGAGTGGAGCGGATTTTACCGCCCAGGGTTACTAATAACATGCCGAAGGATTTGATAGATACAAAAATAACTTTTCTTTAGCTGTCTTAACTGCCTAAGTTGTCGTGAACTGCCTTGTGTTTCTGCCCAATAAAGTAAGGTAAAACTAAGACAGGTTCCCTCCCAGTTTGGTTGAGGCAGAGTTTGTGAAATTAATTGCACATGTTCTGGCAGACTAAAGGCAGACTGACTTCTACCCCAGTGCACCGTTCGGTGCTCTAGAAACAAGGCGCACTACTTGATATGATATGTCCAAAAAAGAGCCTCCTTATTGTGAATATTGTACTACAACAACCACATAGACCGACATGCATTGTGCCTCTTACTTCTGTATTTAAACCCTAATATCCTGCTTGCCACCAACAAAGACTCGCCAACAACAAAAGCAATGGAAACATTAAGATAATTATTAGTTGTATAATAGCCCCTGAACTTCATCTGTTACAGGCCAGTTGAGCATGCTCATACTCACGATTGTTTTTGAATCCAGAGACGTTGCCAGGTTGATCTTTAAGCTCCCCAGATGCACACGGGCTACTCCTCTGCTGCAAAAACTCCACTGGCTCCCCATCAAACAGAGGGCCAGATTCAAGGGCCTTTGTATTGCCCACAAGGCCCTGCATGGACAGGCCCCAAGATACATCAAAGAGTGCCTGGGGAAATACGTCCCCGGCCGCACCCTAAGATCATCCACGGGGGGCCAACTAACCTGCCCACGGTTTAACTACATGACTAAAGGAGGGCGAGCCTTCTTCGTCCTCATCCCCCAACTATGGAATAGGCTGCCATGCCACCTTCGCTCCGAAAAAGCCCTCCTGCCATTCAGGAAGAAACTGAAGACTCTCCTCTTCACGGAAGCCTGGGCATAACACAGTCCAATCAGGGGTTACACTCACCCGGGGGGACTGTAGCTACTCTTCTCGCAGCGCTTAGAGACCTGCCAGTATTAAGCGCTCTACAAGTCGCAATTAACAATAACAATAACGTGAACTCGCCTTTACTGCACGTCTCCCTTCGTCTCTACCATGAATCAATCATTCCTGTGAAGGACATAATAAGAATTATGTCCCTTCTGTTGTACATAAGGCTAAAGACACGCTCTTGTCACTTAACTATGCTTACTTCCAAGAAAAAAACGGTCTTTGCAACGCGGTCAAACTAATATGCGACAAAAGATTAACTTGGTGCAATTCAACTCTCTGTTAACCTTCTTCTTGCTGACTCATCGTGAGCCCTTCAATCATAAATAAATTCACTTATTTAACGGCGCAACGTAAAGCCCAACAAATAGCAACAATAAAGGAATAATCAAAAGTGACAAAGTAAAAAACACACAGCGCAAAGTGAAGCCCGACAAATGATAAGAAGAAAAACCACTTACAATTTTGCGTGTGATCCTAAGAAAATGAAATTGCGGGATGTGGCTTCGGAATGCAGTGAGATGTTCTCGAGCTCACCGAAGTGCCATCACATCAGGGGCATGCAGTGTGTGGAAAGAAACGGGCCACAAGGAGAAATATGTACACGGGCGTCGTGCTTAAACAAAGCGTGGCGCCCGTGCACATATACGTTAAGCGCATGGTCGCCATGGTAATACAAAAGTAATAATGATGAAAATGCCTCTGCATATTAAACATATATGTGCATGGCGGCCTATGAAGCGGGCGCCATGGTGATAAATTAAAAACCAAAGTAGTTTGATCTTAGTTCCTAAGATCAAACGATCACGTAGCGGAGGTCGCCTGTTCACATATAATGAAGCTAGGCTTTGGAACAATCTCCCCCTCCACGTACGTTCCGAACCTAACTATCTCAAGTTCAGAAAGCTTTTGAAAACTTCTCTCTTTCCCTGATCCTCTCACGGCATAATTGGCGTCACAGCGCTGGGATGCCCTCGGGTAACCATGCGCTTTAGAAATGTTCCTTCATTCATTCATTCATTCATTCATTCATCCCTACACAAAACAGATACAGCCCCACAGCGCAACTAAACTGTAGTTGGTCGGTGCTGCCTGCCATGAAAAGGAAGTGACGTCTCGGGAGCGTCAGCCAATTAGGAGCAAGAAAAACAGACCAATGCCGGAGTGACCCAATCGCAAGCAGCAGTCAGGATTATACTCCATATACGGATTACTTCAGGTCTTGCAGACAGCGCATGCGCACTGCCTAGGCTCGACCTAAAAATGCATTAAAAATGTTTTTTTTTATTGTGACATAAAGTACACATATGCCCCTAGGGCACATGTGCACTTACATGTGCACTAGGAAATTCGGGTGCCTCCAGGGGGGCCTTAAGCCCAGAGGCACCCTTGGCTTTGCATTTCCTATTTCGCCCATAGGCGGGAATGCAAAGGCATTTCCTATTTGCGATTCCCTAATAGCGATTCCTAATCTGTAGGAATCGCTATTAGGGAATCGCAAACTTAGTACATATTTCTTTGCACTTCTTAAATAGCGATTCCTACGGAGTTGCTATTTAAGAAATGTAAACAGGAATCTTAGTACATCTGGCCCTATGTGATTAGGAAATCACTGAGGCCCTGTTTTTCAGTCATTCATAGGAAATTTCGGCACAGCTCAAACTAACAAAAAGAAAAATATCTGAGGCTGGCACTTGTCCTTCATTTGAAGTCTGTTACGGCAACAACAATTAAACAGCAATTAACTGGCTGTGATTGCTGATGCAGTCGCAGATGGTTTACTTTCTATAAACAAACTGAGCATATTAAACATGTGTGCAGTTAGCAGAGACAGAGTTTTGTTTAAAAAGGTAAATCTGGTTACAAAAGCACTCACTTGTGAGTCAGCCCAGCCGATGGACGACGAAAAGCAGCTCTCTCCGAGGCCTCAGCAAAAGAATATGGGGCAGATTTACAAGCCCCTTGCGCCACTTTTGCGTCACTTTTCCTATGTTAAAAATTACGCAAAAGTGGCGCAAGGGCCTTGTAAATATGCCTCTATGTGCCTTGCCACTCTCGTTCTCTTCGAGAAAGTTAATGTGACACTAAAAAGTAAAAGCTGTCAGGCTCTGCTCCTCAGTACTCATTATTCAATGAAAATCAAACAAGCAGTAGAGGAGGTGGAGCCTGCATTTCCATGGTAGACACCACTCTTACATCGTGCCCCCCCCCCATGGGTCTGTCCCGCTCCTCGCCCATTACATGAATGGAGCTCTGACGACTCCGCCCTGGGTCACAGCAGTAAGCGCCCATAATCAAAACATGTGCATCACCGATAATAATGGATACACCTACCACAGTAATGACACTGCCTTGGTTTATGTTTTAAGGGTGAGAATCACCCTCGACCAACTCATGCACAAGTGCACCCCCACTCTCTGACAAATGGAAAAAATCTAAGCTCATTCATCACTGAGCACTTATTAGCTTTTTGAGCTGACCATTGGTTTTTCCCCCAATGATGATAGGATGACACTCCTCAAGTCCTTTAACACCAGCCACCACAAAAATTGAATGCTGTGGCATAGCTCTGTACAAAATTCATGCAAGATACTTCCATTAGACTGTGCCATATGGCAGTTTTAGAGATCATGTGATACATTACAACTAGTTTCCTGCAGGTGAAACTATGTTTGAAAAAGAGCAAACTATAAGAAATACACAAAATAATATTACTGGGAATGGCATGAATTTATGTTTCCTCAATAAACATTTAGCACAGGCCTAATAGTGAAAACAGAAGTTGCTTTAATGTTTGAAAATCTGCATCTGGTGTCTGAATAACCCAAGCCCAGCACAATTAAGAACAAGTGTTTTGATCATTGTTAGACCTGACCCTTTCTGCGGGTTCCCCCCCGATTTTTTCCTTCCTCTACCTTCCTTTGCTGAACTCTTTGTTGGCTTTTAGTGCATGTTTTCCCTGCTAACCAGTGGTAAAGTGCTTGTGCTCTCCCTTAAAAACATCTTCAAATTGGCCTACACCTGATTGGTACATTTAATTTACTTATAAGTCCCCAGTATATGGCACTATGTGTACACAGGGCCTGTAAATTAAATGTTACTGGTAGGCAGCAGTGCTCATTGAGCCACCCACAAAAGTATCCCTTTAAAACATGTCAGGCCTGCCATTACAGCCTATAGTACAGTTTTAAACTGATATTTCGACCTTGCACAATAAACCTTTTGCCAGGCCTAAACCTTTTTTCTTAATTCTTTTAAATCATCCCTAAGGTAGGCCCAAAAGGCTAATAGGGCAGGGAGCATGGTATTTAGAAAGTAGGATGTGTGTGTTTAAGTTTTATATGTCCTGAAAGACTCATTTAGTCATTTTTCACTGTTTCAAGGCCCATCTCTCCAATAAACTAATACTGGGTATTATATTTAATAAGTGCTAACTTCAGATTGAGATAGATGGAGAAATTATGTTTACACCCAAATTAATTGTAATTTAAAATCATCTTTAATGCTAAAGTCAAATTTTAAGTTCCTTTTCTGAAAATGCCACTTTTTGAAAGTTGCAAAAGAAACAATTGATGGACGGAATGCTGGACAATGCAACCATTCACCCCCAGTCACAAGGATCTGGGTTAAATCCATCATTCTTTTGCTCACCACACCACCCCAGTTTGGACCCAGCCATATGCAAATCAGTCTTGAGCCTGTTCCTTGTGGGAACAGTCCAGCCCGAACTGCCAAGCCAGGTCCTCCCTGGACCGGAACAAGCATCCTGGGACCGGTTTCAGGGTATCACCCTTCATCAGCCAGGCTACCTTGAATCCAGTGGTGTAGTGAGCACGGGACCCACGTCTGGGCATACCCTTCCCACTTAGGGCGACATGCAAAATAAACAATTGATGGATGGAATGCAGGACAATGCAAACATTCACCCCTAGTCACAAGGACAGGGCCGGACTGGGAACCGAAACCGGCCCTGGCAAACTGCTCGGCTGGCACCCCCTGGGGTGAGGGGGGTTCAGCCGAGCAGTTTGCGAGGGCCGGTTTCGGCCGATTTTGATACAGGGGGCCGATATTTCCAGCCCCCGGTAACAAAATCGCCCCCCAGGGACCCAAAACCGGCCCCTACCCTAGCGGCCCACCGGGGAAACGCCCGGTGCCCGCTACGGCCAGTCCGGCCCTGCACAAGGATCTGGGTTAAATCCATCATTCTTTTGCTTTTAGAAAGTTGGCATTTTCCTGCCCTAATTTCTGCCAGTGTTCTGGATCACATGACTATGATTCTTCTGTGGTGTTTTGTGAATTGCTTCCAGACATGGGAACAAAGATGGCCTAAGTGTGAGGAGAGTGGGTATTCCTGACAGGATGGCTGAGAAAGAGCTGTCCTCTGCTCTGATTACAGTTCCGAAGGCTCAGCCTGCAGCACCCTCAAAGAAACCCGACAGCAAACCTGCTCTGACTTGTGTCACACTAGACAGTTTGAAGCCAAACCCAGGGCAAGGGAAAGAAGAGGCCAGAACGAGTTTTGGGGATAGGTCAGGGAATCCCCCCACACAAAGGCTGGGACCAGATAAAAAATTGGGACCTTCAGAATAACCCATCAGAACACTCTTGGACCTGTGGAAGATTCAGAAGAAGGACAAACCTGCTGCCAGAAGGACTGCCTTGCAGTCTGAAGAATGAAGAATGTACCTGCTTGCCTTGCAAGGCCAAGGGTCAACTGGCTAACCTCTTGTGTTAGCTACAGGGACACAAAAAGCTTCCCAGATGCCTCCCTGCAACTGCTCTGCTGACCAGCACCATCTGGATCTGCCTGGACCTGCCTGAGCCTTGCTGCTGGCCTCTGCTGGAGTGAGTCCTGATCCCCAAGAGGTCCTGGACCCTTGGTTGGCATCAGTGAGAACTCCTCCCCCCAAAAAGGTGAAAATCCAGCATTTTGCCCTCCTGCGACAGTAAAGTGACCTCTTCGTGCCAAGAATCAACTGCACGCGCCAATTGCCAAAATGACCTGTTCTTCACACCAACAATGACCGTCCGCGACGATCAGCCAATGCGAAGCTCCAGAGCTGAGCGGCTCTTCGCACTATAGCAACGACTGGCTGCAATGCTTGACCTGCTCCATGCGTTGAAAACCTACTCCTCACTGCTCCCTCCTATGCAAATGGAACTTTTCACGCCAGACTTGAGAAAGTAACTCTTCAATAGGACTAACCAGGTCCCTGTATCTGACCCACACTCCATTGTGGTTGGCCTGAATTCTTGAGTTTGACCCAGTGCAGTGCAACCAGATAACCACAAGTAGTGCTTTGTGCTTCTTGGCACTATTTTCACCTAAAACTGTAAAACTTTATATCTACAGTTCTACTGATTGTTTTTTGTTAATTTTCATGTCATTTTATTAATTAAAAATTACTCTAGTTTTCTAAATTAGTTTGGCATTTTTCTTATGTTGTGTTTTCACTTTATTACTGTTTAAGTGCTGCATAAATATCTTACACATTGCCTCTAAGTTGAGCCTACCTGCCTGCTTTTGTGTCAAACTACCAGAGGGTTAATAATAGGTTAATACAGTGACTTTTGTGGTTTACCCTTACAAGGATTGTGTTTATTATTTGAATGGGATTTCCACCTGTCTCAACTAATAATCCAGTTTCTTATGATCCAACATTACATTATTTCCTGGTACACTAAAGGTTGCTGCGATCTTCCTGTAAAAGTTTGCTGCAATCTTCCCATGGTTTCAGCTGTTTGTACTGCAGATGCACGGCAAGCATCCTTGCTCTCTTACCAAACATTTCTTCTAGAGTTGGTGGAATGTTTCCACTTTAAATCAGAGCAGCCTGGTTTTCAACTTCTAATCTTATGTGTTACTAGGAAGAAAACGAGAGGCAGAAGCAGGCTTGCTTCTATGTACCATGTGTTTTCCCTCCCATGACAGATGTTGCGGCCCAGGGTATGGGAAATAAGTTAGTGTCTCTCCAACCTGGATATGGCAGGGGCTTCGCCATCACCTGCCCGCCTTTTGGCAGATGGACCATCAGGTCAAAGGTTTACATCCGCAGAGTCAGCTGAGTGTTGAGTTAACACAGTTCTTCCCCTGCCTTTCAATGGAGCAGGGAAGCTGCAACCTTAGCGGGACAAGAGCACCATGGATTTACTTCTCCCACTCTAGGAAATGGCACTTAAATGAGCACTATGAATCCTAATTCGATTGTCTTTGAGACTAGCAAGGTTGATATCTTTGATGATGATTATTGTTGTTATTATTATTGTTATTATTATTATAAAACATTTATAAAGCATATTTTTCACCTCAAAGGTATCTTGGCACTCTGGATATCTCAGAGTAGTCTATAAAGTCTGTGGACACCAGACCAAGGGCCTGAGTTAGAGTTCGGCATACTAATTACTCCTTCACAAACATGACAGATATCCTGTATTACAAGTGCATTATATCCAACGGCACTTGAAATATGATGAACAGGTGTGAGAAGCTGGGTTTCTGTTGCAGTAATCCCCCCACTTTTTGCCAGGCTACTGATGCACTTTTGACTTGATGTGCCCTGGGTCCCTGCCAATCAGGTTCCCAGGGCCTGTGTTCTTTCCCCCAAAACTGTACCCAATTGGCTTCTCTGGCCACAGGTCAGCCCCTGGTAAATGGTTCCACAGGTACCCAGGGCACAGTGACCAGGGAAGACCTCTAAGGGCTGCAGCACTTATTGTGCCACCCTTAGAGGCCCTGTACCTTAACACTCACACACTGCCTTTGCAGGCTGCATGTCTTGGTGCAGAACAAAGTGAAGATTCGACATGGCACACATCCCTGTTTGCCATGCCTACAACCCACTGCCCTGGCATAAATCAGTCACCCCTCTAGCTGGGTGCCCTATGCCAGTGGTGAGGGTACAGGTGCATGTGCCCTGTACCCCTACAGTGTCTAAGTCCATTCTTAGACATTGTAAGTGCAGTGCTGCCATTAAGAGTATATGGTGCTGGGAGTTCGTCATTACGAACTCCACAGCACCATAATGGCTTCACTGAAAACTGAGAAGTTTGGTATAAAACTTCTCAGCACATTAAACCCACACTGATGCCAGTGTGGGATTTAATGAAAAATGCACACAGAGGGCATCTTAGAGATGCCCCCTGAAAAACGACTGAGTGGCTGCTCTCAGCTGCCACCACCAGACATGTTTCTGGACCCCTGGGTCGAGAGCCTGCTGCTCTCGGGGGCCTGAAACAATGCACATCCTGGGACGAGGTGCCAAGCCTCCTCTCCCAGGATGGGCAGGGTTCACGAAGGGGAAGCTTCAAAGACTTGCCGCCTTTGCGAGCTTCCCCAGGCCACTTGCTGCTTTCAGCAACTGGTCCTCACTGGTTCTGACCCCCACTTTGGGCAGGAGAACCGGCGGGAAAAATAAGTGAGGAAGAGAGGTGTGCCCACCTCTGCCAATTCCACCCCTCAGGTGGGGGAGGCGAGGTGAAGCACAACTCTCAGTCCCCACCATCTTGCAGATGGCGGGACTCAGCCAACCAGGGACAGGCTTATGCCCGCCTCCCACTGGAGGGTGGCATAATAGGGGGTGTACCCACCCCAGGGAAGGGACCCATTGGTCCCAACATTTTACCTACCTGTAACACCCCTAAATCTAGTATTTAGGGACACCCCTGCACCTTGCTTCCTCAGACCAGAAAAAACTACAAGAAAGGAAGAAGAAGGACCGAACAGCCATGCCGAAGCTAACAAGAGGAAGACGCCCACTGACTTGGCCCCAGCCCTATCGGCCTGTCTCCACCTTGAACCTACTCCTGCAAAATCCCGGTGTGTCCTGCAGCCAGCAACCTCGAAAACCCCGGAGGACCTGCCTGCCTTCAACCACAAAGACTGTGTCTCCCATGAACACCTGATTTGTTCATCTGCAGCCGCTGGCTCCGGCCGGACACCGCGGATCCGCCCCACTCTGCACCTGCCGTCCACGGCCCGAGTGGGCAAACACCACGAGGAGGTCCCCCCGGTGATCCTAACCCGAGATCCGGTGAACACTGACCTGCCTCAAGCCTCCAGCCGACGCCTGCAGCCTAAATCCAGAAGGTCCCCCCAACCGCGACCAGGAGCTGGTATGAAGATCCGACCCTAAAAAGCACCCCCTTACCTGACGCCCCATGGCCTTGGGTGGCCCAACTGACAGTGCCTAACCAACCCCCAACTTCCCAACTTACCTCTCGAAGTGGTGGTCGCACCCAGAAGACCTTCGTTCCCAAGCCTGCAGTGCCTTTGCAAACCGGAGGTTCCCCATTGCAAACAACAGGGCGCCCGACGTCGAAACAGCACCCTGCACCCGGCCGCCCTAGTGCCTCTGAAGGTGCACCTTTCGTGCTACTTTGTTTCCCCATTTGCCCTGAGCTAAAGTACAGGAGCTTTGCTCCCACAACCAAGTGGCCTGCTCGTCAGCAGCCACCAACCGGAGGCCCCCTATCCCCCATTGGATAACATTGGGCCTCAGCACTCTGCACCCGGCCGCCCTAGTGCCACTGAGGGTGCATCCTTGACCCTGGGGGACCGCTGCGTCTACCCCCAGAACCTAAACTCCCACTACCAAATACTTACCCTAAAACCGATAACACTATTTTCCTCCATAGGATAACATTGACTGTTTTTCTGGGAAAAGTTTCTAAGTGTGGAGTTTGAAAACCTAAAGAAATTCTTTAAAATTGTACTGTTTAACAAAAACGCATTTACTTACCTGCTTACAGGAAATGTCCCAGTGTAGTATCCAGGTATACTACACTGAGTAAGAAAAGTAATCTAACAAGTAACTGTTTTTACTGAAAAGCCCATTCAAGTCTATGTACTGTATTTACAAAGCATTGCATTTCTCTGCAACAATACAGTAAGTCAAACAAAAGTGCATATACTATTACAATTCAAACTGTTTACAAACTGCATTACTACTGTAAAGTATTTATTGCTTACCTGTGCCAGGCTTGCTTGGTTCTAGAAAATAAAATAACTAAAAGGATCATTTTTATACAAAAATAATTGGTCTAAAGTTCAGTCTTTGAGTGTGTGAATTTGTTAGATTTGGGGGTCTCTAGTTGGCAGAGGTAGGTACCTTTGTCCAAATAGGGACCCTTGCGTCTAGTCCGGGTAAGGGGGATACACTCCTAAAATAACCCCTGCTCACCCCCTTGGTAGCTTGGCACGAGCAGACAGGCTTATCTCAGAGGCAGTGTGTAAAGCATTTGTGAACACATACAGTAATCAAGTGACAACACCTCAGATGGACACCACACCAGTTGTATATTAAAAATAAGTATCTTTTATATAGATTTAACACAAGACCACAAACGACAAAAATCCACAATACTGTACTTCAAAAATGGTAGAATTAGCTCAGTTCTCTTTAAGATGGTAAATGCGACACTTTGAGTTCAATGTACCTTAGGATGCGTAACGCTATACAACGAAAGTGTTGCAGGGAAGGTGATGCGTCGGTTCCTTACACGCAAGAACGGTGATGCGTCGGGTCCCTACTGATGCGTAGCGGATGCGTCGGTTCTTCTCGGCGTGGGGAGGTGATGCGTCGGTTTCTTACTGCGCTCTCGTGGCGATGCGACCAGCAACGCCGTGATGCGATGAAGATCCGGTGCAATGAAACAAAGATGGTGTCTTCTTCTTGATGCGACACGATGCGTGCACGCCCGATGGCCGTGCGGCGACTCAACGATTCTTCTGAGCCGCGACAGGCCCTGCGACACGCTTCCCGGTGATGCGGTGGCGTCTGATGCGACGTCGATCCTCTTCTCTGGCGATGCGAGGCGCTCCGGCAACGATGTGACGGCCGTGCGGCGACTCAACGATTCTTCTGAGCCGCGACAGGCCCTGCGACACGCTTCCCGGTGATGCGGCAGCATCTGATGCGACGTTGATCTTCTTCTCCAGCGATGCGAGGCGCTTCGGCCACGATGCGACAGCTGCAGCGGCGGTGACACTCTTCTCCGTTGATGCGGCGGCGTCTGATGCGACGTCGATCCTCTTCTTCGGAGATGTGAGGCGCTTCGGCTGCGCGGTGACGCTTCTTCTTCGTGAGTCACGCTTCCAGCTCCTTGCGACACGCAGTCCCTCAGAAAGTCCAGCACAGCAGCAGGCACTTTCCAGAAAGACTCTTGGGGAGCTGGTTGGTGAAGTCTGTTCTCCCTGAGACTTCAGCAGGAGGCAAGCTCTTCTCTCAAGCCCTTGGAGATCTTTTACAAGTTGATGAAAGTACACACAAAGTTCCTTTCTCCTCTCTTTGGCAGTCAGGCAACCACTGCAGGCCAATCCCCCAAACAGCACTCAGCAAAGGGATAGTCTCCTCCTCAGTTTCTCTGGTTCCTCTCCTCAGCAAAGGTTCTTCTTGTTTCCCAAAGTGATCTGATCTTATGGGGTTTGGGTCCCTTCTTTTATACTCATTTTCCCTTTGTTCTCTGAAGGCAGAGAGGCCTTTGCCTAGTCCAAACCAGTTCTGGCCAGTCCTGGAGCACTTTGTTGACAAGACTCCTTCTTTCCTTTCACAGTGTAGGCTAGGGACATCAAACACACCACAGGAGTTGGAGCCAGCATTGTGGAGGGAAGGCACAGCCCTATTCAGGTCCCACTGCAACTCCTCCCACCCATCTCCATGCAGATCTCTATTCAGCCCTGTGCTGACTCACCCTGTCTCCTGGAATCCCCCAGCCCCTGTCACTCACAAACCAGACAAGGAATACACAACCTAGCAGAGGTAGGCTTGGATAGTTAGGCAAAAAAATACCTACTTTCTAAAAGTGGTATTTTCAAACACAGAATGTTAAAACCAACTTCACTAAAAGATGTATTTTATCATTCTGAGTTCAGGCATACTAAATTCGTTTTTCTACCATGTTCCCTGGGTCAGTTAGGATTATAAGATGTAATAATCAAACAGCAAATTCTGGCCTATGGGGAACAGGTAGCCTTGCAATAGTGAAAAACGAAAATGGCTGTAATTCACTATTAGGACATGCCACACACACCAGGGCATGTCCTACCTTATATTTACAATGCACCCTGCCCTTGGGCCTACCATAGGGGTGACTAATATGCAGAAAAGGGAAGGTTTAGGGACTGGCAAGTGGGTGTACTTGCCCAGTCAACATGGCAGTACCAGACTGCACACAGGCTCTGCAATGGCAGACCTGAGACACACTTTTACAGGCTGCTTCTGTGGGTGGCACAACCAGTGCTGCAAGCCCACCAGCAGCATTTGGTTTACAAGCCCTGGGCACACTCAGTGCACTGTACTAGGGTCTGACAAGTAAACCAAACCAACCAATCGTGGAATCACTAATCCATACACCAATTTATAACAGAGAGCATATGCACTTTAGCACTGATCAGCAGTGGTAAAGTGCCCAGAGTCATAAAACAGCCAACAGGTCAGAAAAAATACAGGAGGAAGGCAAAAAGTTCAGGGATGACCCTGCAAAAAGGGCCAAGTCCAACACAACCCCCTTCCAGCCAAAATGCAGGGTAGACCAATCACTACCTTGATGGGCTTCCCTGCTTTGGGCGATAGAACCTGGACCTGGCCCGCAACAGCAGGGGCATATTCCAGTTCTACGCCAATCTGAACCTATTTGGATCCCTCTGTCCATACTCTCAGGGCCCAGCAAGCTAATCCATGGGGAACCCTTCTCCTCACCTGTGGACACCACCTGTGCAACACCTAACCTTAACTTGCTCACAGGTGTGTCCCAACAGACAGACAGCCAGCCACAGTAGCCACTGACCGTAGTCAGTGATGAGACCCAGGCCTTATGCCTCTCAGGCCTCTCAACCCTCTGTGGCGCCAGAGAGCGGGGGCAGTAGCCCCAGGTGCTTGGCGCCCTTTGTCCACTCTCCCTCCTGTCAGGTCAGGTATGACATCCTGACACTGACCTTCCAGCCCCGGGCCTGTACCCGGCAGCTGGACTGGAGACTGGGGTGGGCTTTCCCACACCCGGTCCTCCTCCTCCTTGTTGGGGCTCTGAACCCTCCCACCTGGAGTGGTACCCCCTTCCAGAATTGCCAGGGCACCTGTGGCAGGTGTCTTGCTCAATTCGCCCACCAGCTCAGGGGTTCTATCCTGCAACTGGGCATCCAGGTCAGGGGGGACACCCTGAACCTGGTCCTCCAATCTAGGGTCTAAACCCTCCAGTTGAACCGGGGTCAGAGGCGAGGACTCCCTCCCTCTGCACCCCCTCCCAGAGTACTGCCCCCTCCCATCAGGAGCGGTACCCCCAGAAGACAAACTGCTAGGGGCACTGTTAGCAGCTTCCCCTTCCTCCAGGTCAGGGGGGACACCCTGAACCTGGCCCTCCAACCCAGGGTCTGTACCCTTAGGCTGGACCTGTGCCTGGCAACCCAGGACTTCTGGGGGGGTACAGCAACCCCCCCAAGGGAAACACACTCCTCTAAAGTTGTGTAAGAATCTGCCTGGCGCTCCAGGACTTTCTGGGGAGCACGCATGCCCCCCCAGAGGGTAACACATACCTCATGTGTCTTGTGACAGTCTGCCTGGCGCAGGTCTCCCGACCCCTGTCCATCTGACAGCGCGTGAAGACTCCCCAGGACAGAAGTGGTGTCACCATGGTCACTCCTTGGAGACTCAGCCATTCTGGCTGGCCCCTGACCCACTGGTTCTTCCACTGGGGACTCTTTCCCCCTTTCACCCCTCAACCTGGACTTCTGCACCCTCCCAACTGGAGCAGCACTGCCAGACACCAGAACCACTGGAGCTCTGTTTACAGATGCTCCCAGTACCCCAGATACTAGGGGATCCCTCTCAACGGGCGGCCCATCAGGACAGACTAGGTTCCTGTCCTGGTATTCCCTCATGGAACCATCCAGGACATGAGACTGGGGTTCGGGCACCTTGGGACACGCAGCCCCACACTCACTCCGCCTCCACCGAGACAGGACGTGAGCCCCTACACCCCTCCCACTACACCGGGACCTAGCTGGGCTACTCTGAACCACTTCCACCACTCCGGGTTGGAAGATACCTGAGCCACTCCCGTTAGGGTCACTCCCCAATGCCTCTTCAGACCCTCTGGAATCCACCAAAAGGTCTTCCTCCCTGGTGAGCTCCCTGGGGTCAGAGAACTCACTCCCCAACCGGTGTTGGCATAGCTCTGGAAAACAGGGACTTACAATATGCTCTCCCACAATTGGGTCACATAACCCCTCACAGGTGTTAACCAAACTATCCTTCACCTCACCATCCAGTGCCTCACACACGTACCCCACACCACTCTCCTGAGATTGGCAAGACAGTGTCTGACTGTCTCCATCACTCAACCCACACTCTTCTGGGCGGTCTTCACACTCACACACCAGGACTTCACCCATGGGGGAACCCCTCTCCCTGCACCTCTCATCTAGAGTCAGTAGAGTGTCCCTCCCACCACTAGGACTATGAACCCCTGTGCCAGTTCCCCAATCCACCTCAGGGACACTGCGCACCACTGGAGCTACCTCATATCCTTGAACCTCCTGGTGTATATTAACCCCCTCCTTCAAGTCAGGCGCCACATCTCTGGGTGTGTGTACTACTCCCTCAGCACTAGATAACTCACTATTGCTGCCACCATCTGAGCTGGATTCCACCTCCAACTCAGCAGAGCTCATTTCTTGAGCTACCCAAATTTCTTCTTCTTGGGTTAAGGCCCTCTTAGCCTCATCAAGCTCTCTAAGCTCCTCATCAATCTCTCCCAGCCTCTGCTCACAAGCCAGAAGCCAGCTATCTTTTTCTGTTTCTCCCTCACTCTCAGGGAATTCCTCCTCCACAGACTCAACTGGTAGTGTTGCCTTCCAGCGTGGTAACTCAAACTGAAATAGGGATGCCTCTAGATCCTCCCTGGACCTTCTCCTCACAGGCAGCCCCCTTTCCTTGCAAAACACACGTAGCTCCTTCATTGTGTAGACGAACATGTGCCAGAAGTTAAGTTCCATTTTGCAACAACTAACCAGAGTCCTTGTATCAAAAATACTTCCAGGAGGACACCAGAAAACAGAAAAAACAGTATGTGGTTGCATTTGGTCTGCACTCACTAGTAGTGTTCACCAATCACTGTATATGAATCACAAATGCAAGTCCAGAATCCTCACCGCTGACCACCAATGTTAGATTTGGGGGTCTCTAGTTGGCAGAGGTAGGTACCTTTGTCCAAATAGGGACCCTTGCGTCTAGTCAGGGTAAGGGGGATACACTCCTAAAATAACCCCTGCTCACCCCCTTGGTAGCTTGGCACGAGCAGACAGGCTTATCTCAGAGGCAGTGTGTAAAGCATTTGTGAACACATATAGTAATCAAGTGACAACACTACAGATGGACACCACACCAGTTGTATATTAAAAATAAGTATCTTTCTTAATATAGATTTAACACAAGACCACAAATGACAAAAATCCACAATACTGTACTTCAAAAATGGTAGAATTAGCTCCGTTCTCTTTAAGATGGTAAATGCGACACTTTGAGTTCAATGTACCTTAGGATGCGTAACGCTATTCAACGAAAGTGTTGCAGGGAAGGTGATGCGTCGGTTCCTTACACGCAAGAACGGTGATGCGTCGGGTCCCTACTGATGCGTAGGGGATGCGTCGGTTCTTCTCGGCGTGGGGAGGTGATGCGTCGGTTTCTTACTGCGCTCTCGTGGCGATGCGACCAGCAACGCCGTGATGCGATGAAGATCCGGTGCAATGAAACAAAGATGGCGTCTTCATCTTGATGCGACACGATGCGTGCACGCCCGACGGCCGTGCGGCGACTCAACGATTCTTCTGAGCCGCGACAGGCCCTGCGACACGCTTCCCGGTGATGCGGTGGCGTCTGATGCGACGTTGATCCTCTTCTCCGGCGATGCGAGGCGCTCAAGCAACGATGCAACGGCCGTGCGGCGACTCAACAATTCTTCTGAGCCGCGACAGGCCCTGCGACACGCTTCCCGGTGATGCGGCGGCGTCTGATGCGACGTCGATCCTCTTCTCCGGCGATGCGAGGCGCTTCGGCCACTATGCGACAGCTGCAGCGGCGGCGACACTCTTCTCCGTTGATGCAGCGGCGTCTGGTGCGACGTCGATCCTCTTCTTCGGCGATGCAAGGCGCTGCGGCGGCGACGCTTCTTCTTCGTGAGTCGCGCTTCCAGCTCCTTGCGACATGCAGTCCCTCAGAAAGTCCAGCACAGCAGCAGGCACTTTCCAGAAAGACTCTTGGGGAGCTGGTTGGTGAAGTCTGTTGTCCCTGAGACTTCAGCAGGAGGCAAGCTCTTCTCTCAAGCCCTTGGAGATCTTTTACAAGTTGATGAAAGTACACACAAAGTTCCTTTCTCCTCTCTTTGGCAGTCAGGCAACCACTGCAGGCCAATCCCCCAAACAGCACTCAGCATAGGGATAGTCTCCTCCTCAGTTTCTCTGGTTCCTCTCCTCAGCAAAGGTTCTTCTTGTTTCCCAAAATGATCTGATCTTATGGGGTTTGGGTCCCCTCTTTTATACTCATTTTCCCTTTGTTCTCTGAAGGCAGAGAGGCCTTTGCCAGGTCCAAACCAGTTCTGGTCAGTCCTGGAGCACTTTGTTGACAAGATTCCTTCTTTCTTTTCACAGTGTAGGCTAGGGACATCAGACACACCATAGGAGGTGGAGCCAGCATTGTGGAGGGAAAGCACAGCCCTATTCAAGTCCCAGGTGCAACTCCTCCCACCCATCTCCATGCAGATCTCTCTATTCAGCCCTGTGCTGACTCACCCTGTCTCCTGGAATCCCCCAGCCCCTGTAACTCACAAACCAGACAAGGAATACACAACCTAGCAGAGGCAGGCTTGGATAGTTAGGCAAGAAAATACCTACTTTCTAAAAGTGGTATTTTCAAACACAGAATGTTAAAACCAACTTCACTAAAAGATGTATTTTATCATTCTGAGTTCAGGCATACTAAATTCGTTTTTCTACCATGTTCCCTGGGTCAGTTAGGATTATAAGATGTAATAATCAAACTGCCCATTCTGGCCTATGGGGAACAGGTAGCCTTGCAATAGTGAAAAGCGAAAATGGCTGTAATTCACTATTAGGACATGCCACACACACCAGGGCATGTCCTACCTTATATTTACAATGTACCCTGCCCTTGGGCCTACCATAGGGGTGACTAATATGCAGAAAAGGGAAGGTTTAGGGACTGGCAAGTGGGTGTACTTGCCCAGTCAACACGGCAGTACCAGACTGCATACAGGCTCTGCAATGGCAGACCTGAGACACACTTTTACAGGCTGCTTCTGTGGGTGGCACAACCAGTGCTGCAAGCCCACCAGCAGCATTTGGTTTACAAGCCCTGGGCACACTCAGTGCACTGTACTAGGGTCTGACAAGTAAACCAAACCAACCAATCATGGAATCACTAATCCATACACCAATTTATAACAGAGAGCATATGCACTTTAGCACTGATCAGCAGTGGTAAAGTGCCCAGAGTCATAAAACAGCCAACAACAGGTCAGAAAAAATACAGGAGGAAGGCAAAAGTTCAGGGATGACCCTGCAAAAAGGGTCAAGTCCAACAGAATTCATTTGCTGATTGAGTCTGTACAACAAACGCTTAACACTGTCCTCTGATACTGCCTTACTGCTCGACCACACTACCACAAATAGAGAGTAAGGTGCTATCTAACTTTACCTCTGCCAACCTTTGGGGTTCCACTGGACTCTGTGCACATTATACCTCACTTTGGTATAGTATATACAGAGCCAGCCTCCTGCAACAGGATATCCATCACGTTTGTAATAGAGTAACCCATCCGCCAAACTCTAAAGCAGGCCCTAAGTGCTAAACAATTTTGTTGTGTGCTTCCTAAAGTGAGTGGCCACCTGTCAACCCAGTGAAGGCTAAGACAATTGCCATAAAATGTCTCCAGGGGGGTGAATTCCAGTGCCACCGTCCCATGCTGCCAGAACAGCGACAACATTGTCCATCATCTAGGGATGAGCTGGTGTGTGGATTTATCAGTAGCCTTTAGAGTTCTACTGGACCTATCAATCTTGTGGGACGAAAGGGCTTAGTGGGCATATCTGGGATTTACTGTTGATGCTGAGTAATGAACCTCACCATGTCATTGTCCTCAGCTCAGACTTAAGAATAGAGGCATCAAGCAACTCTTCTTTCCCATTGGGCATGTGTCTCTAGAAAGAACCTCAGTGTAGTAACCACTATGAACAATGTTTGAATGTTTGGTGTGTTTGTCACCATGGTCAATGTGCTCTTTAAGGCGGTAGTCCACACCATGCCACAATATATGCATCACCAAAACATGTAGTGACATCAACTTCTGCAACATTTCCCCAGTACTTCCTTGTCTCCGCCCTTCAGTGTTATGCAGGGGCGGCTCCTCTGCTAAGGCAGAGAAGCATCGCCCCACAGGAAAAATAAAAGGATAATAACAACATGTTATTATCATTTTATTTAAAGTACTCCTCTGGTGAGGCGGGCTGGACTACCCACAGAGCAGGGGGAGGAATGGTGGGCACTCTCTTAAGTGCGCATGATGGTTTGGCCGGCCGTCTCTGGCCAGCCAAACCATCATGCGCACTTGCCATATTCTCCACCGGGCTGTGTTGCACAGCCTGGGTGAAGAACATGCCCAGACTCCAAGTCCCCATCAGAGGGCGGAACCAGGCCGCTCAGACCAATCACGACACTGCTATCAGCAGCGTCATGATTGACTAGGGGAGTCTGGAAGCCTGGGCGCTTCCTGTTCCTGCTTTCCGCGTTGACGGAAGCAGAAGAGGATGGAGGAGAAGCGACAGCTTTGACTTTTAATTGTTACAAATCATTAGGAAAGGAAGTTTTCTATGGAGTTCTTCGAGCATAGCATGTCAACAGTGCACATTTCTTCATGTGCAATGTGAGGAGAAATGAAAACACTCAGCATGACTGCAAAATTCAAGATTGAGTCATACTCTTTTTGGGCATGGTTTAGTCAAGCAAAGATTTACACAGTGCAGTGTTTTCATTTCATGTGTAAAAATGTTCAGGCAAACATTATTAAGTTGAGTAACATTAACATATCTTTATCATATACTTGCTTAACACAACACACAGTAGCTACAATTCTAGGAGAAAGAAGCTGGGCCTGCTAAATGAGACCTAATGTGAGAATAGCGCTCTCTTGTGTACTCATTTTAGATCAGAGCAATAGTTGTACATAGTGAGGGAGTGTGGGTCGGGAGGGATAATGGCATATGCACTGACTGAAGGTCCTTGATCTATTGGTAAATGTGGCTTTCTCCTTGAGATGATTCAACTTCTGTTCTCATATTGCATCATTCACGAACACAGAGGTTTCTATTTCTCTCTGTGTTAGTCTCAAGAGTGACACCAGTAGGTTGCATTATGAAAGGGCAGTTATTTCCTTAAAATCAATTTGACTGATTTTTTCACCAATTTCTAAGACTGAGGAGCTTATTTATGAGTCCTTGCGACACTTTTGCGCCGCTGGTGCGTCACTTATTGTGACGCAATGGCGCTGTAAAAAAATGCGCCATGTTGCACCCTATTTACAAAGTGGTGCATCTAGGCAGATGCGTCACTTTGTAAACCCCTACGCTACATTATTCCTGCATCAGGTATAATGTATGCAGGGTGGGCGTTCCCACGCATCAAAGCTTTGTAGAAGTGGCACATTGAAATCTATAAGTTTCAGAACACCACTTCTAGGACGCCATTGCGTGAAAATCTTACGCCTGCCTCGTGGCAGGTGTAAGGGTGATGCAGGCCTTTTCACATGGGGCTTGTCCCATGTGAAAGGAGTCATTGCTGGAGTTGCGTCTGTTTTCAGACACACTCCTGCAATGCGCCACTTTTGCACCTACAGATATATCCGGAATACTGATGTATCTGTAACTCCTAGCGACATGATGCGCCGTACTTTAAATACGGCGTATCTATGGTGTCGCAAGGAGGGCGCACTGAGAAGTGTTGCATCGCTGCTTTGTCGCAGCTGTGCAACACTTCTCATAAATGAGTCCATGAATTGTTAATGATTGTATGAGGTACGAAAGCATCCCCAAAATGCAGGTGCCAGTCATTCTTCTGGTGTGATGAAGCCAACGTTTTTAACATGTCTTTGTCCCAAGGAGCATTCCTGGACTGACTTAAGCTGGGATTTCTCATACCTGTCCTGGAAAATTCACACTAGTAGTAGAAGTGCAGGGTAATTAATATCCACTGGCCTTGCTTGGGTAAAGTTATGGAGACCTGGGTGGTGCCCCAATTTACTAGTGTAGTTGCTGACAAGAAGTTGTGGAGACCCTACCAGTTCAGCTTTGACAGAAGCCATAGTGTGCCTGCCTGCTAGTCCCCCAAAATCCCGCCATGGCTTTTGCTAGACCTGACGGTAGTTCTCTCAGTAACATCTTCACCGAATAAAAGCTTTTAAGTGACAGTGTCCAGAGGTGGATCTCTTCCATTTTCTTAAATTATTTTCTGAGATTTATGAAGGGTGTGTCAGAATTGTACTCTGGCCCGCTCCCATTTAGAGTGACCAATTGACCCATTTTTGCCCCAGAGTTGTTTAGTCATGCAATTAAGTCACTGGGAGCACTGGTGGGTGGATGGAGCAACTCTCTTTACCACTGTGTCAACTATAAACATCCATATCCACGTCTGGCAACTATCCATTACATTAGGCACATGCGACAAAACATTGACACCAATGAGAACTGGATAGATCAGCTCTGCCTGAAATTGATTCCAGCATTCTTATTCAGCGGCAGCCGGCACAGGTAAGCGTGGTGGGCGTGGCGGGGCAGGGCGTGGCAGGAGGGAAGCCGACAGACGGCGTAATAGGTATTATTTATATATTTAATTATACCTATTCTGTCGTCTGTCGACTTCCCCCCTACCGCCACGACCCGCCCCGCCTCACCGCGTTTACCTGTGCCGGCCGCCGCTGTTCTTATTCATGGTCAAGTATATAACTTTCTGGTTCAATCACTTGTGGAGGAGATCTATCGCGAGGGCCAAGCATTTGTGCTAGCTGGGCAACTAAACTTGCAGAGCTGTCTTCTTGAACCAGGGCTGAAAGTAAATCATCATGTAAAGGCCCTCTCAAGTTTCAGCTGTTTCTCCTTTGGAATATAGATCATTGCCATCCTGTGGCAGACCTTAGGATGGTGACTATTGATGAAGTCTCTCTCCAAAATGAGGCACAATACCGCAGTGAAATCAGACCTACTGAAGAATTCTCTGACACTATTAAAAACTGCAATCAGGTGATTCTTGGGGCGGGGAAGTCTGATCGTACCGAACCTGCTTTGGCTGAATAACTCGGTGAACACAGTGAAGAATAATGTAAATTCCAGATATACTCCGACCGTTCTCATTACACATCCCTAACCAATGAGTCTCTTTCCAAACAAAACTGAAAACATTGTTTTTCCTGTGTTTCCTTGATTGTTTTTCCCTTCTTAAATCTAGGGGCTTTGCTTATTACCTTTTTTTTTTTAACTTTGCACTGTCTTTATTTAAAAGTTATTGTTGCCTTCTTATTTGTATTGGACAGCTCTGCAATGCCTTTTGCCTTATGCAGTGCTTTAGAAAACATTTCGATAATAAACAACATTTTAAGACAAGCAACACCTACTTAGTGGTCATTAAAACAAAGAGTGCTTAGCATGGGTTAAAATGTATCTTTGCTGACTCCAAAACCCCTCCCTTGAACAAAGGTTACATATCATCTACACATTAATAGCACAGCACAGCCTGTAAAGTTGTGTAAACGGGAGAGAGCAGAACAGCACCATAAATACCAAGATGTGGCGCTGTTCGTCTCTCTCCCTGCACTGGCATACTTTAAGCTCCCAGGCGCCAACGTAGAGAACCCTTGCACTATAGTGGAAGGGTGTCTGTGTTGTGGCAAACATAGGACCTCATTTACAAGTTTTTGATGCAGGGCAGCGCTGCAGGTCAGTTTTCTGCGCCGCGCTGCCCTGCGTCAAAAGAAAAGGACAGGAATGCACCGTATCTACAGGATACAGAGCATTCCTGTCCTCTTTCACTGCGCTTGCGCACAAATGGCCGCCTTGTGCCAACCAGGCACACTTGCACCATGGTGCAAGGGTGTCCGTGCTGTAGCAATGGTTGTTTTTGAGCAAAAAGGAACACCTTCCAGCACAAAAACAATCAATGGAGGTGTTTTCCTCTTTCTATGTGTGCTGAATGCGACACACATAGAAAGAGGAAAAAACAAGGAGAAAGTTATTTCTCCTCGTTAGTTCACCCCTGGGGAGGCGCACGGCTTTGACGCATTCCAAGATTTACTCTATGTTGTAAATCTGGGAATGTGTCAAAATCCTTGGGGTTGCGTGGGAAAACCCATCACGACGTCCACGGCACGTCTCCCTGACGCACTGTGAGGCAATGCAAAGACTTGCACTGCGTTGCCTTACACCATATCTACAAGGCAATGAAGAGCCACGCAGGGTGTCTTTGTTTGGCCTGGTAGAAAAGGGTCTGCACCTTCGAAGCGTCAAAATAAGCGAAGCTCCTGCGGCGCACAGGGCTTGTAAATAAGCCCTATAGTTTTTGTGCAGGAAGGGGTTCTTCCTGTACAAAAACTATGCTTTAAGGCGTATCCCTCTTTGCGAGTGTGCTGTAGAATACAGCACACTCGCAAAGAGGGATATACGAGGAGAAATGAAAATATTTCTCCTTGTCTAGGGAAACACAGGACTTTGGCACATATCCCTGTCTGCAATTATTCATGGATAGGGATTTGCATCAAAACCCATGGATGGCTGAACAGCACCATCCATGGACACCCCCTTGATGCACAGTAATGCAAGGCAGCCTACTTCGCACGTTTGGTTACAATCCAGTGCAAGCGGCGAGTTGCCTTAGATTGTAAACACCAACACAACACTTTCCTTTGGGTTTGCACTAAAGAAGTAACGTGAACCCCACTCACATACATTCTTTGCAAGTCTGGGCCCCAGTTTTTGCCCCATTCACTTTCACCTTTGTTTTCTGATTGACACTCACATGCCAGAACCATAAAGGCAGTCCATGTCCCCAGGCCTCTCTAAGAGCAGGGAGAGGAGGCAGTGCGGCATTCTACCTGACCTTGCTGAAGAGACTACTAAGTGACATGAAGAAAAATTGTTTCCGAGTGACTGCTTCTGAAGGCGCTTTTTAAAAGCGTTTCCGCTAATAATCATTGAAGAGTATTCTCTGTGAAGGTTTCTGTGTCAAGGACCTTGTCAAAAATACTGCAATATGAGAGCGAACGCGGTGGGTAGGGGCAGAGCTTTTCAAATGTGCAGCAGGTGCAGTGGGCCCGGCGCTCAGAGGTGTGAGGGGTGCACTGCACTGGAGCGTGCAGAGGTGTCTCCCATACAAATACAAAATGTAGCATAAAGAACAATAGACTCGCTCCATGAAAACATAACGGTTGAAATTTGAAGAAAAGAAAACAAAAGATTTGTTAACTCATTTTATTACAGGTCTAGGAAAGCTGCACATAACGTGATCTCACAATTTTGCGCCCACAAGCAGTGCCATTGCATTTCATCACAGCTAAGTGAGCAGGCGTTGTCCAGTATTGGCCCATGCAGGTAAGAGCGGTGGGGCAGAGTGGGGGGAGGACTCGACAGATGACGACGAGGGAAAATGTATTATTTATTTATTTTTTCCTCGTCGTCTGTCGAGTTCACCCCCACACCGCCCCACCGCTCTTACCTGCATGGGCCGCTCCTGGCGTTGTCCTCATGGGGTATGTTTACAGATTGGGTTTACGGCAGAACAAATTAGTGACCAGGAATTTAATTTCATTATGTTATGCAATAAGGTTCTATTTAGCACTCATTAACCTCTCATGGATTCATGCTGATGTGACGCTTGAATTAGCCAACGTTCAAAAGTTGCATCATTTTGTAAACAACTTGGGGGCATATTTCTGACATTCGTAATGCAATGCAGCACAGCAAGTCACCTTGCTGCGCTGCATTACAGGGAAAGGGCAGGAATGACCCGTACTTAATGCAATACGGTGCATTCCTGTCCTTTTCCCAGCGCTGCCGCACAGCGGACTGCCTAGCGCCAACACAGGCACTCTTGCACCAATGTGTTGCATGCAGGATTATTTTTTTGCAGGAAGGAGCACCTTCCTGCACAAAAACAATGCTGAGAGGCATATTCCTTTTTCTATGTGTGCTGCAGAATGCATATGTCTTTCGTCAATACTTAATGCCCTCAGTACAGAAAACATACCTCACACCTGTTGACTAACACAGTTCTTAAGAATTCACCCAGCATCACCCTTATCCTCAACCCCATTTTTACCCTGGACTAATCCAGACTAGTTTGTCTCTAACTACTCCACTACTCACACTATTGAAAGTTCTAAAAGATTGAGGTTATTGCCCCTCCAATCATCTCCCCAAATGCCCTCAGACCCTGGATATGGTGAAACATGGTACGAATAAGTTAGTGCTGAAGCAATGGCACAGAATAAACCTAATTCACTAATCGATCCAATCACTAATGAACTTAAGCTACGAGCTACCCTTCGAAGCCGAATACTACACCCCAAATCCCTAACACAGCTCCTACCCCACTGAGGCATTGAAGAAAGGATGACATATATAACAGCACATACAATAAAGACCTATTTGTTACGGTAGAACTGACCAAGAGGAAATTGAGCTCACTTGCTGCTGACTTTAAAATCAAAAATCAACCATTTACAAATAGCAATGCAATATTATGAACTCATAACTCCCTAGGGACCTCAATCCATTCCACAATTCTATTCCCAGAAGCAACAAAGTCCACCCAACAAAACAGCAATTAAGACACTCTCCCAATCCTACATCGACCTGTGTTCAACCACAGAAATCATTTCCTATTCAGATGTGTGCAAGCAGAAAACTACTTGTCATTCCGGGTACTTCAGATGTGAAATCGAAGCACAGAATGCAAATCTCATCAAAATTTACATTATCCATCATCTGCTGAGTGAAAAAATGTATTTAAAAAAAAATGACAGAATGATAACCAACACAGGTTTATCACACCCAAACAACATATTCTTAAGAGGTTTTAAGGTATATTGGGGTGACTAACAGGACTGCTACTTCTCTCAGCTAAATGTCCTAGTCAAAATAATTATCTAAAAAACCTTTGATGGTCCTCAAACATATGAAAGGATTCATTCTGGGGCGCTGGATAGTGAAAGAAGGGTCATGATGACTGTACCCGCAAATGCCGGTCAAATGGACTGACCATTATCTTATTCCATTCTGCCTCTTCTCACTAAAATTACATGTGCACAGTCAGTAAAAGAAGATAAAGCAATGGATCAGAGATACTAAACATCTTGATATCCCATCTATGACAGCAAATAGAGCAGTGAAACTAGCACCAGCAATTTGGAACTACAACTGACGTATCTGCCAGATAATGACAAAGAAAACATGAGGAGAATAATGAACTAGACAGTCCCATTAAAACTAAAATCAGAAAAACATGTTCTTAGCACAAATGTGTTCTAAAGAGCAGACTGATCACAGAAAGAAATTTAGAGCAGTGTACAGAAACTGGCGTCAAACCCCATCAACAACAAACCTAAATGTTCAATGCATCAAAGGGAAATAGTATGAGGCTAAATTCTTCAAAGCAAAGGCCTGCTTCTTTAGAGAAAAATTAGACCAGCAAGAAACCGACCCAAAAAGCGTTTTGACCAGATAAAAGAACACACAACCAATTTTCCCTACAGGATACACACAACTCTAAGGAAAGCTGTCCCTACTCACCCAACCCAAGCGAGTGACCACTCATCCTACATTGCAGGACTAAAAAAGTGGAATAGTTCCGGAGAAACATGGAAAATGAGCTCTTAACAATGATCTCAAATACTAGACCATCGTCATACTTCAATGATTCAATTCTGGTCTCCACAAAAATAGAGATTAGCATTTATATCATCCTGTACTCAACAAACTTTATCACTCTTCTTTGTTTCAAGGCATAGTACCAGATTGTCTTTGTAAGAACATGGGTTATTGCTTGTGGAGGGGTAAGTACCCACTTCAGGTAATATTCACAATCCTAGTCAGGGTGAAAGTCACTAATGTCACTACATTATCTTGAGCTCAACCCACTGGTAACTTTGGCACAGAGTAGACAGGCTTAACTTAGAGGAAACGCAGTACTAAAACAGTAATAAAGTTGAAATGCAGCACAAATGAATTAGGAAAATAGATTTAAATTTACTGAACAAAATGATACTAAAGTGACAAATACCAAATGGGGGAACCGGAGATATACATTTTTCAGTAGAAATAGTGCTAAGTAGCACAAAGTGCCAATGAGAGTCAATGGTCGCAGTAGAACAGCACGGCGCAATTTGACATTGACTGTGAAAGAGCGTGGGTTGGATACACTAAGTTTGTCCTCATCAAAGATTTTACCTTCTGACTATAGTTCTTTAAGTCCCAATCCACCACTGAAGAACACTACTAAAAAAAAACAGGACCTCAGGCAAAGCACTTAAAGACTCACTGGGTGGCAAGTAGAGAACCAAAGGAGGGACAAGCCCAGGTCCAGTTGCCACTGGTCAGCTGGGAAGTTGCAGGAAACGTCTTCTTGTGTCCCTGTAGTTTTAACAGGAGGTCAGCCTTATGATCCTTGGAGTCCACCTCTTCTTCCTGGGTACAAGAGGGTGAGAGGGCCCAGCCTTCTAGGCTATTTCCAGATCTCATACAGTAGGTTCAGTCCTCTTTTGATCTTCCACAGGTTCAGGAGTGTTCTGAAGTCGGTGCCTAGAGATGCCACATGTATGCCTGGCACAAGCTAGGGAGTGGGAATGACACCTAGGGATGTGGGTGTGTGAGTGGAGAGTGCTCCATGGGAATCCTCGTGTACTCCCACATCTATCACTAAAATCCAGTTTTAGACAGTCCCTGTACCCTCAACAAACATCAGGGACAGAAGTCTGGTAGAACAAAGATGAGGGTGCAGCCACCAGGCAGTCAATACACACAAATTGTTTTGGCATACTGTTTACCTCCTTTGAAGTGCACACAAATATTGTATGTAAACCCAGCAGACTGGTCAAACAGCCTTTGACACTCTCATGTCAAAAAGAGGCCCACTGTGATTAGGGCCTGTCTGGCTGGGTGTACAAAAGAATGGTTCTGCCCAAAGGTTAGCTAAATTTGCCCGATGCAGGGGAGGCTCCTTTGAAATGTGCCACAGGTGTCATATGTAACACCCCAGCAGATCTCTGAAGCAGTTTTTGACACTCCGGCAGAATCTGATACTGTGATGTTAGCAAGATGCCCACCGTGATGGGGGCCAGTCTGGCTTTGATGTCAACAAGATGCCTACTCTGATGGGGGCTGGTCTGGCTAGGGAGCAAAAGAAGGGTGCATGCCTGAGTGTTAGGCACATCTGCTTGTGACAGGGTAAGCCTCTTTGAAGTTAATCAATTCCTTGAGTCAAGCCCACAGCCGAGCCCTGTCAAGGGGCACAACAACACCTCCCCCTACCCAAGGCCTTTTGTCCCTGTCCTGACAACAAGTTTACACATCATTCACACCCATTGAAATGCCAATTACTGGTTGGCAGAAGCTACAGAGCAAAATTAGGCTTTAGCCAGGGACTTCAGGTAGGGCAAAGGTAACTTTCTAAAAGTTACTTTTTATAATATTTACAAAAAATCTGACTCCACCATTGAATTGGATTTTTAATAACTATTAGAAATAATTTCTTAAATTATTTTTCTAGCTAGTCCCCTTCCCGAGATAGAGGATTAGTAATTAATATTGCATCCAGGTGGTTTCCTACAGAACAACCAGCCTTGCTACCGTTAAAATAGCTTTAAGGTGATATTCACTTTGAGGACGTGTTTAACATTAAATGTCTATGTGTCCTACTTTTAATACCATACCCTGGCTTATGGGCAATAAGGACTACTGAGGGGTGACTTATAAATATTTAGAAGGGAGATTTAGTTCTGGCAAAAGGGGTTATTTTGAGAGGTTGAATTTGCAGTTAAAACCTGCACAGCTAGCCTACAGCTCACATTGTCACTGTAGTGGCTGGCACAATGGGTGCTGCAGTCCACTTGTGACATTTAAATTACATGTCTTGGGTACACCTTATACTAGGGACTTATAGGTATACTAGGGACTTATAGGTAAGTTAAATATGCCAATCAGGGTATAGGTATACTAGGGACTTATAGGTAAGTTAAATATGCCAATCAGGGGTATGCCAATTTCATCATGTTTAAACATGGAGCACAGCACTTTAGCACTCATTAGCATGGATATAGTGCACAGAGTTCTACATCCAACAAAAACGTTCAAGGGAAAAATCTAGTGGAATACCACACAAAAGATGGTTATTTGCAACAATCTTAAAATAGGTCTGATCAGCCCGCTCCTGAAAAAAACAGAAGCTGATAGTGAGGATCTGAACAATCTTTGTCTAGTTGCTTATCTTCTTTTCCTTTCAAACATCTATGAAAATTGGATGCTTAATCAATTCATTGTGGACTGTAAACTGTTTGATAATCTGCAGTCTGAATACAGGAAGGGCTGCAGCATAGGAACTGCTATACAGTCTATAGGTGATGATGTGCTACGTTTAATACATAATGGCGACTCATGTCCTCAGTCAGATCCTGATCTGGGGGCCATGGGGCAAGTAGTGTCTTCTGGACCTCAACTGTGAGGGCTGAGGTCATTTGCATCTGATTCCCCTTTGTCTGCGAGCAGTCACAGGCTTCTCAGGGAAGTAGTATGGGGGTGCTCAAGCTCTGCCGCATTTCATACGCAGCCTCCTCCTGCTACAACAAAAGTACACAGTAAGGGCAGACATCAGCAGGCCCTCAGGGTGGAAGACGCATGTAACCTGAAGTTGCTGTGGCCCCACATGGGTGCATTGCACCACAGCTTTATTCCTATTCATCTCTGTGTGCTAGGCTTCACGCTTGCCCCAATTCAGGGCTTAGACTCCTCAGCAATAATGACATGGGCCAGCTCTCGGTCTCTTCAGCCCAATGGCACACAGTCTAACCTCAGTCCTAAGTCATGTTGTAGCAGTGGCACAAGAGCAACAGCAGTTCTTTGGATCAGAGCTGCATGGGATGAGCCAAAGCCACAGTTCTTTAGATCGCAGTGGCACAGGATCGGCCACAGTCACAGTTCTGGGTGCACCGGGAAGCCATGATTCTGTGCTTCCCACCTAGAAATGAAGATAGGAGAGTCTAATATCGCTGATACCTGGGGGAAGCATATCAGTCTCCTCCATCCTCCTTCCTATGGCAGACCCCACCAGCACCAGGGTGTCACTTCATCTGGCTTTTTATGGACAGTCACACCCTCTACAGATTTAACAAGCACCTTCCCTCTCTCAACACACAGGCTGGCTTCTCGGCCTCTCAGGTTAGATGGGCAGCTTCTTCCAGCAAGACAAGATTTCATGTGATGTCCCCTCACCTCTGGGAAGCAGGCAGTCAGGCAGACTTAAGCTCTGGTTGCACAGCAGTCCTCTGAGTGCTCTGTGGAGTACTCCGTTCTTTGGTCATAGAGAACTTGACACCTGGAAGTAGGTCAATGGATCCCATACTTACTTAGTAAAAGCAGACAGGAGATGCAGATCAACTGTCTGCAATTTCAGACTGTGTTTGAGGTGATTCTCCTTTCCGGGCTGCTCTCCAGGCACAGCCTTTGTGTAGAGTGATGCTTCTCACAGCACAGTAGTCTCCAGTCTCAAGCACCCACAACAGATGCACCTGGATGTCATCCGCCACTCTGAACAGTAATTAGGAAAAAGATGAAAGGCTGGCCTCCCTTAATGGTCTCTTTCACCTTGAACAACAGAGACTGCAGTCTCACCCTTCACCCCCACCGTCTACCAAACAGCAGTGCTGCAGAAAGACTAATCAGTAGCTCCTCTCAGCAAAATGACTAATAGAATTTCGAATAAGCCATGTCTTCTCTCTCACCACTTCAGTGTCTAAGTCTCTTTCCTCCAGCTGCAGAAGTGTAAGCAGTACACCTCCATGTTCTAGAAGAGCAACCTCACCTCCATCTTGTGCACAGGGCCAGGCTAGGGGCATCCAAAAGGAATCCCCCATGCCTCTGTTCCTCTGGCTTACTCATATACACAATACATGTACCATGCAGGCCATAAGCAGGCATGCACTTGAGAGGCACGGCTAAAAAGGAGGCCTGGTCGCAATTGTTCCTTACTGCAGATAATATCTTGTTTCCTTTTCACCTTGAAACCAGGCAGAGTTTGCGTAGTCACGATACATGGAACTCTGCGAAGTGGGTAAAAAACTGCACCCTGCTACGGAGTTCTGTGATCGGGTGGAGTTCCCTTGTCCCGTACGTGCAGGGCTAGGGTTACACGCACCCCGGGGATGGGAGAGGCTCAGATACGTTATTCAGCTGGCAGAACTCCGACAGAAGGCTGCACCTGGCAGCGGTGGCAATGCCCTTCTACTCGTCTCTGTGAGCCTCTTCCTTCCCTATCCTACAGCTCCGGTACTGTGCTGCCGGTGCCACAGCCGGTACACAAAGCTAGCCTCTGCGCCTGCACCACCACACCAATAACAAAAGGGATAGTGCCTTCATCGTGGGAATTCTTGGCACGTCTCGTGCCCTTCGCAGATTTACTATGTGTGTGTCCTCAAGGTGCCGACAGTGAGTGCACTAATCATTGAATCCAATCATGTTCACCCCTGGCTGACAGATGAAGTGCTCCCCGCTGCCAGCGAGTTCCCACAGGCACATTATGTGTGCATGAATGTTCAGGCAGTGAGTGCACTAATCATTTATGCCAGTGTTCATGCCTGCCTGTCTGCCAGTCACAGTGTGCCCCACCGCCAGCGGCCCACCATACACACACACTACGAGTGCTTCAAGTAACTCGCCCCTCCATGGTAACAAATGCACAGAGGGGATATTAAAATGTTCCTATCCTTACTTACCTGAGATCAATGCAAAGTAAACTTTTTCATTCACGCTGTTGTCCCTGCCGGACCATAGGCCTAGGCTGGGGGCAGGAGTCAGGACATGGACTGGGAGGCGGTGAAGTATGCAGTGAGTGGGCAGTGGAACCTGTTTGTCTCCAGAAGATCGGCACTTGTGTGCCCACTGTCAACCTGCAAGCTCCCTAGTGGCCACCCACTGACAGCATAGGCACGCGCCAACTGCTCGCAAACACCTGGGGACAGGGGCACCCGCATGCAGTTATAGCATGTGCAGACCACAGGTCCAGACAAAACTATCAATCAAAGTCGCCACCCAGCACTTCAAGCGGGACCGTTATGAGGCAAGTGAGGGCACATTTGCATTTCAGCTTGAAGACTGTTTGCACATGACCGCAGAGTGGGTGGTGAACTCCGCTACTCGGCAGTTGGCGCGGAGTTTGTTTGCTGAATTACGCTCTCCGAGTGCGGAACTGCAAAACTCGAAAAACACAGTCGGCGGAGCGGAGTTTACCGTCCTCCCTTACTTAAAACAGGCTGCAGTCTAGTTTGTTGTAGTAGCCACAGTGACACGCCTTCAAGTACCTTCTGGAGCTAGGAAAGTTACACGACCTAATCAATACCACTGAGCTAGATATAAAATGCTATTCTAAGCAAGTGGCAAGAGAGGGCTAGATAGCAAGCTGCACCAAAATGGCCCTCCGATTATGAGTGGGCCAGAGATTTCTGTTTATGCAGAGATCAGGATTCTGAATTGTGTGAGGTTACTATATGCTATATGCTGCTACCACCACTGGGACAGTAGTCTACGGACAGTGCAACGAGGGCATGCCCCTCCAGATAACAGAATGGTCCAGTAATGCACACATGTCAAGTGACAGGTTGAGGCCTATGTGCACACACTTGATGATCATGAAGCTTGGGACAAAATCGAAAACCAGGATACCAGATACGTGCAGGGGACATTTTCGTACCAACATCAGTCTTACTGACCTTTCAGTAGCATTGGGCATAGTCAACCAAAACACACATCTCATCACCCTCAGAAAAGCAATGGAGACAAAGGGAACAATTCTAAATTGGATTACCACTTATGTTTAAAACTGGTTCCAGTTAATAAATCCTAGGAAGAATCTTTCAGAACAGGTATGATACATGGTTCAATTCTTTCTTCAACTCTCTATATCCTGTGTGTTGAACCTCTCACCATGATGCTGAAACACTTAAACATATTATATTATACTTGTGCAGATGACACCCATCTTTATGTAAAAGTTTCCCTCTCTGAGGAAGTAACCAATGAGGTCAAACACTAGCTGACGTTCAATCATGGATGACTTTTCACAACCTAAAGCTGAATACTGCGCACGCAGACTGAATTCCTATTAATTTCTCTGCAAAATGTAATCCCAATCCAACCTTGGCTTGATTCAGTTAATGTTAGATTGTAAACCCATAATCATATGTATGAAACCTCTATGGGTCACACCTGATTAGAATTTGAACCTTCAATCACACATAAACATGATTTGTTTTTTAAAACATATTCATATTAGCATTTAACATAATGGCAGGTAGGCAGATACAATCACGACATCATTCCATCCCCCTTTTTTATTACAATACATCGCACTGACAGTGGACCTAGGTCCATCAAGCTTTTACCCATCAGATTGTCAACAGCTAGTAGTGAGGGTCCATGACAAGCACAATGCATATGGGGATAATTGGCCTTCGTGTCTATAGCTGAAGCATAAGAAGTTGTTGGATTATACTGTATTATCTAATCCTCATGTATCTATAATTATAAGATGTCCTAACCAGGCTTGAATAGGAGTTTCAAAGGAGAGGCCTTCCGCGTAACACCTATCAAACTCAACTATCAGCAAACAAATGCAGGGTGGCATAAGACATACCAGAATCTGAGAATACAAACTGGGGTGTATAGTGCACTAGGTGGGTGAGTGGGATCCCAGGGGTCAGTCCAAACAACCATCAATCATTTGTCCCATTCATCCAAATCATGGCAGTGTGTGGGGGGGTTCCGAAGGGTGTCCACCATCCACATCCCACACTTCTGCAGGGGCTCACCCCTCCAATCCCCACTTTTCCCACTGTCCCTAATTATCTCTTATTAATGGCCGTCCCTCTAGTCAGACTCCCCGGCCACGGGTGCATACCCCTCGCCTGTCTGTGTGCCATCTTGGCTACGCTCCTCAGTGTCCCTCTCCCGATCCGGGTGTTTCCAGGCATCCAAGACCTCTTTCGATTGCTCCACAATGGGGCGCTGCTGCAGTCCCTTCGCCTTTTCCCTCTTCAAGGCTCTCCTCTCTGCCCCAGCTCAGTGAGTCACATCATGTTACCAGGCCCCCACCACTGGTCCGACAGTGAACTTCCATGCCAAAGCTATCTTCCGACTGGCGGGGACCAGAGCGAGGTCAATAAATCCATTTCCGACCTTCCATTTGAGTGGGCGAGGCAAAAGCCCTAGCAGGCAAACCCCAATAGTGGGGTGAAGTGCGTGCCCCAGTGTCGTACCCACTACCACCAATACTTCATCCCAGAACTGACGCAAGCCAGGGCACACCCTTGTCTGCATCGTCACAATGACACCTCGGACAACCACGGGCCACACCACCATAAGCAACCTGGAGTCTATCGGGTGTCATGTAGGTGATATGCAAGTAATTAAGCTGCGTGTATTTCAGCCTCATGTTACGTGAGACCGTCTTAGGGTACGCTATAACCCTATTTCAATTCCGAGTCAGAAAGCTCCCTCACCAGTATCGTCTCCCACCGCTCATGCAGTTTTACCATAGGGTTACAGGTCGCCGCAGATAGTGAGCAGTAGAGCCATTTTATCAGGTGGTTCGCTGTTCCCACTGTCAGCAAGGAATGTAACACCTGGTGTGTTTTGGGCTCCGCACTACCTCTACCCCACAATCCCTTAAACATATGGTTCAGGGCCTCGTATCGGAGGAATTGGCCAGGTGGTTGGCCAGAGTCCCCCTCCAAATCCTCAAAGGGGGTAGGAATACTCTGTTGGTGGCATTCCCCAACCATGTCCAACCCCGCCCCAATACAAGCCGTCAGCTGCTCATCTGCAAATATTGTCAATGGGTCACCATGTGGAAGTCCAATCAAGGGCAGGACCGGGGAATACAGGGGAGTGTCTGCGGTCTTAGCCACGCTTCGTTTCCATCACTGCAGAGCCATAGCCAACAGTAGAGAATGCCACGGGGTGTCCACCGCAGGGTTAATCAATTTAGCCAAAAATAAGGTGGAGCCCGTCCCTATCTCCATCCAGCCTGTGTCCTCCAACTTCAGCCCCTCTAACCGTTGCGCAAACCACTGCAGCTGGGAAGCCAGGAAATATAATTCAAAGTTTGGCACTCCCAGGCCATCCTCTGCCATGAAGCGTTGTAAAGTTGCTAAAGACACCCTTCACTGTCCTTTATCCCGAATAAGGTCCCATAATAAGGAGTCCAGCTGGCGAAACCAGCAGGCAGGCAGTCTAATAGGGAGGTTAATAAAAAAATATCGTAAGCCCGGGAGCATAACCATCTTGGGCAGGGAAATCCGGGCCATAATAGGCAATCGTAATGAACACCAAAAGGGGACACAAGATCTAAGCGATCGGAGAGCACTCCTGAGATTACCCTCCTGAAGATCTTCGAGGGAGTAATAGATATGAACCCCCAAGTATCTAAAGGTGGACTGGGCCCAGTTAGGTTCAGCAGGAAGGTCTGGGGGGTGGGGAAGCACTGAGGGCACGGGAAACAAACATGTCTTATTCCTATTGACCTTCAAGACCGATACATGTTCTAATCTCCCCAGGAGATCAAGAGCCTTAGCAGAGCCTGTGACAGCGACGGCTAGATAGATCAAGAGGTCATCGGCGTATAAGGAAATTATATGTTCTTGTCCTCGTACAGACAACCCCATTCCCTCCCCTCCCTGTCGAAACAACACAGCTAGTGGTTCAATCACCAAGGCGAGCAGGAGTGGCGATAATGGACAGCCCTTCCTAGTACCTCGAAAAATCCCATACTGTAAGGATACTGTCCTACCTGTCCTAACGCGCACGGTAATCTCCCCGTAAAGCAGTTTCATCCACCACAGCCAGTCACCCCCAAGTGCCATTTGCCCCATGGCTTCAAGCAGATAGCGACACCGAATGGTGTCGAAGGCCTTTTCCAGGTCAAAAGATAGAAAGCCCGCCTGTGGGAGAGCTGGACCTCTGGATGAAAGAACACGGAGTACAGACTACGCAAATTGAAGGACATGCTCTGGGAGGGGATAAACCCGTTCTGGTCTATGTGGACTAGAGTAGACATATACAGGAGTAAGAGAAGAGCCATGATCTTACTAAGTAGTTGGAAATCCATGTTAGGCATGGAGAGTGGGCGGAAGTCCGCAGTGCGGGCTCCTGGAGCTTTAGTCTTGGGGAGCAGAATTATAACTGCGTTGCGTGTAGAGTTGGACAGCCGCAGAGATTCGGCATAGAGAGCCACCAATCTTGGGGCCAACGTCGGGGCATATGCAGCGTAGAATTCTGCAGGGAGGCCGTCTGGGTCAGGGGATTTCCCGGTGGCCATGCTTTTAATAGCAGCCTGGAACTCCTGCTCCTTCACTGGTCCTCCCAGCACCTCCCTCACCTGGGGGGCCAGCACACGAAGCTGCAGTGTGTTCAGGAAGTCCCAGTGATCACTCAAGGGGACCGGAGGCGGCGCACTGTACAGGTCCCTATAATAATTGCAAAACACAGCATTGATTGCTTCTGGGTCATAAACAGACTCACCAGACCCAGACCTCATATGTGTGATCGGGGACCCGTGTGATTCTGGCCGAACAAGCCATGCCAACAATTCTCCAGGCCTCCCGTCCTCCTCCTGTACCTTTGTGAGTTACCCTCAATAAGTATGGCATTGTAGCCGCTCAAGTGCCTCACTGTAAAGTGCACACATCTCCCGCAGGCTCTCCGGATCATTGGCCTCCTTTCCCTGCGTGTTGCCCAATTGGTGTAGTCGACCCTCAAGCTCCTCCAATTCCAGATGTAATTCCCGCTGTATGCCTATTGAGTGCCCTAGGCAATGTCCATGCACCACAGTCTTAAATGTCTCACACTCCACCAGTCCCGTGGATGCTGAATGTGCATTGTCAGAGAAATAATTGTCAATGGTGGCAGCTAGGGTTTCCCTAAAACAAATATCCTCCAGAGCTCGTGGATTGAACCTTCATAGGGGGATCAGGGACAGCTCCCAAGCGGCCTGAAGTCAAGCAACATAGGACTGTGGTCCGAAATTGTACGCCCTAAGTATATATATATAGATATATATTAAAGAAAAAGAAAATTATGTTTGGGTTGGAGTCAGAAGCCAGGTAGTAAATGATTAGACAATTCTTGCTCATTGCACCTGCATTGATAACAATACAGCTGTGGGGATTGGAGGGGGAGTTAGATTGGGAGTTTGATCGTGGGAGGGGTCACAAAAGCAAGGGCTCAGTGCAGAGCGACTAGCGGTGGGAGAGAGGTGGATGCCCTTCTTTGGACCCCAAAACTGGGCTGGGCCTGGAGAGGGTTGCTGGGGCGAGTGAGGGAGGGGGATGGAGAAGGCTGGTGGTTGGAGGAAAAAGACAGCAATTGTCAGCGGATCTAGCGCGAGTTGAAAACCCGGAAAAGAGTAGGAGAGATAGAGAGTGAAGGCAAAAGAAAAGATTTGCTGAGAGGGTAGGAGCAAGGGTAGCGAAGGAAGGGGGAAGTAAGAGGTGAGTCAGGCATTAGGCTTCATCTCGTGGATTGGTTTGGAAGGTATGAGGTTCGGTTGAGAGTTGGTGAAAAGTTAGTAAGGTCTGGAGAACTGAAACAGAGGGCATAGTGGTGATTCATGAGGGGTGGCCAGGTATAAAAAGAGGGAGGTTATGGGTGGCGGGAAGTTAGAGGCATGTTAATAGAGTATCTGACCAAGGGTCTGGAATGAGCCATAAAGGTTCGGAAGGAGGTGTGAGCAGATATGTAAAGTTGAGAGAAGATAGGGTGAACAATATTATGGAGATGGAGCAGGGGTAGTTAGAGGAGAGAGAAGAAGAGGAGAAGGAAGGGTTGATGGTGAGCACAGATAGGAGGTGATCCTCTGAGACCATACATACAGGAATTTTAAAATGATAGGTGAAATTTCCATTGGTAGGGCAACATCGGGGTCTTGAGAAATTGAGGAGCAAGACCACTGACCTGGTCAGTGTGTCTCTTCTCCCCCCATGCAGCTCCACCACTAAGTGCTGCACTCTGCCCTCTGAGCCCCCTGTGCTCTCCGTTTTCTGGGTATTTGAAGCCCTCCTCCAACCGCAGGCTCCTGCCTGCGCCTCATCCCTGGTGGTCCAGTGGGAGAGCACTCTGCTCTTCTGTTGTTCTGCCTCTCTTGGCTTTTTCTGTGCCCTCTTTTTCTCTTTTTTCCCTTTTCTCTCTCCTCTCCCTCTTCTTGCGACCCACGTTGTCAACGCTGCTGCTGCCTCCGCGTCCCCTCCAGTGTGTCCTTCCCACTCTCGCCTCACAGCTGACCGCCCTTCCCTGACCCCTACTTAATGATGGACGCGTGCAGCGGGTGCGCCAAAAGCGCACCAAAGGGAAGTCCGTCTGCACCTGCCCACGACCCAACCGCAACCAGCGCCAGGGATCCTGGTCCTCCGACACGCCTCTGCTACGACTCCAGCATCCTCCACGCTCTCAACTCTGGACGCAGCAACAACTGGCAGCTTTCGACGCTGAGCAACACCCAAGGCCCGATCTCCTGTCGACACTGCTGCTTCACCTTCACACACCTCTGGACCCCAGTGGCAGCCCCCAGCCTACCGGACATCACCGCTCACAAACCACTCAACTGCATCCTCCTCAATGTTTGCTCCCTACACAAGCACAACATAGAAATCTGGGACCTCCTCAACACCCACGTGTCCGACGTCACCTTCCTCACAGAAACCTGGACCAACGCCAACTCTCCGACCGATATCGCCACCGCCATCCTCGACGGATACAAGCTTGTGCGGAAAGACCGCCCCACCCGCCCAGAGGAGGCATTGCCATCGTCCACAAAAGCAGCCTTCGCATGACAACCACTGGCTCGGACGACAATACGACCCCCATGGAGCATCTCCACTTCCAGATCCAGACCAACTCTAAAACGACTCTCCGCGGAACCCTCATCTACAGGCCACCCGGCCATCACGCTCCTTTCACCAACACCATCACTGACCTTATCTCGCCTCCACAGACTACATCCTACTCGGAGACCTAAACTTCCACCTGGACAACCACGATGACCCTAATGCCACCGCCCTCCTAGAGAACATCGCCAACATAGGACTGAAGCAACTTGTCACCGCCCCCACGCACACAGCGGGACACACATTCAACCTCATCTTCGCAGAAGGAAACAGCGTCTCCTATAGTCACACTACAGAACTCCTCTGGACAGACCACAACTGCATCTAGTTCTCCTTCAGAAAACCCACTGTACACAAGCACGCCCTCACTGGTGACACACAACCTTCACTGCTGGATCATGAACTGCACCAACACACTCACCCCCCCCAAGAAAGCCACAGGACGACACATCAAGAAAGCAAGCTGGTTCATGACTACACTCCAAGAATCCAAGCTCTCCTGCTGAAGACTCGAAAAGACATGGAGGAACAACAAAACCCCAGAAACACGCACCGCCTACAGAGCAGCCACCACAACACACCACCAACTCATCAAGTCCATAAAGAAGAATTTCCTCCAAGACAGAATCCTCACCAACGCCCACAACTCCAAAGAACTCTTCTCCATCATCAAGAAATTTACCAAACCCAGCAGCGAAACAACAGACATCCCACCCTCCCAAGTCTTCTGCAACAGACTCAGTACCTTCTTTCACCTCAAGATTAAGATGATCTAGGACAACTTCGACAAACAAAACCCCGCACCACTTCAGTTCCCACCCCCAGCGACGCCACCCAAAAGACCCTGCTCACTTGGACCCCACTCACGACCAAAGCCACCTTAAAGACCATAAAGAGCATCCGATCCAGAGTACCTTGTGACCCCTGCCCACCCCACATCTTCCACAGAGCAGCCAAGGCCATTGCACCCGAACTACGCCGGACGATCAACTGCTCCTTCGAAACCACCACATTCCCCGATGACTGGAAACACGCTGAAGTCAACTCCCTCCTGAAGAAACCTGCCGTAGACCAGATGGACATCAAGAACTTCAAGCCCATCTCCCTGCTTCCTTTCGCAGCCAAGGTCATTGAAAAGGCAGTCAACACCCAGCTAGCAAATTTAATCGAAGCCAACAACGTCCTGGACATCTCCCAATCTGGATTCCGCAGCAACCACAGCACCAAGACTGCCCTACTCGTCACCACCGACGACATCCGCACCCTCCTCGACCAGGGCCAAATGGCATAACTCATCTTCCTGGACCTCTCGGCAACCTTTGCCACCATCTCCCACTGCACACTAGCCACCAGACTCCACGATGCCGGCATCCGCAGAAAGGCACTTGGCTGGATATGCTCATTTCTCACAAGCAGAACTCAGCGAGTCAGACTCCCTCCCTACTTCTTGGAACCAACAGAGACCAGATGCGGAGTGCCCCAGGGATCATCCCTCAGCCCCACCTTCTTCAACATCTACATGGCCCCCCTCGCAACCATCGTCAGAAACCACGGGCTCAACATCATCTCCTATGCCTATGACACCCAGCGCATCCTCTCCCTCATCAAAGAACCCAACATCACCAGGCACAACTTCCAAGAAGGGATGAAAGCCGTCGCCACCTGGATGAAGAAGAGCTGCCTGAAACTCAACTGAGAAAACAGAAGTCCTCATCCTTGGCTCCACCCCCTCCACATGGAACGACACTTAGTGGCCCCCCGCCCTCGGAAACATTCCCACCCCCACGGAAAACACACAAAACCTCGGCATCATACTAGACCTATTGCTCACGATGAACCGTCAGATCAACGCCGTATCCTCGGCCTGCTTCAACACCCTCCGCATACTCCGAAAAACTTTCAGATGGAGCCCACCCGAATCCAGTAAAACGGTTGCGCATGCCCTCATCAGTAGCAGACTGGACTACGGCAATGCTCTCTACACCGGAATCAACAAGAAACTACTTCGCAAACTCCAGACCGTCCAAAACGCCACAACCAGACTGATCCTGGACATCCCACATCACCCAACACCTCTGCGATCTCCACTGGCTCCCCATCGAAAGAAGAATAACCTTCAAGCTCCTCACTCACGCATACAAGGCCCTCCACAACATCGGACCAGCATACCTTAACAATCACCTCTCCTTCCACGCACCCAATCGACACCTCCCATCAGCTGACCTCTCTCTGGCCACTGTACTACGCATCTACAAGACCAGAACAGGAGGAAAGTCCTTCTCCTACCTCGCAGCGAAGGCCTGGCACGACCTCCCCCTCCACCTCGGGCAAGTCCCCACACTGCTCCAGTTCAGGAAGGACCTCAAGACCTGGCTCTTCGGATTACCCCAGCACTCAACGGAGCCGCACCCCTTTTCCCCCCCAGTGCCTTGAGACCCTCGCGGGTGAGTTGCTGCGGTTTACCAACCCTTGATTGATTGATTGATTGAGAACTTGGTTAGAGAAAAACTTACTTCCCAAGAGATCCAATTTGTAAATATTTACCTGGAAAAGGTGAAGTGGAGGCTTTATGGGGGCAATCAAATACATGACATTAGAGGATACTTACCAAGTCTGAGAGACAAGACCCAGGGCAGGACTAAGAGGAAGGAGCACTGGACTACCGGACGAAGGACCTCTTGAAGTGTGGTGATTGGTGTGGGAGGGGATGGAGCCAGCCCAGGTGGATTTGTTTTTGTATTTAGTAAGCACACTAATATCAGAAGGTGTTCTTGCACTAAGAGACTCAAAAAACGGAAAACTGAACAGGCACAACAGAAGAAAAGTTTCTAGATAACAGCCATGTTTTTAATTGACTGGCCGAGGAACCCAAGAAAAAGCCTTACAGCTTGTGCCCACCAAAATGTATTCATGTCCTTTCTTTTTTCAAGTGGCTACTCCACATGCCAACACCACTCACATGCCCACTGATGCCAACCTGCTTCCACGGAGCGCCATCCATGGCGCGCCAGCATTCGGTTGGTAAGAGTACACAATGGCTTCATTGTGTAGGCAACAAGAATGCCCCACGCGTGCCCTGATTATTTCCAAGCAGAAGACAAACAATTGATGGACGGAATGCAGAACAAATCAAAATATTCTACCCCAGTCAAGAGATCTGGGTTAAATCCATCATTCTTTTGCTCACCATGCCGCCCCAGTTTAGACTTGGCCATATTCAAATCAGTCTTGACCCTGTGCCTCATGGGAACAGTCCAGCCCGAACTGCCAAGCCAGGTCCTCCCTGGACCGGAAACAAGCATCCTAGGACCGGTTTCAGGGTTTCACCCCTCTTCAGCCAGGATAGCTTGAATCCAGTGGCACCTTGAGCCCGGGACCTACGTCTAGGCATACCCGGCGCACTTAGGGCAAGAAAGCAAAAGACAAACAATTGATGGACGGAATGCAGAACAAATCAAAACATTCTCCCCCAGTCAAGAGATCTGGGTTAAATCCATCAATCTTTTGCTCTCCATGCCACCCCAGTTTAGACTTGGCCATATGCAAATCAGTCTTGACCCTGTGCCTCATGGGAACAGTCCAGCCCGAACTGCCAAGCCAGGTCCTCCCTGGACCGGAAACAAGCATCCTAGGACCAGTTTCAGGGTTTCACCCCTCTTCAGCCAGGATAACTTGAATCCAGTGGCACAGTGAGCCCGGGACCCACGACTGGGCATACCCGGCGCACTTAGAGCGAGGAAGCAAAAGACACACAATTGATGGACGGAATGCAGAACAAATCAAAACATTCTCCCCCAGTCAAGAGATCTGGGTTAAATCCATCATCAATGTTTGCATTGTCAGCATTGTCAGCATTCAGTCCATCATTTGTTTGCTGTAACACTTTTCGCCCTAAGTGGGATGGGTATGCCCAGACGTGGGTCCCTTGCTCACTGCGCCACTGGATTCAAGCTAGCCTGGCTGAAGAAGGGTGACATACCCTGAAACTGGTCCCAGGATGCTTCTTTCTGGTCCAGGTAGGACCTGGCCTGGCAGTTCGGTCTGGACTGTTCCCATGGGGCACATGGTCAAGACTGATTTGCATATGGCTGGGTCCAAACTGGGGGTGGCGTAGTGGGCAAAAGAACGATGGATTTAACCCAGATCTTTTGACTGGGGAGAATGTTTGCATTGTCAGCATTCCGTCCATCATTTGTTTGCTGTAACACTTTTCGCCCTAAGTGGGATGGGTATGCCTAGACGTGGGACCCTTGCTCACTGCGCCACTGGATTCAAGCTAGCCTGGCTGAAGAAGGGTGACATACCCTGAAACCGGTCCCAGGATGCTTGTTTCCGGTCCAGGGAGGAGCTGGCCTGGCAGTTCGGTCTGGACTGTTCCCATGGGGCAAAGGGTCAAGACTGATTTGCATATGGCTGGGTCCAAACTTGGGTGGCGTAGTGGGCAAAAGAACGATGGATTTAACCCAGATCTTTTGACTGGGGGAGAATATTTGCATTGTCAGCATTCCGTCCATCATTTGTTTGCTGTAACACTTTTCGCCCTAAGTGGAATGGGTATGCCCAGACGTGGGTCCCTTGCTCACTGCGCCACTGGATTCAAGCTAGCCTGGCTGAAGAAGGGTGACATACCCTGAAACCGGTCCCAGGATGCTTGTTTCCGGTCCAGGGAGGACCTGGCCTGGCAGTTCGGTCTGCACTGTTCCCATGGGGCACAGGGTCAAGACTGATTTGCACATGGATGGGTCCAAACTGGGGTGGCGTAGTGGGCAAAAGAACGATGGATTTAACCCAGATCTTTTGACTGGGGAGAATGTTTGCATTGTCAGCATTCCGTCCATCATTTGTTTGCTGTAACACTTTTTGCCCTAAGTGGGATGGGTATGCCCAGACCTGGGTCCCTTGCTCACTGCGCCACTGGATTCAAGCTAGCCTGGCTGAAGGAGGGTGACATACCCTGAAACCGGTCCCAGGATGCTTGTTTCCGGTCCAGGGAGGACCTGGCCTGGCCGTTCGGTCTGGACTGTTCCCATGGGGCACAGGGTCAAGACTGATTTGCATATGGCTGGGTCCAAACTGGGGTGGCGTAGTGGGCAAAAGAACGATGGATTTAACCCAGATCTTTTGACTGGGGGAGAATGTTTGCATTGTCAGCATTCCGTCCATCATTTGTTTGCTGTAACACATTTTGCCCTAAGTGGGATGGGTATGCCCAGACCTGGGTCCCTTGCTCACTGCGCCACTGGATTCAAGCTAGCCTGGCTGAAGAAGGGTGACATACCCTGAAACCGGTCCCAGGAGGCTTGTTTCCGGTCCAGGGAGGACCTGGCCTGGCAGTTCGGTCTGGACTGTTCCCATGGGGCACAGGGTCAAGACTGATTTGCATATGGCTGGGTCCAAACTGGGGTGGCGTAGTGGGCAAAAGAACGATGGATTTAACCCAGATCTTTTGACTGGGGGAGAATGTTTGCATTGTCAGCATTCCGTCCATCATTTGTTTGCTGTAACACTTTTCGCCCTAAGTGGGATGGGTATGCCCAGACGTGGGTCCCTTGCTCACTGCGCCACTGGATTCAAGCTAGCCTGGCTGAAGAAGGGTGACATACCCTGAAACCGGTCCCAGGATGCTTGTTTCTGGTCCAGGGAGGACCTGGCCAGGCAGTTCGGTCTGGACTGTTCCCATGGGGCACAGTGTCAAGACTGATTTGCATATGTCTGGGTCCAAACTGGGGTGGCGTAGTGGGCAAAAGAACGATGGATTTAACCCAGATCTTTTGACTGGGGGAGAATGTTTGCATTGTCAGCATTCCGTCCATCATTTGTTTGCTGCAACACTTTTCGCCCTAAGTGGGATGGGTATGCCCAGACGTGGATCCCTTGCTCACTACGCCACTGGATTCAAGCTAGCCTGGCTGAAGAAGGGTGACATACCCTGAAACCGGTCCCAGGATGCTTGTTTCAGGTCCAGGGATGACCTGGCCTGGCAGTTCGGTCTGGACTGTTCCCATGGGGCACAGGGTCAAGACTGATTTGCATATGGCTGGGTCCAAACTGGGATGGCGTAGTGGGTATGCCCAGACGTGGGTCCCTTGCTCACTGCGCCACTGGATTCAAGCTAGCCTGGCTGAAGAAGGGTGACATACCCTGAAACCAGTCCCAGGATGCTTGTTTCCGGTCCATGGAGGACCTGGCCTGGCAGTTCGGTCTGGACTGTTCCCATGCGGCACAGGGTCAAGACTGATTTGCATATGGCTGGGTCCAAACTGGGGGGGCGTAGTGGGCAAAAGAACGATGTATTTAACCCAGATCTTTTGACTGGGGGAGAATGTTTGCATTGTCAGCATTCCGTCCATCATTTGTTTGCTGTAACACTGATTATTTCCAAGCCACAATTATTGGAAAATCCCTGTCTGCCATGGTCTTATCAAACCTTGTTCATCAATTATCCAAGGCCGAAGGGCCTGGAAGGAATCCGTGGTTACATAGGAGATCTCCAGAGCTCCCTCAGTTCTGGAAGACAATACACATCACGCTAATATCACACTCTTCCCAAAGTAACCCTTATTTCAGGATTTCACAGATCCTGGGAAAATCTCAAACATGTGGCTTATTTTGTGGAAGGTCCAATGTCCTGATCCTAAAGTGCCTCCTGATGACAGGTGCACATAATAATTAGGAAATGTGCAGTTGATCCTTATGGGAAAGGCTTCCTTCCAGGGAAGACCCTAAAACTACAGACATGTTATAGAGCATATCTCTGGGATGCAAAGATTAAATAAAGCACACATTTTATTGCAAGAAGTCTGTACATCTTTACTTTTTTCTGCAATGTGCAATATTGTATAAACTCAACACGACCTATTTTATGCTGAAAAGTAAACACTATGGTGTTAATAAAATGGCGTCCCCGTGTTTCCATGTGAGAATAAAATATAAATTGGTGGGGAATGTTACTTTGGATATGATTTGTAGGATGGAATGTGTAGTATGCACTGGGATCCATTTTACATCGCTGAATATTAACATTTCAAAATGGATAATAACGGAGCGACATGTGCTACTTATTCTGCCTTTAATTTAAATATGTGGTTCCTTGTCGATTAATGAAAATTAACTGAAATGATGCTTTTGCAGCTAAGTAGGAAAGCAAAAACGAACGGTTCAAAAATTCCATTTCTCACCAGTAGGTGGGGGCAAAATGTTCTTGAGCTGCAGTTCTGTATCTGCACTTTTGTACAGCCCATCTGATTTGTTTCTAAACACATCCATTTTTCGGCATCTACGGTTACTGGCAGGCAGGCAGGTGAAGCAATGTGCCGCGAATTGCACAGTTTCGGTATTGTAGAGAATCTGAGATTAGAAATCCTTTTTTTCAGAGTCTGGCTCTTCATTGGTAGTGCAACCACCTGCGACCCGCCAAAAATTCACCTGGACCTTCGCATTCTCGTCGAAATCTGAGAACGGGCCTCGGGACCTGCATAGCAACGGGGGCGGTCTTCGCAACAGTTCTGTAAGGTAATCATGCGGACAGGAACACAGTGTGTGTTTGAGGGATTAAGAAGACCTGGCGTCAGCAGAAAACCGGCATTCACGAGCGCAGCGTCACGCTGGACAGCGCGGGCCTGCATCACCACCTAGTGTAAGGATGAGAAGGTGGCAGCAGCTGCAAGCAAGAAGGAGAAAAACAGGAAAGGAAACCAAAAGAAGGAAAATTAAAGAAGGCAGTCATAGGAAAGATACAAGAATAAAGAACACAAGAGAAAAATAATTCAGAAATTAAGGAATAAGAAATAAAGGGCAAAAAAAGAACAAAAAAAATCGAGCAAAGGAAAGAATGAATGGAGAAAGAGATCCGAGGAAAACGAAGTAATGGCAAAACCAATACCCCTTGGCGATGGCAAGCCATATTTCATATTTTTGTAAGCATATGCCGCAAAAATGAAAAGAAGGAAAAGAAGAATTCATATCACTGATTGAATGTGGTGGCCATAAGCTTGCAATAACATCTGTAAATAATTTTTAAAAAATCTCTAATTTTAATAAGTCGAGTCATTCCTCAAAGCTTTACTTACAAATAGGCATAGAAACCCTTTTTTTGTTTTAATGCACATTAAAGGAAAACAAGATTCTTATTGGTGCAAAGGAAACTTAGGGGCATATTATCAAGAACGGCGTTAAAAATTATCGCCGGTTTAGCGGCAGAAAACTACCGCTAAAGCGGCGATAATGGGCTTGATAATATGCCCGTGAGAATTCCAATAGAAGTCCATGTTCTGGTGTGAACATGGGCTTCTATTGGAATTCTCCAGGGCATATTATCAAGCCCATTATCGCCGCTAAACCGGCGATAATTTTAACTCCGTTCTTGATAATATGCCCCTCCGTTTTAAATCAATGTAACATTCAAACATAGTTTATGCACTCAATCATGACTAAACACGCGGAAGTCAAGCCCCTCCTCAAGAAGCCCTCCGCAGACCCCACGGACCTCAAAAAGTACAGACTCATCTCTCTCCTCCCTTTCAAGGCTAAAGTCACAGAGAAGATCGTCAACAGCCAACTCACAAATTTAATCGAAGCCAACTCCATCCTCGACTCTTCCCAATCCGGATTCTGCAGCAACCACAGCACTGAGACCACCCTCCTCGCCGCTACAGACGACATCCGCACTCTCCTCGACCAGGGCCAGATGGCGGCCCTCATCTTACTTGACCTCTCTGCAGCCTTCGACACCGTCTCCCACCGCACTCTCACCGCCAGACTCCACAACGCCGGCATACAGGGAACTGCCCTCGACTGGATCCGCTCTTTTCTCACCGGCCGTACCCAAAGAATCAGACTCCTGCCTTTCCTCTCCGAACCCACAGAGATCAACTGCGGAGTACCCCAAGGATCGTCGCTCAGCCCCACGCTCTTCAACATCTACATGGCCCCCCTCGCTGTCATCGTCAGAAAACATGGGCTCAGCATAGTATTCTACGCCGATGACACCCAGCTCATCCTCTCCCTCATGAGACTACCCGACATCTCCAGACTCAGCTTCCAGGAAGGAATGAAAGAAGTTGCATCCTGGATGAGCAGCAGCTGTCTGAAGCTCAACTCGGAGAAGACAGAAGTCCTCATCCTCTGACCCAGCCCCTCAGTATGGGACAACACATGGTGGCCGTCCGCCCTCGGCAGCCCCCCCCCACTCCCACAGACCACGCCCGCAACCTCGGCATCATACTCGACTCCTCCCTCACCATGACCCAACAGATCAACGCCGTCTCCTCCTCGTGCTACAACACCCTCCACATCCTTCGCAAGACCTTCAAGTGGATCCCGTCGAATCCAGAAAGACCGTCACCCACGCACTCATAACCAGCAGACTGGACTACGGAAACGCCCTCTACGCCGGAATCAACAAATCCCTGCTCCGGAAACTCCAGACCATCCAGAACACCGCAGCGAGGCTCATCCTCAGCATCCCACAGCATGAACACATCACCCAGCACCTACGCCACCTCCACTGGCTCCCCGTCGAAAAGAGAGTAACCTTCAAGCTACTCACTCAAGCCTACAAATCCTTCCACAACACCAGACCCCAATACCTCAACGAAAGAGTCTCCTTCCACACACCCAAGAGAAACCTCCGCTACGCCGACCTCGCCCTCACTGAAACTCCACGCATGCGCAGAGCCAGAACGGGTGGAAGAGTCTACTCCTACATCGCAGCAAAGACCTGGAACGAACTCCTGCTCAACATCAGACGTTCCCCCACTCTGCACACTTTCAGGAAGAACCTCAAGACCTGCTCTTCGGCTGAATCGGAGCTGCACGAAATCCCCCCCTCCCTCCCCAGCGTGCTTCACAAATCGCTGATTAATTGATTGATTGAAAAAATATAGGATAAAAGAATGGAAATAAAAAATAAGGTGGAAAAGTATTACCACATCAGCCCTCTCACTGAGTACAAGTTCACTTCTTTTTAGGCACATATGCACTTTTGATGAGGAAAAATGCCATCACTCACAGCGCAGGCGAGAGCCAATGGCTGGAGTGGCTTACCCATTGTTGTATGCAGTATGGTATAGTGGGTGAAATTAAAATGTGAATGACACATGAACAGACCAATGAATGAAAAGGGCTGGCTCAAAGTCTATATCTCTAATTATATTATATATAAAATCTTAGTAAAATCTAAATATCTCGGCTAGCGCCAGTCCTAAAACATGTTAGATCCAGGACATCCATTTATCACCTCATATATGTACAAAGTCTTAAAATAGATGGTTTTTAAAATCATGGAAGTATTTTCCTATTTAAACAGCATTTTTCCAATAATGCACTAAAAATAAACACATATTGAAAAAGTCAATAGATCTAGGCTTTTATTGTTCTCAACGTTAATGTGCCAAGCATGAATAATTTTGTGAGGGCGCATTTATGTTTGTTTGTGTGTGTGAGAGAGAGAAAGAAAGAGAGATAGAGAGAGAGAGAGAGAGAGAGGTGGAGGAGGAGAGATGCTGAAGTTCACAGGTTCCAATATCAATAATTAGTTCAGCTGTTCAATGCATCTAATGCATAAATATGTGTGCAGCATGCAGGAATCCTGTTTTAATACCGATAGGGAAGAATAGTGCCTTAGAATATATGAGCAGTACTATCCTAACCTCAGAATGCGTGGGCAGTAATATCACAACCTCAGAATATATGGGCAGGAACAGTCCAACATCATAATGTATGAGCAGTAATAGCCCAACCACAGAATTTACGGCCAATAATATCTCAACCTAAGACTGTATTAATAGTAGTAGCTCCACCTCAGGATGTCTAAGCAGTAACAGCCCAACCTCAAAATGTATGAGCAGTAAATAATGGTGTGCGATTTTCTCGTAATTTGGTTTAGTCTAATTATGCAATTTTTTTTCAGAAAATTATGTGAAATTAAGTGCAATTATGCAAAATGCAAATTATTTAGCATTATATTTTGCACAAAATTCATTGATGTTTTAAATTTTTGATGTGAAAATGCATTTCGCTATAAAAAACCATCATTGCTGCGAACAACAGCCACTTGCCTTGTTACTGCACTACTCTGCTATACCTTTTAAAAAAAGGTGGTGTAATTATGCAACTGGTATAATATCATGATTTTGCATAACAACAAGAATAATGTGAAATTCCTCAAATTATGGCGGAACATTTAAAATCTCGCCTTGGTCTAGTAGTTATATCCCATCATCTGAATGCATGCGCACTATTATCCCAACAAAAGAGCTGTTACTCCACCAGACTTTTATGACACTATTGAGGTAAAAGATATTGCAATACAAAAATATTTCCACTAAAATATCGTTGGTAAAAATATCGAATGTAGGGACAGTGAGTCCACAAAAAGGTACTCCCTGGGTAATGCTATCACTGCGCATGTATGGCTGTGACCCAGATAGGCAGTGAGACACACATTGCCATTCAAATCAACACTCATCACAGTTGAATCCAAGTGAAGGTGCGTAGACTTTATTAGCATATGCGTGTTAGTACGGGCAAGATAAGTGCCACAACATGCAGACCAATGCAGCAGTATGTCAGGATGAGGAACGTTGCCAAGCGCCGCTGTCCACTCCGGGAGAGTGCCTCACCTTTCACAGGTGTGTGTTAACCCGCGTTGTTGTCCGCTCATGTATTCGGAGTCCAGGAGAATGCAGTCATGTCCAACGTTGTCGTGGGACATGTGACCAGATCTCCAAGATGCAACAAGGTGTTGGGACATGTGCAATGGGTTCCAATCTGTTGTGGCTGCAGGTACGTAGTTACTCGTCCATTAAAGCGATTGCAGCTTCGTAGGCTATCATTTCCAACATGAGCTCGTTGTCGACTTCATCAAACAGGACGGCGAGGCAATCCATTAGTAGGTCCGGACAGATGTGCTGCGTCCACCCCCTTTAACCAATTAGCACTACAGCCCAATAGGGGAGCGGTTCAATGTGGTCACTGCACATGAGGAGTTGTGCAATCTCCCAGGTCCAGCTGCCAGCATGTATGCCAAGTATCAAGGCATCCCATAAACGGGTATCACGGTGACACTCCTGGTCGTGGGCAAACAGGGGGCGCACACACATGTCAAAATCCAGTTCAGCTACCGTCCTGTTGGATAGGCAGACATCCATGGACCACTCGAAAATGCACGATCGACAATGCAACACAGGCTGAACGCAGGTGACGTTGGCAAGGCAGAAGCTTAGCCGGTAACTGATCCGCAGCACTGCCAATGGCAGTGCCCCCAGTAAACGCAGCATACGTGCACGGTACAGTTCCACCTGCCAGGGGTTGTGCATGTGTCCGGGTTGTTCTGCCATTGCGTTAGTGGCTCTGGTTGAAGTGGCACTGTTCTGACCTGCGCCAGTTCTGTGGATGAAATGCCACAGCTCGGATCAATGAGTTGTTTTAGTGTGCAATGGTTGTATGCCTGGGATGGTGTGGGAGTAAGTGTGAAGGCCATTCCATGCAAGATAACTTCGAGCAAGGACTTCTGTGTGTGGGGTGTGTATACGTTGGTCTTTCGTCGGGCTGTGCGTAGTGTGGGAGTTGTCATCAGCTGCTATAGTATCTGTCAGGGGTGCCGGGCACATGCAATTCCGAGGTCGGAGGTGCAGATGTGCTTCCGCCTGATAGTTCAGACAAAGGAGCTTTCATCCCTAATGTTAGTTTCTCATCTGCTTGCATTCAGGAAATGTGAAGTGGCTTGTTGGGGGTGGAGTGGGATGTGTGCGACTTTGGGATTAAAGTTTGACATGACTTGCATGTGGCAAATGAGCGGCATCACTGTGTGTTACGTTGCCTCACAGCTGCTCCTCCCTCCACCAAGCCTATTTACTTGTGTGCGCTGCGCGGTTGCATCACTTGCACTCCTACGGCACACCATTGTCACGCCTGTCTGCGCATGTCCACAAGCCTGACAACGACACTGTGATGTTGGCCGTTGAAGGTGGGCGGCCACGTGAGTGTAGGCCTGTGGGAAGGATAGGGCGGACACAGATGTAGAGTTCATGCCTGGCTGAACTCGCGCTGTGATTAAGGCTAGGCATTTGGCTCATGCTGCGGCAATACAGCTACACACAACACTTGGCATGTATGAGCCAAGACCCCCAGCGGTCTTACGCTCCTTCATTTCTCCGTTCGTGTGAGCCCGCCCTCTGGGTGCATGCTACATTGCAACATTGTCGATTGCGGGCTGGGTGGCGCCGACACTACAACAGTGACACACTCATTAGTTACTTCCTTGTCCAGGCCAGAACTGAACCACGCCCAGAGCCCCGGGCAAATCCTTCACTCCCCTATGCTGGCCTGGCGTACGCCGGCCCAACCCACTCCGCTTATGCTTACAAGGGGGGACGACAAAGCTACGTGTCCAAGGTCCTACCCACTGCCTGAGGTGACATGGTTGCGTCCGCTGTCCACAGCACAATGTAATGTGGTAGGGCCCGGGGCCATCATGCATACATAATGAGCACATGGACACACTTAGATAGATAGTGGAACTGGCTACGGGCACGTGCGTCCGGCCCCTTTTTATTACCAGGGTCACATGTCCAGTGACGCCTGTGCTGGATGGGTGTGGAGTGAGTGTAAGCCAGCCCTCGGAGTGGTTGGTGCTGGCAACAACTAGAACAGCGATCATTGGATCACACACACAGATTCAATCATAAAGGGTCCATGACTTGCAGTGCACTGAGGTAGGGGCACCAGATCTGGAATCACACACACAAGATTCAAACATAAAGGGTCCATGACTTGTGGTGCACTGAGTTAGTGGCACCTGAAGCGCTCAGCGGGTGTGCAGCCAGCGATGATGGCGTGTCCTTGCAGGTCAGGATTGGATTTGATTTATGAGCCCTGCTGACCGCAGTGTAGGCCGGAGGCAGCGGTCAGCAAGGGCCCACAGCCACATGGCGATGACGTGAGCTGCACAGAGTTGGTGGCACCTGAGGTGCTCAGCGGGTGCGCAGCCTGCGATGATGCGTCGTCCGGGCGGGCCGCACTGGAAGCAATGTCTGTTGCCTACTGGACTCCGCCATAAATAAATCATGACTGGATTCAAATAGTGAGCCCTGCTGACCGCAGTGTAGGCTGGAGGCAGCAGTCAGCAAGGGCCCATAGCCACGTGGCGATGACTTGTGGTGCACTGAGTTAGTGGCACCTGAAGCGCTCAGCGCGTGTGCAGCCAGAGATGATGGCGTGTCCTTGCAGGTCAGGATTGGATTTGATTTGAGAGCCCTGCTGACCGCAGTGTAAGCCGCAGACAGTAGTCAGCACACACATAACTCCGCGGTGCTGTGCCGCTGGGTGCACTGGGGGCCAGTGTCGCGGAAGCCAGCGATCGGCTGAGGAGGCTGGCGGTCACGGCGGTGGACTCGTGGCAGGGTGAGGGGTGCTACCCCGGCAGATGCGTTGGCCATCCGGGATGTGAACCACGCCCAGAGCCCCGGCCTATTTATTCACACTCCTATGCTGGACTGGCATACGCCGGACAAGCCCACTCCGCTTACGCTTACAGGGGGGGTCGACACAGCTACATGACCGAGGTCTTCCCCACTGCCTGAGGTGACATGGTTGCATCCACTGTCCACAACACTACACACACCAGCAGTATGTGTCCACATGGACATGTCTGTGCTCTGCATACTGAAGTTTGTCCAGCACAACACCGCCACACTTGGCATTGTGTACATTCATATTGATGGGTGACTTGCCTCCTTCGCAAATACTTGGTTTCCACCTCTCCCCACATCCTGCAATTGTGTGGCTGAGGGGCCATGCCGTTTTCGGAAGGTCAGCTGTCTTGTTCTGCGCTGCCTCGGTGGTAGTCGGGGGAGGGTGGGGGGGACCTGGGGTTGGTGGCTGTGGGTGTTGTGGCCCTCTTGGGTCTCCGAGCTGCATGGTCAGTAGCTCCATGACATGTGTTGGTCTTCAGATGTGGCTCTGGGCTGGGCTCCCTTTCATGCTGCAGGTTGTCATCCTGCTTTACACCAGTAAAAGGCAGGTGTTAAATCCCTGCTGCTAACGCGCCTTATCGCCTGTTTTTGGGTCGCATTGCAGATCTGGCTGGTCATTGAAAATATCGCGAATTGGTGTTTTCGTGTGTTTTTGCACGGGAACGCCTACTCTGCATATCATTAGTTTTAGTTGTCGCTCTCATCCGTGGCGATGTTTTTTGCGCCAGCTATCGCTGGAAAACTGGCGATATCGGCAGTTTGCACCAGCTTGAGAATAGGGCGATAAATCTATTGCCACTTTTGCGGCACTAAAGTGCCGATAAATCGGCGATAAGTCCTTGAGAATATGCCCCACTGTATCTTGTGAGTGTTCTCGATGCCCCAGATAGCTGCCCCATATCTTGCTATGGTCACAGATTTTGCAGCATAAATGGTCAACAGCTCGTGGACTGGTTTCATGCTTAGTTTCTTACTAAAGCTTAACAAAGCCAGAATTGTCTTATCTAGCATAGCCAATCTATTAGACACCATCGGGTTCCAAGAGTATTTGACAGAAGATGCCCAAATATGAGAAGCTCATCACGTGACCCATCCTACGCTTGTTAATACAGAAGTCTGCACTCTTCTTTGGTCTTCTACCACAGATCAGGGTTAAGATTTTACTTTCATTGACCTGTAAGTCTAGCTCCTTCATAAAAATAGTATAATCCTCTATTAGACTATGTAGCGCTCGTCCCGTCCTTGCCACAACTGAGCACAACATCGTCTGCACAGAGAAGTATGGGAAGGGGCCAATATATGCCACATCTTTAGGTCATTCTAACAGGGTGGCCTTAACTCTGTTAGTATACAGGGAGCAAAGGAAGGGAGCAAGAATACACCCTTGCCGCACTCCGTCTTGATTTTGAACTAATTTGTGCATTATCCTTCCCGATCATAGCACACATAGGTGCTCACCTCTGAATACAACTCTGATAAAAATACTAACAGCATCCTCTATTCCCATCTCAGACATGATAACCCAGAGCTGTGAATCCAAGACACAATTGAATGCAGCTGTTAAGTCCATAGATGCCAGGAAAATTGAGCCTTTCTTGGCAATGGCGTATTTGTCTAATATCATACTCAAATTTAGACATTGGTCAATGGTGCATAGCCCCTACTTAAAGCCGTACTGGATATCTACCAGAATCCTATTGGCCTCAGCCCAGTCTTCCAGTCTGTGCAACAATATAGGCCCCATTACTTTGGCGGTGAAGTCAAGTTGTGATATGGGTCTGTAATGCTTTGGATGTGACTTATCCCCCTTTTTAGGTCTCGCCTGAGCCAGCGCGCATGCGCTGCTCTGCGAGGCATTTAGTAAGGGCTTTTTAACTCTGAACACACGCCCGTGCGTGTGCTTTTTTTTAATTAACCCGCAATTGGCCTGTGCATGCGTCTTTCTTAAAAAGACAGCACGCAATTGGTCCAAGGCGGGTGATTGTCCCGCCTTCTTTGTTCCCTGGCCTAGGGTGCTCGGGAGCGAGCAGCGGCCCGCACTGTGCCAGCTGCATTCCTGACATTCTTTGCCGTGCGCACGCGCCCACTACTCGCGGGCTTTATTTTATTTCCTTTTAGCGCGCGCACACAACTCCCGGGCTTGTTTATCCTTACCAGTACCGTAGTATTTTTTCATCAGCCCATCAATGTTTATTCAGACTGCAACATACAGCCCTTGCGACAGTATATAATTACAGCTCCAACTTTATTAGTAGGTATGTGCGCCTGGTATGTTTCAACACTTTTAACAGGAAATGCGAATCCTGCTCCCGTACTCTCTAGACCTGCATTTGCCTAGTTATGTACAAGTTTCACCCTCCCATTATGGCACCATGATACTAGTCCTCTCTTTATGTTTATCCGCAAATGCGGAAACCGGAAGCAAACACCTAAAAAAAGTCGGCACTCTCACTATATTTAAAGAGTCAAGCGGCAGCGGCGCCGCATTTGGATACATGCGACGGCACCACTTTGACCCTATTGACCAACTCGGGAGGTAAGCACTATTCCGATAGATTGAAAACTATCACTGGGCCTCCTATTGTGCAGTACGGCGCCCCTAAGGCTATGTTAGGCTATCTGAGCAATATGTTTTTGCTGTTTCTATTAATAGCCAGTAAACGGCTCACTTGGTTTATATGCCACATTTTGTAAGACTCGTTTCAGCGTTCGGCACAGCATGCTTATTAGCATGGGTAGCAGCGTGCCCCGGTAGTCACCGATAACATGTAATAGGTTATGAACGACATTGTATAGTTACAAGGGCGCTAATCACCTATACAAATTGATTTGACCAGCATAGAACACCATAACGCAGGAAGGCTTTTGGAGTTAGTGACGAGTTAAAATTCATAAAGGTATACTATGAGGCACCTGATTAGTTTCATCGTGCCAGACTGTGCTGTCAGGACCAGTTCTTGCCCCTGAGCCAGTTTTTGGATTCTGACCAGGCCATTATATAGATACAACAGGTTCAAGAGGCCATTTCTACTTACACTGCAAGCCCCATATTATAAAAATCTGGCGAGCAGACATGATGATGGCATATCGTTGTATTTAAGTGCAGACTTCTAACATGAGTCTCTCTCTATCTTCATAGTCTTCCGGTTATGTAGGCCCTTCCATGGGCAACTAGAGAGGACCACATAAGTTGTTGAGATACTGATATCAGTGGGAGCGAAGTTTTGGAGGAGTCTAATAGGTCCTCGGGCATGTCGAATATAAAATTGAACAGGTTAGTACTGTCATTACCCCTACTGCTGTTTTAGTGTTACAACTTGAGCCAGTATTCACACAGATATTTCACTATTCATTACAGGGAATAGCCATTCTTCTTCCCGCACAATCAAGAATTATCCTATTTGGCTAGCTACACTTTTGAAAATCATCTTTTACCCTCCAGGGAGGTAAGGAGTTAGACTGACGTAATGATACCAACATCAGGTTGAAGTATAAAAAAATTATAACAAACAAGCATGAGAACAGGCAGGAAGAAGTTGCCAGCAGTGCAGGTACAAAAAAACTAGAAGACATTTTTTATGTTAAAATCTTTTTTTAATCAGGTTTTTCAGTTGTATATAATGTTGTCTTCAATTGTATAAAGGTAACAAAAATGCTTAGCACTTTTTATTATAACTTTTCAACATAATGCACAGCAGCCACAATGCTCTACAACATAGCCAAAAGTTCTGTCTAAACACATAAGGTCCCAAAGGCGAGACCTATTGGCTATGCCAATGCTTGTTATAGATTGGGACAATGGTTGATTTTTGCCAGGCCAGTGGATCAACCTTTGCAATGGCATTAAACACGTTCGTAACCAGTGGAGCACATAAAGCCTGACAATCCATAAAGACATCAGCTGGTACCCCATCAGGGCCAGGGGCCTTACCACTGCTACATTCGCCCAAGGCCCTCTGCACCGCTGCTAAGTCACAAACCAAAGGGGTAGCAACCGCACCATTATCATTTGTATCACCAGCTTCAAAAGACCCTGAATCACTCGAGTATAGCGCTGAAAAGTGTTCAATCCACATTGATTCCTGTATGTGTACCTCTGTAGCGGAACCAATAGGTTCCTTGAAATAGGGGGCATTTAACAGTTTGAAACCCAGAGCTGTCTTTAACTATGCTAGCTGTCCAAAGGTCCTCCCAGGCCCTCTCCTTTAGCTCCTTTACCCTGAGTGTTCGAGCCTCCTTATATCTTGCGCGTGATCTTCAAATACGTTCTCTATCTTTCGGGTCAGTGCACAAGGCCATTTGCAACTGAGCCAGGGCTTTTGTACAGGATGTATTGAACCAGCCCCGGGAATGTGACTTTGTGGGGCAGGATTCACATGACAGAGTTTGCTTTACGTTAGTCATAATGGTGAGGAAGGCCAGGATAACCTGCACTGGGACCGCATCCAGGTCCAGGCAAACAAAAACTAAGACTGATGAAGGTTGAAAATACAGAAAAGAAAGTTCGTTTTATCCACCTTATCCCATCTGATGTTAAAACCATTTTCCCTAGCTAGCACCATTTTAAATCCCACCCTGGGCAGGGTTTGATTATCGCCTCTAACTTCATACTGCAGGACAATGTGGCATGATCACTAAAGCCAGTAAATAAATACAAACTCTGTGTCATCCATGCAACTACATAATGCCTCTGAAACTATAATGAAATCAATTGTAGATTCACTGTCAGCCCCGCTAAAGGTAGGGGCAAGACAACCTGATGGGTCCAGCACCTCATTCATCCTTACAATGTTAAACTTCACCAGGAGACTGCTAAGGGTATCACCATACTCATTGTGTTCAAAGTGTACCAGGGTATCCTCCTCATTATCAGTTAGCCCACACACTGGCTTTACAACTGTTGAGCAATGATGGGCATTAAAGTCACCCACCCAGAGAAGCTTCAGGGCCTTGGAATGGTCATTTCTGATAGACCGCAAAGCTATCTCAAGGGCTCCCATCACCTGCAAGGCATTTCCATTGAAACAGTTGTTGTAATAATGAACAATTAACAGATCTCAACCCCTGGCAGCGTTACACACAAGACAGTGAAAATACGGGGACACATTATAAAACTTGATCACTTCTCCAGAAACAGTATTTGCAGTCAGCTTGAGTAGACCACCCTTAGCTCTACCAGCACTAGAAGGGATGGCTGAAGAATGATCAGAATAAAACCCATCTAAGTAAATTGGATCAATCTCTCAGGTTTCTTGTAGGCAGATCACATGGTAACTATTCACTAACTTGAACCAATCTTGGTCTCCTAGTTTTTTCTTCAATCCTGCAATGTTCCAGTGTAGGACCTTAACTGGTACAATGTGGTTAACAGTTGCATTGGCATCTGCAGACACTAGCGTCTGAATAACACCCCTGCTACCAGGACCCTCCTCTTCCAGTTGAGGGCTCAGTCAGTCGCAGCCATCCAATCCTTCCAAAGGAGTATATCTGTTGCTATAAGTCACTCCTGCTGGACCAAAAACATGGTGGTTTAGGACATTAGAATCTCTAATGATTGGAATTCCAGCACCAGGGGTGGGTGGGGGCATTATGGGGTTTATAAAAGAACCCTAATGGGAGGACAGATATATGGTCCACTCTTGAAAAAGGTGGAGATAGCTGCCATAGGAGAATTGCAACAATTCTCGAGTCATCTAAATTGACCACTACGCATTCACAAGGGATTGTTTTATGGGATGGTCCTACCCAGTCAACCCTCCTCACCATCAAAATATGTTCTAATAGAGAGTGTTCATAGCCTCTGACTTTTGGATAGCCAATGAAAGACTTTTAAAATCAACTAGCCTTTGTTCTCTGTCTGGGTCTGTTTCAGCCCGGGAACATTCGCTAGGATTAAAACATGGGGCAAGCTGCTAGGGGAAGATTTAGAACTTGAGCTTCCCTGTCTACCCTACTTCTATTCATCTCCTGTGTCACTGTACCCATCGTAGGAGCAGGCTCCTCCTCCACCCTGAAAGCTAGTTGTCCTGGAAGTGACACTGGCGCTATTCGCGGGGGAGAGAGGGTGGGGCCTATGGGCTCTGGTGACTGCATGACTGATGTTCGCTTAGTTTGGGTCTGAGCTAGCTTAACCCCCCCCTCAGATCACAAACAATAGGAGCAGTGGGTTGAATGAAGTTGGTGCCATGGACCATACTACCCATATTACTAGGATCCCTGGGAGTATGTGAGGACACTAGAGGCACTTTAGGTGCAGAGTTGGGTTTACCAAGACTTAGTATTTGGGTCACACTTTCTTCTACAGAATCAAGGCAATCACATACTGGCTTTAGGTATGCTTTAATCAAGCATTCTATCCTAGTGCATAATTCGTCCACTTCAAAGGGAGTCGACAGTGGGGTGAGAATGTCCTCCTTTAGTTTAGCCCCTTGCTGTCTGATGTCCCCTTCCTGTGCGAGGTCCCACCCTTCTTTTTTCTTTTTTTACACAGAAGGTTCCATAGGGGGCGAGTTATCACCAAGGGGCAGACACGCACTATCCATCCTCAATGGGGACACAGGAGATCTAAGGCCGAATGCTCCTTCCTTCACCCCTGGATAGTTGTCCAAGCTTTTGGGGCTATTATGGACAGACAGGTTGCCTCTTACCTCCTCCAGGGAGAGGCGCCACTCAGTAAGTTACATCTCCTTTGTTAGAGCACTTGCAGCGCACACCAGGAAGGAATCGATGGTAGTTGTCATATCACCCACTATGGCACCAGGTGCAATTGACCTTTTCCCCATGGTTCCAGTATAGCAACCCCAAATGGTCAGAGAGCAGGCAACAAGCTATGAGGCAGATACAATCCACAGAACCATGGGACAAAGAGAGAGGTCCCGGCCCGGACTCTTCCGCCTGCTGACAGGTGCAGACGGGCCCGCTCTTGGCCCGGTCTTCACCCAGGTGCAAGCCTGGGCACGTCCCGCGCTGGGGGAGTCCAAGGAAGCTTTTAATAGCATCAGCAGTGTGCAGGTAATGAGGCCCCACCTTCAAGCAAGGTGAGTGCTGGGGGGACCAAATCCCACCCCAGCAAGGGCCTTTTGCTGCAGTGATGCGGGCTCAGAATTACACAATATTAGTGCGGGTAAGGAAAACTGCCAGATAAAGCGTCCCGTGCCGCGGGAGTCCAAGGACGCTTTTTACAGCATCAGCAATGCACAGGTAACGAGGCCCCTCCTTCGGGCAGGGTGAGTGCTGGGGGACTGAGTCCCACCCCAGCAAGGGCCTTCTGCTGCAGTGGATGGGGGCTCAGGCTCACACAATGTCAGTGCGAGCAAGGAAAACCACCTGATTAAGCATCCCACACTGCGGTTGGCCAAGGACTCTTTTTATAGCGTCAGTAGTGGGCAGGTAATGAGGCCCCTTCTTCGAGCAGGGTGAGTGCTGGGGGACCGAGTTCCATCTCAGCATGGGCCTTCTGCTGCAGTGATGTGGGTTCAGGATCACACAATATCAATGCGGGCAAGAAAAAACTCCTGATTAAGCATTCTGCACTGCAGAAGTTGAAGGATTTAGCATCCCCAATATCAGTATTAAATCCTTAAAAATAACTTACTAAATTTCATATTAAAAGAAATAATCATTTTTTTAAAATATACTGCAAAATACATTTATGAAAATGTATACAAAAACAAAAAACAGCTGCAAAATAAAAATTTTAAAACAAAATTAAAATATTCAAAATAGAAAAAATAGAAAAAATTCACACAAACATTAATAAAAATAGATACAACTTAAACTAGAAACAATACTTACAATTCTACCTCCAGCCTAATAAACATAATCATTTTGAAATCAATAACAAGCAAACAACTAACCTCCATTGAAACAATGAAAAAACACATCAGTAAAAAAAAAATCCAATTTCAAAATAAAAAAGGTTAGAAAAATTGTTACATTATGAAGAATACAATTTACTATTCCCACTGTAACCCAAGCAAAGGGTAGGGAAAGTTTTGGAGTTTGGAGGGATAAGATTTACTAATCCCACTCCAATATTGGCAGTGGGTGCCCTGGGTTGAGACCAGGCCACCCACACTACAGGCTGGGCCCCGGGTATGGGGTCCTCTGGGGCAAAATCAGCCTGGTAAGGGGGCCGCACGCGCTCCCCCCCATTATTAATTTATTAAAAAAAAAATTCAAAGAAGCCGGGCTACTGGGCCAAAATCCCCTCCCATGATTTATTTATTTAATTTTTATCTTAAAGAAGCCAGGCCCCGTGGATGGGGTACCCAGGGCCCAAATCGGCCCAGGGAAGGGGGGCCATGCGACCCTCCTCCCATAACAAAAACAAATGTAGGACCGGCAAGTTGCGGGAGGCCCCAGCCCTTTTCTCCACTACTCTGCAAACGTGCCTTCTGGTGCAGTGCTGGTTGGGGGATGAAGTTCCCTTGGATGCTGAGGGTCCTTGGCATCCAGGAACCCCTTCTGTTACCTCCTTTAAGTACAGACAGTGGGATTGCTGAGAGAACTTGGAAGCCACGCCCCCTTTCTCCACCACTCTGGAAACGCACCTCCTGGCACAGTGCTGGTTGAGGAATGAAGTCCCCTTGACTCCAGAAAGTCCTTGGGGGCCAACAAGATCTCCTGTTACCTCCAGTAAGTCCCAGATAGAGGAATTTCTGAGAGGTGGTCAGAGGCCACGCCCCCTTTCTCCACCAGTCTGCAAATGCGCCTCCTGGCGCACTAATAATTGGGGGATGAAGTACCCTTGAATGCTATGGGTCCTTGGGGGCCAACAAGATCTCTTGTTACCTCCAGTAATTTCCAAACAGTGAGATTGATGTGAGGTCATCAGAGGTCACGCCCCCTTTCTCCACCAGTCTGCAAATGTGCCTCCTGGCGGACTACTGGTTGGAGGATGAAGTCTCCTTGGCTGCTGAGGGTCCGTGGGGGCCAACAAGCCCTCTTGTTACCTCCAGTAAATCCCACACAGTGGGATTACTTAAAGGTCTTTGGATGCCACGCCCCCTTTCTCCACCACTCTCCAAACGCTCCTCCTGCTGCACTATTGGTTGGGGGATGAAGTCCTCTTGGAAGCTGCAGGTCCTTAGGGGCCAAGAACCCCTCCGGTTACCTCTAGTGAATGTGTGACGCAGCGGGATTCGTGAGAGCTAGTGGGAGACCCTCCCCTTTTCTCCACCACTGTACAAATGCGACTACTAGTTAAAAAAACCATAGAAATTTACTGAAAAACCAAAGGTTACAGGCACATTATAGTTATGAAAAATAATTTTTTTAAATGTAGAAATTCACTGAAAAAACAAAGGTTACAGGGATGCTATAGTTTGGAAATAGAATTAAAAAACCTGAGTGATGTCACTGGCCATGTCATGAGTGATGTTATATGTGAGGTCATAAGCATTGCATTGCGGGGGGCGAGTTATAGTTAGCTCAGTTAACTATAACTGCTGAATTTCACTGGTTTTATACTAGTGAAATGTCAGCCTAACTATAACTTCATTGTAACCTTTGGTTTTTTCAGTGAATTTATATATATAAATATATGAAATATATATATATACTGCCTACTGGCGGTCGCCAGTAGGTAGGTATAGTTAGGACCATGTTTCTATAGAAAAAGCGTTTTTGGACTTGCCTATATATTTGACGCCGTTTGGCGAATGTTCACAAAATTTTCCCAAAAAGTGTCATAGTGAGTCTTGTTGGGCATGGAAAGTTACAAGATGATCCAGCAAGCGGGGGCTGAGAAAAAAGGGTGGTCAAAAAAATATGATTTCCCATGTTAATTCTAATAGGAGCTTTGAACACGACTACAGCCCAAACTGCTGGATGGAATTACACCCAATTTGTCAGGAAGGTATATTTTGTTTTGCAGATCACGCTTTCATCTCTCTGGTGTAAATCTGTTCAGTAGCTGTACAAAAAAGCAAATAATCTGGGCGGAGCCTAAGAACAGACCTCATGGTTAGGCCTGGGCAGTGAACTCCACTCCGTTCGCAGAGTTTGCAGAGTTTTACACACTCTGCAGAGCTCACAGAGTTCTAAAAATCTTTGCTCCGTGTTGCTGAGGGGAGTTTTTCCCTCGCTCGCGCTCGCCAACGGTAAGTTGGCAAGCATGAGCGATGAAAATCCAACGCAGGACCGCTTCCCAGAGAGATTTATCAACGAGGGCGGTCCCGAAGGGTTCACTACCACTCGCGTTGAGAAACCTTCCGTTTGCGTTGAGGAAGCTGCTGCTTGAGTAGAACTTCTACTCGAGCGGCAGTAAGAAGCAGGGCCCTCTTGCACTGCATGTGATGCCCCTCACGCTGATTTTACAGTGTGGGCAAACATCCGGTGCTAAAAATCAGCGTGAATGGCACAAGGTAACTCACTCTGCTGCTCGCGGAACTTCGTGTAGCTTGGCAGAGTTTTTTTGTCACTTACTCCACCCAGGCCTACTCATGGTGAGATCTGATTGGCTGCCAACACTTCAACCAGGAAGTGTTGGCAGCTATCTTGGGACTTGGCTTTAGATGACTCCCACAAAAAATGTTTAAATAAAAGAAAAGGGGGCAGGGTAGGAGCACCCTGACCATCTAGGTGTGGTGGTGGGATCCGCCTGTGACCCTGAAAGGGCTAAAAATCACTTTTTTTTCACAACAAATTTTATTGTATATTTATGACAGCATGGCCCAGTGGGCTACATACAAATAACGTATCACATGTTTTATAACTAACAAAACATCATAACCCAATGCATGATTCTTAATATTCTGCGGAATTGTCCCAGGTAGCGTTGTAGTCCATTGAGTGTGACAATAGATATACTATATCTCTAGATTGTAAGTTTGGAGTTCAGAGCCTATGATACCTTAAATTGACGTTTGATCTTCTAGTTGGAGTCCATGGGATTCAGCCCATCTTTTCCATATTTTTCTGTGTTTCAGCGGGCATCCCTGTGCCCGGAACACAGGCAGTTCCAGACCCATACAAAAGTCCATCCCTTTTTTCCGTGTCCGTACCGCTGGAGGCTTATCTGACTTCCATAGACGTGCTATGTCTCGCTTAGCTAGGGTCAGTAAGTGGCGTTTATACCTATTGCCTCTAATTTCATCTGTTATGCGGCGTATGGTGAGCCTAGGGGACCTCCCACCCCGTAACATCGGCTAAGCATGCAGTTACCCCTGACCAGAATCTCTCCAGAGTTGGGCATGACCATACAGTATGTATGAATGTGCCTTTGTCTTTCCGACACCTCAGACACACAGACGATTCTATCAAACCAGCCCGCCATAGTCGGTAACGTGCATAGTAGGCTCTATGTAGGAATTTGAACTGTATCAGTCTTAATAGTGAGGAAATGGCCACCCTTCGGTGGAACCCTAGGGCTTCTGTCCAGTCATCAGGATCCAAGGTACCTATGTCGGCCTGCCAGAGGGTCTTTAACTTTTCAAGAGTAGTGGTACTATTTGTTATGAGTGATTGGTATATTTTGGAAATCTTGTGATCACCAAGATCCCCGGTCAGAAGCTTGCCCTCTATTGGGTTAAAGTCTGGCATCGTCTCTATCTGAGCAATAGGAGGTGTAAGAGCATGTCGAAATTGTAGATACCTATAGAACTGAGGGGCAAATTAGCAACAACAGGCGAAAATTATCGCAAACCGCGCTTAGCGCGTTTTTTTTTAACGCCGCCTATCGCTGGATATTATCGCGGAGATAACATGCTATTAGCAACTTTTATCTCCAATGCGATAAAATATCCAGCGATAGCGGCAAAATGCGTGAATATCGCTGGACTTAGCCTGGCAATCCACCTCCCATTCAACAAACAGGTAAGTCATGTTTTTAGCAGGTGTTAAATTCTAGCGATAATCGCGCTTAGCGCAGATTTTTTTATCGCTTCGCCTGCGTTGCTAATAGGGGGAAGTTGTGTTAGCGACTGTTTTCAGTCGCTTTTAGTTGGGAACGCCTACCTTGCATGTCATTAGCGATAATTATCGCTGGCATGCATGGCGATGGGAAAACCGGCCGCTATCGCCAGAAAGCTGTTGCTAACGCCTGTTAGCGACAGCTTGCTGATAGGGCGATAAAAAAATCGCCGCTTTCGCGGCAAAAAGTGCCGCTAAAGCGGCGATAAAGCCCTTGCTAATATGCCCCAGAGAGTTTGGCATTGAGTATTCATGACGGAGGTCTTGAAATGATTTGAGTGTCCGACCATGCATAACATACCCCATGGTGGAGATTCCAATTCGGTCCCACCCCCGGAATCCCTGAAGGTCTACTAGGTGAGGTAGCAACTTATTTCGCCGTAAAGGCATTTTGTGTGTGATGCGTCCCCACCAGCCCATCCGTCTGAGCGACTACCTCCACGTGAGTATTACCACTCTGGTGGCGGGTGGCAAGGCCTGCACGTCTGATCGACTGTATAGGTATGACCTAAGTGCGGGATCGTCGAGGAGCCATTGCACCACCGCATAGGCCGGGTCGTCCCAAGGACTGTACCACCAGCCATTTAGTACCTGGAGATGTGATGCTGCATGGTAGGCCTGGATGTCTGCTGCAGCTATCCCGCTGCAATAGGTTGATTGGACGCATGTGCGCAATGCAACCAGGGAAGCACCTTCACCCCACAGAAACTGTCCCAATATGGCGTTGATTTTGCAGAACCATGTTGGAGATTTTGGATAATTTTGATTCTGTACATGGTACGAAAGACGTGGGAGGGAGATCATTTTAAAAATGGCTGATCTCCCATTTAGGGATAGGGGTATTAACTTAGTTGGGTGTAGAGGGTAATCAGGCGCTCATATAGTATTCACAACTCCTTAAATAGCAATTACAAATATCCTGCGGTGCATCCAAAAGGGGGAAAATCCACCTTAATTCCTCAAGGATCAATCAGAGATTGAGCAAACAATTCACAATTTCTGAAGCACACGCATCTTATAACAAAGTCAATACAATAGTGTAAAAAGAACAAGAAAAGTAGTAGATTGGGCTTTTGTTTCTTCTTTAATGTAACGGGGTCTTCCACTCCCTTAAGCCAACGCGTTTCGTCGTTTATCGGTATGACCCTACGACTTCCTCAGGGCTGGAAGTAATACAAATATCAAGGTTGTAATGTACAATAAATTTACAGTGTTATCTTTACATGGTGCAAGCCCAGACAACAAACCCTGTGCAAAGGGGCTATTCAAAACAATATTCGTGCCCAAATATAAAAAAGAATTCTAAGGTGGAGAAAATACATTGATAGTTATTCGCAAAATATTCTCGATTAATGCAGGTACCTTTAAAGTAAATAAAACACATTGATTGTTGTTCGACAATTATTCCTAATAAAAGTGTACAGATTCAATGGTGAATTCCTTAAACATCTTCTAAGAATTTTGAAGACTCTACTTTGTTAAATTGCCATTTTGTGTATTTTTATGATACATATTGTTAAACTGATGTGTTATAATTGATATTAGCGGAGAGTGCTGGACCTTATGATGTTCATGATTTAGAATATACTTTTGTGTATTTTGGAGATCTAGGGGAATTGGATCTCAGGTCATGGGCACCTCAAACTTTCTTAAATAACTTTTTCTACTACGGATAGGTGCAGTCTTTCTTTGCCTCAATTCCTATCTTTTATAAAATAGTTTATATTTATTGGAGTTATTGTCTCCGTTGTCTCAAACGCACAATATTGAAATTGAAATAGAGAGTTTCACTTTAAAGACAACGCTTCTACTTTGTTGCGGTAAGATATAGCGATCATAAAATATAATCGGTAATATTCACTGACGGGTGGTTTATTATATGACGACATTGCGTTTCATTACAGGGTCGGTTGTTGACATTAATCATTAACTTGGAATACTTGACGTTACGTGTTGGTATTGGGATATAATAATTGGAGAATACCTTATTTAAAGGTAAGAATTAAGTTATTTTAAATATTGCAATTTAGGATTATTGAATGACGTAATGATAGACCTGTGCCTCATGCTTATCAAGTTCCCACCTTTCGATCCCTACAGACACAGATCTGGAAGAATTTATAAGGTACAAAATGTTTTCCAGACTCTTGGGGGAGCATGCAACTCACATGGGTTCAGTATTTCTTAAAAAACACAATGGTCTGAATATTGATGTGTAAAGACTCACACAAACACAATAGGGGAATTTAGAACTGGATGCTGTTGCATTTAAGATGTTTAAGGAATTCACCATTGAATCTGTACACTTCTATTAGGAATAATTGTTGAACAACAATCAATGTGTTTTATTTACTTTAAAGGTACCTGCATTAATCGAGAATATTTTGCGAATAACTATCAATGTATTTTCTCCACCTTAGAATTATTTTTTGTATTTGGGCACGAATATTGTTTTGAATAGCCCCTTTGCACAGGGTTTGTTGTCTGGGCTTGCATCATGTAAAGATGACACTGTAAATTTATTGTACATTACAACCTTGATATTTGTATTACTTCCAGCCCTGAGGAAGTCGTAGGGTCATACCCATAAACGACAAAACGTGTTGGCTTAAGGGAGTGGAAGACCCTGTTACATTAAAGAAGAAACAAAAGCCCAATCTACTACTTTTCTTGTTCTTTTTACACTATTGTACTGACTTTGTTATAAGATGCGTGTGCTTCAGAAATTAGGGATAGGGGTAGTCCAGACCATGATCGTATGTCTGTCCATAGACTGTCCGTTGTGACTCCAATGTTGTGATCCCATGAAGCCTTTTGATCTTTAGAGAGGAAGACCCATAAATATTGCAATCCATCCACTATGTGCGTTAAGGTTGAAGCCCATTTACCACTCCCTAGTGTTCCCCGTAAGGGCCAGATGGTCGATTTGTGTACATTCATAATCAGCCCTGAGGTTTCCCCGAATACACGCATTATCTGCAGGATTCTGGGTCCTGATCTTTACGGGTCTGTGAGAAAGAATAGGATGTCATCTGCATATAAGGCAATACGGTCTGAGATGTCGGGTGTCCAGTCAAAGCCACTAATGAGTGCATCTTTACGGACCCATAACAAAAATCGTGTTTAAAAAAAAAAAAGCCCCCTCCTTTTTCAAGCATTCTGCAAATGCGCCGCCTGGCGCACTACTGGTTGGGAGATGAAGTCCCCCTTGGCTGCTGAGGGTCATTGGGGGCCAAGAACCCCTATTGTCACAAGTAAGTTCCCCACTGCGGGATTGCTCAGACCTCATCGGAGGCCCGCCCTCTTTCTCAAACACTTTGCAAATGCACCTCCTGGTGCACAACTGGCTGGGGGATGAAGTCCCTATGGTTGCTGAGAGTCGTTGGAGGCCAAGAACCCCTATTGTTGCCACAAGTATGTCCAGTACAGCGGGATTGCTCAGACTTCATTGCAGACCCCGCCCCCTTTCTCACCACTCTTAAAATGCTCTGGTGCACTACTGGTTGGGGGAGGAAGTCCCCTCGGCTGCTCAGGGTCATTAGGGGCTAAGAACCCCTATTGTTGCCACACGTAAGTCCCCCACTGTGGGATTGCTCAGACCTCATAGGAGGCCCACCACCTTTCTTAACCACTCTTTAAATGTGCCTCCTGGTGCACTACTGGTTGAGGGATAAAATCCCCTTGGCTGCTGAGGATCATTGGGGCTAAGAACCTTTATGGTTGTCACAAGTAAGTCCCTCACAGGGGGAGTGCTCAGACCTCATCCGAGGCCCCGCCCTCTTTCTCAACCACTCTCTAAATGCTCCTCCTCCTGCACTACTCTTGGGGGATGAAGTCTAGGGGTGAACGCATTGGTAAACTCCGCTCTGCCGGCAGTTGGAAGAGTTTTTGCCAAACTCCACATTCCAGGCAGATTGCGGAGTAGTAAAACTCTGCAAACTCCACTGATGGAGCAGAGTTTACCCCCACCCCTTTCAGAGACTCACTCAGACACTCATATACCCACTTACAGCCCCACTCATACTCTCTCACACCCATTTACAAACCTACTCAGACACTCATACACCCAGTGAGACACTCATGCACTCGCTCATACACTCAGTGTCAAAGTTTAGTGGTTACCGATATGAAATAAAATTTAAAAAGCCTTACAAATTCACTGAAAAAACAAAGCTTACAGGGATTTTTTTAGTTAGGAAATAGAACTAAAAAACCTTAGAAATTCACTGAAAAAAACAAAGGTTACAGGGACTTTATTGTTAGGTTTAGATTTCACTCATACAAAACCACTGAGATTCAGCAGTTATAGTTACCACTGCTTATGCCCTCACATATTAAATCACTCATGACATGGTCAGTGACATTACTAATGACATCACTGATGGCATCATCCACAGAACCACTCACGCCCCCAATCACACCCCCATACCTCTCATATGCACACTCACATACCCACACAACTCACATACCCTTTCACAGATCCATACAAGTACCCTACACAACTACTCACTTATCCATAGAGCCACTCACACACCCACTCACTCGCTCATAGAGCGTGATCAGACAACCTGTCACTCACCCATACAGTCATTCACACAGCCACACACTCACCCATACAGATACTGACACACCCAGTTATTCACCTATACAGCCACTCACACATATAGCTTCTCAACAGATCTACTCACCCATACAACCACTCACACACACTCACTCACACACCCACACAACCAATTATATACTCATTCACACATCCATACAACCACTCACACAACCACTTGCTCACCCATACAGCCAATCCCACAGACACTCATTCACCCATACAGCCACCTACATACCCAGTCACTCACTCATACACCCATTCAGACACCCACTCGCTCACCCATAGAGTCACTGACACACCCACTCACCCACCCTTACAGCCACTCACTCACCCACTAATACAGCCACTCACACAGCCACTAAGTCACTCAGACTCCCTCTTATACACTCATACAGCCACTCAAACATCCACTCACACATCTGTACAGTTTCTCAGACACCCACTCACACACAGATACACACACTCACACAGCGACTCACATAAAAAAGGAATCACTCATTAGTAGTACACGAAGTATACTAATTTAGCTTTTGTGGTACGTTTAACACACAAACACTTTTAGAAAGCACTCACAATGACTGGATGATGTCATCAGTGATGTCATTAGATATGTCATCAGTGATGCCATCAGCAATGTCACTGACCATGTCATGAGTGATGTAATATGTGAGGTCATAAGCAGAGCATTGCGGGGTAATACGTTATAGTTAGCTATAACTGCTGAATTTTACTGGTTTTGTACAAGTGAAATCTGGCATAACTATAACGTCCGTGAAACCTTTGTTTTTTTAGTGAAAAAAAAATATTTTTTTTCACTGAAAAAGAAAATGTTACAGGGACGTTATAGTTAGAAAAAGAATTGTAAAAAAACATAGAAATTCAATGAAAAAACAAAAGGTTACATGGGCATTATAGTTAGTAAATAAAATTTAAAAATTCTTAGAAATTCTCTGAAAAAAACAAAGGTTACACAGATGTTATAGTTAGGCTCAGATTTCCCTTATACAAAACCAGTGAAGTTCAACAGTTATAGTTACCTGAGCTAACTATAACTTAGGCCCCCACAATGCTAGGCTTATGACCTCACATATTACATCACTCATGACATGGCCAGTGACATCTCAAATGACTTCCCTGATATCATCACTGATGGCATTATCCAGTGATTGTGAGTTTTTTACTAAAAGTTTATGAGTGTTAAATAGATATACTAAGGTACTAAAAAAGGTAAATTAGTATACTTTGTGTACTACTAATGAGTGAAACTATTTCTAACATATATTATGTAAGTGGTTGTGTGAGTGGGTGTATCTGTGTGTGATTGGGTGTGTGAGTGAGTGGGTGTATGAGTGGGTGTGTGAGTGATTGTATGGATGAATAAGTGGGTGTGTGAGTAGCTATATGGGTGAATAGGTGGGTGTGTGAGTAGCTGTATGTGTGAGTGAGTAGCTGTGTGAGTAGCTGTATTGGTCAGTGAGTGGCTGTATGCATGAGTGACTGTGTGTGTGAGTGTTTGTGTGGGTGAGTGAGTGGCTGTTTGGTTAGCTGAGTTGGTGTGGGAGTGGCTGTATTAGAGAGTGACTGTATATGTGGCTATATTGGTGAGAGAGTAGATGTGTGAGTGCTTGTATGGATGTCTGAATGGGTAAGTATGTGGTTGTGTGGGTTTGTGAGTGGCTCTGTTGAGAGGCTGCATGGGTGAGTGACTGTTTGTGTGAGTAGCTATATTGGTGAGTGAGTGGGTGTGTGAGTGGCTGTATGGAGGAGTAAGTGGTTGTGTGAGTGACTGTATGGGTAAGTGAGTAGGTATGTGAGTAGGTATATGGGTAAGTGAGTGGCTATATGTGTGAGTGAGTAGGTGTGTGAGTAGCTCTGTGGATGAGTAAGTGATTGTGTGAGTGGTTGTATGGGTGTGTTAGAGGTGGTGTGGGGGTGTGAGTGAGTGTGCGAGTGGTTCTGTGGATGATGTCATCAGTGATGTCATTGACCATGTCATGAGTGATGTAATATGTGAGGTCATTAGCAGTGCATTCCATGTATATAATCTATAGTTAGCTCAGGTAACTATAACTGCTAAGTTTCACTGCTTTGGTATGAGTGTAATTTGAGCCTAACTATAACATCCCGGTAACCTTTGTTTTTTGTGTGAATTTCTAAGTTTAAAAAAATCTATTTCCTAACTATAACCCTGTAACCTTTGTTTCTTTCAGTAAATTTCAGTGTTTTTTTTAATTCTATTTCCTAACTATAACGTCCCTGTAACCTTTGGTTTTATTTCAGGGAAATTCGATGTTTTTTAAAATGTTATTTACTAACTGTAACCTGTAACCTTTGAGAGTGGGTGTGTGAGTGGCTGTATTGGTCTCTGAGTGGGTGTGTCTGTGGTTTTGTGGGTATGTGAGTGGCTGTAGGGGTCTGTGAGTGGGTGTGTGAATTATTGTATGGGTGTGTACATGGCTGTGTTAGTGGGTGTGTGAGTGCCTGTGTGGATCTATCAGTGGGTACATGAGTCTCTGAGTAGGTCTATGAGTGGGTGCTTGAGTGGGTCTCGGACTGGGTGTGTGAGAGTCTGAGTGGGTATGTGAGTGGGGGCATGAGTGTCTGAGTGTGTCTGTAAGTCAGTATGTGAGTCACTGAGTGTGTCTGAGAGTGGGTGCATGAGTTTCTGTCAGTGTCTGTGAGTGGATGGATGGGTCACTGAGTGGGTGAGTGAGTGGGTGCATGAATGTCTGGGTGGGTCTGTGAGTGATTGTGTGAGTCTCTGAGTGAGTATCTAAGTGGGTCAGTCAGTGGGTTTGTGAGTCATTGAGTGGGTCTCTCAGTGGGCACATGAGTCTCTGAGTGGGTCTGTGAAAGGGAGCATGAGTGTCTAAGTGGGTCTGTGAGTAGGTGTATGAGTGTCTGAGTGGGTCTTTGAGAGCATGGGTGAGTCTCTGAGTGGGTGCGTGAGGTTCTCAGTGGATCTGTCAGTGGGTGCATGAGAATCTGACGGGTCTGTGAGTGGGTGTGTGAGTCTCTGAGTGGGAGCATGAGTGTCTGAGTGGGAGTGGGAGTCTCTGAGTGGGTCTGTGAGTAGCCACAGCCACTTCAGGTAAGAGCGGTGGGGTGGTGGGGCCAGGTGAGGGGGGATTTCAAGAGACGACCAAGAGGGAAAATTAAATAAATAATAAATTGTCCCTCATGGTCATCTCTCGAAATCCCCCCTCACCTGGCCCCACCACCCCACCGCTCTTACCTGCAGTGGCTGCAGGTATCTGTGAGTGCGTGTGTGAGTCTCTGAGTGGATCTGTGAGTGGGTGCACGAGTGCCTGAATGGATCCAAGAGTGGGTGCATGAGTAATTGGATCTGTGAGTGGGTTCATGAGCCTCTGAGTGGGTCTGTGAGTGGGTACGTCTTCCTTCCTTCTGTACCTCTCTTGCTTCTTTCTGCACACTTCTTCCCTTTTTTGCATCCCTCTTGCTGCTTTCTGCAGTTCTCTTGTTATTTTCTGCACCTCTCTTGCCTCTTTCTGTACTTCACTTGCCTCTTTCTGCACTTCTCTTGCTTCTTTCTACACCTCTGTTGCTTCTTTCAGAACTTCTCTGGCCTCTTTCTGCACTTCTCTTGCTTGTTTCTGCACCTCTCTTGTGTCTTTCTGCACCTATGTTGCCTCTTTATGCACCTCACTTGCTTCTTTCTGCACCCCTCTTGCCTCTTACTGCACCCCTCTTTCCTCTTTCTGCACCTCTCTTGCCTCTTTCTGCACCCCTGTTCCCTCTTTCTGCATCTTTCCTGTCTGTTTCTGCACCTCTCTTGTCTCCTTCTGTACCTCTGTTGCTTCTTTCTGCACTTCTCTTGCCTCTTTCTGCACCCTTCGTGCCTCTTTCAGTACCTCTGTTGCTTCTTTCTGCACTTCTCTAGCCTCTTTCTGCACCCTTCACACCTCTTTCAGCACCTCTGTTGCTTCTTTCTGCACTTCTCTTCCTTCTTTCTGCACCCTCCTGCCTCTTTCTATACCCTCTTGCCTCTTTGTGCACCTCTCCTACCTCTTTCTGCACCCCTCTTGCCTCTTTTTGCACCTCTGTTGGTTCTTTCTGCACTGCTCTTGCTTTTTTCTGCACCTCTTTTGCAAATTTCTGCCTTCCTCGTACCTCTTTCTACACCCCTCTTCCCTATTTTTCCACCTCTCTTGCTTCTTTCTGTACTTCTCTTGCTTCTTTCTGCACTGCTCTTGCTTCTTTCTGCACCTCTCTTGCAAATTTATGTATCCCTCTTACCTCTTTATGCACCCCTGTTCCCTCTTTCTGCAGCTTTCTTGCCTGTTTCTGCACCTCTCTTGCCTTTTTCGGCACCTCTGTTGCTTCTCTCCACACTTCTCTTGCCTCTTTCTTCACCCCTCTTACCTCTTTCAGCACCTCTGTTGCTTCTTTCTGCACTTCTCTTGCTTCTTTCTGCACCCCATTGCCTCTTTCTGTACCCCTTTTGCCTCTTTGTGCCCTCTCCTGCCTCTTTCTGCACCTCTTTTGCCTTTTTCTGCAGTTCTCTTGCCTTTTTCTGCACCTCTTTTGCTTCTTTATGCACCTTTCTTGCCTCTTTCTGTACCCTTCTTGCCTATTTGTGCACCTCTGTTGGTTCTTTCTGCACTGCTCTTGCTTCTTTCTGCACCTCTGTTGCAAATTATTTCTGGATCCCTCTTGTCTCTTTCTGCACCCCTCTTCCCTATTTTTCCACCTCTCTTGCTTCTTTCTGCACTTCTCTTGCTTCTTTCTGCACCTCTCTTGCAAATTTATGTATCCCTCTTACCTCTTTATGCACCCCTGTTCCCTCTTTCTGCACCTTTCTTGCCTGTTTCTGCACCTCTCTTGCCTCTTTCGGCACCTCTGTTGCTTCTTTCTATACTTCTCTTGCCTCTTTCTGCACCCCTCTTACCTCTTTCAGCACCTCTGTTGCTTCTTTCTGTACTTCTATTGCTTCTGTCTGCACACCTGTTCCCTCTTTCCGCACCCCTTTTGCCTGTTTCTGAAACTCTCTTGCCTCTTTCTGCAGTTCTCTTGCCTCCTTCTGCACCTCACTTGCCTCTTTCTGCACTTCTCTTGCTTCTTTCTGCACCCTTCTTCCCTTTTTTTGCACATCTCTTGCCTCTTTCTGCACATCTCTTGGTTCTTTCTGCACCGCTCTTGCCTCTTTCTGCAGCCCTCTTGCCTCTTTCTGCACCTCTTTTGCTTCTTTCTGTAGTTCTCTCTCATCTTTCTTCACCACTCTTTACTCTTTCTTAACCTCTGTTGCTTCTTTCTGCACTGCTCTTGCTTCTTTCTGCATTTCTCTTGCCTCTTTCTGCACCCCTCTTCCCTCTTTCTGCAATTCTCTTGCCTCTGTCTGCACCCCTGTTCCCTCTTTCTGCACCTCTTTTGTCTGTTTCTGCAACTCTCTTGCCTCTTTCTGCAGTTCTCTTGCCTCCTTCTGCACCTCTGTTGTTTCTTTCTGCACTTCTTTTGCCTCTTTCTGTACCTCACTTGCTTCTTTCTGCACCCCTGTTGTCTCTTTCTGTACTTGTCTTCCCTCTTTCTGCACCTCTCTTGCTTCTTTCTGCACCCTTCTTCCCTTTTTTACATCCTACTTGCCTCTTTCTGTAGTTCTCTTGCCATTTTCTGCACCTCTCTTGCCTCTTTCTGCACCTCACTTGCCTCTTTCTGAAATGAAATGAAATGAGGAATTTATATAGCGCTACATATACCCGGAGGTGTCTAGGTGCTTTGGCGCAGAGAGGCAGGCAGAGGTAAGGATGGAGAGTTGTTAATAGAGCCATGTTTTAAGAACTTTCTGAATTTGAGCAGATTGTATTCTTGTTTTAGAGATCTCGGCAAGGAGTTCCAAAGTTTGGAGGTGGTATGTGTGAAGCTTTTTCCTCCCCATTTAACTTTGTGTGCCTTGGGGACGATCAGGTTGCCACTGTCTGATGATCTCAGTGATCTTGCCGGGATGTAGGAAATGAACAGTTGTGACAATTGCCAAGGACCCAGTCCGTGTGTAGCCTTGAAAGCAATGCACAATGCTTTGAACTGAATGCGTTTGGTGATGGGTAGCCAGTGTAGGTCATCAAGGGCCTTAGATGCTGAGTCATAGCATGTAAGCCCAAGCAGAACTCTAGCTGCAGCATTCTGCACTTCTCTTTCTTCTCTCGACACCTCTGTTGCTTCTTTAAGCAATTCTCTTGCCTCTTTCTGCACTTCTCTTGCTTGTTTCTGCAACTCTCTTACATCTTTCTGCACCTCTGTTCCTTCTTTCTGCACTTCTCTTGCTTCTTTCTGCACCCCTCTTGCCTCTTTCTGCACCTCTGTTGCTTCATTTGCACTTCTCTTGCTTCTTTCTGCACCTCTCTTGCAAATTTCTGCACCCCTCATGTCTCTGGGTGCACCTCTCTTGCCTCTTGCTGCTCCTCTCTTGCCTCTTTCTGCACCCCTCTTGCCTCTTTCTGCACTACTCTTGCCTCTTTCTGCACCTCTCTTGCCTCTTTCTGCACACACAGGGCTATTTTTAAACTGACCTCAGGCTCAGCAGGGTACACATGCAAGTGCAGAATAGGGCTGCTGGCCTCTAAACTGTCATGCCCTATTATATGATAGGGACTTAGAGGTAGTTTTAATCCCCCTGCCCGATTATGTACTAGGGCCTAACAGGGGAGGCCATGCCAATCACTGGGATACCCCAACCCATAGTGTACCTTAATATATGTAGGTGTTTTCACTGTATTCTAAGTGTCTTTCAGCACAGCACTGTCTCCGGGTCTGGTTACGCAGAGCCCTGGGTCAGTCAGAGTCAGTTACCACCAGTACCAGTCAGCAAAAAGTTGGGGGTGCCCAGGGCACAGGATGACTTTGCAACAAGGCCTCTTTCTGCACCTCTGTTGGCTCTTTCTGCATATCTCTTGCTTCTTTCTGCACCTTTCTTCCTCTTTCTGGACTTCTGTTGCCTCTTTCTGCATTTCTCGTGCTTCTTTCTGCGCCTTTTTTCCTCTTTCTGCACATGTCCTACCTCTGTAGGCATAGTTAGAAATTAGCATTTAAAAAACCTTAGAAGTTCACTGAAAAAAAACATAGGTTTCAGGGACGTTATAGTTAGAAATTAACATTTAAAAAACCTTTGAAATTCACTGAAAAAACCATAGGTTTCACGTTATAGTTAGAAATTAGCATTTAAAAAACCTTAGAAATTCACTGAAAAAACCACAGGTTTCAGGGACGTTATAGTCAGTTGGACATTTCACTCGTACAAAACCAGAGAAATTCGGCCGTTATAGTTAGTTGAGCTAACTATATCTCACGCCGCCGCAATGCACTGCTGATGACATCACATATTACATCATTCATGACATGGTCAGTGACATCACTGATGACATCTCAAATAACATCAAGTTTCAGGGTGATTCGTCAAGCGGGGGCCGAGGAAAAAGGGGGTTCCCAAAACACGTTTTCGCCATGTTAATTTCCATAGGAAACTGAGTCACAAGCAAAAGGGTCAAAAAACGATAAAAAAAAAAAGATAAAGCGGCAGGGTAGAAACACCCTGACCCCCTAGGCCTGCTCAAGGGGTCGCGCCCCCCGCAGCCCCGGGGACCGCCACCTCTGTTGGGCAAAATAAATTAAAAGTAAGTGTGGGGGGGTGGGCTCCTGCCCCCCACACTGCCCCAGGGACCACCACCTCCCCGGGGCACTAATTATGCTAATGCAGGGGTCCGTTGCGGATTCCCGGCCCTTGGGACCACCACCTCACCGGGGCTAAGTAAATGATGAGAGGGGGGCCGCGCGGCCCCCTCCTAGAGCCCTAGATGGCCCTGGGGACCGCCACCCCCCAGGGCCGCCCCCAGCAATATCACGGGGTGCCTACGCCCGGGACATTGCAGTTTGCTATGGCAGGGCGGGAGCACTGCTCCCACCCTGTCATTGCAAACACTGCTTTGCTTCATGGAAGCGAGAGCAGGAAACCTGCTCTCACTTTCACGAAGCAAAGCAGAATTTCTTTTGGGCAAAGGGAGCTGCATGTCAGCAGCTCCCCTTGTCCAAAAGCAATGCTGGCTCCCGCAGGAGGCGGGGAGCCGGCAGGGACTGCGGGGGCATTCGGGCTCCCCCTCGGTCCCCAACGTGAGGGCCGGCCCCAGGGGATGGGGTCCCTGGGGCCAGAAGTGGCCTGGGAGGGGGGCCATTCGGCCCCCTACCTTTTATTTTTTTTATTTTTTTTTTAAACGGAAGGCCGGCCCTGGGGTCCCCAGGGCCCACAAAATATTAAGAGAAGGGGGGCCACACTGCCCCCCTTCTAACAAAAAAAAAGAAAAGCCGGCATCTCGCCAGAGGCCCCGCCCCCTTCCTGCACTACTCTTCAAAACGCGCCTCCTGGCACATTCTAAGTTGGGGGATTAAGTCCCCTTGAATCTTGAGGGTCCTTGAGGGCCAACTAGCCCACCAGGTACCTCCAGTAAGCCCCACACAGTGGGATTGCTGAGAGGTGGTCCGAGGCCACGCCCCTTTCTACATCACTCTGCAAACGCGCCTCTTGGCACATTGATGGTGGGGCAAAGAGGTCCTCTTATGTTCTGAGGACCTCATGACTAAAGTGGACTTCATCCCCCGGGCAGCAGTGCACCAGGAGGCGCATTTGCAGAGTGGTGTAAAAAGGGGGCATGGCCTCGGACCACTCTCAGCAATCCAGCTGTATGGGGCTTACTGCAGGTACCTGGTGGGCTAGTTTGCCCCCAGGGACCCTCAGGATTCAATGGGACTTAATCCCCCAACCCAGAATGCACCAGGAGGTGCGTTTGCAGAGTGGTGCAGGGAGGGGCATGGCCTATGTCCACCTGTCAGCAATCCCTCTATCTGGGACATACTAGAGGTATCAGGTAGGCTAGTTGGCCCCTAAAGACCCCCAGCAGCGAAGGGGACTTTAATCCCCATCCAAGAGCACGCCAGGAAGTTCATTTGCAGAGTGGTTGGAAAAGGAGGCGTGGCCTGCTATGAGAACTTAGCAATCCTGCTGTGAGGGACTTACTGAAGGTAACAGGAGGGGTAGTTGGCCCCCAAGATTGACCTTGGGGGCCAACTACCCCTCCTGTTACCTCCAGTAAGTTCCACACAGTGGGATTGCTAAGAGGTCTTCGGAGGCCACGCTCACCTTTTTCCACCACTCTGCAAACGCGCCTCCTGGCACAGTACTGGTTGGGGGATGAAGTCCACTTTACTCCTGAGGGACTTTGGCGGCCAAGTAGCCCTGCTGGTACCTCCTGTAAGTCCTATGCAGCAGAATTCCTGTGCGCTGGTCGGAGGCCCAGGCCCCTTTCTGCACCACTCTGCAAACGCGACTACTACCTTATAGTTAGAAATTAGCATTTAAAATACCTTTGAAATTCATTGAAAAACTATATGTTTCAGGGACATTATAGTTAGTAATTAGCATTTAAAAAACCTTTGAAATTCACTGAAAAAAACATAGGTTTCAGGGACGTTATAGTTAGAAATTAGCATTTAAAAAACCTTTGATATTCACTGAAAAAACCACAGGTTTCAGGGACGTTATAGTTAGTAATTAGCATTTAAAAAACCTTAGAAATTCACTTAAAAAAACCACAGGTTTCAGGGACATTATAGTTAGAAATTAGCATTTAAAAAACCTTTGATATTCACTGAAAAAACCACAGGTTTCAGGGACGTTATAGTTAGTTGGACATTTAACTCGTACAAAACCAGAGAAATTTGGCCGTTATAGTTATTTGAGCTAACTATAAGTCGTGCCCCCGCAATGCACTGCTGATGACGTCACATATTACATCACTCATGACATGGTCAGTGACATCACTGATGACATCACTGATGACATCTCAAATGACATCACTGATGACATCACTGATGATATCATCCACTTAATAACTGATACACCTCCTTACACCCTAATATAACCTTTCATACACCCACTCTAAAATACAGACTACCATTCTCGAAACCATAGACACACCAATACCAGTTAGTACATACCCACTCACTGATTCATAGGTCTACACACACATCTACTCACTCACCCATACAGTCACTCATACATGCAATCACTCATGAATACAGCCTCTGATAAATGCACTCATACACCCATACAGACACTCACAAAACACCACTCACCCATAGAATTTCTCACACACCTAGTCAGTCACCCAAAGACTCAATCACACTGCCATTTACTCACCTATACAGTTATAGACACACCACCTCACTTATTCATACAGATACTAACACATTCTTACTCTCTTATACAATCACTAACACAAGCACACACTCATGGTTACAGCCACTCTCACAATCACTCACTCTCACATATAGTCACTTATATACTCCAACACTGACATATACTGCCTTTTACATATGTAGTTACTCACACATATACCACTGAGACATCCATTCACTCACCAACACAGCCATACGCACACTCACTGATCCATACAGCCCCTCGCAGATGCACTCATGAGCCCATACACCCAGTTAATCACCCACTCACACATCCATGCAGGGAGTCACACCCCCCCCAACCACCAACACAGACACTCAGGCACCCAAACAGGTACTCAGACAACCAATCATTAACCCATATAGACACTCATGTAGCTACACAGCAACCCATGCAACTACTTACACACCAACTGACAGACTGATACAGACATTCACACAGATTAGTCATTCACCCATGCATTCACTAAGACACATTTAATCACTCACTTACACAGTCAGTCACGCACCCAGTAAATCATCCATTCATACACTCATAAACCCACTCATTCTTCAATACACCTTTGAGTATCAATATATAACATTCTTAAACTTTTAAAAATCACCCAGTCTCTGGATGATGTCATCAGTGATGTCATTTGAGATAGCATTAGTGATGTCATCAGTGATGTCACTGACCATGTCATGAGTGATGTAATATGTGACGTCATCAGCAGTGCATTGCGGGGACGCGAGTTATAGTTAGGTCAACTAACTGTAATTGCCGAATTTCTCTGGTTTTGTACGAGTGAAATGTCCAACTAACTATAACGTCCCTGAAACCTGTGGTTTTTTCAGTGAATATCAAAGGTTTTTTAAATGCTAATTTCGAACTATAACGTCCCTGAAACCTATGGTTTTTTCAGTGAATATATATATATATACATATATATATATATATATACACGAATACTTGCCTGTTGTTGGTCAGAGCACGGTAGGGCGATGGACTAAGTCTTCAATGTTGCATAATTAATAAAATATATTTAAAGAGTTTCGGTTGTGAAAGTCGACGGCGTTTCGATCTCCTTAGGTTGAGATCATCATCAGGACGAGAAAGCGTGTGAGCAGATAGGATCTTGTAGCGGAACGATATAATTAATAATCGTCAGCGGGTAACAATAGTCGGGTTCAACCGAATGTAGTAATGTTTAGTGAGAGGTCTTGCCACTCAGCGGGGTACGTGCTGGCCGAGAACCAGGGAGAAAACAACCAACAGGAATCAATCGGGCAGGTTGGAATTGAAATTGAAGGAAGAGGGACAGGATCCTGCTACTTCCAGGGCAGCTACAATGAATGGTAGTGATTCATTCTCTCAGACGCCGTCGACTTTCACAACCGAAACTCTTTAAATATATTTTATTAATTATGGAGTTTTGTATAGTGTTGTCAATGCGATGTAAATTTTAAGTCACCAGCACTTATCACTTCACGCACTTTTCACCTTTGTGTGAGCACCAGGACTAGTTCCTAATGTGATTGATACTCATTTATGATGTTAATAAATGTGGTATCATTCAAACAACCTTGTGTCCCTGCATACTCTGTTCTCCAAATTTTGTTGGCGCTTTGCGTTCACTAATAATACCTAGATTAAGACTACCTTTGTATTAATAATAGCTCCGGCTATCCGAGGACCTATCTGGCCTCCAACTCTGACCGTTGTTCTTTACAAATATATATTACCCCTGGTCACACTATTGGGGTCCCCTTGTTCTTTATATATATAAGTCTTCAATGTGCCACATTGGTGAGTGAAATATCGGACATGCAAATGGATATATTGATGCCCTGAATAACTCGTTTCTACTAAGTGACTAACATTACTGAAATGAGATTTACGAGTATTAAGGCACACTCACTGAGAGATTATGAAGGAACTATGCATGTCATAATGGCGGACTAAGTAAATAGATAACATTGAGCATAATGCAGTCCATTTTCTCTTACAGCACTTTTTCCTGTCCAATGAAGAGGAGACAGGAGGGGCATATTATCAACAAATGGCGATATTTATCGCTAGCTTCCCTTAGCGCCATTTCCCTTATCGCCGCAGTTCGCTGGAATCTATCGGCGTATTAGCAACACGCCACTAACAGGCGATAGCTACCTTTTCCGGCGGAAAAGGACGGCGATAGATTTAGCGTGCCGGCGATAAAAAAACGCATGCTAACGTGAAAAAAGTGGTGAAGGGCCAATCAGCGACAGAATCCTATTCCTAATTAGCACCAGGCCTGCATTTAATGCGTTCAGCGGGAAAATGCAATATAAAAGTCCCGCCAAGCAGAAAAAAAAAGGAAAATACCAGAGGAGCAATGGAAGAAGCTGGGACCAGTGCAGAGGCCACAAACATGCGCACAAATACCCAGGAGGACCAGCCAGAGACCCATGTGAAGGCCAAGAGGAAGAGGAATCCTAAGTTCAGCCTGCAGGAAAACCAGGTCCTGGTTGCGGAGGTGACTGAACACCAACAAGAACTGTTTGTCACCTCCGCAGTGACATTGGCAAGAAAAAAAAGAAATATGGGAGGACATTGTGTCCAAGGTGAATGCCGTTGGAGAGAGGAGGAGGACAGTGGATGACTGCAAGAAGCGCTGGCATGATACCAAGCGCAAAACCAAGGAGAAACTAGCAACCAACGTGAGAGCAGCGAGGCAGACTGGAGGTGGGAGTCCAGCGCCACAGGAGGAGCTGGATGAGTTGGAGGAGCAGGTGTCCCGAGTCATCAATGAGGAGACGGTGGTTGGAGTTGCGGGCCAGGATAGTGCTGAATGTGAACAGACACAACAACACCAGGGTGAGCATCAACCAGGGACGGGGGGGACGGGGGTGGATGGGCACAGTGGCACTCATGTACATTTAAAATAATTGAAGTGCATACCCACATGTACTGTGGATCATGTCCCGGATACCCCTGTCCATGGTGGCATAGGGACATATCACCCTTCTCAAACAACACATTGCACGATACACATTGGCCGGCATACAGACTTTCAAATGAGCACAGAAAAGGAAGCCCAAAATAGTTCTAGGTCAACGTCAGACCACTCCATAAGTGCCCCCTCAAATGACAAAGTGGAACAACAACCTGACATGCGGCAGGGTGGCAAAATGGCCCCCTTGCCACATCACCACACACATACAAATTGCCTGCACAAGGACACATCTCACTCTAACGCCAAAATGCATGTGCATTGTGAGTGTGACTGGTCATGTGCACGATAAGGCATGCCACCACCAATGTCAGCACACCTGCAGCATTCTGCACATGTGTATGAGTGGTGTGCAGGAATGTGCATGTGCATATAGGTGGACTTTGCTGTGCATACACAACCTTGCACACTACTCAGACACATGTGCACAATGCTGCAGGTGTGCTGACATTGGTGGTCATACCAAAACCAAAGGGGATGATGGATGGAGTGTTGAACATTGCAAGCACTCACCCCCAGACAACTGATCTGGGTTTAATCCATCATCATTCTTTAGCTCACTCCGCCACCCCAGTTCAGACATGGCCATATGCAAATCAGTCTGACCCTGTGCCTCATGGGAACAGTCCAGCCCGAACTGCCAAGCCATGTCTTCCCTGGACCGGAAACAAGCATCCTGGGACCGGTTTCTGGTGAAACCCCGAAGAGGGGTGAAACCCCGAAACCGGTCCTAGGATGCTTGTTTCCAGTCCAGGGAGGACCTGGCTTGGCAGTTCGGGCTGGACTGTTCCCATGAGGCACAGGGTCAAGACTGATTTGCATATGGCTGGGTTCAAACTGGAATGGCATGGTGAGCAAAAAAACGATGGATTTAGGCCCAGATCTCTGTACTGGGGTGAATGTATGACATTGTTCTGCATTCTGTCCATCAACTGTTGTTTTTGCATTTGTCACCCCGAGTGGGACGGGTATGCCCAGACGTGGGTCCCGTGCTCTCCATGCCACTGGAATCAAGCTATCCTGGCTGAAAAGGGGTGAAACCCCGAAACCGGTCCTAGGATGCTTGTTTCCAGTCCAGGGAGGACCTGGCTTGGCAGTTCGGGCTGGACTGTTCCCATGAGGTACAGGGTCAAGACTGATTTGCATATGGCTGGGTTCAAACTAGAATGGCATGGTGAGCAAAAAAACGATGGATTTAGGCCCAGATCTCTGTACTGGGGTGAATGTATGACATTGTTCTGCATTCTGTCCATCAACTGTTGTTTTTGCATTTGTCACCCCGAGTGGGACGGGTATGCCCAGACGTGGGTCCCGTGCTCTCCATGCCACTGGAATCAAGCTATCCTGGCTGAAGAGGGGTGAAACCCCGAAACCGGTCCTAGGATGCTTGTTTCCAGTCCAGGGAGGACCTGGCTTGGCAGTTCGGGCTGGACTGTTCCCATGAGGCACAGGGTCAAGACTGATTTGCATATGGCTGGGTTCAAACTGGAATGGCATGGTGAGCAAAAAAACGATGGATTTAGGCCCAGATCTCTGTACTGGGGTGAATGTATGACATTGTTCTGCATTCTGTCCATCAACTGTTGTTTTTGCATTTGTCACCCCGAGTGAGACGGGTATGCCCAGACGTGGGTCCCGTGCTCTCCATGCCACTGGAATCAAGCTATCCTGGCTGAAGAGGGGTGAAACCCCAAAACCGGTCCTAGGATGCTTGTTTCCAGTCCAGGGAGGACCTGGCTTGGCAGTTCGGGCTGGACTGTTCCCATGAGGCACAGGTTCAAGACTGATTTGCATATGGCTGGGTTCAAACTGGAATGGCATGGTGAGCAAAAACGATGGATTTAGGCCCAGATCTCTGTACTGGGGTGAATGTATGACATTGTTCTGCATTCTGTCCATCAACTGTTGTTTTTGCATTTGTCACCCTGAGTGGGACGGGTATGCCCAGACGTGGGTCCCGTGCTCTCCATGCCACTGGAATCAAGCTATCCTGGCTGAAGAGGGGTGAAACCCCGAAACCGGTCCTAGGATGCTTGTTTCCAGTCCAGGGAGGACCTGGCTTGGCAGTTCGGGCTGGACTGTTCCCATGAGGCACAGGGTCAAGACTGATTTGCATATGGCTGGGTTCAAACTGGAATGGCATGGTGAGCAAAAAAACGATGGATTTAGGCCCAGATCTCTGTACTGGGGTGAATGTATGACATTGTTCTGCATTCTGTCCATCAACTGTTGTTTTTGTTTTGACATTGGTGGTGGCATGCCTCATCGTGCACATGACCAGTCACATGCACTGTGCATCCGCATTTTGGCCTCAGAGTGAGACGTGTCCATGTGCAGGCAATTTGGATGTGCGTGGTGAGGTGGCAAGGGGAAAAATCTGACATCACCTGCATCACCATGCAATGTATCCCCTTGCCTGTTCATGAGATGCAGTCTGCTGTACACAAAGTGGGGAAACATCTAGTGAGTCTGCATACCACACACACATGCAATGTCACAACGAATTGACCATGTAGGCTGCTGGATAAAGGTTGCACCTACAAAAATGCACACAAACAGCACACTTCACTCAAAGGGCGATGGAATACAATGAGCAGGGTGATGTGCCAACAACCACACAGTACGTGAACAATGCAGAACAGGAATGTACCACACCAATATGTACTGCATGCCTTGTCTGTGTGACATACTCGCTGAACCACAATGTGCCTGTAAAGCTGTCTCACTGCCAAAGTATGACAACAAGCAAGGATAGCTAAATTGAAACAAATCATGTCAACTGGCCAAATGCCACCCTCAACCCCTATGTAAAATTGCACTCCTACCCCCCCAAGTGTACACATCTGACACACAGAATACAGCATTCCACATCAGTCCTGATGTGAGTTGCCCATCACACCATCATGTGCAATTCAAATTAACGGTTTGGTAACTCAACTGTGTCAGTGAACAAATATGCAGTCAGGTAGTCATCACCCACATGCCAAGCCAGGCATTGAATGACAGAACCAGGACAGCAGGTATCATCCATGGCAGCAGCTGCGTGGCACATACACAAACACACATCACTCGCACATTTGCATCTCTTGTGAGGGTGGCGTTGACCAGGCCTCAGCACCATAAATAGGCATCATGAAATGCACATACATTAGAAAACTGACCACTTACACACCACACGTGGGGTCAACCTTGAGGGTAATGGGTGTTGACATTATAGGGCATATTACCAAGCCCCTATCACCACCACAACGTCACTTATCTTTTGACGTTGGGGTGGCGATAGGCTCAGCGCACCATTATCAAGGCAGCGTTAAGTCACTCAATGTGGCTTAAAGACATGTTAAGTTGCTCTACGCTGCCTTGAGAATACGGCCCCTTTCACGCTAATCTTTGTGTCGAAAGGGGGCGTGCAGTGGGTGTTGTGGTGGGCGTCCCACAACAACACCCATTGAAGTCGACGCTGTCATCCATTATCAAGTTAGGCGAGAAGAGGTGGCAGTGCTGATCTGAACACCAGAGAAAACTAGGGCCTAATGTTGCAAAACTAGGAGAAATGCATTAATCCCCTTGTTATTGCTTGTATCATGTGTGCTGCCTTGTGCAGCCCACATGTGAAAAGCCAAATTCCATGGTATGTTCATGTACAGGAAGGTGTCCCTTCCTGTACATGAGCAAACTGTACTTCTAAATGTCATTTCGTAACTTCCATGTGTGCTGCACGAAGCAGCACACATGAAAGCTACAAAAGGCTGTCTTAGCTTTGTCCATGTGCAGTAAGCAACTACTTCCTACACATGAACAAACCTCCCTGCTCGCAGACACCCTTGCACTGTGGTGCAAGTGAGCCTGCGCTGGCGCTAAGCAGTGTAATTTACTTCCATTGCAGGGGGAAACGCCAGGCTACACCATATCCTTGATAACATGTATGAGCCTGGCGTTACCAGAGTGGAGGTGAGAGCCGTGAAGACAAGATGGCTAACGCCTCTCCCTGCCACTTCCTTGTTAACATGCCCCTGTCTGTTCAGACCGCAACAACAATCGAAACTCACGCAGAACCATACTCACAATGGGTCAGCCAAATGGAGGGCACTCAGCAATGCATGCAACAAAAAACATGAAGGACGACATGCACACCAGCCAAATCACAATAGACAAAGCAAAATGGATGTCCATGTGTACTACATAGTGCAGCACATGTTGAAACAGCAAGTAAGCTCACATTGCTAATGTGCCTAAAGTTTGCCCTACTCACACATAACCATACTTGCACAAAACACATGCACATGTGCAGTACCCTGCAATGCTGCGTGTCCGTGAGCCACATTGACAAGGCAAGTGACAGTGCATGATGAATAGCATGCCTGCAGGCCCAACCTATTAACATGGTTCAGGCCACCTCACTGAGGTGGCTGAGTGTGGACAACATCCTTAAACAAGCAAGTCACACTCTGACACATCCCTGTGTACATACAACCCCTGACGTAAACAAGACATTTGAAGTCAAACAATGCACAACTCTCACAACTCTGACCAAGACCCATATTCCACCCAGTTTGCCTCAGCACAGCATTGTAAATGCACAGAACTCAAAGGCTCACTACCTGAAAGGTATAATGGGCAGCTAAACCAAAGCTGTAGGTGCCACCAGCACACAATGCAGTGCACACACAGACAAATCTGAGCCCATCAACATTGACTACTATGTGGGCCAAATAGCATCACTCACACAAATGAACAGAGGACACAACTTGTGACGCTTGTGTGTAGATATTGTACAATAACATTTGTCATAGCTGGAAACTGTGAGATGACAATGTACAACTACAACATCACATCCGCAATTTCTGCAAAATCATCACTATCCTGCAACAAATTGGCATCTCCTCAAAAACAGTATGAATGGACACTGTCCTGCTGTCTGATTGTAAACACATCCAATGCATGATTGTACATGACAAACACTGTTAAACTGTATCTCCCCCATCACTTTGCAGAGGGAGAGACATCACCTCCTGTACAGCAGACTGGCTCAACCTTCAATGATGACGAGGAGGAATACCCCACCATCGATCAGGAAGCACTGCAACATCTGCTAGACTCCTTCAGCACCCCACCTCCAGGAGCAGGGCAACCCAGCAGCACAGCGGCAACCCCACCCCCTGCACAAACCAACCAGCAGCAAGCACCTCCCACCACAGCTGCCTCCCAGGACCCTGAGAACCCACACCTGGCCTTCCAATGCCGTGTGTTAGAGGTCCAGTGGGAGATGGCGGAACAGGTGCGGGTGGGGTTCAAGCGCCTGGCGGACAAACTTGAGGCCATATGTGGGTGTCTGAGTCCCATCCGGGACCACATGCAGAAGATCACGGACACCCACAGCCCGCTCGGTCCATGGCTGACATTGCTGGAGTCATGATTCTGAGACAACAACAACTGTCTGCTCAGAGTGGCTCCAGCAATGTCAGCCAGGATTTGGCCAACATCTGTCAGATAATGGAGAGCATGGAGCGGATGCAGGCACAAGATATGGCTGCCAGGGCCGCACACCATCGCGAGGTTGCTGGGATCTATCATGCCCTGCACCTGCTCATCACTTCATTGCTGCCACAAGGTCTGGCGCAGATGAATGCTGCTGCTGCCTCCACATTTATTTATTTTTATTTATTGATTAAACTTATAATGCGCAACAGCTACCCAAAAAGGGTTTCCCGGCGCAAACACAAGTGCAGAGGCTGATGTCAAGGCAGAGGCAGCAGGCTAATGATTAAAAAGCCATGTCTTCAAGGATTTACGGAAATGAATGTAGTTAGTTTCGGTTCGAAGAGTTAGGGGCATAGCATTCCAGAGTGAGGGGCCAAGATGAGAGAAAGACCTACCGCCCATCCTTGCTAGTTTGATTTTTGGGACAGAAAACCTCCCCTGCGTAGATGAACGAAGGTCACGAGAAGGGACGTAGGGATGAACCAGTGATTGAAGGTATTTGGGGGCCGTACCACTTTTGATTTTAAACATGTAGCTCAGGGCTTTGAACTTAACTCGGTTCTCCACCCTGAGCCAGTGCAAGTCACGGAGATGGCCGGAAACAGAGGAAGTTCTGGGGATTCGGCATAAGAGCCTAGCTGCAGAGTTTTGAACCAATTGCAGCCTGCGTGTCACCTCTTTGTTAGAACCCAAGTACAGAACATTGCCGTAGTCAAGTCTTGAAGTAATCAAGGCGTGAACAACAGTCCTCTTAGTGGGTTCTGGTAGCATCCAGATGACTTTTTTTAGCCACTTCAGGATAGTGAAACAAGTAGCAGCTACTTTAACAGCTTGGTTATGCATACTTAGTGTATCAACCATGATTACACCCAAATTTCGAGCTTGGCGGACCGGTATAGGAAGAGCACCCATCTCGCAGGGCCAATGTTGAGGACCCCAAAGTTCCCTGATGTGTCAGTGCCTCACAGTGCTGCACCCACCATACCACCACCCACATGTGAGGCACATGACACATCAGAGGACGAAGAGGAGGGTGAAAGTGCATTTGTGCTAAGGAGGAAGCGGTAGCATCCGAATCACTGACAAAATATCGAAGGTCAAAAAATCGACCTACAAAAATATCGCAACAAAAATATCGATGTCAATAATATCGACATCCTATCTACAACATGGTAAGTACAAAAATATCGAAAAAAAAATATCGATGTCAAAAATATAGTTATCAAAAATATCGTTTTTTTTTGTTGTTAAAAATAATATGTAAAATAAACTAAATAATACTTATAATTAAAATAAACATAGTTAAAAATATTTGATAATATTTAAAATTAATAAGTAACATATATAATTAAATAAAACATTAATTAAACATATACATATAAGATATAATATATATACTTATAATAATAATTTTGAATAATTATTGTAATAAATTTTAAATTATTAAAAAATATTATAAATTACAAATACATCTATACACATAAAACAATAACATAAATAAAAATTAAATAATTATGTATAACAAATTAAAAAAATTAAATTTACTTTTAATATTTTTAAAATTAATTATATACTATATTAACTAAAATAATACAAAAAATATTAAATAGCGTAGGGAATAAAACTACTATTACAACTCCCAAAAAAACAACACTAAGAAAAATGTTGTATAGCGTAGGGGTAAAAATTACTATTCCCACTCCAGCGAGTGTAACAGTAGGGAAAGTGTTGGATAGCGTAGGGGTAAAAACTACTATTCTAACTCCAGTGAGTGCAACAGTAGGGAAAGTGTTGGATAGCGTAAGGGTAAAAATTACTATTCCCACTCCAGAGAGTGCAACAGTTGGGAAACTGTTGGATAGCGTAGGGGTAAAAATTACTATTCTAACTCCAGTGAGTGCAACAGTAGGGAAAGTGTTGGATAGCGTAAGGGTAAAAATTACTATTCCCACTCCAGAGAGTGCAACAGTAGGGAAAGTGTTGGATAGCGTAGGGGTAAAATTACTATTCCCACTCCAGGGAGTGAAACAGTAGGGAAAGTGTTGGATAGCGTAGGGGTAAAAATTACTATTCCCACTCCAGAGAGTGCAACAGTAGGGAAAGTGTTGGATAGCGTAGGGGTAGAAATTACTATTCCCAACTCCAGGGAGTGCAACAGTAGGGAAAGTGTTGGATAGCGTAGGGGTAAAAATTACTATTCCCACTCCAGGGAGTGCAACAGTAGGGAAAGTGTTGGATAGCGTAGGGGTAAAAATTACTATTCCAACTCCAGAGAGTGCAACAGTAGGGAAAGTGTTGGATAGCGTAGGGGTAGAAATTACTATTCCCACTCCATGGAGTGCAACAGTAGGGAAAGTGTTGGATAGCGTAGGGGTAAAAATTACTATTCCCACTCCAGAGAGTGCAACAGTAGGGAAAGTGTTGGATAGCGTAGAAGTGACAAATAACATACTTATAAATAAATTAATTTTTTTAAATAATTAATGAATTATTAAATAACTCTAAACTATTTACCAATACCAATAAATATTTATTAAAAACATAATTACCAATAGAAAATGTATTAACAATAAATTAATAATAAATACCAATAAATAATAATTAATCAATATTAATTACTAAATTTGAAATATTGAACAATAAAATATTTTTAATAACAAAAACATATAACTATTAAAACTTGGGGCCCATTACGATACCCGGCGTAAATAAATCCGCCAGGCATGGAAGCGGCAAAAATCCGCCCGCACACACCGCCTGAACACCGACCACGCCATTATGAGTACACAAACCGAAAACCGCCATCGGCGGAAAAATCACACAAAATACCGCCCGCCATCGTCCGAGTCGGAGTCAAACCGCCCGCCACGGACGGAAACACGCACGACAACACAAAACCGCCCGCCCACACGGCCGACACACCGCACGTGAAATTACGATCGCACCGCCATGAGCGCGGAAAAACAACAAATATACCGCCCGCCAGCGCAAACAACGCCGATGAGAATCGACACGGCAGAAGCCATGGCGCCAACGTACCTGCACAGAAACCATCCGCACACAAAACCAATAGCACACAACATGGCCAACAAGTCCACACAGCAAGGCACACACAAATACACAAGCACAGTACACATCCCGAAAACACCCCCCGGACAAACAAAAAATACAAAGGCCAGAACCCCAGACACAACACACCTGAAAACAACAGACCATGAGGACACACCCACATAGGTGAGTACAAAAGCAGCACTCCCACAGACCACAACCCCTTGCTACATTGCAAACCAGAGAGGAGAGGAGAGGACACAGTGACACAGCAAGGACAGCAGCACACCACAGAAACGCACACATCACTACCACCACCACCACCACCACCACCACCAAACACCACCACCACCACCACCACCACCACCACCACCACCACCACCAAACACCGGCACCACAAACCCCCTGCACATTACACAACACACACCGCACCAGCACCACAAACACCATGGCACCACAAAGGATGCCCAAGTTCACGCCCATGGAGCTGACGGTCATGGTCGACGAGATCATCAAGGTGCACCCACAAATCTATGGGAACATGGTCCAGCACACACCACTAGCCACCAGAAACAGAATGTGGAACCGGATCGTAGACCAGGTCAATGCAGTCGGGACCCTGCCCAGGAACAGAGTCGAGATAAACAAACGTTGGAATGACGTAAAGAGCCTGGTCAAGAAGAAGGAGGGCAAAAACAGAGAGCTGGCTGCCGTCACTGGCGGAGGGAATCCCGCGCTCTTTAAGACCTTCAAAGCGTGGGAGGAGAAGGTGCGAGTCGTAATCCATCCGGAGATCCTCGCCGGATTAGCAGGGGAGTGGAGGCTGGTAAGTACAAACTAATGTATACCAGCACACCGCTATGTACTCACATGCGCAACTACCATGCCACAGCTCCCAGGGACAAACGCCCCCATGTCCAGCACACAATACACAACACATCACACACACATGCAACAGACACTACCACACACAGCCCAAACCGAACAACTGTAAGATGCGTGGGGACATGTGTACACTAAGCCAGCCACGTAACCACCAACAGGTCCCCAAATATGCCAGAAGCGCCACAACGAGCACCCACCACACCCATGTGTCCGCCACAGCTGCACTAACCGACAAGTAACAGGTAAGTGGCAGGAACACAAAGTGCAGTGGGTGGGACGGTGGACAGCCCAAGTACAACACACACCAGGCCCCAGTCCCACAGCACAGCAAGGAGGAGCATCCCCCACACCCCACAGCCACGTGTCAGCCACCGCAGTGCACAACGACAGCCGAAAGGCAGACATCACGGTCCACAGCAATCGGTGTCAGTGGGTGTACAGCCACCCCCACAACCCACTACACCCCCCACCCCCACAGACCTGCAACATGGAGCACCCCCGCTCAGAGCCATGTGGCATCCAGTACAGTGCACGCACGAACAACTTGCAGGTGGGAAACTGGACAGGGCTGGATTACTGGAGGCATGAGGACCATAACACCACCAACACATGGGACATGTCACGTAGCAGACGAACACGCAGCACCGCCCACCGTCACGAACAAGTGAACAATGTGCACACGGACATGAACAACAGACTCACACCCCACATGACCCATCACAGACATAGCAACACCCAAGGAGCCACGTCTGCATGCACAAGCCACACTGAATATAGTCCCACACGGCAGCCACTGTGCAACTCATCACACACAACTGAAACACCATTGAAGTCCTGTCCATGTAGCCCCCACTGCCTGTCAACCCCACACCCCACAACTACGCCTATGTAAGACAAACAACACTAGACGCAACAGAGCGGAACAACAGAAATGCACACGAACACCACTGAACCCATCAAACTCACAGACACACCATGCACATACAACATACCATCCATCCCATCCGTCAGCCCCAGTCTCATGAAAGGCATGTCATCCGCACAGCTGCCACACATACAGCAGTCACGCTAAGACACATGCCCATGACCAACCATGTGCCAGAAGTCAATTAAGCGCACGACACACTGTGAGCAACAACACACAACATGGGCCACACCCCGAGCACTGCAGTGATGCACATGGCACAGGGCAGCACGCACACCAAGGAGATGGGACAACTGCAATACGTTGGCTGGCACACAACTATCACTCACTCATAACGATGCGTCCAATGCCATGTCCAGTAACCACAACAGACAGCAAATATGCAGGGCATGTCAGGCATGCACACACCTCAGACCATGCACTGTCATGCTGCCACAACACATGTCACGTTCGGCACCCATGGCTCACAGCATGTACCCCAAAAGCATATCCCCTCCCAAATGCGAATCTGGGGCATGGCCCCCATGTTGCCATATGCGTTCCTAAGCGTTCCATTTGAACCCCAAAAGCATATCCCCTCCCAAATGCGAATCTGGGGCATGGCCCCCATGTTGCCATATGCGTTCCTAAGCGTTCCATTTGAACCCCCAAAGCATATTCCCTCCCAAATGCGAATCTGGGGCATGGCCCCCATGTTGCCATATGGGTGCCTAAGCGTTCCATATGAACCCCAAAAGCAAAGTACAAACCAGACCCAGGATGGGCCAGGAGCCCGCATACACCAGAGTCACAATGAGTAGGGGCACAGCAACACACCCATCGGCATGGCCAATCCGTCCCATGCCACATGTGCACAGCACACAGTCCCATTGCCTAGCACACACAACTACAGATGCCACAGCCACACACTCTCCTCCGGGAAACCCATGTACGAGATTGCACGAACTGCCAATGTCAGACGACTAATACATACTTCGCCAGGTGCAACACAATAACAAATCTCATTCTCTCCACAGGTGACGAACTGCTGGATGCTGGGGATGGAGACAGCAGCCAGCACAGCCAGCCTACAAGCCCCCAACGAGGACACACGGATCTGGAGGATCTGTCCTCCTCTTCGGACACGGACCACCAAGCTGGCCCATCTGGCGTGGCAGGGCCCAGCCGCTCCCCAGGACCCCTCCTACCCACCAACCCATCATCCAGGGATGCTGAACAGTCCCAGTCCCCTGCTGCCACTGTCGTTGCGGCCACACCCACGGTCATTGCGGCCACTACCACTGCCGCAACCGCCACCATCGCCGCACCGACCACCACCGCCTCCACCACCACCACGTCTTCGCTGGCACCAGCCCCAGCGCAGGTGGTGGCCCGGACGACTGGATCCACCCGGGGAGCCACAGCGAGGACCGTGGTGTGCAATGTGGCTAGTGGGCAGGCCGGTGGCAGCAGGACTGGTAGGAGGAGCAGGGTCAGGGAAACGCCAGCCTCCCCTGGGAGCCATGCCCTGCCTCAAATGGCCAGAGTCCTTGGGGCCTATGAAGAGGCCCAAGGACAATGGGCCAGGTCTGCTACTGACACGCGGGAGGTGCTGGGGGTGCTGAGGTCCATGGACGCCCATATGGGCCAATTCGTGTCCCGTATGGACCAACTCGTGGACCTCATGGGCCAGCTGGTGGTGGCGGTGGGGTCACAGGCAAGGCCAGCAACACCACCTCCGCCACCACCTGCTAGGGCGCAGGCTCGGGCAGCAGTGTCCACTTCCCCTGCGTCCACAGCCAGTGAGCACACCTCACCCACCACCAGCAGGTCGCCACCACACACCCCCTCCCAAACGTGGAAGGGGCCGTCCGAAGAGGAAACAGATCTCCCGGGAGGACTTCGCATGCTCCAGTCGCAAGTGAGGCAGCCAGCCAGCCTTCCGCCAGCCTTCCTTGACCAGCCACTGCATTGACTTGCTCTACGATCCCACTCCACACAGCCAGCTGGATGGCATGTGTGTGTTGGACTATGGACATAGAACCAGTGGGTACACCCTGATCATCACGCAGCCATGACCGACAGCTCATTGTCACTGCACGCACCACTTTTGTCATCACCTTACACACAATCACATGTCACAGTTTGTAATAAATGCACCTTTTTCACTAACTGCTGTTTGTGCCCTGTGTTTTATTTGTACGGAATACAACGGCCACCTTGGGCGGAAAGGCACCTGATGCGTGGCATGGCAATGGAATCCGGAGGGCCTGTAGGGACCTAGGGGTGGGAGACAGAACAGGAGCACATTCAATGAGTGTGTCACACACCCATCACACAGTACATGTCAACAACTACAAGCAATGTACACACATCGCACAGAGCAATAGGGCACAATGCCACAGTCACCAACAGTGGCATACTACCCTGGCCATGGAGCGTTGACACACTGCACGCAGTGAACATACGGCCACCCTGACACAGCACACACACACCTGCACAGATACAGACACATCATCCGTCGTACATGGACACTCACCGTCAAGTGAAGTAGCGGGCGATGAGCTGCTGGCGCACATTCCCAGCTTCCTCCTCTCCGCTGTCCACCTCACTCGAGCTGTCCTGGTCTGTGGGCTGGGGCCCTGGTTGATCTCCGTCATCCACAATGAGGGGGATCTGCTTCCGAATGGCCAGATTGTGCAGCATGCAGCACGCCACCACTATCTGGCACACCTTCTGTGGGGAGTACGCCAGTGCACCCCGGTGCGGTCCAGGCACCTGAACCTGGACTTGAGGAGGCCAAAGGTACGCTCGACCACACGTCTGGTCCTCCCATGTGCCTCATTGTATCGATCGTCTGCTGGGGTGCGAGGATTCCTCAATGGACTGAGCAGCCATGCCCCATTCGGATACGCAGAGTCACCTGGGTGTGAGGGACACAGAGAACCGTTGCAATTCCAACTGGACAGGGGACAGCATCGCACAACCAGCACGCTACACCACTCCACATACTCACCGACAATACAGGCACGATCCTGTTGCAGATTGGCCATCAGTCGTGGCAAGATGCTGTTGCGCATTATGTGTGCGTCATGGGCCGAGCCTGGGAACTTGGCACACACGTGGGTGATCACCATGTCCGCAAGGCACACCACTTGCACATTCAGGGAGTGCGTGTGCTTCCTGTTGCGGTACAGGTGCTCAGTGGCCTGTGGTGGAACAAGGCCAACATGAGTGCAGTCAATGGCTCCCACGACGTGTGGGATTCTGCCAAGGGCATAGAATGCACCCTTCACTGCCGCCAATTCACGAGCCCTGGGGAAGCGGATGTACCTGTTCCGGTACAGCATCATGGCTGCCAGTACATCCCTCAGCACCTTGCTGAACATGGGCTGGGACATCCCTCCTCCACTGCCCACTGTGTGCTGGAATGACCCAGTGGCGAAGAAATGCATGGCGGCCATCACCTTAGCCGTGGGGGTGACAGCAGTCGGATACACCCTGCGGGGACGGAGATGGGGCTCTAACATGGCACACAGTCGATGCAGAGTTGGCCTGTCCAGCCGAAACTTCCTGATTACCTCTGTATCGTCCATGTCCGCCAGCAATTGGTATGGGCGGTCAATGTTCGGTCTCCGCCTGGGTTAAATGGCAGAGGACACATGTCAAAGCAACACGGCACATAGCAATTTCGCATACACATCACTGACATGACTGAGCAAGCACATGAGCCACAGCCCAGCTGTCAAGCTGGGACGGCACGGCCACAATACACTTACACAGGTCTCCCAACAATGGCAATGGCAAGTGAGACATACCACTGCCATGTGCATGCACATGGGGATCTAGGCCCCAATGACTTGCGGGGCGTGCTGATGGGGACTGACTGCATATTCGTCAAGCGGCAACGCCACGGCAACATGAGTGTCTGCTGAGCATGGAACTGCTTCCGAGGCTGGATGAGTATGGCACACGACGACGACGATGTGGGCACGGGCTGAGCGGCCAATACAAGTGGGACCTGTGGCACGAGGGGATATGAGACAGTAGTAGGTGTCAGCACTGCACCCTATGTACAGCACTGTACGGATCACAGCTCCCGAAACATTGACTGGTGTCCACATTGACAGCCCCATGCCAAGACGGCTGTGTGCTTGCAGTCACACGTCACAGGTGAGAGGTTACATTGCACGTGCCAGGTGGCAGACGTACATAGTGGGAGCTGGCATGTGTGTGCATGTGTCTCCTGTTCAGGATCCACCAGATGGGCGCTGACTCTGTACTGAGCATTGGACACAGCATGTTCCGTGGAAGGCTTGTGTGTGTGGGATGGTGGCACTGGATGTGCCTCCGTTGGGTGGGGGGCCATGCACAGGGCGGGTACGTCGATGATTGCGCATTGTTGGTCACGGTGGGTGCACCAACTAAGATGTGTTGCCCTGTGTTCAATTCCTATGTCCGCATGATGATGGACTGTGGATGTGGGCAGACTACACATTGGTCGATGTGCTGTCTATATGCATGTGCCTTCACACCAGGCACAGCTGCCCCTGCACATGTGACCCCTGCTGGACTCGCTGCTGGGTCTGTGGAGCTGATGCACCTTCTGCGCGTGGGGCAGGCAGCTCTCCTCACTTCCCTCATTGCGCATGTCATGTCTTTGCCGCAGGTGACATGGATCATGGAGGGCCCACATGTACGCGTGGGTAGGCTACACATGATTGTTCACTGGTCGCCACCCCCAGTCAGTGTTTCGAATGGGAAGGTTGTCGTGCTGGTGGTATGTTCGATGTGGCGGATGGGCGGGCCTAGGTGCGGGCTTACATTCCGGACATGGGGGGGTAGTTGGATTGGCGACTAGTTGCAGTACACACGGGACACGTCTCTTCCTTTCCACATCTGGGTCATCCCTTGTACTGACTGACAGTGATACAGTCATCTTCGCCCCAGCCCTCATGTCCTCCCCTCGCCCCCCAATATGCATGCTCACCTGCGAGGCTAGCGCTTGCACAGGCAGCCCCAAGCTCGCACCAGAGAGGGCAAGGAGTGTATGTGTGGGTCCAGTTGCACGAGTGGGCTGTCTCAGGGTATGATGTGTGGCGGGACGCCGTCCACCTGCGTGGTGCCCCAAATGGAGACCCGGCCTGCATGGACTATGCATCACAGTCTTCGCCTTCCGGATCCGCCACCTGCGACACCCAGTGGCTGTGGCTGCCCTTGCGGCCAGGCCGCGTCCGTCTGTGGCTGTTGGCCCACACATTCACTCTTTGGCCTCTCTGGGGAGGGCTCGGGGGTGGTGGCGCACGCGCTTGCACTTAGTTGCAATGGCATGTGTCGTGGTTGGTATGATGGGCAATGGATGGGATGGTGCGAGCCACCTCCCGTGACGTCAGTGCTGCTCGTGCTGTGGTGCGTCCCCCTACACTTCCATTTGACTTGTGCCATGCTAGACGTTGAGGTTCTATTGCCTGCGTGATATGACCAGGAGGAGCGCGAGGAGACCTCTCACACACCATGCTCCACTGCCATCCCGTGCCCTGTATCGCCTGTGCGGATTGACTATGTTGGGGTTACACCTGGTCGACTGGGGCTGTGTGTGCCTTGTCAAGGGGCATGGCGGGCGCACAACAGGATCCAGCTTGTCCACAGAGGGTGGGCTGAGGTGCGCCTGGTACCGCTTTGTACGTGTGCCCGGCTGCTGTGCACACACGTGTTCACTCCCCCCGACAGGTGTCCTCTCACAATGCCCAGGGAAGCGGTGGTGTACTGTTCATGACCCCTCCCAACACGGCGTGCTCCAACTTGGCATGTGCGCATCTACCCGTCGCACCCACCCACCTGAGCACTGCGTCCATACGACTTCACACGACACATGTGTGTCTTCCACAGTAGTGCTACTCATTTGCGTTGACATCCAATACCAGTGGACTACATGGTCATGTCACGACTGCCGTGTACTTCACATACTCTCATCCTCTCTCATTCGTACTTGTGAAATGAGTCAGCGGAGACAGTTCTGGTTTCAAACATTATATTGAGTCTTCTGTCCTCTGTGATGCAGTATAGTGGACACTACTGGCAGCGGAATACATGTTGAGGATATACTGAGCATGATTACAAATGGGATAGGGTGTGGGGTTACATCTGCTTGGCCAAGGCTGTGCTAATGTACATTTACGTATAGCTGCGGAGCTGCGGACTTTGACACAGACGGTATACATGTAGCCTACCAGACCGCTCGGCATCATGGGCACAGTCCATCTCAGTTCCATGTGACAGGTTTGCTGCGGTTGTTCCTCATGCACGCGTGCATGTGAGATGACATCAGGGCATGTGCTTGCGTGCATGCAGCGGCGTGCCACTTGTTGTTGCACTGTGGTGGTTACTGGACATGTCACAGTCACTGGGGTCGTGTTGTTGTTGTATGCACTTGTCGTCCATGCAAAGGTCCTGGTATGGGATTCCCGGGGCGGGGGTGGGAGGGGTGCAGCACCCACAGACTCCAGGCGACCTATTCATGTCCACTGAGCGGTGTGTGTGTCCATGTGCGCTGGATCCATGTCGTGTCCTGGTTGTTCGTGCAGTTCCGTCCATGTGGGTGCGATGCACAGAGCCCATGCCACTGCCTCCCACGATGCATGCGGTGTTCCTGGATGTGATGGGGAACAGTGTGCATGTCCCGGTCATATCCGATGTCATGGCGATGTCGTTGATGGTGTGGTTACAGTTGCCGGTCGTTTGGTATGGCTGTTGTGGTGGTGACTGGCCAGTCCGTGCGGAAGCTGAGCATGGGTGCGGGGTTGGACTTCATAGGTCACTCGGGGAACCTGCGTTGTGGTCCGACGTATTTACAGGTTGTCAGGTATGCGATGCCGTCCAGCAGGGCTTCCATGTCATTGGTGGTGTACATGTTTGCCAGCCAATGAAGCGGATGGTGGCTGTCAAGGTGTTGTTCGTAGGTTGTCCCTTGGAGGACCATGATGGGGCATGCTGGGTGACATTCGATGTAGCTGTTCTCGATGATCCGTCGTGTGGAGGCACAGTGGTTCCATTTCAGTGCGCGTGCGATGTTGGCCACATACGCCATGCCCCCATAGGCAGAACAGGCCCTGTCGTGTGCGTCCAGAGGGAGGAGTAGTGGTAGCAGGTCCGCCTTCAGACATGCCGGGTTGGAGAGGCATATCTCGACGGGATGCTGGTAGGGACACCTCCGACAGTAGAAGACGGGCATGACGCAGCTGAACAATGTGATGCGGTAAGTCAGTCGGTAACTTACGTTCAGCAGGGACAGGAGATCGCATCCCAATGTATGTATCGTGTTGGTTTGGTACAGCTTGAGCTGTTCGGCGTAGTTGGGTAGGTGTGTTGCGGTTGCCATTTCGCAGCGGTTCGTAGAGGTGGCGTGCTCCGGCTGTGTGTGCAGTCTGCAATGTGCACGCTCCGGGGTTGCTGTGAGCTCTGTGTAGTCGTGGGGAGACAGGACTTGTGTTCTGTTGGCTTGTTTGGAGGACACGGGCCCTCTTCCCACATGCTTCTCAGACAGTTCAGGGTCAGTGCTGTGTGACTCCTTCCAATTAACTTGCATGTGGCCGACATGGGGAGTGTTTTCTTCTTTCTTCCCCGTCCGTTGTGTGCTTCTGTGATATGCGCTATCTGCCCTGTGGTCGGTCTCCTCGGCATGCCTGTGTTGGTCTATTCTTGGACAATGGCTGTATTCACCGGCTTCTGTCGTAGGGCTGTGGTTTCGGTGTTGGAATGGAAGGTCATTCAGTGCTGTCTGCTCTCCCTTGTGTGGGCGGCAGGCTGCCTTTCCGCTCTGCGTTGGGCCTTGTGTGTGGATGTTATTCTTGGGCCACCTGTTGTCGGTCCCCGGGCTCTTTGGTGTTCCGTTTCATGTGTCTTGTTCATATGTGCAGGGTGGTATGGGTTTTTCAGTGTGGTACTGGCGTTCCTCTTCCCGAAGGGGCCCTGCTTCTCCTAGTTGGTGTTGCCGCCGCTGTGTGCTTCGCCATGTTTGTTACACTGGGGTGTGTCCTGCTGTTGCGTGACTTCACTGACATGTGTGCGTCGGTTGTGTGGCGTTGGGTGTTGTCCGTGAATTGGGCGTTGGGGACATGTCTGTGGCCGGCCTGTCACGTGTCATGTGCGTTCGGGGTGGGGCTGATGTGTGTGCTGCTTGGTTGTGTCCCTGTGTCTGTGTGCGACGCATGCATGGCGCTGCGGTTGGCCTCTGCGTTGTGCGCATGTGTGGCGGCGTCATCGGCGCTTTGTGGCCGTGACGGGGTGGTTGGTTCCTAGTCCCAGGTGGTGTGTACACATGTGTTCCGCGATGTTAGGATTTGGCCTGTGTGTCATATGTGGATGCAATGGTGGATGTGTAGTGTGCACGCGCTGGTGGGGGTTGTCCGCTTTATCCGCCCTTGCACTGTGTGCGCTGTTTGCGTGCACTTGTTGTGTGTGTGCCTACCTGCGTCTCCGCGGTACGTTGCGTCCTTGGTGGTGCATCAGCAGAAGCATGGGAAGGGCCTGCAGTGCTGGATTCATGCCCGGGGTGCCGCTTCTTCGTTGTCCGTGCTCTGCGTCCGTGTTTCCGCCTCTCTTTCACGTGCGGTGTCTCTTTGCCGTGGGAGCCGTTTGTTTTGCGGCATCGTAATTTATGCGCCGGGCGGGGCGTGTTTCGTCGGACGGTGTGTGTCAGTTGTGCTGCGCCGCTACGTGTGCGGGCGCACTTTGATGGCGGACGGTGTTGCTGGCTTGCCGGCGGTGTTTGGCCTGCTTTTCGCATCGTGATTGGGCGGGCGTGTGGACTGCTGCGTGCCGGCGGTAACTGGTGGTTTTTGCATCCGCCAGCACGGCGGTTGTGCTTCCGCCCGCCATCGTAATGAGCCCCATAGAACTTATTAAAATTTAATTACCAATTAACTAATATTGAACAATTAAATGCTTTTTTATACCAATAATA